>OY728148.1:828013030-828647579 GCA_963277665.1 Viscum album | reverse complement strand
TAGTAAGCATTTGTAGGAGGTGACATGTCATTGCGGCATTAACTTCTTTCTCTATGGGTGCCATGGTGTGTTTCTAGACACTAAACTTGGACTTTAGGTAGGACCCATCTAATTCCACTGAGAAAGAGGCCTAGGGTTTCACAAACTATATGTGACCAAGTATCTTAGTTAAATATTAATTTAACAAGTTTAATAAAGATTATTCCTGATTTTGATTTAATAATTATTCAAGGATGTCTGCTCACATTTATTTCAACACAATTTATTTGAGAGAATATATTATGGATGTCATAATATATTTATTAGCAAGTAATTAAGTAATATTTATTTAAGAAATAAACAATTATTATTCAAGGTCTAATAATTATGGTGGAGGAAATAAAGAAAATATAAAGACAAAAGTACATGTTGTGTATATAAATATATAGGTCATGTAGTTTTTCTAGGGATTTGTGAGAAATAATATTATCTATTCAATTAAATAATATTAGGTTTAATTTTTTGGGTTCATTTCAAGTAATAAAAATAAAAAACTATTATTATTAGACATGGGGTCTTACTAAGAATTAATTGAAATTATTTAATGCTTTTAGGTAATTAGTTCATTTTATTATTCAAAGTAATTAAAATCCGAATTATATTATTCTCATTATCCTATCCATTCATGGTGGTTGTGCACAATGGATCTAGAGAAATTTTTCAAGCCATGAAATAATTTTTTCCTTCCAAGAATTCTCTCAAGCTTCAAGAGATATCCTCCTCCACTGGATTGAGGGGAGCGCTTTGCAAGCAGCTCTCAAGGAAATCTAAGATGAACAAAAAAAGAGAAATCTCTTCCACACTAGCACCAGGATATCCATTCGGCAACGTCCATATATATGTGGAGCATGTGTGGCTAACCTCTAGAGAAATCCTACACTTGGATTTTATGACGCATCGATGGATCGCATCAGATCATGACTGGATACATAAGCAGAGAGAGAATTCCATCAAGGTAATTCTTACCTTTTAATTAAATTAATTATAACCAACATATAATGATCCTCTCTATGGTTCTAGGACTCCCATATTTTCTTTCATTGTTTATTCTATTTTGATGATCCGGAATTTTATTATCTTGATGGATCTCATATTAATCATCGTTAACAAAAAAATAGTAGTTGGGTACATCCACCAACGTGCTTCCACTACACCTGGAACCTACAAATGGTATCATAGGGGTCATATCGTTGAGTATAATTATTTATTTTTTCATTGGTGATTTACGAATTTAATAATTTAGTTTTTTCAATTCAAGTTAGTTGTTCTATAAATCTGAATCTCAATATCTATTCCTCCTCTTTCGTTTCTTGTTCACCTTACAGAAACAGTTTTTTATTCTTTTAGTTTTTATTAAAATAAATCATAGGATATCATCCGAAGGCTCCAAAGATTCCTAGCCATACAAAACTAGAACAAATTGCATGTATTCAGCAGTACACATCATGTAGTATAGGTTCCATGCACTGGGACGGTCTGCCAAACTAGGATGTGTCATTGGATTCTATCAAAGTCTTTAAGACTCCATGTGTTGACAAGGAATAGGTGGAACATAGTTTTAGGATTACACATCATGTGGCCCATTGAACATGGCTTGTAGTCCCTTTGGGTTGGGGTTGGATTGTGTACCTTGTACATAGCTTTCCCAGATGGAAACCATGTAATGGAGATACTACACAGCATGTGTCCTACTGAACATGCCATGTACTCTGAAGATTTATGAAGTGCATCTACATGCCATGTTGAGAGGGTATGACTTTTTTCATCGGTATCATGCCCGTGCATCCTTGCATGGGACTGCTAGTCGAACAACGAGGAGAAGTTGGAGGCTTGTCTTAATGTTTTTTATGCTGGGGGGGGGGTTCCTATTTTGTAGTTTTGAATTGGTTTGTTTTTGTTTCTGGAACTTTGTACTGTGTGGTTTGATTGTCTTTATATCTTTGAAGTCTGTTGGGTTCCCCTTACCCATCAAAAAGGGGTCTATCATAATAAAAATAATAATTTCCAGTCATCTACATGCCATGTCACTGGGCGTGTACTGCAAATGGATAGTTAAAAAATGTATATGCTGCATAGTCATAACTACACACCGTGTACTCATCCAAATTATACAGATTTATTAAAATTTATTATTATATTATACAAACCCTTGAGATGTGTACCATAGTGCAGGCATAAAGTTGAGGCACAACAAGTGGTAAGTTTTTTATATGTATGTGTTTAATTTAACATATTTGTAGTGTTCATTTATACTCATTGGGTAGTTATGAATGGGAATTCACCAGGTTTCCTCCAAGGTACAAGTTATGTACAAAGATAATTTTAAATGAATTTATTTGTTTAAAATTGTGATGGATGAGAATATCAAGTAAATTCATAAAACGGGTTTAAGTTAAGATGATTTATTTATTAAACATAATTAATTGATTCAATCGAGATTTATCTTAAACAAGAATTATTAAATAATTGAATGCTATTTTTATTTATGCGTAAATATTGTTTCATGTATGGATGATCATGAGCTAAACCAAGACCTTTGTATATGAATGGTTTCTTTTAATTTATTTATTTAAATTAAATTTGTTGACCTATGGGCCTTCTCCTCATTAATATGTAGGGCATGCATGCCCAAGGATTCTCTTATTTAAATCCCTATTTTACCCCTCACCCATTAGTGAGATGTAAGTATATGTAATGGATGCAGCTACCAAGCTAGTGTAGGTGTCTCAAGTTAGAAGCCAAGGTGAAACCAATCCAAGGAGATACAAATGTTGACAAGTGGAAAGATATAAACACTAACCCAAAAGGTTAAATGTATTTCTCCCCTAGGTCTTGGGTTAGTTTATCAACCACTAGATAAACTAACCAATAAAACAAGATCCTGATCATAACATTTATTTTACTTCTGTCAGTTTCATGGTTTATTTATTGTGGGTTTTTTTTCACCATCACACAATAAATGAATTAAAATAGTATGCAAGATGGAACTAAAATTAGATCATCTTATGTGTAAATATTATCTTATACATGTTTAATCACTTAATTATATCCCACTTAATATTAAAAATCATGTAATAAAAGATAATAAATTGATAATTTATGTATAAGGATAAAATCCCTTAAAGAAATATTAAGTCGGTATAGCCTTCCATAATCATTGTTAGAATCGAACCATAGTTCAAAGTGCTTGACCAACCCTAGTTGGGGTGTTTTAAATTATTGGGGAATTCTAATTTAAGGTTTTGGGTTGACTTGACTTGGTTCAAATCATGTGTTCACTTCCACTCAGGATTTCGTGTAACCAAGAGGCAAAGTTTGAGGAAATCCAAAATAAAAGGGTTTCAGGATTGGGGGGGGGGTCCACTCAATGGATCAAGGAACTATGAGTTATTGTAGTTGGAATTTGTAATACCTACATAAAAACCTTCAAGTTTCTTGAACAACCCTAGTTGAGGAAATGTGAAGGGAAATATGGACCCTTTCCACTAGAATATTCAGGAATCAGAATATTCCAAAGTCAATGGTGTGGTCTATTGGATTTTAATAAAATAGTGGGAGAATAATAAGTATTCATTTATTCATTTATCTACTTTTTATCATGATGAAGTACTAAACCTTTGGTCATCTTAATTTTTATAAATGGAATGAAAATGACTTCAAACATATCATTTTGAATCATACTCTATAAGGAAAAACTTCTCATCAGCACCAATTTCCATTAATTGAAGAGGCTTTTACGCGTTATCCTTTGCCACAAGAGGAAATTGTATGTAGTGGAAGAGCCTATTCTAGTTGTTCTTGGAAAATAGGCAAGTGATGAGGAACTATCTCTCTGTATTAAACATATGGATTATTCTACATATGTCTAATGTTTCATTCTATCTGTCATGTCTAATGAGCTCTTGAAGCAATATAAAAACATAGATGTGTATAGAATGATGTCTCACCTTAAGAATATCTATCAATAGAATGCAAGAAAGAAGAGATATGAGATCTCCAATGCTTTGTTCACAACTAATCTTGGAGAATCGGTGCCAGCTGGGCCTCATGTATTCAAGATTATTGGCTACATTGAATGCCTATAAATCTTAGGGATTAAGTTCCCAAATGAGTTTTGTATAGATCTCATCCAATAATCACTGTCCAAGACCTACTCTAGCTTTATTGTCAACTAGAACATGAGAAACAATGAGAAGAGTCTATCAGAACTTCTGAACTTAAATCTCCAGGTAGATAAGGACATGGGACATGAAAAACCCACAGTCCTTATAGTGAATAAGAAAATTAAGGATAAGGAAAAGGGGGAAAGGATTCATAAATAGTCTGAAGCCCCTGAGCACCATTCCTCCAAGAATGGGAAGATCCAGAGGCAAGGAAAGTAATGAGAGGTGATATGTTTTGTATGGGGAAATAAAGGACATTAGAAGAGGAATTTCACCGAGAAGTGTGGGGACGCTAAAGTTTCATTCGTTATCGATTGTAATATTTCCATTTCTACACATTAGGTATTAGATACAGCTTTTGGGGCTAACATATTTATTCAAATTCATGGACCAATTAGATTTAGAAATATTTCCATAGGAGAGGTGGATCTTCGTTCTTCCAAGGGTGTGAGGCTGACTGTGTTGGTCATTGGTAATTACCATCTCTCATTGCCAACTACAATGCTTTTGGTTTTACATAACTATTATTATGTGCCTAGTGTAACCAAGAACATAATTTCTATATCCTGTTTGGATATAGATGGATTTATTTTCAAATTTTTAAATTAGGTTTGTTTATTTTATAAGAACAACATATGTTATGGTATGAAGCATTTAAATAATGGTTTGTATGTATTAAATTATGAAAAACATGTGTTGGAATTCAATAATGAAACTAATTCACATGACTCATACAACACTGAAGTTGTGGAATCACCATCTTGGTCATGTAAACGAGAAGCACTTGAAAAATATTTGGCAGGATGGTTATTAAACTCTACTAAGCTAAAAACAACTGATAGATGTCATTCTTGTTTACAAGGTAAAATGACCAAGCCGCCTTTCGGCGGATAGGGTGATAGGGCCATAGATCTTCTTGGATTAGTGCACACGTATGTGTGTAGACAACTTCCAGTATAATCTAGAGGCAGATATTCTTACTTAATTACTTTTACTAATTATTTGAGTAGATATGGTTATATCTACATAATGAGGTATAAGTTAGAAGCCTTAGAGAAACTTAAGGAATTCAAGAATGAAGTAGAGAATAATTTTGGTAAGAAGATAATGAAACTTCAATCGGATCAAGGTGGAGAATATCTGAACCAAGAGTTCATCGACTATCTACAGGAGTCTGGTATTCTATCTCAACTCACTCCTCTTTATACACCATAGTGGAATGGTTTTAGTGAAATGAGAAACCGCACCTCGTTGGACATGGTGAGGTATATGATGAGTCATGTAAATCTTCCATTATCCTTTTGGGGATACGAATTACAAACTACAGCATACGCATTAAACTGTGTACCAACTAAGGTGGAAAATGGAATTCCCTCTGAGTTGTGGAATGGAAAGAAACCCATTTTGTCTCACACATGTGTATGGGGATGAGAGGTGTTTGTTAAGGACTTATTAGGAAAAAACTATCACCCCGGGGAACAAAGTGTATCTTTATAGGATATCCCAAGTAAACGAAAAAATATTACCTATATAACCCTTTAGAAAAGAAAGTCATTATAACCAGATAAGCTGTCTTTCTTGAGAGGTAGAACATCCTCAAAAAGGACAGTGGGAGAAATATTGACTTAGAAAAAGTTTATGTTCAAGATACATAGGATTTGGGACAAGAACAAGTTCCATAGGTCCATGTGGAAGAGGTTCCAGAAACACAAGTACCGCGTAGGAGCTCAAAAGAGGTAAGGGAACCAGATAGATATGGTTTACTAGTCACTGAGGACGGTGAATCATTATTATTGGACAATTATGAACCTATCTCGTAAAAGGAAGCATTAGAGAGCTCAGAAGCTGAAAGATGTCTAGAAGCTATTAAATCTGAGATGGATTCCATGTATTAGAACCAAGTCTAGGTTCTGGTCGATGAGCCAATTGATATAAATCTTGTTGGATGTAAATGGGTATTTAAGATAAAAGTGGACATGGAAGGTCTTGTTAGCCCCTATAGAGCAAGGATAGTGGCTAAAGGATTCAGACAACGTCAAGGAATTGACTATGATGAATTCTTCTCGCTAGTTGACATGATTAAATCCATAAGAATCATACATTCCATAGTAGCTTACCATGACTATGAGATTTGGAAAATGGATGTCAAAACAACATTCCTTAATGGGAACCTTCTGGGAGATGCCTATATGAGCCAACCAGAAGGGTTTTTGACACCAGGTGAAGCCAAACGGGTTTGAAAGTTTCAAAATTCCATTTATGTAGTAAATAAATCATCCCAGTCATGGAAATTTTGATTTTATGAAGCCATAAAGGAATTTGGTTCCATTATGAATGAATATGAGCTATGTGTTTATAAGAGGTTTAAGGGAAATGCAATCATTATCCTAGTAGTATATTTTGATGACATATTGCTTATTAGAAACAATGTACCCGTTTTACAGTCAGTTAAGGACTAGTTGAACAAGTGTTTCTCCATGAAGGACTTGGGTGAAGCAACCTATATTCTAGGGATCAAGATCATTCATGATATATCCAAGAGGTTGCTTGGACTAAGTCAGGGTACCTATATTGACCAGATAATAAAGAAATTTATTAAGGAATAATCCAAGAGGGGATTGGATCATGTGTCACATGGCCTACATCTTTTTAAGAACATGTGTCCTCAAACACAACATGAGAAAGATAGAATGAGTAAGATACTATAAACTTCAGCTATAGGATTCATCATGTATGACATATTTTGTACTAGGATTGATGTTTCCTATGCACTATTCATGGTTGGAAGATATCAAGAAGATCTTGGAGAACATCATTGGACTTATGTTAAGATTATCCTTAAGTATCTGAGAATAATTAAGGATAAGTTCTTAGTGTATAGAGGAGACGAGATGCTTTTCATCAGAGGGTATGTTTATGCTAGTTTTATGAAAGATCAAAATGATCTAAAGTCATAATCTAGATATGATTTTTGTCTCAATGGAGGATCTGTGAGCTAGAAGAGTTCAAAGAAACTATTTGTCGCCGATTCTACAATGGAGTAAGAATATATAGCAGATTATGATGCAGCCAAGGAAGCTGTCTGGATTAATAACTTTTCTAGGATCTTGATGCGGTGCCTAGCTGTAATGATCCTATCACATTATATTATGATAATACTTCAATGGTAGATCTTTCAAAAGAACTAAGGTCACAAAAATGGACAAAGTACATACTTCATAAGTATCATCTCTTGAGGGATTTCTATCAAAGGGATGAAGTTTCAGTGATCAGAGTGTCCACGGAAGAGAATGTGGAAGACCTCATGACTAAAGTCCTATCTCAATAGAAGCATGAATATCATGTGAGAGATAGAGGTTTGAGGGTTATTAGAAGTTTTCTCTAGTCCAATTGGAAGTCTGTTGGAGTTGGTGGCCTAGAACCAACTAATTTTTACTTTATTAATTAATAAATACCTTATCACATCTTGATTTTTTTCTGCATGACAATGCATGTGATAATGTCCTTAGAATAGTTGTTGCACTAAAATTTCATAGTGCATCCCTGGTATGATGAGAACCCGGAAGTTCCATAACACTATTCTTGAATATATAATCTATAGATGTATGATGTTATTTGTGGGACACAAATAATACAGTCCATTAAAAGTGATGACTCATAAAACTTTAACGCACCTTCTCATGGACTGAGCCCTTGGTAATATCCATGAGGATATTATGAGAACGTGACCCGCCAGTAGGAAATCCATATTTTATAGTGTCATCATATGTACCTATCTATAGATGTTTATATTGGTCCTTAGACTTTAAGATTATTATTAATGGGTATTACAATTCATACACTTATATGTATTCACGAAAACTATGACGACACGCTATTCGCAGCGAGGTAGGATATGATGAGTGCATCATAAGTAATACTGCATTAATATATAATACGAGAAAAGATTTTTCCCTTCTGTTCCATAACGGAAGTAGATATCTCTGGCCCTTTGATGGAATTGATATAACCTAAATAAATCCATGTCCCTGGTAAGGAATGGGAAAGTTCAATTCTAGGAAGACAAAGAGGGAATAATCGAACGCATGGGTTAATGGAACCTGTAAGCAACCCTCTTGATTTTAGATATTGTGACAAATGGATTACATTACATGATAAGCATTTGTAGGAGGTAACAGGTCATTACGGTGTTAAATTATTTCTCTATGGGTTCCTTGGTGTGTTTCTTGATGCTAATCTTGGTCTTTAGGTAGGGTCCACCTAATGCCACTGACAAAGAGGCCTAGAGGGTCACACACTAAGTGTGTCTAAGTATCTCATTTAAATATTAATTTAACAAGATGAATAATTATTATTCCTGATTTTGGATTAATAATTATTCAAGGATGTCTGATTGTATTTATTTTGACACTAGTTATTCAAGAGAATATATTTTGGGTGAAATAATATATTTATTAGAAAATAATACATTAATATTTATTTAAGAAATAAATATTAATTATTCAAGGTTAATAAATACGGTGGAGGAAATAAAGAAAATGGAAAAACAAAATTACACGTCGTGTATATTAAAATACATACCATGTAATTTTTTGGGGATTTGCGAGAAATAATACTATTTATTTTATTAAATAATATTTAGTATAATTCACTGGGTGCTTGTCAAGTAATAAAAATAGTAAACTATTATTATTAGACATGGGGTCTTATTAAGAATTAAATGAAATGAATAAATTCTTTTGGGTAATTAATTCATTTTATTATTCTAGGTAATTAAAACCAACTATATTATTCCCATTAACCTAACCATTCATGGTGGTTGTGCACAATGGATCTAGAGAAATCTCTCAATCAAATAAATAATTCATTTCTTCCAAGAATGCTCTTAAACTAAGAGAGAGATACTCCTCCACCGGATCAAGGAGAGGGCTTTGCAAGTAGCTCTCAAGGCGATATAAGGTGGACATTGCAAGAAAAGGTTCTTCTGCGCTAGCACTGGGAGATCCCTTTGGCGATTACTAGAGATACGTAGAGCACGTGTGGATCACTGCTAGAGGAATCCTACTATTGGATTCTATGACACATTGATGGATCACATGGGATCGTGACTGGAAACATCAACAGAGAGATAATTCCATCAATTTAATTCCTATATTTTAATTAAATTAATTATAACCAACATATAGTGATCCTCTCTATGGTTATGGGAGTCCCCTCTTTTCTTTCATTCTTCATTCTATTACAAAGATCTTGTGTTCTGTTATCGTGACGAATTTCAGATTCATCGTCGCTAATAGAAAAATTCAAAGTTGGGTACACTCACCAACACACTTACACTGCTCCTGGAACTTATAGGGGGCAGAGGACTGAGCTGGTAGATAGGATTTTCATGGAACTATCTGTTGTGATGTAAATATGTTATTACATTGTATTATTTATTTTATGTATTTTTACTAATAGTTTCAATATCTTTTTACATACATGCATTGATGTAAATTGGAGTTTGACACTTTTACTCAGTTATCATATTATTCTTCCAATGTTCTATTTTATTATTTATTATTTTCATTACTGTTGTTTTTTTATTTATATTAGTTATACCTATGTGCAGCTCTGACCATGAGGGTATAGTCTCCACATAGTACCACCATTATACCCTCACTACTAGTTAGATGACTCTAGTATATGGGGCAACACGCTTGAGGCCACGTGGTGACCGGTCTGGCTATCTGTTTATTGGTTAGTCAAGCCTGGATGTTACAAAGTGGTATTATAGGATATTTATTTTCTCCTTGTCATGATATTTAGGGTATATAGATTGGAGACTAATAATGTGTCGATTCTTGGTAAATAGTCATGAATGGGAGTTGTCAACCCACATATAGGGAAAATTCCATCTAGCTAGGGATGATTTTTTCGGTTACGCTATTTCTATTATAGTTGATTATGATTTCACCTTGAGTGATTGGAGTAATTTTCATTGCTTACTAATTTATGATATTTAGTAATTAACCTTGGCCCGGCATTATAAGTAAATAGTATTACATGAATCATTATATGCACATAAGAATTTACATAACATGCATATTCCATTCCATGTAGATTACATTACTAGGTTGTTTGAAATTCTTTAATGTTCCATGCATGTTTTATTAGAGGATTTTTATGTTTTATTAATTATATAGTTTCTAGCCATACTAAATTTTTATGACATGTGGTTATTTTTTCATGTCTGATTTCTTATGATGTTTAGGAAACTTATTAGTGTGATTGTTTTTCATTTTTTATTCTTCTATGATTTTTTAGTATGGAATGAACATACTTGTAGTGATTAAATGGGATCCAGATGTCGATTTGTAAGGTGTATGGGTGCATTATAAATTTGAAATACATGACCCATTTAACTAAACCATTGTTGATACACTTTATATACTTGAGGACTATTTTATAAATCTTTATGTTGTTATATCTTTCTTTTATCCCAAATATGATGGTTGTGGTTAAATGGGATCCAAATTTCAACTTATGAAGGATATGGGAGCTTAATGAATTAGAACAAGGTGACCGATATAATCAAATCACTATATATTCAAATTAAATACTTAAAGTCTATTTCATAAATGTTAAGGCAGTTGAATTTTCTTTTATTCAAGATGAAAATGGTTTCAGTTATATGGGGGTTTCCTGTAACTTGTAAAGTGTATGGGTGCTTTGCAATTTGATGGGTGGTCACCCATAAAACCGAATAATATGCTATGAGAATCTAATTTAGAAATTGTTTTTAATATATGTGTTGTTCAATCTTGATCTCAAATTTCTTGGGTGACTTTATAAGAGTTCTATCTCTTTTTTTTAGGTATAATGACCCATAAAACTATATTTTAAAATTCACAATTGACCTAAGTAAGTAAGTTTGGTAATTTTGTTAATAAAGTGGAACCACCAAGGGTGTCTTAAAATCATTGTGTTTAAAATGTTTAGGTTTATTTTTTTAACCCAAAATGGCTAAATGGGACCCCCGTAGGTAACCTTTTTCATTTGGTATGACTTAGTGCTTAACCCACAAGGGTGTGATTATGCTCTATGTCAATAGACATTTAAAAGTTCCCATATCGGAATATATGGCTTCGCATGTAAACATAGGGTGGTTTCCTTTTGAATGGTACCTCTTTAATTAATATAAGACCTTCCAAAATTCTTTGATCTGTTTTTGTGTGAGAAATTTTAATTAAATAAATTTAATGAAATGGGGTTTATTTGATAAAATGGAAAATTATAATGGGATGTCACTAAATAATAATGCTTAAAAAAGGAAGTTTAATATAAAAAACCAATTTTTTCATGCGGTTATTATCAGATGATTTTCCTTATGACTAGTATTAGTCTTTCTTTAAAACTACATCATGAAATTTTTAAATAATTAAATGGTATTAGGTTTAATAACTTGAAAATGGATCCTTAAGTAGTATTCTTATCCTTAACCCCCTTGTAATATTAGTTTTAATCTATCTTGTGTTTTACTTTGAAACAGAACAGGAGAATTCCATAGGATTCTTCCTTCGTAATTCTTAATCTAAATTATATTCCTTTAAGCTTAGTGACCTTTCATATGTGTGACCTCATTTTTTGTCAACATTTTATACTTCATTAAGTGTCTATCCCATTTTAGGTAGTTCCCCCATACCATTATAACCCTTGTTTGTTCCTTGTGATTAGTTTCTCTTAAGTGTTATTGTTCGGGTTCCATAGTCCCATGTAGGACTCTTAGTTTCTAAAACAACACTCTTGTTTTTATGGGAGTTCATGTGTTGTTTGACCCTTAATCTAAGTGTGAGAATTCTGAAATGGTCATTTCAAGTGAGCTTGACATGAAAATGTAATGGTTGGCCACATAGATGGTTTTTTTACCCTTATTTCTTTCCCTTTTTATGTTGGACAACTCAGGAGTCATCGGGCTATTTTATGGATGTCAAAAATGTAATATGCCTCATAGTTATTTCTTCACATAGTACATCATATATCAGAAACATTGGGTTTAAAACCCTATGGATAGTATCAGGTGTATTTTGTTGTCTTGTGTAATATTCGGTTAGTATGTGTTGATATATGCAGTACCAGTCCTCTTGTTAATCATGCAGTGAACAATTTGAATCTAGTGGCACTCACTAAAACATTGAACTATTACACTTTGAATGTTGGTCATCTCAGAGGTAGATTTACATGGGTATTGATAATGTTCCTAGATCATCCCAATGTTCAAGATGATGTTTTAAGGAGAATAACATATTTGACACTCTATTCATTTGTTTTGGATTTGACACCAAATGCCTTCACATGTGGGAATGTGACTTGGATAAGCAATGTGTGTCCATATTGGGGTAAATCTAATCTATCACTCTGGAGTGGTGGGTTTTCTTTGCCTATTTTATTTACACAATCTAAAAATGTTTTATCCACATTTAGGACTTGTAGTCGGTAGTCAATGGAGAATGTTTTGTGGAATGAGTCCCCTCTTTGGTGGTTTTGACTACAAAGGACACTCCAAAGCTGGGAAGCGTCATATATTTTCTAGTTAAATATGTCCCCCAACTAGAATAAACATAACCAAGATGGAACTTATTGAATGGTATGTTCTTTTCTTGGTCTCCCTTGAGGTCGGTAAGCTGGGATCATGTTAGTGTTTGGGAGTCATCGCGACATTTAATGGTTGGTTGTGGATAAAATATTTGTAAACACCGTTAGTCAGGGATAGAATTTGAAGTTTGTGCTTAATCATTCTATAATTACATGTGTGGTAAAGGAATCATGGTTGGGTTATTTCGATACATTAGCCGAAGTATATGTTCTCTTATAAGGAATATGACCTACGGTGGTTTGACTTGACATCTCTTTTCGTTGTTGGTTATAAAAGGTTTAGAGCCTTACTAAGTGTTTCATATTTAATGTGGTGAAAGTGTCTCCGGTCCTTTTTAGAGATCATTAAAACCTCTTAGTGTACTCTCAGCTTTAAGGTGACTATGTACATTATCTTTGTATTATTTGATTATAATGGTAGAGTGTTTGTCTTATGCCACCCTAAGGTTTTAAAATTCCATTTGGTTTGTTCGGATGGTTTCTTTTAGAGTGATCTTTATAGTAATAGTAGTTTTATGAGGTTTGGTAAGTCCTAAGTGATAACTAGGTTCCCAAGTAATAACTCCAGGGATGAACTCATGGAAACCATATTTTTTCATCTTAACTTGAATGTCAGGCGATTTCAACTCTGGAATTAGTCGATTTTATTTATGTAGGACATTTGGACTTGTACCGGTGTACCTCATATAAAAACTATATGTGGTTCCCCTTTTATGAGCTCCTTGAACTCCAATTGATAATTATGAGGTTACCATAGACTTTATTCAGGCTCTAAAAGGGTATTTTTACCATGAAAATCCAAATGTGTCAAGTCGATAATTGTTTTTATGATCATGATGAGGCACGATAGATTAAGTTGGATTTTTTCTAGAGTTATCACTATAATATTTTTATTGGATTTGATGAATGAGATATGATAAAATATTGTGTTTCCTTAATTTAAATACTTTGGTATTGTCCTTTGAAGACATCGTCCTTCTAAGCCTACCATTTTGAGAATGGTCAGATGGTAGTGGTTTGACCTTTCTTCCTACAGTTTGTTAAATAAGGTCTGTTTGGAATTGACCCTTTGATCAAAGCATATCTCATGTCATGAGCATCATTGAAATGGTACATGCATTTTTTGGAAAAAAAATATGATGGTAGAGATATTGTGATTCAAACTTGGCCCATAAATTACTAAACCTATGGTGGTTGTAGCATTGGTTGGTTGGTTGAAGAGATAATTTCATGATCATAACTCATGTAGGATGGTCTTGACTAAGCTCTGTCTTGAATTTTCTATTGTAGAAAGGGAATTTGATTTAGATTTGATGTCTTAAGTGTAGTTTTCTTAAGTTGTAATTACAGGTGAATTTAGAATTTTTAAATGCAAAATGGTTGTTAGAATGAGACTTCATGACCATCATAGTTTGGGTTATGTTTTCTTTGTTCCCAAATGCTTCTTGGGGACAAGAAGTTATAAGGTGGGGAGGTTTTAAAGACTAGTGTTTTTTAGCCAAGTTAAAATTCCAATGGAGTTTGAATTTTTTTTCATTCATAGGACAGTCCGTTTTATAAATCGAGCTTAAAATTTGAATTCCCGGAGTTGGAACACATTAATCTTTTGTTTTTAGACTTGGATGAAGGATCTAGGGGTTCCTCGAGTGTCTCGTTAATTTTTGGGGGAATTAGGCCCCAAGGTTTGGATGGTCTGATAGAGGCATAGAGTTTTTCTGAAACCATCCATCCCCTAGCAGAAAACTATGTGGCATGTTCAGAGGAGCAGTAGGTGTCACACATTCTTTGCATGTTTTTCCCACACTGTGCACCTAGCCCTCATGATTAGTACTACATAGGAAGTACTTATTAACTATTTATCGCATTTTTGGTGCGTAGTTAGGGTAACCATGTGGTAAAAATCATGTGAGGTGGGTTCTTAATTAGTAGTAGCTGCGTATTTGGATCACGGTTTGGCCAAATTACAGGACTCAATTTTTAGGGTGAAATTACCCTTTTCCCTTAAAGATTTTAAGTTTCCTTTTTTTCTTTCCTTCTTATCCACCTCTATTCATGTGATCCTCCTCTTGTGTGTCGTGAGCCTAATCTAGGACCCAATATATCTCCTTTATTATTCATCTAATTCAGGATTCATCAGTCTCAGTGGATCTTCATCGATAACCTCTTGATTTTTATACCATTATTCATTTAGTTCCATTTTGACAAAGTTAACATGGTGTGAGATCATTTTCCATATTTTATGGGAGGATTTATATTTCATATATTTATTCCAAACCAAACTAAATCATACCTTAATATTGGATGATTGTAATGTCTTATGCATGAGGTGGGTGGTCTATATATTTTTCCTCAAGTTTTCATTTTTTTAAATAGAATTGTTGCACCGAACATCCTTCATTTCCACATATTGCCTTAAAAATGTTTTCTTCAATATAAATTTGTATATGCACCATGTATTAATCCTATTGTAACTTTCTCATAAATTGAGGTCACCAACCTCGATCACAGAATCTACTTGGGTGTTTTGGCTTAATTTTCCTTCAAATTTAATTGAATCAACTCTCCAAATTCATTATAAGAATTTTTCTTATATTGATAATGGAATTAACTTTTATGTATTTTCATATATAATAACATCAACTTCTAAGTTTCATGTCAAGCCGTATAATTTTTTCTTTCATGTTGGGTTGTTTTTTTAAATTCTTTTAAAAGTAAATTGTATTATGATTCTTGAATTTGATGCATGTTTCTGATTAAATGAGTTATTTGAAAAAAAAAGTTTTGTTTTTATAATATAACTCCTTGAACGGGGTCTGTTGTCTTCGAAAATACAATATGTTTATTTGTAGTTTATAAAATTATTTTTTAATTATTTTATCTTAGATCCAATATTGAAACAAGGGGTTTTGTCTTAAGGATCCCTTGTATATACTCTCATTCCTTCTCGTTAGATTTTTTGATGGTTAGTAAACACACTGAGGGTGATAACAGCTATTCTTGAGAAGGGATCTCCATGTTTTATCTATTTTTTCAGATGAGTGATTATAGTTTCATAGGGTATTCCCCTAGGTTGGGTTTGAAGGAATGATTGGTTGTACCATGCCTTGAGAGAGAATCAGTCCCTTGTGTGTGATATTAGGTATGGACTCAGTGGTATGATAATACATGACATTTCACACCACACTAGGAGTGGTATGTTGGATATCATACTTAGGTAACCATGGATGGACTCCTAGGATTTGGATATGAACTAAACCCCTCAAGTGATACATAGAGAGTCACTCTAGATTATTGTTGATGGGATCAGGGTGTCTGGATAATTTTTATAATGTTTTTTTCTCAAATTGAATTAATGAAAAGGTAAATGAACATTTATTAAATAAGTATAAATACCTATGGTGTTAAATAAATAGGGATATATCCTATAATCCCAATCATAATCTTAGGGATATCAACCTTCTCAAATATCATTAACTTTACCTTTATGTTATATTTTGGTTTAGACTCGCCATCTTAGTAAGAATAAGGTAAATTTGTAGGGTTTCCAAGTGGAACCCAGTCCAATGTTTATATTGATTTATTTCTATAATTCATTATTATCTATGGCACACTAATTATTTTATATTGAAAAAATATATTGGACTAGGCACTGTGGTGTTTGGTCTATTAAGATTGTATCCCACACCCTGGTCGGGCTTCCTTTTTCACTTGAGTACACTTTATGGTTTCATGTAATGAAAAAAAGAAGTGTGTGGATTCCACTACTAGGTTGATTTTATTCCATCGTTAGGATGGAGTTGGGGGTAGAGGACTAAGTTGGAACTCAGGATGCTCATGGAGCTAGCTATTGGGCTCTAAATAGTTTTTTACATATAGTGTTTATTTTATTTCTTTCTTCTTATACGTGTAGTATGATTTGGCATACATGCATTGTTGTAAATAAGCATTGGCCACTTTTACTCAGTTATTAAATTATTCTTATATTGTTTTATTTTTTATATTTATGGTTTCCATTGTTGTTGTTAATTTATTTACACTGATTATACCATTATGAGACTCTGTCCATTAGGGTATAGTCTCCCCATTGTACCGCCATTGGACCCTCGCTACTAGTCAGCAGACTTTGGTGTATGGGGATGCGTGCTTGAGTCCTTGTGGTGACTGGTATGGCTACCGATTTAGTGGTCAGTTATGACAGGACATTACACTCGATCTATTTGAGAAACCCTTACTAGTGTGGACTGAATGTTGAGAGTAACTCATTGATCTCTGCCAAAATCATATTTATCTACATGAAAATATAATGGTTTAGAGGTTGGTTTAGGTTAAGGTAAATAAACTTCTTGTTTAAACATGTGATTATCTCTTGGGTACTTATTAGCTAAATCAGAGATTTCCCTTAGTCTATGTGAGGTAGAGCCATACTAATCAACTATAAGAGGTCCTGTTAGACATCTCCCATGCATTTGAAACTAGGAATTAACACCGGAATTTATTCTTTTTTGCATATCATTTTTCCTGCAGTCTAAGACGGTCCTAAAACCAATCCAAACTCACTATAAAAAATTTCTATACAATTTTGAATATATCCATTCATGGAAATTAAAATAAAGAAATTCCTTAAATATTCAAACTAATGATCCAAAATATTTATTGGATGATGGGAAGAAATAATTTCCTAACCTTTTTTAGAGATCTGAGACTTTTGATGCTCCACAAAATCATAGAGTTCTTATTCAACATATTTATCAGATGATTCTTTCTTTAAGATGTTTTCCATGACCTGATGCATTTCTTTAGCCTTTTTCTCTATAACATCAAAATTATTGGATAAATAATCCACTATATTTTATAGTATAGTTATGATAAATCTTACATCCTTCTTTAATTCAGAAGACATATTCTGAACTTCAGGAAATTTTTCTTTCAACCGAAATTAAATATCCTTTTTAGACTGATTAATCAATGAAACAGATTCCTATGAAACAACATGAATTGTTATTACTTCACTAATTAAGTCTCTTTGAGGTTATTTTTTACTATTTAGATATAATTTATCACTACTTGAAATAAATAGAGGAGGTTAAAGTGTCTATCACCTGAGACATGTTTTCCAGTTTTAATAAAATATCACTTTCATCTGTGATTCCTCTAAGATATTATGATGAGAATTTATCTAAAATTGATTGCACTGTAATCTTTACTTCAACCACTTTTTCCTTATACATGGATCATTTAGGAAGATCTATAATATCTTTTCAAAATTCAACCAACTGATACTTCATATACTCTATTTACAATGACCACTTGGAAATGATCTCTTTGTTAGAAACACTATTTTCAACTTTAGGAATTTCAGAATTTCTATCTTCTTCAAAAACAGGATATTTTCTACCCTATTAGACTTTCATGATTTCACTACCAACTAATAAAACATCTTCATCATGGGTTACTTCTTCAACATGATGCAATTATTGGGATTATAATCTAGTTATCCTTAGGAAAGTCAACTTTTCTAATTCTTCATAATGAGAGTCAACAATGAGAGGATAGGTTTTGGGTCCTGTCGAAATGGTCATATATTTACCAATTAGAAAACATGAAAGTGAAAAAAGACCCTGTCCTTTATTTATTTACTTGAACTAGAATAGAAGAAGGAATAGGATTTGAACACTCCTAATGAGTAGTTCAATCTCTTGATTCTATGGAAACTCTGGCTCTTCTCAACCATATAGTAAGAGTCTCTTCATCATCCAGACATTCTCTTATATCAGTATTCTGAGGTGATAATTTTACTAAAAATGGTATTTATTACCAATAGGAAGACTCCCCTGAGTCAATTTGTGTTCCACTTCAACTTATGAGGTAAAGTTAACTTACCTATTTAATAAGGAATTCCAATACAAACCACTTTTTATTAACATAATAACACTTAAGGTTGTAAAACCGTGATAAGGAGTTGAAGTATAATCATCTATGAAAACTCTATAATTTCAAAAAAAAGGTTAAATATCCTTATGAATGGATATAAATTGAAATACTTGTTCTAAATGTGTCACATGTATCACAAAATATATCAATCCAAATTAACAGGATTTCAATCATGAATAAATAAATAAAAGTAATGTATTGAAAAAACAAGTTCTCAAAATCATTGTTTATTTATTTTATTCCAGGCCGTATGAACTTGGTATATACTTTTATTTGGGGTTGTAAGCCCTTGATTGGTTTCTTTTCAATTTATTATGTTCTGAAGAGCGACTTCATTATCTCTAGAGGAGTGAATCCATCCAATATAGATAAGGAGACACTAAAAATGGGTGGACATCATGAGGTGTTTTGAAGGATTCTTCTAACTTTACATAGGTTATTGGGAGGTTCTTGTGGTTTAATTTTGATGTAACCAGTTTTTCATCATCACCAAAGTAAAAGACTTGGATTCATAAAACATATGAACTTCCTTTTTGAATACATACAATGATCTAATTTCATCTAACACATACTCCCATCCTTGATGGTTAATGGACTTATTCAGTAACATATCAGTCTTTTCCAACTATTCAAAATCAATTTCTTATCCATTCAAAAAAAAATCATGAGATTCTTTGTCTCTTCATTCTACTTAATGAGGAACCTTCGGTTCTCTTTGTTTTTTCTATTGAAAAAGGATTCATAAGGTTGTATGGTTTGGGTAATGAAGGTTTGGGTAGAGAGAATGAGGGTTAAAATGTTTTCAAATAATTTAGTGTTTATATTTGATACATAATTATTTTTGTATGGTAATCAAGGGGCCACAGAGTGATGTACAGAGTAATTATTAGTAAAACTAGGTTACATGACCTATTTCATCTGACCAATACTAAATCTACTGCAAAAAAGAAAATTAAAATTATATAAAAAAATATTTAATTTGAATATGAAAAATATTCTATATTCAAAATAATATTAAATAAAATTAATTAATCTTAATTCAGATTTAATGTAATCTAATCTTTCACCAGAAAATGATTTAGTAAAAAAATATACAAATTGATTTTCCATGAAAACAAATTATAAAGAGATGTCATTATTTTCTACATTAATCCTTAATAAATTATGTCTTAAATCAATGTGATTAATTATTAAATGGTATGTCAGATACTTTGAATGTTTTATAGAAGTTTTTTTATATCATTTGATTGGAATTAAATTAAAATTAAATCCAAAATCCATTGAATTTTGTTTCCTCCACAACACCTTTTCAGAAAAAGTTACTACTACAATATATTCAACATTGGTAATTGATAATGATGTTGAGTTTTGTTTCATACTCCACCAATACACTAGGGTTTACTAAGAAAATGATTGGTTCCAAAGGTGATTTTTCTATCTAGTCTATATCCAGAAAAATCAGCATCTGAATCTGAAGATAAATTAAAAGAAAAAAATTTGGAATAAGAAGAGAAAGTGACTTAGTTCCTTTTAATTATCATTAAATTAATTTGGAAGTATTTAAATTATATTATCTTAGATTAGATTTAAATCCTTCACAAATACATACTAAAACATAATATATGGCCTACTTGAAGTAATATATAACAAACTTCCAATGATCCCACTATACAAATTTCTATTAACTGGTTTTCCAGTTTTATCAAAATCATGTTTAATATTGGATCACATGTGAGTTGAATAATTCTTACTATTTTCAAGTATAAAGTTATAATGTAAATAAAGTATGTATTTTATTTGGTTTAAAACATTTCCAATATCCTTTTGATAAATATGGAATCATAGAAAATAGTTTAACTCATTCATTATACTCATTTCAATTTTTTTCCTAAGTTTTGAAAAATAATTGCATAATTTTTTATTTCCATATCCAAAAATAACATCATCTACATATATTTTTACTAAGAAAATATCTGAGGATAAGGTTTTCTTAAATAATGTATGGTATTCCATTCCTACTATAAAACCATTTGATAAAATAAAATAACTAAATATTTTATTCCATTCTCTTGGAGAATGTTCTTGTCTATATAGACCTTTGGTAAGTTTAAAAATATAATTTTTAAAGTGAGGGTCTTTAAAACAATGAGGTTGTTTTACATCATTATCATCTATTAAAAATTCTTTTAGAAAATCTAATTTAACATTCATCTGATATAATTTTAAATTCATATTGGATGCATATGATAGAAGGATTATAATAGCTTCTAGCTGAGATATTTTAGAAAATTCTTCTTCATAATTTATTCCTTATTCTTTATTATATCATTTGGATACTAATATATCTTTATTTCTCATTATTACACCATGACCATCTAGCTTATTTCTAAAAATCCATTTTCTTACAATTGAAAGATAATTATGGGGCCTACAACTAATTACAAAAAAAATTATTTTGAATTGATTTAAATATTAATTCCTAGATAAGAACCAACTTCTATCAGATAAATCTTCGACAGTATATTTAGGTTGTAGTTGGGAGAAAAATTTAGATAATTATACTAGGTTTCCAAAATTTATTCTAGTTATTACACCTTCATCTAAGCTTCCAATAGTTGTTTCTAAAGGATGGTCTTTAAGATTTATAGGTATTTTAGGAAACATGTTTTCTAGTTAAATAGTATCAACCATTACTGAATTTGGTTTAAAGTAATCAAGTTCTAAATCATTATCCTTTTTTATCAAACTGGGGTTCAGGTCTCATATCCTTGAGAGAATCACTTTGATCATTTGTTTAAACCATTTTTTGTGACCAAAAGGATCACATTCATAAAACTTCACATGATTTGATTCTTCAAAAATCCTTGACCTTTTATTTGAAAACTCTATAGGTTTTGGACGTAGTTTATTAACCTAGGAAAATATCTTCATTTGCCTTTGGATTGAACTTTCCAAGATTATCCTTGGTGTCCAAGATATAAACCTTGCACAAACACACTTTAAAGTGTCCTACCATTGGTTTTATATTATTCCATAACTCATATAGTGTTTTCTTTAAGAAATTTATTATCATAGCTCTATTAATGATATAATATTTGTTTCAACAACCTCAGCAGAAAAATGAGTGGTCATATAGTATTCACATAACAAAGTCCTAGAAATTTAATGCAAAATATTAATCCTCATTTTAATAAACCATTTTATTAATGTGTATTAGGGGTAGATAATGTATCTTTAATTACTTGCTTAGATAAATATGAATTAAATTCATAATTATAAAATTCAACTATATGATCTCTTTTTAAAGTCATAATTTTAGCATCCTTTTCATTTTGCACAAGATTACATAAATTAATAAAAATATAGCGTGCATCACTTTTAAATTTTAAAAATTAAACACATGTAAATCATTAAAAATAATCCACTAACACATAAATAATTAACTTTCTAGAAAAATATATAGTCCTTGAATGTGTAAATAGATCCATATTAATACATTAAAGAGTTTTAAATGTAGGAACTTCATTAATTGTTTTAAAATATGAAGTGTTTTTATTTCCCATTTTTCATGCATCACATAGATTCTTTTCTCAAATTGTGGCTATTAAATTCAAGAATAAAATTCCTTCCAGAAAGCTTTATTAGATAATAAACACTATAGTATCCAATCTTATGATTCCAAATCCATGATTCGTTAACTTTATCATTCGAACAATTTAGGTTTTTTCTACACAAATAATTAAGATATATTATGTAATCATTATTTATTCTAGGTTCTTTAAACTTTAGAAATTTATCTTTCAAAAAACATTAATTGTTAGAAAAATCAATTGGATAACCATTATCTCAAAGTTGATAGATAATTATTAGTTTGTGCATAAATCCATCAACTTAAAGAAATTTTTTTGTGATAATAGACAGAGAATTTCCAACAGATCCAATACCAACTATTTTTCCTTTTTATTATCTCCAAATGTGACATAGCCTCCATCAATCTTAGATAGTGAGTGGAATTTGAGAAGTCACCACTCATATGTCTGGAACAACCACTATCAATAAACCATTTTTCATTTATGTTTATAAGGTTTGTTCACTATAAATAAAATCAAACAATAGAATTTTTTGGTACCCAAACTCTTTTGGGTTCATAAATGCTAGCTATAAGTGATTTAGGTATCCAAATTTGTTTCTTATTTCCAGACAACATTGAAACTTGTTTTGAAAAATATTTTGTAATAAAAACATATTTTATTCTACATAATTAATGATTTTTCAAATTAAATATGTTATCATAATTTCAAAATTCACCAAAATCAAAACATGTAACTTTTAAAATATTTTAATTATTGGAACTAGGGATAAAATATTTTCTATATAATTTGGGATTTTCACACTGAATACCTATTCCAAACTTCTCTTTCTTAAGTATATTTGGGATAATAATTTTATTTAGGTGATCTTCTCCTTTGGTAAATATACTTTCATCATGTTTAATGTTTTAAACATCCTCTCATAGGTTCTCTATTTTTTTATCATGTTTAGTATTTTAGATAGTAGATTTTTTAAATTGAATATTTAATTATAAAATATTTTTATTTATGTCCTCCTATTCATTAAAAATATTATTATTATAATTTTGAGGGCCTCGTTCTTCTATTTCCATATTTCATAATTTGTTTCCACCATGATACATTATTGATTTAATTATTCATTTGAGCACTTTTCATTAGATGATTCATGATCATTCTCAGAAGAGTAATAATAACATACCTCATCTTACTCTTCCATAAATCATATATTGGCCTTTTGATTAACATCTTCAGTTTTTGATTCTAATGAAACTCACTCTATAGAATCTTTAGAATCACTCCTGGTAGCCTTTATTTATTTCATTGATTTTTTATAACTTGGACTCTGGAAGTATTTTTTTTATGACCTCTTGTCATCGTTAATTTTCAGGTAGTCAGGCTTGATATATCTTAACTTCTTTCACTTAGGGAATCTCAACTCTTAATAATTGTCACCATTCTTATTGTACTTGTTGAAAGGTCTTCTAAAACATCTTCTATTGTTATTGAATTTCTTGAATTTTTTTGAAATCTAAGAATGATCAAAATTTGATCCGGAATAAGTAATCTTATTCTTCATATGTTTCATATATTTTTATTCTTTCGGTTTTTTTCATCCTTATAAGTAGAAACGTTCAAGGAAGTATTTCCATTTTTGATCATTCTAGGTTCTCCAACTTCAGTTTCCATTTCAACTTCATACATCATGAGAGTTCCAATGATATATTTTATTCTAAAATTATTAACTTCTATGTTTTTAATGGAACTTAGATACCACTCCACATGGGAGGAAATACTCTATGAACTTTTAATGCTTGTTTAGGCTTAGTGATAAGTTTTCCTGGTGAAAAAATGTTGTTCACAGTCTCAGTGAGCCTTTCATTGAATTGAGTAATTCTCTCTCCTTTATCCATTTTTAATGCATCTAAATTAATCTTGGTTGTATCATATCTAATATTCTTCCCATTTTCAATACCTTCATATGAAATTATTAGAGTGTTCCACATTTCATGTGTTATTTAACATTGAGAAACTCTATTGAACTCATCTGGTCATAATCCATAGATTATAGCATTCATCTCTTTGGAGTTCATATCATAATTTTATTTAGATATATAATCCCATGTTTTAGGTTCTATATTATAAATTTTATAGGGATTTAATACTTTCATATAAACTTTCAAGCTGATATTTTTCAGATAAATGATCTTGTGATCTTTCCAGCACCCATAATTTTCACCATCGAAGTACAGAGTTATATACATTTACATACCTTCTCGGTTATCATTCATGGAATCCATTTGGAGATGGATGTCTATAATAAAACTTTTTATAGCTCTGAAATCATAAGTCACAGCCTTTGATACCAATTATTTTCGTAGATAATTTCTAACCGAGCCCTAAATCAGTGGGTGAATTGAGTTCCTACAATTTTCTTTTACAGAAAACCTCCCTCTTTGGGTATGATCATTAAAATAATTTTTAATTAATATAAATAGATAGTGGAAATTATAACATAAAGTAAAGATATTGAATATAAGATATTTATTGTGGTTTGGGGAACAAAACTTCCCTAGTCCAGTCCACCAACACTCTACTTCATAAGATAAGTGATTTTCAAAATAATTTCCCTTTTACTAGGGGGATCCTAACATAGTACAAGTAGTTGTCAATTAATGAATAGGTCTAAGAGATTTCAACCATGATCTCCCTTTATAAGACATGTCCGCTGTCTCAAAACACACTCTTACATTGAGTGTTAGAAATAATGAATGAACTTTGAAAGAGTTGGTTGTAGCATACAGTTTCAAGCAGCAACTGATAGTAGATGAAGATCCATATTAAGAATAATATAATCTTAAAAACGTATCTATAGATGTTATTTAGTGTAACTAATATAAACTTATAGGTATGGAATGTGAATTTATGTTTTTACATTTTCACTTTACATGAATTCAAGGAATTCATGTCTATGAGTGTTCTAATGGTTATTTACATCTATCCATCTCATATTCCTCACCTTTTTCATGTAGTTATTTCTATTTATTTTTTGAAATTATGAAAAAGATAATCCTAATAGATGAACAATCCATGCATCATGAGCTCAATATAATAGTAAATTAAGGACCTATATCCACACCTTCTAAATATAGAAGTTTATTTTGTAGTAATGATTTCATAAATCTTCTTGTTCATTAAATATTTCCATTTATAGAAAAGTGACATATTGTACAGATATATTTTTCAATAAATAGATAATAACTTTTCTGAAATTCTCTAAAATCATGAAATGGGTTATAAATATATTAGAAAAGTGACCTTGACATATGAAGAAGACTTCATAATATATTCACCTAGAACATCTACTCATCGTAACATAACATCATGAGAGACATCGTAAGATAAAATAGGTCTCTAAACAAAACTAAGTGTAATATAATTATTTCAGTGTATGATAAATATGTTATAGTGATACCATACTTATCTTCTTCAAATTATTCTGAATTTTTCAAGATAATATTTTATGAATATAATTTTCAAAAGAAAATATCTTCTCATATTTTCAGTATGACTAAAGAATCAAACCTGACAAACTCATCAATTATCTTTATAAAATAAAGTCTGATATAGTTGGATAAACATACAACACTTGCTGATTCTAGGAAAAGAGAATATATTCTTAAATTCTTGTAAGATAAAATACTTTGTCAAATATGGAATACATTATTCATCATAAGATAAACACTTGGAGAAACAATATAAGATAAATTATTTTTAACAAATACAATAAAAAACACTTAAGATAAAATGGTTAGAATAAAAGTATAGATTTTTTAAATCATTAAAACACATATAAATTGAGATATTTTAGAACAAAGTAATCTTTCCAAAACTAATTTTGGATTTTTTTTAATTTATTAAAATGGAGAAACATTATTTACTTTAAAACTGTTTTTTTTACTCCCATTTTTAAACCCAAAAGTAAACTTATACAAAATTCTAGAATAGAGATGATTCAAAAGAAATTGGTTGCATTAAATATAACTGAATAATTATTTTGTTAATTTAAATCAAATTCAGTGCCAAATATGACTTTTAAATTGATTAATTTATTGGAAAGAAATGGTTGTTTTACAAAAAAAACATTACTTTCCACAATTAACTAAAAATACAATATTTTCTAAAAAATCCCAAAATTTCAACCTAAGTTAATTTTGATAGTATTATTTAAAAATTAAGTTTATTTTTTAAAATATATTTTAGAAAATTTTAAAAAATCAATTATAATATTTTCTCACAAAAAAAAGTAAAATCATTTTATAAGAAAACATATGTTTGATAAATTGTATGACTTAACTAAAAATTGTTTGATTATTTATTAAAAATTTACCAATAAATTTATAATGAGTACGTAATATATATATATATATATAATAAATTATTTAATACTATTAATACCCACCAATTTAATATCTAGGTTATAATGGCCATATTTAAAATAATATTATTTAATGGTTCTTTTAATATCGATGGTGGGTCTCTTATATGCTACCGAGCATAGATTTATTCTTGGGGTGTTACATTAGAGCCCATTTAATAAAATTTTTTCTCAAAATTTGAACTTCATATTGGTAATAAAATTTACAAAATTTGAAATTACCATTGATAGAAACTCACATCATAAAAAGGTTTCATAAAACATTCACTTGAAAGGAGAGAGCAAGAAGTACAATGGTCTTCTGAAACAATACATAACTAGGATTCCAAGTAGGAAAACATTAGTGTTAATTGAATATTTGGACATGGAATAAATTTGTAATAACCAAATAGTTATTTATAGAGATAGATATTTTTTATCACAAGAAATTGAATGATCATGAGAAAGTCAACAGCCACAAAACCATAAATCAAAAAGGAGTGAAAAAGACCATTATTTCATAGGAATGGAACATAATAGGATAAAATTTTCATTTTCAAGATCAATTTACTAGATTTTGGGAATTCCTCACCATATTTACCAAGAAAATAAGGGAATATTCTTACTTTATTTGTTTAATTATGTCCTTTAATAAATTTCCACCAAAATATCATATTTAACTCCAAACGATGGGTATTCAAGATGAATTTTTCAAGCCTAAAGCACTAAAATCACCTTATAAAAGATCATATAAAAAAGAAAGGATAAAAATTTATTCCTAATGTATTTAGACATTAACCATAACTGAAATGTTTAGAATAAGGTATGATAATTTCTAAAATTAATAAACCTTCATATGATGAAATAATTCATTAATCTCTAAAATTAAACAATAATACAAACTTCTCAAACTAAATCATTCCATATATAAATGAAACTATATACCAAATAACCTAAATAACCTAAAAATTAAAGACTTTTTTAACCTAAAATTTTATATCATACCTTTCATCTTAAAAGATATAAAATATAGTTATCTTACTCTAAAATAACATTAATCACTTAGTAACAAAATCAATTTTTTATCTCATGGTCCTATATATGATAAACCCTACATCCCCATAATTACCTTAGTATCTAAGATCATATAAACCCTAAAGGTTATCAATACATTAATAAATATTTTAAAAAAATGTATAGTTATACTTAAAATTAAACCAAATCTTTACATATACTTCAACCAAATAAAGCGTCTCCCAAAATGTCATTAACCACTTTAATATCTCAAAACATAAAACCAAAAAATTGGTGTCTATAACTTTAAACATATGATCAAAAATAAACTTATAGACCTATAATGATATTCTTAAATATTATGAAAACTTAACATGAAAAAATATTAATATACAATGTCATTTAAAGCCTACTCTAATGCTAATATTAACAAACCCAAACCCGCACTCTCAGATCTAGTGCAAAAAACATGATCTCTACATTTTTGTTTTTGATACTAATAAATGTGATCCAATTTTTTACATCCCAACCTTATAACATCAAAAGGAAACATTATATCATATACATTCGTAATTACCTTTTAGGTTTATATTTTTATAAAATTTGGACAAACTCTTACGTAAACAATAGTCATGCTTTCAAGTGACTATTACTTCCAATAAAGTAATACTTTATTATTTCACATTAAGTAACAATAATCATAAACATGAAACCCTTATATTAAAATTCATATAAAATCATTTTTTATAACCTATGGAAAATGAAACATAACAAGTTTGAGATTAAATTCTCAATAAGTGTAAACATTCACATCAACAACTGAATGTCATCATTGAGAGTGTGATGAGCTCAATGGAATGATGAAATAATCAAAGTGTATGAGAATAACATAAGAGAACCCATTCCCATAAAAATATATCATTAAACATGTGGCATGAAATTAAGATTCAATAAAGGCAAGAGTCATCATAATCAATAATCATGACCATGTGATGTTAATATTTGTCAAAGAAACATTTAAAACCCATATAAATAATAAATAAAATGTTTTTGTCACAACTCACCTTCATCAAGATGAGGGAAGGGACATAAGATTACCATACCCTTCCTTCTTCAAGCTGAAGGAGAGATAATGACCCCCGAGACCCACCTTCAATAGGACCCGGAGTGAAGACTAGCACCAAGGTTATATAATCACACACAAGATGGAAGTCATTACCTCTTTTTCTTTATTAGGATCAGGATATAAGATAGTAAAACCCAACAACACCAAAAACTGTGGGTAAAAGTAAAGCCAAAGATAATCATTCCCATATGCATGTTACAAAAGTAAATACTATAGAGTACAAGGAGACTACAAAGGTAAAGTACCAAGGAAAAGAAAAACAGCAACTGCAACTGTCCCAGCGTCTGAGCTAGTATGGCCCCACATGATCCCGGAAGTCCTCCTCAAAACCTAGAAGCAGTTTTATATACGTAGGGTGAGCATAAAAGTATACTCAGTAGGGAAAACCAAAGACTCTCGTGCACAAGTGGGGAGGTAATCTAATGCCCTGTGGAAAAAGAGATAACCAAAGAACCTAGCAAAGAAAACTATCCACCTGAGCCTCACCAAGGAACACTCTCCAAATAACGCAAGTAAAGTAATGTAAGGTAATAGAACATCGACATTTCGGTACCCTGCGCCACTTTCCCACTGGTTATTGAAGACATATTACGCATCGAACCAATCCCGCCATTCTCTCTGCATTCTCACTGCCACACCCCGCCCGCACAAACCTGGGCCACAAACACACATCCCACCTGTAAACACCTGGGCTACAACCATTGTACTAAACCATGCCCACAAACACCTGGGCCACAACAACTACTGCCACGCCCGAATACACCTGGGCCTCATCTTGAAGATTCTTGGGAAACAACCTTCCCGCACACACCTGGACCAACCACCAAAACTACCATGCCCGAAGAATCTTGGTATATAATGGACCTCAGGTCATCACAGCCTTCCCGAAGATTCTTGGGCTATTCGGGAAAGGGAGTATAAAAGGAGATAATAACCAGCCACTCATAGGAGTGTTGGAAAAAACACCCTCCCCCATGAAATGAGGGTGTTCAGCACTAAGTGCTCAACTTGGGTGGGGCGTGAATAAGAAACATAAAAACTACAGATATATGTATAGGTAAAAAGAACTCATCCCAACCTAGGGGTTCTAAAACCTAAGCACAAACACCCTGGTTACTATTCATTCATAAAAAAAAGGAACGACACTCACGGCCAAGTCACAACTCATTCCCACAACCAATTCCCCATTTAAACTATCTTTAATGTTCAAGTGATCCCATTTTAGGTGAATTCTACACTACGAGGAAACTAATAGTCATAACCACAAGCCAGAGGAAGAGAAACACCCAAACAGCATTTTAAGCGTTCACACCCAGTTCTCTTGTAAGGTCACAACAACAAAGGGATCAGTGAGATCCTAGAAAATACTTGAACCAAACCAAGCCTCAAGATACAGCCCCACATAGCTTCATATTCCCAACCAAAAATCATGCCACAACATAGGATCTCATCTCCATCCACGTCACCCCATAAGCATCGAGCAGAACAAACAGACATGCCACCAAGAATGAACAAGGAAGTTTCCAGACTCAAATACATCATTCACTATGTTTTCTTCTTTCTGTTTGGTTAATCTGGGGTGATCACACAAGGTTTTCTGTTCACTGGACATTCATTTAATCATCCGAGTTTACGTAATTAACCAAATTCCCATGTTGGATCCATTCAATTATCACAGAAGACAAGGGTTCATTAGTGCATAAGGAAAGACCACCAACGGCCATGATTTTCAGTGATCATAGCCCATACAGTTCACAACATATAGAAATTATAAAAGAGTACATCAGAATTGTCAAACGCACCCCATCATTCTTCAATAGTCTGTTTATTATATTGTTTAAGGTTTGGTTTCATCCATTCCCATAGAAACAATAGCATACCCACCCCACATGATACACAATAAGGAGATTTGAAGGAAAACCCTACTTGGATGATCTAGGATCGAATTTCTACACATGCCAAGAACTGGGGATGCACAACTTACAAGGGAGGAACTATGGGGACTCCTAGGACAAGTAGAAAAACTCCAGCATAGGCACACCACAAGCCTTGAGAAGGAGGGACTCCAAGCACACCAGGGAAAAGAAAGTAATCCAGCCAAGAAGGGGAAGGAAGAAACTTTAGTGTGATATAAAGACGAGAATCTATTGTTACGGGATAAGGAATTTTGAACCACTTTTAATTCGTATCATGGTTTCATTTTTGGTGGGAAGGTTACACACGATGAGATTAATTCTTATTTAATTATTCCCAATGGAGGGTTGGTCATAACGGCTATGCGTTAAATAGTTTTCTTTAAATGGAGGAAAACGCGCAACGGGGGCGGAACTGGTAGGTACGGGGAAAGGGTGTGACACTAAGGAAAACCACATGTATTGGTATGTTTAAGGTTTGTATAACACCTCAATCTTTCACATCGCGCTTCTCTTTGAATAATACAATAGCATGTCTTATACGCAACTTCGAGTTCTAACGCACCACAACTAATCAAACTAGCCGTTAAGAATAGTAATACTAACTTTTTGAAATTTTTTACATTTTATCTTTCAAAATGAACTTCATTTTTGGATTCGGAATAATGAAATTATCTTAGGTTGAATTTTTGGTACTTTTCTGATAACTTTCATATTTTGATGAATAGTGAAAATTACTAAATTTTAATTAAAAACAACTTTTTTAATCGACATAATTAATAGTGATAAAGTATGCATTTGAGTGATTTTAAAGTATAATTAGATTTTATTTTTACCATTTAATCCAATGATGGTCATTGGACATAATTTCACATTTAAAATGGACATAAGGAAGTGTCAATCTTTTGATAGTTATTATTTCTTAAGAACGCACTATTTGTTTTGACAACGGGAATTAATTTTTAAATTAATTAATTCATCTTATATGTTTTTAATTTGGTAAAATAGACATCAGTTTTGAATTCATAATATCAAATATATCTTAGGCCGAATTTGTGGTATTTTTTGGAGAAACATCAATTTTTGATGAATAGTGAAAAACACTAAGTTATTGGTTAAAACTGATTTTTTATTTAAATAATTATTTATTTTATTTAAATTAATTTACGTAAAAATAGATACATAATAATTATATAAGATCATTGTAATTCAATGGAGTTATTTTATAATAATTTTAGATATATAAAAATTTTATTGAACTTTTCACCGTCTTTTACCCACCTCCTAGAAGAATTTGAAAATTCACATAAAACATAATTTTACCGCTTCTGTTAGTTGAATTTAATAAAATTCTAGAGACATGGTTAATATAAAGGAGTAAAATTTTGTTCAATAAGATAAAAATAATTTTTTATGTATAGTAACTTTTTATTTTTATTTACCGCAGTTAAAGGTCAATAGGGTAATTCAAGGTAAAAAGAATATTGTAATAATTCAAAATTACCTTAACACATGTCCTAACCTTATTTTATGAGTAATGGCCGACCATGGGAATATTTGGGTCGATTTTGGGACCCCATGGAGCCACTTATGAATGATAATGTCATTTTAGATTAATTAATTTAATGTAAAGGCAAAATTGGTATCAACAAAAAGATTTTAGTAAAAAAATTTATATGGTGCTATATAAATAATATTTTTAAATATAAATATTCATTAGAAATATAAAAATATTTCATGCATAATGGTTATTTATTTATAATTTTTATACGTTAAATAATTTAATTTATTTATGACACAATGATGATGCAGTAATTACCGTATTAATGAAAGATTAGGATAATTGATATTATAAATACCCAAATAAATAAATTTTGAGACTTTTTATGAATTAAAATAATTTTATAGGTCACTATTAAATATTATTATTGGTTATATAAATTTTATTCGAAGTAATAATGCTGTTATGAATTTATCAAAAACAAAATACCCAATAGTACCAAAATTGACATAAAAGAGTTTTTAAAACAAATGTTATATTATTAATTGATATTCTATTCCTAAAAATATAAGGTTCAGAAAAAAGGAGTTATATCATGGTAGGTGTAAATTTAATGTTCCACTTGGTGGTCGATTAGAACTTTATAGTATGTTTATTAACCATATAATATAAAAATAAAAAGAGACATGGTAAATGTCAAACAAATTAACTAAGAGTTAAAACTAAAAGATAAGGTTAATAAAGTGACCCAAGCCTGTCTAAAACCTATTGGTTGAGTTGTTTTAGACCCATCCCCACCTTATACTTTAAATAATATAATTTTTAATTATTATAAACCTAATATCAATTTATTATAAATAAATATTTCTAGCTTTTCCTAAGGTTCCCCTCACCCCTCTTATAAAAGGGCACTCCCCCTTCTCACTAATTCACACCTTCAAATCCTTATGGTTCGGAAAACCCTAGCCCAAATATCCTCTAAACTATCCCTTAAACTATCCTCCCTTCAACCTAGAGGCCTTAGTTTGATTATAAATCCAACCTAAGGATCCCTTTTGATCAAATCAAAAGGAAGAACCCGAAGAAGAGGTAATGATTTCACCACCCTCTTTCAAGTTCCTTTCTTCTTCCAATTCCTTTTTCTTTGTTGTTTCCATTATAAAATAATAAATACAGAATCTTCTATATACTGTGATGTTATTATAATTATGGTAAAACCAAATTCATTATTCTATCCACCCTTTGAATGACATATCACCATACGTGCGTACGTACGGCTTACCGTCTCCACGTCGTGGTGTAATTGTTATTCAATACATTATTATTTGGATGGGTATAATAATGATGTGTATTTGATGTAAATAATAAATATAACATGATAAGGATACTTAATATATAATATAACATCCAATTATATATTATTATAATATCAAAATAATGATATTTTCGCTCGTGGGTACGTACGGATTGTCGTCTCCACGACGCGATGAGATTCATTTCCAAGTTCACCATTCATCGAAGATTATAAAAATATATATATTACTAATAAGTATGTAATATATGACATAATAATTCTACTGGAGATATATATATTTATATATATAAGTATTTATGTACTTACATATATCTTATTCACTTACTTTCGTTCAATACTATATGAAAACAGAAACAACATTTATGCATACGTACGGACTACCGTCTCCATAAATGGTCTTTTCCATTTCATATATATGTCTATTATACATATTTATATTATAAATATATATGATATAAAAATCATGTTTTATATTCTGGAATTATTTAAATCATGATCTATGTGATACAATCAAGAGTAATAAGTTAAAACACGTACGATAAAGAATGGGATTATTACCCGAAATATTAATATAACATGGAAATTATTATTAATTCGGTAGTATAAAGTAATAAATGAATAATGTATGATATAATAAATATTAATATGTTTTTGGTATAATTTAATAACATACTATAGTCTTCATATAGGAGGTTAAACATACCCTCGACTAAAGAAAAGTGCAAGGTAAGGGGTTTTCATCTCACTCCTTATTCCTGTGAGATTCATGCCATATTACCACTATTAACTTTTGTGTGGTCTATGTACTGCCCATAATTGTATTAATTGTGTATTACACTTTAATTAATGTGTATTTACATATTCATTTTATGATACTCCTTTCATGGGGTGTATGTTTCGTAAGTTACCAAATTGGTAAGGGTTAATTCCTCAATCTCATTATTATTCGAGATTGTTTATTTTTAAGTATTTACTGGGACATTTGTATCATTCATGTCCATTTTTCATAAAAATAATTTCAAAATGAATATTTTAAGGATTTTTGAAAGGTAATCTTTATCAATATCAGAATTTTAAATGTTTTAAATATTTATCTTTCTAAATATTTTTAATTAATGTCCATGTTTTCGAAATGATTTTAAGGATTTATTTATATGGACATTAATGTTTTGAAATGATAATTCTTCTCAAAAGTTTCAAAGTGGTATGGGACACTTTTATTCAAAAATATCTTTTAAATTACTTCCTTTATAAATTTGTGACTTTTAAATGATTTTACAAAAAGGATATTTCTCTCAAAAAGTTTTACTCATCCTTTTCAATTATGTCAGCATCCTTTACTAGATATTATTTTTGATTGAGGTTGATTTATTATAATACAATCTTCCATATTGTATTGAATTAGTTATGATATGTTTGAATATGGATGTTTTATTTTTACACCATTCATGGTTAATGGTTAATGTATCGACATTTCATATGCTAGTTTCACTACTAGAATTTTGGGCATTGAAGACCCCTGACACGGGTGACTGCCTTTGGCGGGCGCTGTAGGTACCCAAAAGCGACCTCCAATGGTAGTCTCCGCCCTTTGTAAAAAAACGTAGGGCATCGCCCCCCCCCCCCCCCCCCACAATCTCCCCCGACCTAGCACCCCCCCCCCCCTTCGATGCCCTCCCCGTGCGCCATCCCTCACCGCCCTGCCTCACCGTGCGCCACGCCGCCCTCCACCGCTCGCTTCCATCACCACCCTCATCGGCCTCCACCCTCCGCGTGCCCTCCTCCCTCTGCCCTCCCACTCCGGCCTCCCTCCTTCCTCTATCCATCCTCCGCTCCCCTCCGGTGTCCCTCCGTCTTTTGGCCTCTGCCCTCCGGCCTCCGCCCAGTCAGTCTCCTACCCCTCTGACCTCCGCCCTCCAACCTCCGCCCCCTCGGCCCGCACCCCCCCCCCCCCCACCCCGGATGGCCCCCACACCCGGACAGCCCCCCCCCCCCCCCCCCCCGCACCCCGGACAACTCCCCTACACCCCGGACATGCCCCCCGCACCCCGGACACCCCCCTGCACCCCGAACAGCCCCCCCCCCACCCCTCACTACTTGTCCCCCGTCCCCTCACCACCTCCTATCCTTCGGCTCCCCACCGCCGCCGCCGCCCGTCCCCTCCCTCACCACACCGCCTTTGGCTCCGTCTCCCCTTCATTGCCTCTCCTCTCCCTCGAGCACGGCCTTCAACTCCCCTCCCTTCCAGGTTTGTAGCGCAATTAGGTATGACATGGTCTTTCACTTACATTATTATTTTATCAATGGTTCATAAAAAAATGATTAGTATTTATTTTAAATATAGTTGATTTGAAAAATGCAAATATAATAAGTATTGTGTAAATGTTTGTTATACAGATATTATTATGGATAAGAGTTGGATTGATCTTTCAAATAGAACGTCTATAGAATATTTAAATGGCATTATGTAGTTTATTGACATCACCAGAGGATTTTAAAGTGACTATATTAGTTTTCCATGTATAAAATGTGCTAACAGATATCAATTCAAATGAGATACTATGAGGGAGCACCTATTATTTAATGGATTTCTGAAAAATTATAAGAGTTGGACTAGTCATGGAGAAGAATATGTTTTTGTCAAAATACGGATGCAGCTCAGATGGATGTTGATGCAAGGATGAATGATACAATGCCTAAAATGCTTACTGAAATGGTATGTGGGTTTGATCTTGAAGGCATTGACATCCAAAATCTTGAGACTGGTGAGATAAATCTTCGCTCTGGTGCAGATTGTGATTCGAGGAGGTTTTATGAAGCACTTGATAATGCGAAAACAGAATTATATCCCAGATGTACTTCTTATAATAAACTGTCGTTTATCGTGGAGTTGTTTCATTTGAAAACTTTAAATAATTGGTCAGACACATCATTCGACATGCTTTTGGTGTTAATGAAAAAAGATCTTCATATCGACGCTAAGATTACCGGGTCATATTACTATGCTCGTAAGTTGACAGAGAACTTAGGTTTTACATATGAGACCATAGATGCATGTGCAAACAAATGTATGTTGTTTAGAAAGGAAACTACCCATTTGGATATTTTTACAGTTTGTGGTGCTTCCAGGTGGAAAGAGAACAGGGGAAATAAGACTCATCAAAGACAAATTGCGATACAGGGGAAACTGATTATTGTAAAGAAAATGTGTTACTTTCTCCTTAAACCGAGGTTGAAAATAGTTTTTATGTCATCTATAGTTTCTAATTTAATTAGATGGAATGTAGAAAGAGTTCATGAAAGTGATATGTTAACCCACCCAGCAGACTCTCATGCATGGAAGGATTTTGATAAGAGACATCCCGACTTTTCTAAAGATGTTCGTAATGTCTAATTGGGATTGGCAGCAGATGGTTTCAATCCATTCAAGTCTATGGTTTTTGCAACTCATAGCACATGACATGTGGTGTTGGTTACATATAATCTTCCTATGTGGATTTGTATGAAGTAACAACTTATATTACATTCCACTCTTATTTATGGACCTAAAATTCTGGGGGATAAGATTGATGTTTACCTTCATCCATTGATTGATGAGTTGAATAGATTTTGCGGCGATGGTGTGATGACTTATGACTATGAAACGAATGAAATGTTCAAACTAAATGTTGCTTTATTGTAGAAAATCAAGGAGTTCACAGCTTATGAAAATTTATCATGCTGGAGTACGAAAGGATAATTTTCTTGCCCTTGTTGCAATAAAAGTAAAAAATCTGTATGGCTTAAACATTCCAAAAAATGGGCATACATGGGTCACAGGCGTTTTCTCCCCCCTCATCACAGGTTCAGAAAGGACAGAGTGGAATTTGATGGTTCGAGAGAGTTCAACCCAGAACCGAAAATCATGATAAGAGTCGAAATGTTATCGTAGATTGAGGAAGAAAACATCCGCACGGTATATGAAATTTAGGATTTGGTGGCTCCTCGAGTACGTAATATTCATGCTGCGAGTAGGCAGCACAGTCACAATTGGAAAAAGAAAAGTATTTTTTATAGTCTTCCGTATTGGAAAACTAACATGATGAGGCATAATTTGGATGTCATGCACATTGAAAAAAATATTTGTGATAACATATTCTCAACCATTTTAGGTGTCAGTGGAAAATCAAAGGACCGTGTTAATTCATGTCGTGATTTGGAAGAAATGAGTTTAAGGAAACAGTTTCATTTATAGTTAGCTGAGGGAAACAAGGCATATATTCCTGCTGCATAGTATACGATGACTACAAAGGAGAAAGAGACATTTATTTCCATTTTGAAGATGGTCAGGGTGCCTGATGGTTACTCTTATAATATTTCAAAGTGTGTGAATCTGATGAGAAAGACATTGCAAGGGTTAAAAAGTCATGACAATCACATACTACTTCATCAGTTGATTCCAATCATAATTTGTGATTGTTTATCCCCCAATGTTGTTCAGCCGTTGATTGAGATGATTAATTTTTTTAGACAGCTTTGTTTAAGAAATCAATGAATGAGTGATTTAAAAAGTTTGCAGGACCGAATTGTACTTACGCTTTGTCACTTTGAGAAACTCCCCCCCCCCCCCCACAATTTTTGATGTTATAGTCCAATTGATAGTGCACCTAACTGATGATGTAATGGATGCGGGTCCAGTGCAATTCAGGTGGATGTATCCTATTGAACGGTATTTTAGTACATTGAAAATATTTGTACGCAATAGAGCTCGTCCGTAGGCATCAATATCCAGTGGTTTTTTGATGGATGAGTGTACAACTTTTTGTACAGAATATCTTACGGATGTTGAAACAAAATTAGATAAGCCCTCTCAGATTCATGATGGTTCAGTTGGAGAAGGAACCACATTTGATATGGACAACATCGATTGGATACAGGCACATCGATATATCTTGTTCAATACTCCATCAGTTGCACCATTAATGCAGTAAGTATCTTATCAATGTGCTTGTATAACTTTTACATGTTTTTTTTGCATAAGTTGATCATTTAAACATCGCGTTATCATTTTCAAGAAACACATTAATGAGATAAAATAAGAGATGTATCGTGCGACTGAGTTTCAAATTCAACAATATCATTATGCGTCATTTCATGATTGGTTCAAGGATTATGTATGTATAAATTGATTTTCATTATGAGTGAAGTATTATAATAATTTATTTCTGTATATATCAGTATTGAATTTTATAAATTATGTAGGTTCATAAGATGAGGGAGTCAGGGGACCCCATGCTAATTGAAGTATTTATCCAACTGGCTGAGGGTCCATCTATAACGGCTCGTCGTTATAAAGCTATTGATGCTAATGGTTTTTGATTTCGCATTAAAGATGTTGACGACAAATGTGAAACACAAAAAAGTGGAATCAGTTGTCCATTTGTCTATTCTGGTTATTTCTATGGTCAATTGATAGACATCATTGAAGTTGTATACACACATAGTTTGAAGTACATATTGTTAAAGTGTAATTGGGTTGATCCAGTGCGTGGATGTAAAGTCGATCAATATCAGTTTTCATTGGTGAATTTTAACTATATGTTATACAGAAATAATGAACGAGTTGAGAATGAACCTTTCATTTTGACATCACAAGCGGAACAAGTATTCTTCATTACATTGCCTTCGAATCCAATTTGGCAAGTTGTTGTCAAAATGTCTCGGCGAGGAGTGTTTTTATTTGAAGAAGATGAACCCGAGACTGTTATGTTTATTTACAAACAGCTTGATCAAATTACCGTAGTTCAATTTGAAGAATATATTTGTTGGGTCAGAGTGGATGTTGAAGGAGAAACGGTTGATTTTCATTCTTAAGGAAATGTATAATTGTTTTCCCGCTATTCAGTATTGAAATTCCTATGATATCATAAATTATCTAACCATTTTATAAATCCTTGTAAGTTTTAATCCTCACTTTCGGAAATTTATTCAGTTATAAATATTTATGGTGATTTTACTCTTGGTTTATTGATGTTATTGTCAGTATATCTTCCCTTTGAGGTATTTTTCATCTTGTTCATGTGCTGCTTGAATTTTTATTAATTCTATCTGAAATTTGGTGATGCATTGACTGGTTTTATACATATTTTTTATATCTGTTTTGTTAACTTTCTGATTTTTTAAAATTCATCCACAACTAATTATTCAATCCATTTTTTGTTTGATTAAAAATTGTACAAGTTTTATTTTTTTAAGAACAATCAAATTTATCTTTTAGACACTTTGGATAGTCCCCTTACTAATGTTTTCTATGACTGCATGCATGTTAGGGGAAGAGGCAGTAGATCCACATCATCTATCCGAGGCATCTATGACTCAGGGTCAAGTTATGTTTGAATGTCATTGTCTCGATTTTTTATGTAATTTATAAATATATTTATATTTATATATATAACAACTGTCATATTATATATATAATTTCAAAAGGATCATACTCGATTGCTTCTTTCTCTCGCAAGAGAGGCCCCGGTCGTGGCATTTTATCATGGAATTCTGACACGACGATTGATGATTCATTTGATGTGGTATTTCATCCTATGGGATCGCATACCCCTTCATTTATTCGTCAACTAGGTCATATCATACATTACCAACATCGATTTCCATTGACCACGCATGACTGGGCTTCTATCTCTCAGGACACATTAGATCGTCTTTGGAGGGAGGTTCTGGTAAGAAGACCATTTCACTTTATTCTCTATGTATAAACAATACTAATATGTGTGATTTTTTTCTTTATAGAAAAATTTGAAAGTATTCCCTCGAAGAGTTTAGGCCCGTGTGTATGAGAAAATGTCGTAAAATGTGGAAAGACTATAAAGGAAAAGTGAAGAGGGACCACTGGGTACCAAATGTGGGTGCCCTAGGCATTTTGGAAAAAGACCTGAGAGGTGTCCTCCCGGCTCAGTGGCATGACTTGGTTGAATATTGGTCTACTGAGGGTGTTGCATTTTGTATATTTATTTTGGTGTATATATATTTTCAAGAATGTGTGATTTGTTTGAAATTTGAATGAATTGAATGTAGGATGTGTCAGCATGCCATTTTAAGAATCGAGCGTTGCAAGGACCACCTCACAGGCTCACGACTCGTCACATGTCTCATATCCGACATGAGGTATTTATTATTAATTTTTTAATTTATTAATTAATATTGTTTTGTGTTTATATTCTATTCATATACAGTTTTAGGAGTAAGGTGCATCGACTGATAAAATGTCGGTGTGGATGAGGACTCGTGATCACAATGATCCAGAGGCTGCAGCATTGATAGTAAGTGCTTGTACTTACCAATACTTACATAAATCTGTATATTAACATATATATATGTATATATATTTACATATTTCATAGTCAAAATTTGAAGTTGAGTTAGAACATCTTCCAGAGGACCAGCGACAGCTTCCCATGCGAAGGGATGAGATCTTTCATCGCATTATTGGTCGGGACGGGCATGGATATAGTTTGACCTATGGAACAGGGATTCCTTATTCTGTAGTGTCACGCGCTGCGGTTTTCGGTCCTGCTGTTGCTCCGATGACACAGCAGTTGTCAGATTTCGAGGCACGGTTGCGCGTTTCTGAGGAGGCAAATGCGCAATTGACCGCTGAGGTTAAAGCACTGCGGGAATATGTGTGTCCAGGTGATGGTGCAGGGGATCATATGACGTAGGTTTATACTGTATTTATTTATTTAATTTAAACTATTTTAGTTAGGAAAGTATTCATAATGTTTATTTGTTGTAGGCCCCTGGCCCACCGGATGAAGGTAGTAGTGATGACCACGCATGACGCATCATATTCATGAGGAGTGTTGTTTTATTGGTGGGGTTATTATTTATGTATAAGTTGGGTTTATAGTGAGATTTTTTGTGATTTGGGGGTATCATGTTGGTCTATGAAATGTTTGTATTATGAAATGTGATAATACCTTTGAAATTATTTTATAAATGAAGTACATTGGAGCCTTTGTTGTCAAGGTGTAGGGTTTAGTATTGGGCCTTTTCCTTTAAAATGATATATCCTTCTATTATTTATTTTAAATTGAGTATACTGGGACTATTTAATAAAGTATTGTTATCGAAAACTAGAGTGGAATCCGATTGACCTTATTTAGATCATACCCTACACCCCCCCCCCACCCCGGACAGCCCCCCCCCCCCCCGAACCCCCGGATAGCCCCCTGCATCCCCCGGACCACCCACCCCGAACAGCACCCCCCACCCCCGGACAACAGCCCCTACCCTGGACAACCCCCATGCACCCCCGTACAGCCCACCCCGCACCCCCGTACAGCCCACCCCGCACCCCCGTACAACCCAACCGCACCCCCCCCCCCCACCCCCCGGACAGCCCCGCCCACACCGGACAGCACCCCCCACCCCCGCACCCCCCGGACAGCCCCCCCCCCCCACACCCCTGGATAGCCCCCCCCCCCCCACCACCCCGTACAGCACCCCCCCCCCCCCCCCACATCCTCATACAACCCCCCCCCCCCAACTGCACACCCCATGGATACCCCCCCCCCTCGTACAACACCCCCACCCTCGTACAACCCCCCCCCCCCCACCCCGGCCAGCCCCCCCCCCCCCCCTCCCCCACCCTGGATGGCCCCCCTGCACCCCCGTCCAGCCCACCCCGCACCCCCGTACAGCCCACCTGCACCCCCCCCCACGGACAGCCCCACCCACCCCGGACAGCACCCCCCACCCTCGGACAGCCCCCCCCCCCCCACCCCACCATGGACAGCCCCCCCCTAACCCTCGTACATCCCCCCCCCAACCCTCGTACAACCCCCCCTCCCACCCACCCCCCTCCTGGACAGCACCCCTCACCCCCGTACATCCCCCCGCACCCTCGTACATCCCACCGCGCACCCCCGTACAAGTGTGCTATTGGCCTAATTTTTTATGAAATTTTAATATGAATGTTTATGTTATATTTCAACCTTTTCATATGAGGAATGGATTGGACTTTGTAAGTGACGAGTGGAGCCTGCTACAGCTCCTCGATGCATCGGTAGGTCTCATGATACAACTAGAAGTGGAATTGTCCAAGGCCTTTCCCAATTTGAGATATGTTTTTGGCCGAGGCCTTAATCATTTTTAGATGTCTTGGTCGAGGCCTTGACAAAATGTTTCAGAATATCTGGCATTATACATTCCCTCATTGTGGAAATAATATTGATGGTTCATGTGGTCATTCGACTAGTAGAAGACCAATGATTATGTTTTATTGTGGAATTATTTTACTCAGCTCATATTCTTTCCATAAAAGTATTCGTGTTTATTATTGGTGAAGGCATGTGGTATCAATTATTCGTCATGCTTAATATTTATGTCATTTTCTGCTGTATTTGTTACCCTTACTGAGCGTTTGAGCTCACCCCTTTCTATGTTTTATTTTTTCCAGGATTCCAAGAAGTGTATTTTTATTGATATGCAGGGTTAAGCCAAGGGAATAATGTCTTTCATAAAAGATTATTTATGTTGTTTTTTATGTAATAAAGTGTAATGTAACATTCATTTATGTAATCTATTTTCCAAGATGGCTAAACTGATCGGTCCTTTGGGACTTGATTCCTTGTAATCATGCCAATGTATTAAAATAATTCACTAACTCTGGGTAACTAGGGTCGGGGCGTTACAGTTGGTATCAGAGGAAGTTTAGAAATAACCTTGGAAACTAGATTTAGATAAACTCTGATTAAAGCACATTACCCTAAGATAGACTTTGAGGATTAGTATAGAAGAACATCCTATAATTTTGGTAATGTAGAGATTTTGTGAGTTTTCTAAGAAAATACATCCCTAACTAGATACGAGAAGGTAGAGGCGGCTCTGACACAGATTTACCTAGGGGTAAAACCCGAAAACACCGCTTTGAGCTGGACTCGAACGGGAACTGGTGCATGACAACGGGCCCTACTGCACTCTTGGTTACAACACTCCCGGGGGATATAATTAGGATAACTCTCATTTTCTTTACAAATCACTATGAAGGGTTTATGAGTATATATCTCCTCAAAGAAAACATTTTTGTGATTATGGATTATATCTATAAACTATTCAATTTACGTTAGGTATTTTACATGTTTGGAATTATGAATTGTGATTCATAAACTGACCTAGTGTATGCCATTGTTTAGAAATGGTTCCCAATATAAGGAATAAGAACTCCAGCAATATGTATGATCCAAAGAGTAAGAAGGATCATATCTTTCACGGTATTAAGCCAACATTAAGAAGGGAAATAGTCTCCCATGTATTCTCAACATATAAAGAAATGGTATCATGTGTTAATAATATAAGTAAATAATTCCGTGAGTCCTATGGATTTGAAGGGAAGCAAGAGAAGATAAGGATGGAAGAGAGAAATATGGATAAAGGGAAGAGGGAAAATAAGAATTTTCCCATATGTGATAACTGTGGGAAGAAACACCCAGGAACTTTCCTGAAGGGAATGAGATTTTGTTATAAGTATGGAGAAAAAGGACACCAAGTACGTGACTGTAAGGGTAAGAAAAAGGTTTCAAATGTACAATGCTTCATCTCTAAGAAGTTGGGACACTACGCGAACCAATGTCCAAATCATCAGAGTATGCCTCAAATGATGCTATTGGATAATAATCAAGTTATGATACTACCTCAGATGAAGAAGAATGACTAGTGTTCTTAAGTTTTTATTATAGGATTATTTCATTTGAGTGTTTTATCAACAATATACTGGTTATATGAATTATGGAGATAAATAAGGATTGTACTGTAGTAATATTTTATTGAGGATTTGAGATTATATGGTTCTAAGAAAAGTCACATAATAGTAAGATACATTTTTTTGGAAAATACATGGTTGAAGGAAAGGTAATCCCTAATATGGTCCCGATAATGAGGTAGTGATTTTGAAAAAAGAGATAGTTGATTTGAATAATTATATTGGATATTTTTGACTACCTTAAAAATGATTAATGATTTTTCATCGTTGGATTTTACAAAATTTTTGGATAGAAGGAGTATATCCAGTATTCTATAAAGAATAAGTCATCATGAATGTAATCAATAAGGTTTTATGGTAACTCAGGATGTTACCATGTTTTAAAATAATACATGATGAAGGTGTTCGCATGTTATTACAAGGAAAAAAGGGTTTTCATTGTGTTTAACATCATTATAAATTTTGGATGGTGAGTTTGGATAGTAGTATTTTGTATAAGTCTAAAGTTTGGAATGGATTAAGTTTGAAAGGTTATTTTTGGATTTTTATAAAAGGACAACACGCAGACCGTGTGACAGCCCATCGCGTCAGACAAAGCTGTGGCAATCGAACCCACAACCGTAGTGCGATGGGGATTTATCACATACCATTGGACTACATGAATTCCCTGGATTTTATAATGTAGTTTCTTTTTTTAAAGGGTCTGATATGTGAATTATAAATTCAGCATATTAGGAACCCTATACGATTAGGATAAATAGAGTATTTTTGAGTTGTATTATGTTTTGCAGTGAAAGATGATTTTGTGGTAGAAATTTATTAATGGATAAATATCTAATTATAAAGTAAGTATATCTCATTATGATCATATCCAAACTCATAAATAAATTCCACAACATTAAGAAAATGAACTTAGAACAAAAACTTTGTCCTAGATTGTAGAGACCCGTATCTTGACGTACATGGACATTACATTACATTTGCGGAATACTTAGTACATAACAAAAACACACACACAAGGACTGTAATAGTTTAGTGTCTTTGGAAACTCGGAATAAAATCTTCTAATCGTGGGGAAAGATCTTCAACATCTCCCATAAAGATCTTCCTTTTTTTTACCTAAAACCTTTCTTTATATCCTGGGGAAAAGAAAACATAAAAGGGTGAGCTCAAATGCTCAGTAAGGGTAAACAAAGGAAATATCAATCACATAATTTTCATAAGAACATAACATTTTTTGGAAATCTTAACCTACAAAAGAGAGCATAATTTCATAACATGGGATAAATCATAGTAGTGAAAATGAAATCATAACTTAAAACATTACTCATTGTGGCATACACACATAATCATAGAGAATCATTTCTTGTTAGTCAAGACTCATTGCCAAGACTATCTTAGTGGACAAAGTCCCTTTCTGAATCGAGTAATCCTCGTTTCAGTCCTGTTTCACTGAACCGGTATAACCTACCATTCCAGTCATGTCTATCTCATGAGATATAAAATCTTTACCCAATGCATTGGAGGGAGATATAGGTCCCACCCATCTCTTAATGAATCCTTTCTTATGTGTGCCACAAAATCATAAATCATACATCATCGCATAACCCATGTAATAAAAATGGGATTCTTGAAACATCATGACATCATAAATCAATTCATATAAAATAAAGGAATTCATAAACATAATTCCATCTCAACATAGTCAAATCAATGTAAAAATATGGATAGAAACAGAACCCTTTATTATCTTATATGGAAAATAATTTTGATAAAACACTTGAATTGAATTCTTGAGGAAAATATCCTTTCTTCTTCAAAATCAATTTCTTTTCACAAAACATCATGCAATTTTAAAAGAAAGAGATTTTATTTAAAATAGTCATGAAATCTTTTAGAGGAAGCTTCATGAAAATAAGGCTTTATAAAACAGTATAAATCCGTTCGTGCCGTATAAGTTAAAAAAAACATTCTTCGTACTTTTGTCGGAAAAGTCAAAAAGTACCTCGTACGAAAAACGAAAAAAGATTCCTTTCATATCCTTTACTAAAAACTCATAGAAGGGTAAAATTGGATTTAAACAATTGTAGGTGGATGGAAATAATATTACATATTGAGGGAACATGGATGTGGATGATAAAATACACCCCAGTAAATACTTACGAATAAACAATCTCGGATAAAAATGAGATTGTGATATTTCCCTTACCTTAGGTCCGATTTTCTTCGTAAGTGTCCGAACCTCCTGTATAATGATTTAAATAATGTCATTTACTTATTACAGAATCATATTCATTGTTATGATATCATATATGGTTCACTTATGACATTATATTATCCGTTCTTTTGTAAATTCCATGTTAAAGAAGTGTTTTGGGTAAAATCGTTTCATTTATCGTAGGTGTTCTGACTTGTTGTTCTTGACATTATTATTACTTATATCATGATTTACATACTTCCAGAATATAAAATATTATTTATATATCATATATATTCAGTATATATACATATATAATAGATAGATAAATGAAATGAAAAACACCGTTCATGGAGACGGTAGTCCGTACGTACGCATGAACGCTATTTTCCTTTCCTTGTTGTCTTGAATGGAAGTAAGTAGATGACATACATATATATATATATACATAAATCCAGTAGCTTTATAATGTCATATATTTCATTATTATTTCTTATATATACTTTATAATCATTCTTAAATGGTTAACATGGAGAATGAATCTCATCGCGTCGTGGAGACGGTAGTCCGTACGTACACACGAGCGATGATATCATTTCCATAAATATTGAACTGAATTGGAGTGGATTATACAATATATCAGAATCAATATGATGTTGTAATAACTATGTATAGTTATTCTTTACACCATTATACCCATCCATGTAAGGTGGTGGTGAAAAATAGATTACACCACGGCGTGGAGACGGTATTCCGTACGTACGCACGCGCGGTGATTTCTTTTTCCGTAGGATGGATAGATGGTGAAATAGGGTTGTTTCATAATTATAATAACATATCAGTATATGAGTGATACTGATGTTATTACTTCATAATGAAACAACCTAAGAATAAGAAGTGGAATAAGAAATAAAGATGAAAGAATTGGTAACGGTAATTACCTCTTCTTTGAAGTGCCTCTTTGAGACCTCCTCTTAGGGCACTAAAATTGGTCTTTGAGGAAGACCAGAACCTCTAGGATGTTGATAGGGAAGTGGAGAAGAGATTTTGGCAGGGGTTGGCCGAGCTTGAGAGCTCAAATTGGTGTGAGGAGGAGGGGGAGGAGGTGTCCTTTTATAGGGGAGGAGAGGGGCACCTTAGGAATTCTTAAAAATATTAATTTATAATAAATCTAACCCCACTTAAAAACCTCCAAAAATGACTCATATTCGAAGTTTAGATGAGATAGGGTTGTAATCTCATCAACCAATCAAATTTAGACATGTTTGGATATTATTTTAAACCTTATCAATTAGATTTAACTCTAAGTTAAATAATTTAACTTTTACCGTGTCTTTTTGTTTTCTTTCACTATATGGTTAATACACTTACTATAACATTCCAAACGACCCCAAATTGTTTATTATTAATATATATATATCCTTATCTAAGTCATTTGGCCGAACCTTAGATTTTTAGGAATAAAATAACAATTAATAATATAATATTTGATTTAAAAACTATTTTGTGTCAATTTTGACACTATTTGCTATATGATTTTTATGAAAGTCATAACAGAATTAAATGTTCGAACCAAGTTGATTAAATCAACACTAATATATCATAGTAACCTAGAAAATTAGTGGAATTCATAAAAAGTCTTAAATTACATTTATTTTGGTGTTTATAACATCAATTATGTCAATATTTCATTAATAAGATAATTACTGCATCATCTTTGTGTCATAAATAAATTAAATTATTTGGTGTCTAAAAATTACAAATAAAATACCATCATGTAGGAAATCTTTTTATCTTTCTAATGAATATTTACAATCGAATTTATCTTATGTATAACCCTATATTAAAAATGATTTACTTATTAAACTTTTATTTTAACTATTTTAACCCTTCTTTAAATAAATTAATAATAAATGTCCTAATCTAATCCAAGTGGGCCTAAATGGTCATATTTTATTCCTAAGTTTGTTTTTGGTCGAATTACACTTGTCCAATAGAATTAGGACATGTGTTAGGGTAATAGTAATATCATATTTACCCTTAGTTACCCTATTTACTATTAACCGCGGTAAAAATAGTAAAAAGTTACTATTCACCAAAAAATTATTTTCATCTCATTGAACCACATTTTAGTCCTTGATATTAACCGTGTCTCTCGGATTTTCGAAATTCCATTCACAGAAGCGGTAAAATTAAGTTTTATGCAAAATTCAGTTTTTAACCTACCACTTAGTAGTTTCACTATTCATCAAAAATTGATGTTTTTCAGAACAATGCCAAAATTTCATCCCAAGCTATATTTCATATTCCGAATTCAAAAATGAAGTCTATTTTACCAAATTCATAACATAAATGTTGCATTAATTAATTTTATAATTAAATCCCGCTATTAAAATAAATAGCGTGTTTTTAAGAAACAATATCTATCAAAAGATTGACACTTGTTTATGTCTAGTTTAAATGTGAAACTACATCCAATGACCAACATTGTATTAAATTGTAAAAATATATTCTAAATATACTTTAAAACCACTCAAATTAATTATTTATCACTATTAATTATTTTGATTAAAAAAGTTGTTTTTAATTATAATTTAGTAATTTTCACTATTCATCAGAATATGTAAGTTATCCGAAAAGTACCAAAATTTCACCTTAGGCTAAATTCGATACTCCGAATCCAAAAATGAATTCCATTTTGAAAAATAAAATTTATAAAATTTCAAAAAGTTGTTATTACTATTCATAACGGCTAGTTTTAATAATATCTTAATAGCATATCATTGTTTCGTGAAACTCAGGATTACGTACCACACACGCTATCGAGGAAGGTTGCGATTGCGTGTAATGCAAGGCAAGTCAAGGATGCGTGTTGTGCAAGCTCCTTTTGGTGTAGCGTATAACACAAGACATTAATAAAATTAAAAAGAATATTTTTCATAAAATCTCGGGTTGTTACATAGATGGTACCTTAGACTATCACAAATTTATGGATTTGTGATTGTTGGACTTTTCATAGCCATGTTCTCTACCACTCTCCATCAGATATTGATGGTTATATTTCTCTTCCATATCCATGTTTTCTTACATGAAACCCTAGTATGTGTTATTTTTGGTAACCTTCATACTTACCACTCTTTATTTTAAATAGAAGCATCATTAATCCATTTTTTGATGTGGGATTTCAACTATGATATTTGGAAATTTCAACCCCAAGTTTCCAACACCGAGCATAAATTATGAGGATCCAATTTATTGAAGGAGGGCAGAATGTAACACCCCAATCTTTCATGGTACGCTTCTCTTTGAATAATACAATCGCGTGTGTTATACGCAACTTCGAGTTCTAACACACCACAACCAATCAAACTAGCCGTTAAGAATAGTAATACCCACTTTTTAAAATTTTATACATTTTTTCTTTCAAAATTAACTTCATTTTTGGATTCAAAATATCGAAATTATCTTAGGGTGAATTTTTTGTTCTTTTCTGATAACTTTCATATTTTGATGAATAGTGAAAATTAATAAATTTTAATTAAAAACAACTTTTTTAATCAAAATAATTTATAGTGATAAATTATAAATTTGAGAGATTTTAATTTATAATTAGATTATATTTTTACCATTTAATCCAATTTTGGTCATTGGACATAATTTCACATTTAAACTGGACATAAGCAAGTGTCAATCTTTTGATAATTATTATTTCTTAAAAAACACGTAATTTGTTTTGACAACGGGAATTAATTTTTAAATTAATTAATGAATATTATATGTTTTTAATTTGGTAAAATAGACATCATTTTTGAATTCATAATTTCAAATATATCTTAGGCCGAATTTTTGGTATTTTTCTGAGAAACATCAATTTTTGATGAATAGTGAAAAACACTGAGTTACTGGTTAAAACTGCTTTTTTATTTAAATAATTATTTATTTTATTTAAACTAATTTATGTCAAAATAGATACATAATACTTATATAAGATCATTTTAATTCATTGGAGTCAGTTTATAATAATTTTAGATATATAAAAATTTTATTGAACTTTTAACCGTCTTTTACCCACCTCCTAGGAGAAGTTGAAATTTCACATAAAACTTAATTTTACCACTTATATTAGTTGAATTTTAAAAATAAGAGAGACACGGTTAATAAAAATGAGTAAAATTTGGTTCAATAAGATAAAAATAATTTTTGGTGAATAGTAAGTTTTTACTTTTATTTATCGCGGTTAAAGGTAAATAGGTTAATTCAACGTAAATAGAATATTGTAATAATTCCAAATTACCTTAACACATGTCCTAACCTTATTGGATGAGTAATGACCGACCATGGACATCTTTGGGTCGATTTCGAGACCCCCTAGATCCACTTATGAATGATAATGACATTTTAGATTAATTAATTTAATGTAAAGGAAAAATTGGCATAAACAAAAACCTTTTAGTAATTAATTTTTATATGGTGTTATATAAGTAATACTTTTCACTAAAACTATTAATTAGAAATATAAAACTATTTCCTACATAATGGTATTTTATTTTCAATTTTTAGACATTAAATAATTTAATTTATTTATGACACAATGATGATGTAGTAATTATCGTATTAATGAAAGATTAGGATAATTGATATTATAAATACCCAAATAAATGTAATTTTAGACTTTTTATGAATTAAAATAATTTTCTAGTTTAATATGACATATTAGGATTGCTTATACTAATTTTTGTGGAAGTAATAATTCTGTTATGAATTTATCAAAAACAAAATACCCAATAGTTCCAAAATTGACATAAAAGCGTTTTTAAAAAACATATTATATTATTAATTGATATTCTATTTCTAAAAATATAAGGTTTGGAAAAAGGACTTATATCATGATATTTTAATCATTAATGTACCACTTGGGGGTCTATTGGAAGTTTATAGTAAGTTTATTAACCATATAATATAAAAATACAAAGAGACATGGTAAATGTCAAACAAATTAACTAAGAGTTAAAACTAAAAGATAAGGTTAATAAAGTGATCCAAACCTGTCTAAAACCTATTGGTTGAGTTGTTTTCGACCCATACCCTCCTTATACTTTAAATAATCCACTTTTTAACCATTATAAACCGGATATTAATTTATTATAAAAAAAATATTTCTAGCTTTTCCTAAGGTGCCCCTCACCCCTCTTATAAAATAGCACTCCCCCTTCTCACTAATTCACACCTTCAAAACCTTTTGGTTTGGACAAACCCTCCCAAAATATTCTCTAAACGATCTTCCCTTCAACCTAGAGGCATTATTTTGATCATAAATCCAACCTAAGGAGCCCTTTTGATCAAATCAAAAGGAAGAACCCGAAGAAGTGGTAATGATTTCACCACCCTCTTTCAAGTTCCTTTCTTCTTCCACTTCCTTTTTCATTGTTGTTTCCATTCTAAAATAATAACTCCAGTATCTTCTATATACTTTGATGTTATTAGAATTATGGAACAACCAAATTCATTATTCTATCCACCCTTTGAATGACATGTCACCATACGTGCGTACGTACGGCGTACCGTCTCCACGTCGTGGTGTAATTGTTATTCAATACATTATTATTTGGATGGGTATCATAATTATGTGTATTTGATGTAAATAATAAATATAACATGATAAGGATACTGTATATATAATATAACATCCAATTATATATTATTATAATATCAAAATAATGGTATTTTCGCTCGTGTGTACGTACGGATTACCGTCTCCACGACGCGATGAGATTCATTTCCAAGTTCACTATTCATCAATGATTATAAAAATATATATATTACTAATAAGTATGTAATATATGACATAATAATTCTACTAGATATATATATATATTTATATATATATATAAGTATTTATGTACTTACATATATCTTATTCACCTACTTCCATTCAATACTATATGAAAACGGAAACAACGTTTATGCGTACGTACGGACTATCATCTCCATAAACGGTGTTTTCCATTTCATATATATGTATATTATACATATTTATAATCTAAATATATATGATATATAAATCATTTTTTATATTCTGTAAGTATTTAAATCATGATCTATGTGATACAATCAAGAGTAACAAGTTAAAACACGTACGATAAAGAAAGAAATTATTACCTGAAATATTAATATAACATGGAAATTTTTATTAATTGGGTAGTATAAAGTCATAAATGAATAATTTATGATATCATAAATATTAATATGGTTCTGGTATAATTTAATAACATATTATAGTCTTCATACCGGAGGTTAAACGTACCCTCGACTAAAGGAAAGTGCAAGGTAAGGGGTTTTCATCTCACTCCTTATTCCTGTGAGCTTCATGTCATATTGCCACTATTACCTTTTGTGTGGTTTATGTACTGCCCATAATTGTATTCATTGTGTAATAAAATTTAATTTATGTGTATTTACATATTCATTGTATGATACTCATTTCATGGGGTGTATGTTTCATATGTTACCAAATTGGTAAGGGTTAATTCCTCAATCTCATTATTATCCGAGATTGTTTATGTGTAAGTATTTACTGGGACATTTTTTATCATCCATGTCCATTTTTCATAAAAATGATTTCAAAATGAATATTTTAACGATTTGTTAAGGGTAATCTTTATCAAGATCAGAATTTTAAATGTTTTAAAGATTTATCTTTCTAAATATTTTTAATTAATGTCCATGTTTTCAAGACGATTTTAATGATTTATTTATATGGACATGAATGTTTTGAAATTATAATTCTTTTCAAAAGTTTCAAAGTGGTATGGGACACTTTTATTCAAAAATATCTTTTAAATTACTTCCTTTATAAATGTGTGACTTTTAAATGATTTTACAGAAAGGATATTTCGCTGAGAAAGTTTTACTCATCATTTTCAACTATGTCAGCATCCTTTATTGGATATTATTTTTTATTATGGTTGATTTATTATAATAAAATCTTCCATATTGTATTGAATGAGTTATGATATGTTTGACTGTGGATGTTCTATTTTTACACCATTCATGGTTTATGGTTAATGTATTGACATTTCGTATGCTAGTTTTAATATGAATGTTTATGTTATATTTCAACCTTTTCATATGAGGAATGTATTGGACTTAGTAACTGATGGGTGGTTCCCGCTATAGCTCCTCGATGCATCGATAGGTCACATGAGAAAAATAGACGTGGAATTGGCCGAGGCCTTTCCCAATGTGAGATATGGTTTTGGCCGAGGCCTTAATCATTTTTAGACATCTTGGACGAGGCCTTGAAAAAATGTTTCATAATGTCTGACATTATACATTTCCACATTATGGAAATAATAATGATGGTTCATGTGGTCATTCAACTAGTAGAATACCAATGATTATGTTTTATTATTGAATTATTTACTCAACTCATATTCTTTCCATAAAAGTATTCATGTTTATTATTGGTAAAGTCATGTGGTATCAATTATTCACTATGCTTAATATTTATGTCATTTTCCGATTTATTGCTTACCCTTAATGAGCATTAGAGCTCACCCCTTTCTATGTTTTATTTTTCCCAGGATTCCAAAAAGTGTATTGTGATTGATACGCAGGGTTATTCCAAGGGAATAATGGCATTCATAAAGGATTATTTATGTTGTTTTGTATGTTATAAAGTGTAATGTAACATTCATGTATGTAATATATTTTCCAAGACTGCTAAACTGATCGGTCCTTTGGGACTTTATTCCTTGTAATCATGCCAATGTATTAAAATAATGAACCAACTCTAGGTAAATGGGGTCGGGGCGTTACAGTTTTCCCAACATTTGGGGGATTTTAGATATTATTTATGGGATTTAAATGGCTTTGAAAGGGGAATTAAATCATCTTTATATTAAAAGATACATTACGGGATTGGAAAAAGTAGGAAACTGGAAAAAGGGATGAAGACCGCTTGGTGAGGACATGGTGTCACCATCATAGTGTCGTCGTCACGGTGTCACCCTCACGGTGCCACTGTCACGGCATCACTCTCACGGTACCACCGTCATGGTGCCACCCTGATCGGTGTGCAACCGTCACGGTTCCACCATCACTGGTGCCACTGTAACTGGTGCCCCCATGACAGGTTCCACAGTTTAGGTGGAGCCATGTTTTGGAAAAGTAATGGAACAGGTGGGTCTGGGCCATTACATCAGATACCTCTCAATCTATTCTTGCCCTCGACAATCAAAACTAGACCCGAAGAAAAGAGGGGCTCTGAACAACCACCTCGAAAGATACCTCTCCACAGTGAAGCTCATCAACATCCAGGAGCACCTCTCTCTCAAGCAGCCAAGCATCATTTGAAGGTCAAAATGTCCAGTCATATGGGTTATGGAGTTTCTTCCTCCATGTCAAGATATTATCTGCTTTGGGTGGAACTGACTCGCCCGCACGGGTTTAATCGCATCCACCTTAATGAATCTTGATTAGGGATTAGGCCCTCATCTCCCCATAGTCAGGAATCTTCACACACACCCACAGAATAATGAAAACAGCATGTTCCATAGTTAATAAGGTAAATCATTCCATCACAAAAAGTACAAACAAAACAGAAAAAAACTGAAAACAGCTCTGGGTACTGGGCGTGCATATGTGTCTCCCGTTCCCAGGTACTTTCCTCGAGTCCTCCATGCCTCCACAACACATGAACCAAAGGAATGGTTTGTCCACGGAGCACTTTCTCCTCACGATCCTTGATCCTCACTGGTCTCTCCACAAAAGTCATGTCGTCCTCGATATCCAGTTTTCCCCAGTCGAGGATGTGTGAAACGTCGTGTAGATACCGTCGGAGTTGTGACACATGGAAGATGTCATGTATTATCAGTAGCAGCGGTGGTAGCGCTAGCTGATAAGCCACTTCTCTGACCCACCGCAACACTTTGAAGGGTCCGATGAACCTTGGAGAAAGCTTACTCCCCCTGCCAAACCTCTGTTGTTGACGCTGAGGGCAGACCTTCAAGAACACGTGGTCCCTGACCTCAAACTCCAAGGGTCTCCTCCTATTATTGGAATATGACTTCTGCCAGTCATGAGCTGCCTTCATCCTCTCCCGTATAAGCTGAACCTTCTTCTTCGTGCTCTGCACCACATCTGGGCCAAGAACACCTGTTTCCCCAACCTTTGTTGAGCACATGGGTGAGCGACATGGCCTTCTGTACAAGGCTTCGAACGGATCCATTCCAATGGTATAATGATAGATATTGTTGTAGGCAAACTATACCGAAGGCAATTGTCGCACCCACGATCCCCCAAAATCCAGAATACATGCTCGTAGCATATCCTCCAACATCTGGATGGTGCGCTCTATTTTTCCATCTGTCTGACGATGGAAAGTAGTGCTAAGACATAGCTGGGTTCCAAAAGAATGCTTCAATCCCCTCCAGACTCGTGAGGTAAATCATGAATCCTTATCTAAGACTATGGACCTCGAAACTCCATGCAATCGCACCACTTCATCCATGTACCTCCGTGATAAGGCATCCACTACACCTGACTCCTTGATCACTAGAAAGTGAGCCGATTTCGTCAACCGGTCCACCACTACCCAGAAAGTGTCACATACTCCTTGAACCTTGGGTATCCCTATGACTAAATCCATCGAGATGTCATCCCACTTACACTCGGGGACATCTAAAGGTTGTAATAGACCACCTGGAACATGGTGTTCATCCTTCACCTGCTGACACACTAGGCACCTGGTCACGAACTCTGTCACCGCCCGCTTTACCCCAGGCCACAAAAACTGACTCCTCAGACCCTGGTACATCTTGGAAACTCATGGGTGCATTGTTAGGGTTGATTTGTGAAACTCACTAAGAACCCTCTCATGCATCGCCTCGGTAACAAACAACTTCCCTCAGAAAATCATCTGATTCTGACCATCCTCTGTCCATCCTTCCAGAACATCGCCTTGGTTAACTTGGTCATGCATCACTTCACTCTTTATGTCTCCACCCTAAGAGTCCTCCACCTTCCACAGTAGAGATGATTGCACCATCATCTGAAATAGACAACCTCTACCACTATCCTCCCTCGCATCCATGTGCAGTGTATCCAACTCCTCCATCGCCTTCCAAGAATCTGCCGAATCTCAAACTGCATCCTTCTGTGAATTCCTGTTGAAGGCATCGTCCACCGCATTCCCTTTTCCTGAGGTGTAGGAAATCTCAAAGTCGTAGTCCTGAAGGAACTCCACCCACCTTCGCTGTCGCGAGTTTAGGTCCCGCTGGGAGAAGATATACTTCAAGTTTTTATGATCCGTGAAGACCACGATGCGCTCCCCAATGAGGTAGTGCCACCACAACTTCAGTGCGAACATGACTGCCGCAAGCTCCAGATCATGGGTGGAATAATTATGCTCATGAGGATATAACTTCATGGACCCATAATAGATCACCCCTTGTCATTTCATCAGTACACACCTGAGGCATTGTCCGGAAGCATCACAGAACACCTCATACGCTGCCCCTTATTCTGTAAACCTCAGTATTGGGGAACTTACCAACTTCTCCTTCAGATAGTAGAAGGATACCTCACACCACCCATTCCACACGAAATTCGGGTCCCTCTTGTTCAAAGCTATCAAAGGTGCTGCAACTCGGGAGAAGTTGGGCACGAACCTCCGATAGTAACCTACCAGTCCAAGGAAACTACGAACCTCTTCCATGTTATTGGGTGCTTCCCAAGAAAAAACTGCCTCGAACTTCGATGGGTCAACTGCTATTCCCTACTCGGACACCACCTGCCTAAGGAAATGCACTAATCTTGTCCAAAACATGAACTTGGAAAACTTTCCATAGAATTGGTGTAGTTAGAGGACCTCTAAAACTGTTCTCAGGTGCTCAGGATGATCCTCCTCTGATCTTTAGTAGATCAGGATGTTGTAGATAAACGCGACTATGAACCGATTCAGGTATTCCCGGATGACAGAGTTCATAAGCCCCATGAACACAGCTAGAGCGTTTGTAATGCCGAACGGCATGACTAAAAACTCAAAGTTCCCATATCTGCATCTGAAGGCAGTCTTCGAGATGTCACCCTTCTTCACCTTCAGCTGGTGATATCTCGACCACCGGTCAATTTTGTAGAACCACCCTTCCCCTTTTAACTGGTCAAAAAGGTCATCTATCCTCGGGAGAGGGTAACGGTTCTTGACAGTTACCTGATTCAATCTCCGGTAGTCTATGCACAGCCTTATACCACTATCTGCCTTCTTTGAGAATAAGACTGGAGCACCCCAGGGTGACGCACTTGGTCAAACAAAACCCTTCTTCATCATATCATCAATTTGAATCCGCAACTCCCGCAACTCGGAAGGTTCTATTTGGTAGGGAGCCATCGAAATCGGACAGGCACCAGGTTACAATTCTATCCCGAACTCAACATCACGTCAAGGGGGTATAGCCAACACCTCCTGAGGGAAGACGTCCATAAGCTCACTGACGATCCCTGGGACTTCCACCATCTTTGAATCCACCAACTCCACTGATAATTCAGCTAACAAGAAAAGGAGGGGATCTTCTCACCTACTGCTTTTATGGCAACCCCGCTCACCAATGAAAGTTACACGTCGGCTGCCCAAATTTGAAAACACAACCCTTCCTCAGAAGCAGTTAATGATGGCAGATACAGAGAACAGCCAATCAATGCCTAGGATGACATCGTATGGATGTATCTGCAATATTATAAGATCCTTGATAGACTGATGTGTCCCTATCATCAGTTTACACCCTCAGCAAACATAAGACAAGTCGGTCTAACCTCCGACTGGTGTGCTCAGCACTAGGGGCACTGGAAGTATCTCAGCATCTAAACCCAAAGCATGGGCCAGACTGGGTGTAACAAAAGAGTGTGAAGCTCTTGTAGAAAACAAGGCATATGAAATGGTACTAAACAAGCAAATCGTACCTTGAATGACTTCTGGCCCTGTTGGAACTGCTGCCTCTGCAGCGTACAATTGTCCATGCGCAACTCCCCTTCCTCTCGGTTGTCGGCCGCCACCCCTACCACACCCTGGTCGAGGTCCCTGAGGGGCATCCTGAGGTCGGCCTCCTCTTTCAACGCCTGCCCTCGGAGGAGAGGGAGCTTGCTTCCCCTACTGCTGTTGCTGAAAGGGCCTAGATTGAAACTGGTGCTGCTGAGGTGGGCGCTGAACCTTCCCACCCTCTCTGTATTGTACTCTATCTGGGCACTGATTCCAAAGGTGTCCATGGCTTCCATAGATGAAGCATCTTGGCCCTGGGCCTGAAAAGAAAGGGCGAGGTCCAAGAGATTGGAACTGTAACTGCTGAGGCTTGCTCCCTGCTGGTCGAAACCTAGAGGGCCCTGGTGTTGGAGGCCTACTGCTGACAGCTTTCCCCTTCAACGAGCCCAACTACATTCCCTCTCGTGATACACCTCCCAGTGTGTGCATCCTCTCCACCACTTAATCTTTCTTCTGGACCTTTAAGTAAATCGGTAGGGTGAAGGGAGTAATAGCATACTAGAGAGAAGGTTGAAGTGCCTCCTCCAAACGTCTCACCCAAGAATCCTCATCCAAAAAGAGGTCAGGAGCATTGTGAAGGAGATCCTTGAACTTGATCCCCAAATCTCTCACTAACATACTCCCCTGCTGGAGGGAGAGCAGTTCCTGCCTCTTCTCATCCTTCATCGTGGAAGAGAGGAATTCCACCCGGAACTCCTTCTCGAATTCAGCCCACATAACCTCAGACTCCCTCTTCTCCCCAAGATAAAGCCTCCACCATTGACACGCTCCTCCACACATCTGGCCTACAGCAAGAGAAAACCAGTACTCCGTCGGAGCCCAGATCAAGCTGAAAGCTATCACTAGCTCCTCTAACCAGCTCTCTGTCTCCATGTATGAGATGTTACCCTCGTACTTCCTAAGGGTCTGCCGCTGAAAGGAACGAAGCGTCCTCTGCCACTAATCATACTCCTCCTCTCGATCAGCCCTCTGTTGATTAGACAAGTCAACCCCTTGGGACTCAATCTCCCTCACTACTCGTGGTTGTCTCCCAGGTTCCATAGCTGCAAGGTAAAGAAGGAATGCCTAAGCCCGAGTAGTGTATAATATTTGTTCTTAAATTTCCTTTGACTTATTATTTATTTTAATTCCCCAAATTACCCATAAAACATAAGAACACAAGTCATTATGGTTCATGTACCTTCCCTAGGGTCTCTTCCCTGCAATCAGTGTAACCTTACTTGGTCGTTCGGTAGGCCCAAAGTCCTTGCATTGGATCACGGGGGGGCCTAAAATCCCATGTCCTAGCCGGTCTTCCCTAACCTATTTTACGCACCATGATCACCCAATATTGTTTCCCTACCATCCCATGCTATCCTCACTGTTCCTAACTCCATACTCCATCCTATCTCTTAACCTCTTCCTCTTATACCATTCTTTCACAACCCTCCTTCATCAAGATGATGGAAGGGACAGCAGATTGCCAGACCCTTCCTTCTTCAAGCTGAAGAATAGATAATGACCCACGAGACCTGCCTTCAATAGGCCCCAGAGTGGCTACTAGAACCAAGGGAATATAATCACACACAAGATGGAAGTCATTACCCCTTTTTCTTTATTAGGATCGGGAGATAAGATAGTAAAACCCAACAACACCAAAAACTGGGGGTAAAAGTAAAGCCAAAGAAAATCATTCCCATATGCATGTTACAAAATTAAATACCACAGAGTACAAGGATACTAAAAGGGTAAATCACCAAGGAAGAAAAACGGCAACTGCAACTATCCCAGCGTCTGAGCTAGTAAGGCCCCGCACGATCCATGAAGTCCTCCTTGAAACCTAGAAGCAGTTTTATATACGTAGGGTGAGCATAAAAGTATACTCAGTAGGGAAAACCAAAGACTCTCATGCACAAGTGGGGAGGCATTCTAATTCCCCATGGAAAAAGAGATAACCAAAGAACCAATCAAGGAAAACTATCCACTCGAGCCTCACCAAGGGACACTCCCCAAATAATGCAAGTCAAGAATATATGGTAAAAGCACATCGACATTTGGGTACTCTGTTCCACTTTCCCACTGCTTATTGAAGGCATCCTACACATCAAACCAATCCCGCCATTCTCTCTGCAGTCTCACTACCACACTCTGCCCACACACACCTAGGACACAACCACACATCACACCCGCAAACACCTAGGCCACAACCACTTTACGTAACCACACCCGCAAACACCTAGGCTAGAATAACTACTTCCATGCCTGAAGAAACCTGGGCCTCATCCGAAATATTCTTGGGAAACAACCTACCCACACACACCTGGGCCAACCACCAAAACTACCCTGCCTGAAGAATATTGGGCTATAATGTACCTTAGGCCGTCACAGCCTACCCTATGAGTCTTGGCCTATTTGGGAAATGGATCAGAAAAGGAGCTAATAACTAGCCACTCATAGGAGTGTTGGAAAAAACACCCTCCCCCATGAAATGGGGGTGTTTGGCACTAAGTTCTCAACTTGGGTGGGGCATGAATAAGAAACATAAAAACTACAGATATATGTATATGTAACAAGCACTAATCCCAACCTAGGGGTTCCAAAACCTAAGCACAAACACCCTCATAACTATTCATTCATAAAAGAAAGGCACAACACTCACGGACAAGTCACACCTCATTCCCAAAACTAATTCCCCATTTAAACCATTTTTCATGTTCACATGATCCCATTTTAGGGGAATTCTACACTATTGGGCAACTAACAGGCATGACCACAAGCCAAAGGAAGAGAAACACCCAAACAGCAATTTAAGCATTCACACTCGGTTCTCTTGTAAGGTCACAACAACAATGGGATCAGTGAGATCCCTCAAAGTACTGGAACCAAACCAAGCCTCATGATACAGCCCCACACAGCTTCAGATTCTCAACCAACAACTATTCCACAACAGAGGATCCCATCCTCATCCACATCACCCCATAAGCATCGAGCGGAACAAATAGACATGCCACCAAGACAGAACAATGAAGTTTCTAGACTCAAGTACATCATTCACTACATTTTTTCTTTCTTTTTGGTTAATAAGGGGTGATCACACAAGGTTTTTCGTTCACTGGACATTCATTTAATCGTTTGAGTTTATGTAATTAACCAAATTCTCATGTTGGATCCATTCAATTATCACAGAAGACAAGAGTTCATTATTGTTTAAGGAAATACCACCAACGGCCATGATTTTCAGTTAGCATAGCCCATACAGTTCACAACATATAGAGATTATAAAAGAGTAAAACAGAATTGTCAAACGCACCCCATCATTATTTTATAGTATGTTTATTATCTTTGTTAAGGTTTGGTTTCATCCATTCCCATAGAAACAATAGCGTACCCACCCCGCATGATACACAATAAGAAGAGATGAAGGAAAACCCTACTTGGATGATCAAGGATCGAAGTTCTTCTCCATGCGCCAAGAACTGGGGATGCCCGACTTGCAGGGGAGGAACTCTGGGGACTCCTAGGACGAGTAGAAAAACACCAGCACAGGCACACCACAAGCCTCAGGAAGGAGGGACTCTAAGTGCACAAGGGAGAAGAAAGTAATCCAGCCAAGAAGGGGAAGGAAGAAACTCTAGTGTGATATAAAGACGAGATTCTATTGTTACGGGATAAGGAATTTTGAACCACTTTTAAGTCGGATCGTGGTTTCATTTGAAGTTGGGAGGTTACACACTATGGGATTAATTCTTATTTAATTATTCCCATCGGAGGGTTGGTCATAACGATTATGCATTAAACAGTTTTCTTTTAACGGAGGAAAAATGCACAATGGGGGCGGAACTGGTAGGTACAGGGAAAGGGTGTGACACTGAGGAAAACCACACGTGTTGGTAAGTTTAAGGTCTTCCCAAATTTTGGGGGATTTTAGATATTATTTATGGGATTTAAATGGAATTGAAAGGGCCATTAAATTATCTTTACATTAAAAGATACGTTGTGAGAGCGGAAAAAGTCAGAAACTGGATAAAGGGACGAAGACCGCTCAGTGAGGACACAGTGTCACCGTCACGGTGCCACCATCACGGCATCACCCTCACGGTGCCATCATCACGACATCACCCTCATGGTACCACCGTCACGGTGCCACCGTCACTGTGCCACCGTGACCGGTGTGCGACCGTCACGGTTCCACCGTCACAGTGCCACCGTGACTGGTGTGTGACCGTCATAGTGCCACCGTAACCCACCACTGGAAATATAGTCTTTCCCAACGGTTCTGAGCCATTGGGAAAGGCTATAGAACCGTTGGTATATGTTATACCAATGGTTCTGCAAACCATTTTCCCAACGGTTTACTGTGAACTGTTGGTATAGGGTGGGTAAAGCTAACCTATCCCAATGGTTGTTCCAAACCATTGGGATTGTTTTTTCCAACGGTTTGGCATGAACCGTTGGGAAATCCCAAGAGTTATCCTCTTTTCCAACGGTTTCTAAACCGTTGGGAAAGGATTTTTACCAATGGATCATTGAACTGTTGGTAAAAAAAAGAACTAGAGATGTTATGCCAACAGTTTGAAACCATTGGCATAGCCTATGCTGTGCAAATTGCACAGCAGCCTGCAATTTGCACAGCAGCTCTCCAATTTGATAGCAGCCCTCATTTTATGCATTCCCTCCCATTTTCAATCCAATTATTGTACCCGTAATAAACTAACACATACATATACAATTATTTTACCTGCAATAACCAACTAACACATACATATAGAGAACAAATTCATACACATTTAACATATAATGCATCCTAGAACTATACACATCCATAATTAAATTATAATTCATAAAGTAATTATAAACATACACAATTTATTTAGAATTCATTTTAATATTTAGATGAAAATTATATGTGGAATCCGGAATTCAATTCATAATTTGATCGGTTTTTTGTATATCGTATATTTTTACCTGAAATGATGTCCATTTTAAACAAAATACATACACCTAGAGTGATACTGGCCACACCATTCCTCGGATTGAGGCGAGGTTTTCTCGTAAACGTCACAAATGACCCATCGATCGTTTTCCTAAAGTATCAACAAATTCCGAAAGAATTTTCTCAGTTTTCCGTATGTCAGTTGATGTTTTTCACTTAAAATGATGTCCTTTTGAAACAAAAGACAGAAACATTGAGTGGTTCCGGCCAGACTGTATCTCAGATTTAGGCGGGGTTGATTCATACACGTCACATATGACAAATGGATCGTTCTCCTAAAGTTTCAATGGAAACCGAATGTGTTTGGTTGGTTTTCTTTATGTACCTAAAATGTTGTCCATTTTAAACAAAAGAGAGACACTTAGACTGATCCTGGCCACACCACGACTCATATTGATACCAGGTTGGCTCTTACAGGTCACATATGACCCATGAATCATTGTTATAAATTATCAATAGATTCTGAATGCGTTTGATCTGTTTTCCGTATGCCAGTTGTTCTTTTCACTTATAATCATGTCCATTTTAAACAAAAGAGACACAGTTAGAGTCGTGTCAACCACACCGCACCTCGTATTGAGGTGGGGTTGAATTTTACACGTCACATATGACCCATGTATCGTTGTGCTAAAGTATCGACACAATCCGAATGGGTTTGGTCAGTTTTCCGTATTCCGGTTGATGTTTTTCACTTAAAATGACATCCTTTTGAAACAAAAGATAGACACTTTGAGTGGTTTCAGCCACACCACATCTCAGATGGAGACGAGGTTGATTCTTACGCATCACATATAACCCATGGATCGTTCTCTTAAAGTTTCAATGGAAACCGAATGCGTTTGGTCGGTTTTCCATATGTACTTAAAATATTGTCGATTTTAAACAAAAGGGAGCCACTTAGAGTGATCTCGGCCACACTGTGCCTCGAATTGAGCCCGGGTTGACTCATACACATTACATATGACCCATAGATCGTTCACTTAAAGCATCAACAGAATCCAAATGTGTTTATATGGTTTTTCGTATTTCAGTTGTTCTTTTCACTTATAATCCTGTCCATTTTAAACAAAAGAGAGACACTATGAATGGTGTCGGCCACACCATGCCTCAGATTGAGGAGGGGTTGACACGTACACATCACATATGACCCATGGATCATTTTCCTAAAGAATCAACACATTTCAAATGAGTTTGGTCGGATTTTCGTATGCCAGTTGATCTTTTAACTTATAATCCTATCTATTTTAAACAAAAGAGGGACACTCTGAATGGTGTCGGCCACACCGCTCCTTGGATTGAGGTGGGGTTGACTCATACACATCACATATCACCCATGGATCGTTGTGCTAAAGTATCAACACAATCAGAATCCGTTTGGTCGGTTTTCCGTATGTACTTAAAATGTTGTCCATTTTAGACAAAATAGAGACACTTAGAGTGATTCCGGCCACACCGTACCTTAGATTAAGGCGAGGATGACTCGTACATGTCACATATGACCCATGGATCGTTTTCCTAAAGCATAAACACATTTCGAATGCGTTAGGTCAGTTTTCCGTATGTTAGTTGTTCTTTTCACTTATAATCCTATCAATTTTAAACAAAATATATATACAAGGAGTGATCCCACCAAACCGTGCCTCAGATTGAGGTGAGGTTAACTCGTACACGTCAAAAATGACCCATTGATAGTTTTCCTAAAGTATCAACATATTCTGAAAGCGTTTTCTCAGTTTTCCGTATGCCAGTTGATGTTTTTCAATTAAAATGACGTCCTCTTGAAAGAAAAGGCAGACACTTTGAGTGGTGTCGGCCACACTGCATCTCAGATTGAGGCGGGGTTGATTCAAAGATGTCACATATGACCCATGGATCTTTCTCCTAAAGTTTCAATAGAAACCGAATGCGTTTGGTCTGTTTTCCATATATACTTAAAATGGTGTCCATTTTAAACAAAAGTTAGACGCTTAGACTAATCCTGGACACATCGTGACTCAGATTGACCCCGAAATGGTTCGTATAGGTCACATATGATTCATGGATCATTGTGATAATGTATCAGCATATTACGAATGCGTTTGGTTGGTTTTCCGTATTTCAGTTGTTCTTTTCACTTATAATCCTGTCAATTTTAAACAAAAGAGACACAGTTAGAGTGGTGTCGGCCACACCGCACCTCAGATTGAGGCAAGGTTGACTCATACATGTCACATATTCCCCATGGATCGTTGTTCTAAAGTATCAACACAATAAAAATGTGTTTGGTTAGTTTTCTGTGTTCCAGTTTATGTTTTTCAATTAAAATGACCTCCTTTTGAAACAAAAGACAGACACTTTGAGTAGTGTCGGCCACACCACGACTCGGATTAAGCCCGTTTTGGCTCATACAGGTCACATATGACCCATGGATCGTTGTGATAAATTATCAACACATTCTGAATGCGTTTGGTCGGTTTTCCGTATGCCAGTTGTTCTTTTCACATATAATCATGTCCATTTTAAACAAAAGAGACACAGTTAGAGTGGTTACAACCACACCGCGCCTCGGATTGAGGCAGGGTTGACTTTTACACATCACATATGACCCATGTATCATTTTTCTAAATTATCGACACAATCAGAATGAGTTTGGTAGGTTTTTCGTATGTCAGTTGATGTTTTTCAATTAAAATGGCGTCCTTCTGAAACAAAAGACAGACACTTTGAGTGGTGTCGGGAACATCGCATCTCAGATTAAGTCAAGGTTGATTCGTACACATCATATATGATCCATGGATCGTTCTCCTAATGTTTCAATGGAAACCAAATGCGTTTGGTCGGTTTTTCATATGTACTTAAAATGTTGTCTATTTTAAACAAAAGAGAGCCACTTAGAGTGATTCCGACCACACCGTGCCTTAGATTAAGGCGGGGTTGACTCGTACATGTCACATATGACCCATGGATTGTTTTCCTAAATAATAAACACATTTCGAATGCGTCTGGTCAGTTTTACTTATATCAGTTGTTCTTTTCACTTATAATCCTGTCCATTTTAAACAAAAGAGAGACAATGTGAATGGTGTCGGCCACACTGCACCTCATATTGAGGCGGGGTTGACTCGTACATGTCACATATGACTCATGGATTGTTTTTCTAAAGTATTGACATAATCTGAATGCATTAGGTCGGTTTTTCGTATGCTAGTTGATGTTTTTCAATTAAAATGACGTCCTTTTGAAACAAAAGATAGACACTTTGAGTGGTGCTAGCCACACCGCATATCAGATTGAGGCGGGGTTGATTCGTACACATCACATATGACCCATGAATAGTTCTCCTAAAGTTTCAATGGAAACTGAATGTGTTTGGTTGGTTTTCCGTAAGTACTTAAAATGTTGTCCATTTTAAACAAAAGGGAGCCACTTAGAGTGATTCTGGCCACACCGTGCCTCATATTAAGGTGGGGTTGACTCGTACACGTCACATATGACCCATGGATCATTTTCTTAAAGCATCAACACATTTCGAATGCATTTGGTTGGTTTTTGCGTATGTCAGTTGTTCTTTTCACATATAATCCTGCCCATTTTAAAACAAAGAGAGACACTGTGAATGGTGTCGGCCACACCGTGCCTCGGATTGAGGCAGGGTTGACTTGTACATGTCACATATGACCCATGGATCGTTGTTATAAAGTATCGACACAATCCGAATGTGTTTGGTCAGTTTTTCATATGCTAGTTGATGTTTTTCAATTAAAATGACGTCCTTTTGAAACAAAAGACAGGCACTTTGAGTGGTGCCGGCCACACCGCATCTCAGATTGAGGCGGGTTGATTCTTACACGTCACATATGACCCATGGACCGTTCTCCTAAGGTTTTAATGGAAACCGAGTGCATATGGTCCGTTTTCCATATGTACTTAAAATAGTGTCCATTTTAATCAAAAGAGAGACACTTAGACTTATCACAGCCACACCGCAACTCGGATTGAGCCTGGGTTGGCTCATACAGGTCACATATGACCCATGGATCGTTGTGATAAATTATCAGTACATTCCAAATGCGTTTGTTTGGTTTTCTTTATGTCAGTTGTTCTTTTCACTTATAATCATGTCCATTTTAAACAAAAGAGACACAGTTAGAGTGGTGTTGGCCACACCACGCCTCGGATTGAGGCGAGGTTGACTCTTACATGTCACAAATGACCCATCGATCTTTTTGTTAAAGTATTGACACAATCCGAATGCGTTTTCTCAGTTTTCCGTATGCCAGTTGATGTTTTTCAATTAAAATTATGTCCTTTTGAAAGAAAAGACAGACACTTTGAGTGTTTTCGGCCACACTACATCTCAGATTGAGGTGAGGTTGATTCGTACACATCACATATGACCCATGGATCGTTCTCCTAAAGTTTCAACTGAAATAGAATGCGTTTGGTCGGTTTTCCGTATGTACTTAAAATGTTGTCCATTTTAAACAAAAGAGATCCACTTAGAGTGATTTTGACCACACCGTGCCTCATATTAAAGCGGGGTTGACTCGTACACGTCACATATGACCCATAGATCATTGTCCTAAAGTATCAACACATTTCAAATACATTTGGTTGGTTTTGCATTTGTCAGTTGTTCTTTTCACTGATAATCCTGCCCATTTTAAACAAAATAGAGACACTGTGATTGGTGTCGGACACACCATGCCTCGGATTGAGGCGGGGTTGACTCGTACCTGCCGCATATTACCCATGGATCATTGTTCTAATGTATTGACACAATCAGAATGCGTTTGGTCAGTTTTTTGTATGTCAGTTGATGTTTTTCAATTAAAATGACGTCCTTTTGAAACAAAAGACAGACACTTTGAGTGGTTCCGGCCACACCGCATCTCAGATTGAGGCGGGGTTGATTTTTACACGTCATATATGACCCATGAATTGTTATCCTAAATTTCAACGCAAACCGAATGTGTTTGGTCGGTTTTCCGTATGTACTTAAAATGTTGTCCATTTTAAACAAAAGAGAGCCACTTAGAGTGATTCTGGCCATACCGTGCCTCATATTAAGGCGAGGTTGACTCATACACATCACATATGACCCATGGATCTTTTTCATAAAGAATAAAAACATTTCAAATACATTTGGTCAGTTTTTCGTATGTTAGTTGTTCTTTTCACTTATAATCATGTCCATTTTAAACAAAAGAGAGACAATGTGAATGGTTTCGGCCACACTTCGCCTTATATTGAGGCGGGGTTGACTCATACACATCACATATGACCCATGTATTGTTGTGCTAAAGTATCGACACAATCTGAATGTGTTTGGTCAGTTTTCTGTATGCCAGTTGATGTTTTTCAATTAAAATGACATTTTTTTAAACAAAAGATAGACACTTTGAGTAGTGCCAGCCACACCGCGTCTCAAATTGAGGAGGGGTTGATTTTTACACATCACATATGACCCATGGATCATTATACTAAAGTTTCAACTAAAACCGAATGCGTTTGGTTGGTTTTCCGTATGTACTTAAAATGTTGTCCATTTTATGAGAATCCTCATGTGTCTATTAGTGGAATGGTATTTACTTAAAATATTTTGGACATTCATATAAAATATTTTTATATCACTAATAGTATGGATTAGATTTTAGTTTATCATGCTATGAAACATTTCAGATCTAACAATGTCATGCCCAATGAATACATCTCTTTTATAACATACCAAGAATCTATGATATTGATTAGATGTGTAAATGTGATTTACATTGATTATCATGATGAAAATAAATAAAATATATGTTATAGATTTTCTAGTACTAAATGAAATCAAGGAGGGTGGGGGGGGCTGTCCAGCGGGGTTGTCCGGGGGGCTGTCCGGTGGGTGTCTAGGGGCTGTCCGGGGGCAAGGAGGAGGGTGGGTGGGCTGTGCGGGGGGCTGTCCTGGGGGTGTTCGGGGGGTTGTCTGGGGTCCAAGGAGGAGGGTGGGGGGGCTGTCTGGGGCCTGTCCGGGGTTTGTCCGGGGTCTAGGGTGGAGGGTGGGGGCTGTCTGGGGGGTTGTTTGGGGGCTGTCTGGGGGCTGTCCGGGGGGTGTTCAGGGGGGGGGGGGGGGGGGTTGTTCGGGGTCCAAGGAAGAGGGTGGGGGCTGTCTGGGGGCTGTTTGGGGAGCTGTCCGGGGGGTTGTCCAGGGTCCAGGGAGGAGGGTGGGGGTGTCCGGGGGGCTATTTGTGGGGCCGTCCGGGGGCTGTTTGGGGGGTGTTCGGGGGGTTGTCCGGGGTCTAAGGAAGAGGGTGGGGGTTGTCCGGGGGCTACTCGGGGGGGCTGTCTGAGGGGGTGTTCAGGATCCAAGAAGGATGGTGGGGGTTTTTCAGGGTCCAGAAAGGAGGGGGGTTCCCAAACACACAACCACTAAAATACAACAACATCCATAAAAACAAATAATATATAAAAATAACTCAACTCCAATACTATACTACGAGACTAGATAAAAAGAACAACTAGAATAGATTAAATATTAAATCTCAGTAATATTAGTCAAAAATGTAATGGATCAATTTGTCCCACATCACCATCACCATTATCACCATCATCATCACCCTCGTCCTCGTCCCCATCATCGTCCTCGCACTCCTTAGCGTCCTCCTCCTCGCCCTCCTCCTCGCCCTCACCACCCGCCTCGCCCTCCTCCTCTCCCTCCTCTTCCGAATCAGACTCCTCGCCATTATCATCGTCAAGTTGGACATCGTCCTAACCACCACTAGAACTACCACATGGTTCACCATATATAGAACGTATCGACAACATATACTCATCAAAAGCTGGGCTGGCCTCTGCTGGAAGTGTAGGACATAGCACATCAATAAATTTCATAAATGCACTGTTTGCCCTAGCAGATTGTTCTTCCATCTCTGTGGCCCTTTTTCTCATCCTATTATGAATTTACCCTAACTTAATGCAGCTCGGTGGCACTATAGCTCGTACCTGAGGAGATCCAATACCTCGTTGGGGCTATCCTAGGTCAGCAGCGTACTCTGCCATGATGCTCCTCTCCCAACACCTGATGTAAGTGATCTGTTGGCCCAAAATTGTCTGGTTCTTGGAAATCGAGGGCCTCTAAATCAACCTTTTACAAATATAAATATATTATTAAGTTGAAAAATATATATTAAAATATAAAATCAATAGATTAAAACTTACAATCTGCTGCTGAGTCACTTCGTTGACGGCACTTCCATCCTTTTTCCGTCTACTCGAGAAAAACAGTTTTGCTCAAGGCACATGTCCTTCAATATTCTGTATTTGCCTCTACAATGACATTGAAAACTAAATTTATATGAAAATTTTAGCAAACAATTAAATAATTGAGAAAACAAAAGAAACTTTATGTCGTAAAGAAAACTTGTAAAAAATTGTCATACCTACTTCCTCCCATGATCCGGCATCGTCATACATCCTAGTGTGTGGAGATATTTTTTTGCATCAATGTTTTTTTATTTTTTCTAGATGATTCCTAAATAAAATTCGATAATTCAAAGGATAATAGTAATGAAAAACATGAAATTTATTATTTAAATACCTCAAATGTAATTCATACCTTAAACTGAGTACTCGTCTAATGAGTAATCATCTGATGATACTACTCTATAGGAAAATCATCCATGACCGGTACCACCTCTAAATTAGTGCCAACTCTAGCATGCCATCCCATATACAACTCATGATTTTAGGCTCTCCAAAGCTCACCTAAATCCTTTAGACGTTCCGCTCGAGCACCCTCACCATCGGGAAAATTAAATCAAAGCTGACATCAAAATATTAATTCATATAAATACAAAAATAATTCATGGAATTAAATACAATATATTTTTTTACCTATATCTCTGCCCAAGCTCTATCCTTGACCTCATGTGGCAATTGTCTCCACGACAGCGGGCTGACAGAAATGATGTCAGAGTATTTGGAAAGCGTCGCCAAAAAACTCTGACATTGCTACCTTGATTTCTCAACCATTTGGCTGTCTTCATTGTAATCCACCATAACCTGTGTGCGGCGGTTCCACACTGAACGCATGAGTGTACGCCCCCACCCCCACCTCTTATCAGTAGATGTATCTTTCATGAAAGAAAAAAAAATATTTTATCAAACATGTTATAATGAAAATAAATATTTCTATAAATATTTGTTAGGGTTTTATAAATATACCTGTGCCAGTCTGATCGATGAGCGCCACCGGATCCACAGAAACTGATGGAACACCCTGTGGTGGAACAAGAGTCGAAGATGATGGAATATAGAAGCTCAGAGAGACAGAAGTAGTGGGAAAAGAAGATGGGACAATAGTATGACCAGATTCTGACTGGGGAGTGGGAATCATCATGAGATGTGAAAATGATGGGGCAGAAGATGCAGAAGGTAGCGAAAACATGGGAGACCTAAATATATTGTGTGTCCCTAATGACACATCGGGATCATAATTTGGGAAGGATGACATGTTAGTGGGAGGGGAAGGGTCTAGTCGGTCACGTGCAACTGATCGTTCACCTCTGGTACGAACCCTCCTTGTACTACCGGCCTGAGTACTAGGACCAGTACTAGGCTCCTCGTCAAATAACTATCGACGTATAGGTGGATCCTACAAAAATTTTTACAAAAAAATTAATCACATGACATTATATGTTCTTTAAGTATATATATATTTGAAATAAAGTACTCACTGTAGGCACTAATGGTGGAACACCCATCTCCGCCATCCGACAATTGTTCTCCATCATTTTTTTCTTTCGTCTCTCTTCAATTGTCTGCATTTCCTACTTTTGAAAACAAATATGTAATTAATTAGAAAAAGGAAAATAATATGTAGACAAAGAAACTAAATATATGAGGGAATAGGGGGATTCATTGATAATTTATCTATCAATTGTTTTAGAAGAGCTTGAATGAATTTAATAAATCATACAAGTTGTAATGTTAACCAAGTTAGAAATATTGTTTTACTAGGTTTGAATACAGTGCAATTCCAAATTAAAAAATGCAATTCAAATAAAACAGTAACCAATAAACATTGAAAATTCACATAACGGTCAAGTCAGCTAAAACATATTTGTGATCAACACTAAATCAATTTGAATATTACCAACCTTAACAACCCAACTCGAGGTAAACCAAAAGAATTCAGAACATGGATGAATGATTCTATATATTTTCAACCACAACTTCAGGTTCACAATCAACTATGAAAATTGAGCTATTGGATTCATCAAAAGAAATAAATGGATTGGTTCCAATGGCAATGGGGACAATGTCAATTCCATCATCACCATCATAAAAAATATTTCTTGGAATTACATCAACTATGACACCAAATTCAGGTCGAAGTTGGTCTTTGACATAAAAAACTTGTTTATCCATTAATGCCAACACATATGGTTCTTCGGTAGCAAGAGTGTGAGTCATATTAATTACTCAAAATCCACAATCATCAATAAATGTGCCATATCTCATCATATAATCAAACCAATGGAATTTTATCATTGTGACTCGTCCATGAGAGTAATAATCCAATATTATTATTTTCTCAACGACTCCATAATAACCCACATTCTCAAATCGTGGTCTACTATCTGATGCACTGGCATAACAATCTGTTGTGGCAGTAACCATAACACCATCATGTTGTGTTGTCATGTTCTTTTCTCATTCAGTGAAAATAAATTTGTACCCATTGATAACAATTGATTTATATTCACGAACCACGGTATTAGGACCAAAAGCCAAAGCTCTTATTTCCTCAGAGACAGAGTCAGCATACAAACTCAATACCAACAATATAAATGACTGTTAAACTTAATTAAATATTGAAATAATTAATTTAAACAGTAATATTTTTACCTTCAATGTTTACTAAGAAGAAAACTCTTGGCTATGAAAAGTCTCTCTCCTTCTCAAAGATAAAGAACGATGCTTCCTATTTATCATTGTTTCATGTTCCTTGTAGATAAAAAATATGAATATTTTAACAGATATATATGTAAGATATACATAATCAATTTAGTTACCTTATATAGTCATCGAGAAAATCACAGTTGAACAAAACTATGCGATGTGCCATATCTCGCTCTTTATGGCTTAATGTCTTCAATGTATATGATCGAGAAATTCCTCCTGTTTGAGGACGTGATGGAAAACTGGGTTCAATTTGCTCATACTATTATTCTTTATTTCTCATTGGTTTGTTCAATCTTGTTGTAAAATCAGACAAATACATCAAGTAGAAATCTATACATTCTTGATCCAGGTAACCGTTCATGATAGAACCTTCGGGATTATTTCTGTTTCAGATATAAGACTTCAATGTGAACATATTTATTTCATTTGGATACATCCAAAGAAAAGAAATAGGTCCTCCGAGAAGTATTTTAGAGGGAATATGGATAGTCAGATGCGGCATGAATGTGAAAAATGATGGAGGAAATATTTTCTCCAACTCACACAAAATTAATGGGGAATCTGTCAAATTTTTTTGAAAGATGGACTTGGACAACTTCTTAGCACAAAGATCTCTAAACAAATGGCACAACTGAATAACATCCACCCTTACATTATTGGAAAAAAGATGATGGATTTATATTGGAAGAAACTCATGAAGTAGAATGTGATAATCATGTGTCTTCAAAGATTTTATCTTCAACTCTCTTCTGTTGACCCGTTTAGATATGTTGCTTGAATAGCCATCTGGAACTCTAATAGTTTCTAATACTTCCAAAAATTGTTTTTTTGTAGGTTTCATTACATAAGAATCACATGGAAGTTTCCATTTATTTTCACTGATACGCACAAGATGCAATTTTGGTCTGATTCCCCAATACACCAAGTCACGCCGAGATCATAAATCATCTTTTGTCTTCCCCTTGACATTTAGAAGAACCAAAAGAAACATTTCACATATATTCTTTTCAATATGAATTACATCTAAGAAATTACGTAACAAATTGGTTGACCAATAAGGAAAATCAAAAAAGATACTCCTCTTCCTCCAATTGTAATAGGTTTCAGTGGAAACATTCTTTCTCTATCAAGATTTCATTTGACCCTTCTCGAACAAAAAAATGAAATCTTTCAATTCATTAAGCACATCAGTTCCAGACATATGCTGAGGTGGATCATCGGTCTCTATGTAATTAACAAATCTTCGAAGATTCAATCTATATGGATGATCCTTTGGAAAGAATCATCGATGTCCCAAAAAACTGAAACTACATTGATGTTTCAGTATTCTGGATCATGTATTCTTTATACAAACTGTACATGGTAGTTTTCCCTTTTTGATCCATCCAGACATCATTTCATAAGCCGGAAAATCATTGATCGTCCACATAAGCAAAGCACACAACTGAAATATGTCTTTCGAACATGCATTGTATGTGCGCACACCCACATCCCAAAGAAGTTTCAACTCTTTTATTAAAGGTTCATGTATACATCAATATCAATGCCAGGATCAAAAGGACCAGATATGTGTATACTCATGAAAGTGAAAGGTTTTTTCATACACAACCATGGGGGAAGATTATAAATGTGTATAAAAATTGGCCATGTGTTGTGCAACGTAAGAATCTACCCAAACGGATTAAATCCATCACATGAAAGACCCAACCTCACATTACGCACGTCAGCTGCAAAATTAAGATGTCGAGCATCAAATATCTGCCATGAAAATCCATCTGCAGGATGAACCAACTCATCATTAGTCTTCTTTCTCTCGATATCATGCCATCTCATTTTTATTGATATGTAATTAGACATAAAAAGATTCTGGATTCTGGGGATCAATGGAAAGTTCAACATTACTTTCTGTGGAACGCGGTATGGTGTTCCATCATATTTTGACTTCTAGTGGGATGTGCCACATTTTATACAAACATTTCATTCAGTGGTTTCCTCCCAGAATAAACTGCAATCTTTCAGGCAAGCATGAATTTTGTTTCTTGAAAATCCAAGTTCCTCAACTAACTTCCATGCCATAAAGTGGTTTGATGGAATATATGCATCATTTGGAAGTAAATCCTTCAAGAGGGTAAGAATGTAATTTATTGCTATATTAGAAATCCCATACATAGTTTTCCCATGAAACAATCAGATTAAAAATTCCAGCTTTTTCATTTTATCGCATTGTCGATATACTGGAGTCGTGGAAACATCATTCAATTTTTTCCCACTATCAATATCATCATTTTCACTAGATGCATCAGTTTTCCTCATATCTAAGTCTTCTTGAGTTGAAATCCTTTCTTTTTAATGATGACAAATAAACGGAAACCGTTCATCTAACAAATTCCCCATTCTAGTCCTTTCATTTCGATCATCACTAATTTAAGATTTCATTTTCTCCCCATTGTGATACCACACAAAGTAGTTTGCTTGAAAACCATTTTTGGTTATGTGGTATCTGACTTATTCACGGTCAACCAAGTTCTGCCAACACAATTGGAACATGGGTAGTGTATGCGACCACTATCTGGAGCATTGTGAAATGAAAAATCTATAAAGCTCTCCAAATTGTTTTGAAAATCGCCTGAGATCCGATCGGTTTCATACATCCAACTTCTGTCCATTCTATAAAAAGAATTTATATAAGTCATTTTGTCATAAACAATTCAATAGTATTGAACTTTAATAAAAAATAAATTTAAGTAAACAATAAAGGAAGAAAATAATCAAGGTATCAACTACACATGTGAAAAAAACATACTAATGTGTTATTGAAAAAATGTAAAACCCACAAGAACTTAATGTGTTATCACATCACAGCATGCCTCATCCCATAAATATATTAGTAGGGTATCATGAACATGAATAACATCAACCTTGTGCCATCCTCCTACCCTACATGACCCCAACCACATGCCACATCTTATTATAGCCTTATCACATCGCACCTCACCTGAAAACACTAGGGAAATCATAGTACATATCACCTGAAGACACATGGACAATCACATCGCATCTTGCCTAAAAACACATGGTCAATCACTTATGAAAGAAGAGTAGGGAAGACATGGTAGCTATCCAACCATATAACCACCATCCTAGATATTAGAAAAAATACCCATAACTCAAAACCTCTGATCGTTGGAAATTTTATCCAACCCTGGTTGGGAATGTGTAGAAATAACATAAAATACATGATATATAGATACAAAAAAATACCCAACCTATGGGTTCACATTAACTACATAATCACACACTTCACTACTACCATACAACACATAAACCATCACAACCACTTTCACCACTATATGCAACACACCACACCACCACCACACAAGACTCATAGAATTTCCCACTTTCATTTATAAGCCACTTCATTCACACTTACATTGTACATTCATTTAATGTTAAATTAATTAAATCCATTTACCACACATCCATTTCTATTCCATCTCATTTATTTACTGTCTTTTTTTCTGTTTTAACAGCATAATATATTCCATAGATAACCAGGAAACTAATAAAACCACCACACAACAACTCACCATCTCACAATAACCATCATCGCCATGTTACATCGGCCAAACATTTCACCAAAACAACCAAATATCAAAACAAAAATATTGCACATCACAAACCACCGCACAACCAAAACCACCTCACCACACCATACACCACAACCTCATCACGCAACACCTCCACACGACACAACACCACCACACATCATCACAATCACACAACTTCACATGTCACATCCATGCCCACTAACCATCACATTACAACCCCATATATCACAAATCCCAACTGGTCACCTCAATCACCAAAAAACAGCCTACAACATACAATGAAACATAACAAAAAACCTCTCAAAAAGAAACATACCCCAACTTCCACAATTTATTCAAGGTCTTTTATTACATTACCCCTTTATTTAGCATGGACATTATAACACAAATGATATTCCATGGGAAACTAATTAATTAACAAAATATTCATTCATTTCCCTATTTTTCACGGTGAAATCACATCAAAATCCAAACCTAAAACTAAAATATTAGATCAATAACAATAAAAACAAGGTATCATATGTGTATAAAGAATAAAATACCTGATTTGAGATGATTCAGATGGTTTTTCACTTGTTTGGATGGGGGAGTTTGCGAGAGGAGCAGAGCACCGGATTGATTTTAGGGTTCTATTGAGAATGGGGGAGAGCAGCAGCCTGACTGTATTTGGAGAAAACCATTACCAACGGTTTTTAAAAACCATTGGAAAAGGGTTGTTGAGGGTACCCTTACCCAATGGTTCAATAGAACTGTTGGTAAAGGGTTACCCTTTCCCAACAGTTTTATGAAACCGTTGGGAAATGGTAACTTAAACACCCCTTTACCAATGGTTCTAGTGAACCGTTGGTAAAGGGGTACCGTTTCCCAACGGTTCACTAGAACCGTTGGGAAAGGGTTCCCTAAACCATCTTTACCAACGGTTTAACCAAACTGTTGGTAAAGAACCGTTGGTAAAAATGACATTTCCAAAAGTGACAGGTGCCCCCGTGACTGGTGCCACCGTTTCAGTGGAACCGTGGTTAGGAAAAGTAATGGACCAGGTGGGTCCGGGCCATTAAAGTTTTGGTATTTTTTTAACATTATCATTACAAACCATTTTAAACCCATGTTAGAGATAGCTGGAGACTAGTTAAATCTATAGTAGAAACCATTTGGTGACTCCATCCTTGCCTCTAAATACATGGAACATTACCCAACACATTGGAGTTCAATATGGGTGCTCCCATCATATAAGTTATATTAGGATCACCAAGTGTTATTCGACACACCCATCATATAATCTATATCATGCTCACTTGGTGCTATCTGAATGCACCGATTGTATAAGATATATCAATCTCAATAATGATCTAAAATGGGGATCAACCCTTTATATAAGTTGTATTGAGCCTACCCATTCATCATTAATAATTTCCAAGTATCGCTAATGAATAAAACATTTAGATTCCTTAAATTTTATATAATTACACTACTAGAAAATTGTGATATATCCATGGACCTATATCAATGGTTTTTTGTAACCATGACTATAGGTATTTATTCTGCGGCTGTATCCACAATTTTCGATAAATTGTGGATATAAAATTACCATATATACATAGTTTACTTAAACCATGGATATAGAGTTTTTTATGACTATATCCATTTTTCTTTGAAACTGTGGCTATAGACTCTACCTATATCCATGATTTATGTCAACTATGGGTATAGGTATCCCTAGTTAGTAGAGGAAAAAATCACATGGGAGGGTGGAGGTAAGTCCTTTTTATATGGTTTATTTCCTTTTTCCACAATTCATAAAGATGTATATTAGAAAATATATGTGTACCATATGATGTATATGGTTTAGTGATAAGGCCTATGGTTGACAAAAATGGAGGTATGGATGTCAAATTCGGCTGGTGGAAAGTTATTTTAAAATTATATCCATGTCTTACAAGGGATGTAGCCATAGTTTAAACTTTTTCTTTAGACCTATAGCCATGATGGACAACCATGAGATCCATTTTCATGGTTTTCAAAACTATGGCTATAGGTTCTATTTCCATAGTAAAAAATATGGAAAAACCCTCTTAAAATCATTTTTTTATCTTTCTGCTATTACCATGCCAATAATAGCCATGGCTAGATAGAACTGTGGATATAGATAATGGTCACAGTTTTGACATCTATATCCATTGTTTTAGACTATTTCTATATATATTTTTTATAACTGTGTAACAATAATCAATGTTCATTCATAGATTGATTAACATGTTGAAAATAAATGGGTACCATGGAAATCTCATTATATATCCAATGAAAGAATAAGTATGGTATCAATAAAATATATCCCTAGTGGAGTATAACTAAAATCGAGTGTTGTTGATGTTGATGAATGGAAATACAATTATAATATCATTTAAATCGTTATTTTGGAAAATAACCTTTTCACTTTGATTTACTATAAACGATGTCATCTTAGATAGAAATTGATTATAAAATATCACTTGGAACATTTATTGAGGAAAATATCCTTTAAATTTTGAGAACGCTTATTTAAAATATATAATTGTTTCTCAAAAAATAAAACAATCATTTTCTTGTAAAATTAATTTTAAAGTTTAAAAATAAATATTTAAAACATTGATTCATTAAGATGGAGGGAAAAAATCATCTCGAGTATGTTAAAACTAAGATTCCTTTCAAATTTTTGGTAAAATTTAAAATATTCCTTATTTGGAAAATTATAGGAATATTAATTTTTTTATAAATTAAAAAACCAATTATGGGTAAAAATTAATTTAATAAATCATATTAATATATTTCCAAAAACATTTTCGAAAAAAAAAATTCCAAGAAAAAGGATTTTCTTCCGATGAGAGAAATGAAGTTGAATATTCTTAAAAATATTTTCTCAATAATTTTATATTATAAAAAGAGGGAAATGGTATAATTTATTGAAAACATCATGAATAACTAGAATATAATAAAATTTAAGGTTCTATTATAAAATGATAAAATAATATCTTTTGGTGTAAATTCAATCATAAACAATCCTGGTAAAAAAGGGATTGTAACATAAATCCTTTACCACTTTGATAACAATTATATCTTAATACTAATTAAATAATAAAATAAAATAAAACATTTAATGTCATTAAAATAAATATATTCATTCAATTACATAAGATAATGGTATAATATATACTATATAAAATAAATTAGGTTCATAACATTATAATATGCCTCAACAAAGGAAAATTGAGATGAAATCCCTTACCTTGAGTCCAAACTTTCCTTGTGTGTCCTTTAACTCATGTATAATAAATATTTATAAATTTATTTATTTACTAATAAACTTTTATTGGTTTAATACCTTAACCTTAAATGATTTATTTTTTTTATTTTTAATCAAATATTTAAGTACTTAATGAGTTTAGTCCACATAATATTTGTTGAGGACATTCGTTTCGTTGTTTCAAAACAGCTTCAGTGTGATGAATGATGTTAATGAGATATTTGTTTAAATATATATAGAATAATAATAATGTAATATTTATCCTAATTATTACTAAATTATAATTTAAAAACTAATATTTTAACATTATAATGAAAAATGAACTATTTTGCAATCATGGAGATGGTAGATCATATGTATGCATGAGTAACGTTTCCATTTTTCAATGATAATTATGTAAAATAGGTAAGTAATATTTTATATTTAAGGAATTATAATAATATCATAAATACCATATTATTTCTTAAAATATATTTATATATATCATCCATGAAATTCTATGATGAAAAAGAATCACATCACTTCGCAGAGGCGATAGTCCACACATATACATGAATGATGTTATTATTTTTGAGTTAGTCGATAGGTAAGAAGGAAAATTGTGTATTATATTTTAATAATAAAAAATATTTCATGAATATAATAATTATTTCATATATATAACATATTTTAATTAACATTATCTTTTTTACCTTCAATGAAAAGCTTTAGTGAAAAACAGATTGTATCTCTTCGTGAGTCGATAATTCATCGTACACATGAGCGACATTATCATATACCCCATAGAATGGAAAGTAAGTAGTTATATTGTATATAATTATACAAGTATAATTATGTTAAAAATATCATATATATATACTTTAAATCAATCATTATAAATATTTTTAAGATGAGGTGATTGAAAATGAACTGCATTGGTTCGTGAGAAGGTAGTTCTTCGTAAACACGAATGATGGTTTTATTTACCATTTGATAGAATATGATCTATATTTAGGTTATTACATTAACATAATAAAATATAATTTTGTTTTCGATAACTTTTTTATTTTATCATCATAATATAAAAATATTATTAGTAGGTGTAAGAAGAAATAAAAAAATGTTTGATTAAGCATTATACAGCTTCTTTGGATTACCTCCTTAGTATAGAAAAGAATACACCCTAGAATGTATTTATGATAAAACCATCGGATATAGGTCATAAGGGATGTAAATAATTTATTTTATAAGGTATTTTTGGATCTATTTGGGTTTTATGTTGTTAAGTGGGGAGGATAGAGAGTGGCCTTTTATAAGTGAGGTGAGTGGCTCACTTGTAATTTTTTAAAATAAAAAGATGTTCCCGCATTTTTCAAATAAAAAAATGATTAAAAAATGTAATATTCACGTGAATTAAACATTATAAGGTAAAACTATTTCCATAAAATAGATTGTAGAAATGTTTTTAGGTCATTGTTACCCTTATTTGTTTAGTTTAACCCCTGGTAAACATGTTTTAGCATTAACCACAATAAAATATATGTTTTCACTAATAATTATGAAGAGAACACATGTTAATAATATTATATAAAATAATTATTATAATTCAAAATATAAAATCAATCTTACCAAATTTAATTATCATAACTATAATAATTTAATTTATAAATTAATGTCATAGACGTGATGAATATGTGGTTTTTCATGAAATATATTTTTCAAGCATAAGATGATTTTATATTAACTCTATGACTAGTAATAACATATTTAAGAATTTAAATTAATACTTATTGAAATATAATATATAAATTTCATTTAAATAATTACTTGTTATGTGGTTTTTTAGTTATTTCAAATAGTGAAACATTATACACTTTAAAAGAGTTTTCAGAAGAAAAATAACATGTTTTTCAACCAAAAAATAAACTTATACTAAAATATATTAAAAATATGATTTAAATGTAATTAATTATATTAGATATAACTAAATATTACATAAGTTAATTTAAATCAAATTCAATCATAATGAATTTTTTAAATTAATTAATTTATTGAAAATAAATGACAGCTTTACAATTATTGGTATTTTCACTATTCACTAAAAATTACTATTTTCTGAAAAATTCCATAATTTTACACTAATTTAATTTTTATAGGCTGGTTTCAAAAAAAATATTTCATTTTTTAAAATAAATTTTTTAAAAATTTATATACATATTTATAATATTTTCTCACAAAAAAAATCATTTTTGAAGAAAATATATTTTTGATTTATAAAATGACTTTACTAAAAATTGGGTTACTTACTAATAATTTATAAATAAATTTATATTGAGTAGTAAGTATATATATTTCATAAAATATTTAATAGAATTCATATCATTCAATTAACGTCTGAGTTATAATATCCATATTTAAAATAATATTATTTCATTATTCATTTAATCTATGTGTACTGTGTGAGGTTTTCTATTAAGCATAGATTAATTTTTTTAAAATCTAAAGGTGTTAAACTTATTAATGATGATTTAATGCTATTATACAATATTTCCAATAATAAAAAATTATATCTTCCTGATATAAATGTGGAGAACAACTATGTTTGTATTTCTTGTGTGAAAGGAAAACAAAATTGATAGTGTTTCAGATCTATCAATGTTTTTCAAACAGTACGACCTCTAAAATTTATTCAAACAGTAAGACCTCTATCAATGTAACTATGATAACTTTTATCAAAACACCTAAATAATTTTGGGATAAAATAATTTAATCTTTCATTCAATGCCCCTAAGAAAAAATCTTAATACATATTTTAATGAAGAATCTTTATGAGTTATAAATGGCATGGAAACTAAAAGATGGTTATTTTATAGTATCTAGTTATAAGGTTTATATTCTTAACACTAATAAATTTTAATATAAAATCAATGTTAAATATGATAATGTAATATTTTTTGGATATTAGAATTTTACTTAACACTGTAGAGTTTATATAAAAAATTATTCATTGTTATTGATGAGTCAATGCATGTTTCGTTTAATGAAAATACATTAAGAGATATGAATGATAATTTAGAATAAATTGAAGATGAATTTGGGGAAATTATCTTTAGATAATAGTGAAAATTAATACTTGAATTGAAAATTTTAAATCAATTACCACAATTTGGAAAGATTATGGAACACATAAAATTGTCACCTTCTAGAAAAATATATTAGTGTTGTAGAGTATACAATACAAACAAGAAATTCATTAAATTTTTTTTTCTCATAATAAATTAATTTATTATATTGTTTGTCAATAGATTTTAAAATTATTAGTTGATTCTAACTAGATATTATCTATAAAATAAGAACTAAATAATATTTCTTCAAATAAATTTATAAATTTTATAGAACCCCCTGAATATCAAAAAATTATTTATACTAAATGAATATTTTGAAATAAACATGATGAGTTTGGAAAACTAAGAAAAAGGATATATTTTTATAAAAAGGATAATTTATATATGAAGTAATTTATATGATGAAAAATATTTACTAGTTCTAATATTTAAATATATAATAATTATGTTGGATTTTTATATTATACAAGAATTTAACCATTTTAAAATGGATTTTAAACCTAATTTTATTTTGTTTTACATTTAGAATATCTATATCAAAAATAAACCCCTTTTTGGAATTATAAATATATCTTAATCAAAATATAAATCATTATAAATATATTTATACACTTAAACATGCTCCAATGGATTTTTATAAAACATTGTTTTAATTTCTATTTAGAAAATCTTTGATAAATGAAAATTTTGATGAAATATTATTTACAAGAAATAACTATAATAATATTTTTATTTTAAAATTTTATGTTGATTATATTATTTTTGGATATTCAATTAAATTACATTTTAAGGAATTTTGTAATTTAATTATAAGTTAATTTTATATTATTCAGATGGTATAATTTAAATTTATTCATTGACTTCAAATTTTACAAACAGATCATAAAATTTTTCTTAATCAATATAAATATGTGAAAGAGTTTGTCAAAATTTATCAACAAGAAAATTGTAAAACCAAAAATAAAACTATGTGTACTTATGGTAAGCTAGAATATGGAAAAGATAATAAATTTATGTACAATAATTTTTATTATTATATAACTTATAGTTTGCATTATTTAACTACATCTAGAAAAAATTTAAAAATTTTAGTTTTTATATGTATATGATTTCAATGTAGCACTAAGGAAATATTGAGGAATGTTGTTAAAAAACAACTAAATATGATAAAGGATCTTTGAATCTTTATTTATTCAAACCTTAAGGAGTTAAATTTGATTTAAAAAGACATTCAATTTGATTTTAGATGATGTAAGTAAAATAGAAAATTTAGAAGTTGAATTTCTTAATTTCTAGGAATTTTTTTTGTTTCTTATAGTTTAAAGAAATAATTATATGTTGATTCATCTACTAATGAATATGAATATACATCCTTTGCGAGTTTTTTTCCAACTTGTTATAATTTAATTAAACTATAAACAATTTTTATATTTTTTTATAATCTACATATTTTTTGTGATAATTAATATGTCCTTTCTATTTATAATAACCCTATAAAACATTAAATATATAAAAATAGAGAATTTATATATAATTTTAATTTATATATTATTCAAAAATTAAATATTTTTTAGAATACATCACTATTGATGATGAATTTTTTGAAATCTTTACCAAAAAATTATATTCATTTCTATTTTAGAAAATAAATTATGAATTTTGGATTATGGATATTTAAAATGGAAGTTAGATGTGAATACTCTTGAATCTATTCGTTGATAAAAATCATGTTACTGGATTTTATTTTATATTTTACCTTTATTATTATTTACTTTTAGTTACTATTTAATTCACTCTAAATCATTTTACTATTAGTTGAATCTATTAACCTATTTTTTATCATTTTATATTTAAAATAGTTTTTCTTATGTAATTATCAATATTTTATTTTAACTATTTTCATATTTTCAAATACTCTTTTGAAACCAATATCTTTAAAATAAAAAAATGCTATAAAGGGGAATATTTACATCTTTTTATATTTATCTTCATATATTTTTTATTTTAATTTAATTTAGTATAAAATATTAATTATTATAATTCATAAATTTTTTGTGGCTATATTTTGGTTTAACTTATAATTTTGTATAACTAAAATTTTGTTTAAATTTATATATACTACTAAAAAATGATATTTAATTTTAATTTAGTTTTATAATCCAACATTTACTATAGTTCTATAAGGTTTTAGAATATGTTTAATTAATATTATTGCTATGGAGGATATGTTTTTGTTTTCCCAAAAAAATTATAATATCAAAATGGGGTACAAGTCTTTCAAATAATAATTGTTTTTTGTAATTTCCAAAAAGGTAGAAATTTTTGAGTTGATCCTCACTATATTATCTATTTTTGTTTTGATAATTACATAATATTTAATATTTTAAAATAATATGATTTTCCTAGATAAATAAATTATTTTTCTTGATTAAATATTACACTCCTTATAAAAGACATATATTTTATATATATTGAAAAAAATTGTTTCTTAATATATTTATGTTTTTTATTTGTTTTGTGAAATAATTTTGGAGAAAATCAACATCTATATAATTTATGGTATATATTATTTTATGAAATTTTTTCTGAGTGTCAGACAATCCTTATGAAAATTGAAAAAAAACATATTATAGTAATAAAACATATATATTCTATTATGTTGTCATCCTTATATTTTAGATATTTCAAATTTATTTATAATGTGCATAATCATATATAAGTAGTAACATATTACAGGGGAATGGAAATTCATGCACAGGAATATAATGTCCTACACACTCTAGAAAAAATTTATGGTGATAGAAATTTAAAATATTGGAAGGTCTGATATGATCTATTATTATAAAGGATTTTGAAAATATTTATAATTTTTTTAAAGTATTATGAAAAATCAAAAAAACTTATGAGATAGGAAGCCATATAGGATATCAATTAATATTAAGTAAATTCATAATGAAATCTTTGTCTCATGAGATTTATAATTATTATGAAAAGACACAATATCATATGGAAGTGAAGGTATGCCAAATTCAAATTCTAAAAAACTAATTAAAAATGACAAATGAAATGATAATGTCTTAGAAAATATAATTAACTACAAACTAAAAAAATTATGTGTTTCAGAAATTCATAATTCATTATCATGAATCACTAATCTATTTTTCTGTATCTTAATATATCCTCTATTTTTCATAAAAAAAAATTGATCCACTATATTAACATGATTCTTGTTATACTTGGTTAAATAATTCTATAATTAAATTTTAATTATTTCAATTCTATGAAAAGTACATTGGATGTATTTTATAGATGAATCCAATATATATCATTATAGATAGAAGTGTACTTAATATTTATTCCTCACTTTATTTAATAGAATAATAGAATTTTAATTTTTTGGGTATTTTATTCAAGATATACTTATTTATTATAATGAAACTATAAAAAATATTTAAGACTTTTTATTAAGTAGTGTTTAAAAGGATAATTTATTTATATATTTAATCTTTCATTAGTTCTATTGGTTTTATCTATTTATATCTTTATATTTTATAGAATATTAATTTTTAGTCTGATGTAATTTTTTATCATTGAGAGAGACAATTATCACATATATTTGGGAAAATAAAAACAATAGTGGTAAAAATATTTTAAGATGTTGTTCTTTGGGAAAAAAATAAATAGGGTTTGATATATATATATTGTAAGAAGTGAGTGATACATGAATTAATTTTATATTATTTTACACATTAACATACTTATCTTACTATGTATTTATTTTAAACTTGAATAAATATGGAAGACTACATTTCATAGAATATCAAATCTATATCTCACTCAATATTTATAACATCGCTATTTAAATTTGGTTTCTATGGTATGATATTTTTCCGGTATTTATTATGTGAATGATTTTATATTTTTGTTTTTTCATTCAAAAATAAGATCGTTCATAGGTTATTCTACCCCTAGAAAAGGACCGTATATGGGTTGTGAAAATATGATATATAAGGCTTTATTTGGATTATTAATCCATGTATTAAAATTTAAATTGTAACAGTTTTTTATTCCAATTAAAATTCAGGTTATGTTAGATTTTCCTCCATAATAAAATGAATTTAAAATAGGGTTACAAATCCCCTTAAGAATTAATTATCTCATGGATTACATTTATCTTAGTGATAGAGAGAAGTTAAGATTATATATATGATTAATTTTATCTAAGTGTCTATAAGAAATCCTTATGTTCTTGGTTTCTATTTTTACTACTTAAATAAATTTAACTATTTCATATAATATTTAAAAAAATAATAAATTATTCAATCCACCCCCCCCCCCCTCTTAGATGTTTTCGAATCTCATTATCTATGAAAAAGATATGAGCCTTATCCTCCATAGATATAAGATTAGTTTGTATTCAAGGGTGTCTAGCATAAACCATCATAGGTAATGTCTCTTATACTACTTGAGGGGAATTATTTATTTTAATTACTATGATAACCCTTAAATTTTAACATATCTTTGAACCATGTCCACTAATTTCCAAGGATTTGGAATTAATATATTGTAAGATATGGTCTTATAACCAAGAATGATGTCTCATTGGTGTAATATGACATTATGGACTGATAATATATTCTATTAGACTCCCATGAGTATGAGATGTGTGAATGATGTGTGGTAGTTGTGAGGATTAACCAAAGTGGTTCTTAAGTGACACCTTATCAGCCATTCGTATTACTTGACTAGTGTATTGGTTTATTTTTTACCTCTCCTATCTAGTGTTTACCGAGTTATTTATAATATTTTATTTATATAGACAGTGGTTTTCAATTTGAGGAAAAAACATTCATATACATCATGTGAGTTATACATTATATTAACATAAATGTAATTTCTTGATATACCATCTCCTAATTAATTATTTATTCCTTTATGTGTTTGTGTTTGTGTTATGGGATTCTATACCCAGTTTCACTATTAATAATATATTGTTGATGAGATTCGCATTGCAATTATTTTTTCTTGTGTGGGATTACATTCCATTTGAAAATGATGATTCACATAGATGGGGGAAACAAGAAAACTTTAATTGATGAAACATATGGCATGGAACAAGATGTTATATAATTTTCCAATTATTTTGTTGGATAAAGTGACAATTTATCTTATATCAAATTGTTGATAGACATTGAAAATATACTTCTACACATTCTACATTTTTAATGAAACTGTTACAAGATTCCAATTGAGAAACACCTAAATATATTACCTCAGTACTTAAAGGCACATTATGTATAACAATCTTTGTAGGTTCAATAGCACTATTATATATGGTTGGGTTATTATTCTTATTAATTTTTGGGATATGGGACCATGCATATACATGGGATTAGTCTTGATATCATCTCTTATTGTTATATAGTTTTATGGTGTGTGGTATGTCATCTTGTGTTATCACATTATGTTTTTTATATAACTCCATGAATTAAATACTACTCATTCAATTATATCATGAATGTTGTTATTGCTTTTCTAATGGAATGTAGTACTAATTTATTATTTTCATCAGTATATTGTATGAGGATGGATGATTATATTTATCCTGATGTGTTTAATTTATATCACAAAAAATTCTTTATAGTCCCCCAACATCATATATAGACCCTCTCCCCTGCTTAACAGACTATGGTATATATAGAAGTGAGTATAAGGAATAAAAATCCCAATATTTTCATGGAATATGTAATCCAAATCATGGAAACTACAATGTGATATAATAGACTTATTTTTTATTTCCATACAGTTGGATGAGGGAAGTGTTACTGGGGATTTTGGATTTTTAGACCTATATTTTTCTTTTTCAAATGGTTGAATTTTACTTAATATGAAGCACTATGAAATTCGTATATAGTTTAATAGTATTTATATTACTCAAATATGAAATGAGTTGAGAATTAATTATTTAAATTGGTATTTAGGAATTAAAATACATTTATTTTCTTTCTTTTGGTTGTACACCTTGAATATGGAATGTGTTTGAATTATTAAAAATTTTGGTGCCAATATTCATCTCACTTTCCTATATAACATGATTTTCCATTTTATTTTACTAGATATATTTTTTATTAGGTTACTACTATTTTTTAATATATGATTTCAAACCCATGTGTATCAAATACTTATCTTATCAGAGCTTATATTAGTATAGAGTTATGATGTAATATTTTGATACTCCTATGTATTATGGTTAGTATGGTTTTGTGAGATATTTTACATGCTACTTCACCTTTTCTAAATTATGTGTATATGATAGGATTAGTGACATGAGTAGCATCATTAATATGCCTATAGACATAAAAAATAATTATAAGGGTATTAAAGTATGTAGATACTAAGTAAATATTAGAATTCTAGATTTTATACTCTAATGCAATCATATTAATTTTCACTATTGAAAATGTCCTGAAATAGGATAATGGAACTTGAATTTTCATTGATATATAATACTAAAGAATGAATATTTATTAAAGGTTTTCAAACATCATGAGTCCAAGTTGGTATAAAAGGTTGGATATCTTTGCGATCATGTTTTTATATTATGATTATAGTGTATAAAACATAGTTTTCAGGTGGGAACTTTCCTTATGTATACTTATAAAGGGTTTTAATTACCTTAGGATAACCTGAGAGAAGTTTCATACCCACACATGAGAATTATTATTTGAAATATGGATGGGTGTATTATTTTTATGATTTTCTATATTGATTAAATATAATAAATTCATGATCAATAATTAACTAGGCATATACGACTCTTTCAAATATATCATTATAGAAGAACTTGTGACTCTTTATAGGGTGGCATAACCAATATGCATGGGATGCATGGACATTAGTTAATTATGTTGATTATGTCACAACCCAACCCCTGATGTGGCTCGAGTTGCGACTACCCCTATCCCACCTCCATAGGCCAGGGGGTGGTGACTAGCTCTGAAGGCACAACAAACTTAGGGATGCCTTTGACAAAGTACCTATACACACAAACATAGCCAACTCGATGAAAAAGTGAAGAGAGATAAAATCAAAAGTTGTAACTTATTGTAAAAATAAAATATACATTCATAGACCACTAAACAGTATGGATATACTAAAGTAAGCTAAAAGTAAAAAAGAGTTAAAATACACTCCCAACTAAAAAGTGTCCCAACCTGATAGAAAACTGAAAGTAAAGCTGCTGAATAATCCCTACTCCTGAAACCCAGCTATGACCACTAAATGTGGTCCAAGCTCCTGAACCCTGATCTCCTTTTGAGTCGTAATCAAACTAGCGTGTCATCTGCATAAGGAATGATATGTGTGGGAAAACCCATGCAGGGGTGTGTATAAACATACTCAATAGGATTCCCCAAAAATAAGTCGGAGCAGTAAGAGATAAAATAGTAAAAGAAATATAGTATATGGAACAAAGTGTAGTAAACAAGTGTATCTCAAACTAACAAAATAGTAAATCAAGCTCATCCAAACACAATGATCTAGAAACGTTGAGAAGGTGAACTTCTTGTTGAGTCTCCACTACCTATAGTAGGAGATTATACTTTTCCAATCATGAGAAGCTAGAAATGGAAAGTACGTGTCATACCTCATGCATCTTCACCTCCCCTGGAAGGAGATTAATAAGAACCAAAGGAGTGGGTGCTGCAGTTGGGTGTAAATATAAATATATATATATATATATGCTCAGTAAAAGTAACCCAATGAGGGAATAAGGGGATCTTCATATCACAACTCTGACCTTGAAGAGAGTCTACAATAGTCCAATAAGTAACCACCATCAATATTAACAATTCCTCACATTTGCAATGAACTGTAAGTGAAATGGGCTCAAACACCACACCTTGATAATGTCTTCTTTGGGCGGGTATGTCTTGCCCGCATGATTTTTAGGCCACATCACAAGGACGTGTCTTGGTAGGGAAAGAACTCATATTAATCGTGAGCCCAAGGTAATTACAAAACACACTTCGTCACCAATTCATTAGCAAACACCACTTACCAGCCCCACTGAAGGGTCATACGCTATAGGGTTAGCCCTAAAGAGTAAACAATGAACCTCACTACCCAGCCCCGTTGGAGGGCAAGTCCTGAAGAGTAAATGAAGAACCTCACTTCCCAGCACTACTGGAGGGTATGTCCAGAAGATTAAATGATGAACCACACAGTCCAGGCCCACTGGAGGGTAAGTCTTAAAGGGAGAATGGTGAATGTCACTGCCCAGCCCCGCTGGAGGGTAAGTCGGTACTGATCTGGTGATTCTGAAAACATCACTACCATCACTGCCATCATCGAACACCGCTAGATTTTTATTGAGTTAATAAAACCTTTATTCATAATTTGAATGTCTAAACTAAGGTCATTATCAAACTCTACGTATAAAAACACACAAGATAGGCTATTTATTTTCCCAAAATGGACAACTAGTGAAAAATGTTATTTTCAATGCAAGACACTCGAACAGATCAAAGTGGGTCCTGTAATCCAACCCCAAACTTCAAATTAAGAAATTTATATCAAAATTTCCTTCTCAAATTGTGTAACATGCTTCCATATATATTGTATCAAATGGATGCCAGGTTTAAAAGTTCTAGGCATTTGAATCTATAGAAGAGGTTTATGGTGTTGGTGGACCGAATTGAAGTCGGTCTGGCCATGGTCAACTGCCCCACAGTCGACTATGGGCTGACCCAGTCCCAACCCACTTATCTGGCCCATCCCATTTATTTGGTGCAACCCATTGTGGCTAGACCCACTCCTCGACGTGACCTGAACCACTACCGACTGTGTGTCCGACCCGCGAGTCGATTACTGGATGCGGGATTTATGACGGTGATCACCACCTGGGGTCACAATGTGCAACCCTTCTTGTACGACTGGCCAAACCACATGTCCATATTTCTTTTGGAACTATCTGGTCGTGATTTCATTGTAGATACCCAAAACGTGACGTACATGGACAATACATTACTTTTGACGAATACTTACTACATAAAAAAATCCAAAACTCAAGGACCGTAATAGTTTAGTGTCTTTGGAAACTCGGAATGTAATCTTCTAATCTTGGTGAAAGATCTTCAATATCTCCCATAAAGATCTTCCCCTTTTGTTTTCTTACCTAAAAACTTTCTTTAAATACTGGGGAAAAGAAAACATATAAAGGGTGATCTCAAATGCTCAGTAAGGGTAAGCATATATAACATAAAATAATCCATAAACATTTGAATGCAAAAACATGAACATAAAATCTAAACATCAAAATCGTGAGCAAAGACATAAATCATGGAAGTACATAAAGAATAGATCATAAATAAACATTAATCATGATAAACTAGCATGGGAATAAAGCATGTAATTGTGGAAACCATTTATCATTTGTTATGATTTCCATAGTAGCCAAGGCATTGCTGGCAAGACCATCTTAGTGGACAAAGTCCCTTTCTGAATCGAGTTCACTCCTCGTTTCAGTCCTGTAACACTGAACCGGATTAACTTACCGTTCCAGCCATGTCTATCTCATGAGATATAAATCTTTACCCAATGCATTGGAGGTAGATATAGGTCCCACCCATCTCATAATGAAATCATTCTTTCATGTGCCACAAAATCATAAATCATACATCATAGCAAAACCCATGTAATAGAATGGGATTCTTAAATATAATGCCATCATAACATAATCCATAAAAAAATTGATATCATTTCATCATAAGAAGAATAAAACCATGTAAATAATGGACACATTATACTTGAAACAAACACAAATTAAATAATGTCATTTTAGATGGAAAATAGTTTTGATGAAACACTTGAAATAAAGTATTGAGGAAAATATCATTTCTTCTTCAAAATCATTTTATTTTCACAAAATGCCATGAAATTACAAAATAAAATGGTTTTTTAGAAAATAATCATGAAATCTTTTATAGGAAGATTCATGAAAATGAGGCGTTATGAAACCGTAAAAATCTGTTCATGCCGTATAAGTTAAAAATAACATTCTCCTCGTACTTTTGTCGGAAAATTCAAAAAGTACCTCGTTTGGTAAAAAAAATATTTCTTACATACCATGTACTAAAAGTAAAAAATGGTTAAAATGACTTTAAACAAACATGAAACCATTTTTATGAAACATGGACATGGATGATAACAATAGCCCCAGTAAATACTTACAAATAAACAATCTCGGATAAGAACGAGATTAGACTAGTTATCCCTTATCTTAGGTCTGATATGCTTCGTATATATCCAAACCTCATGTATAATGATTTAAATAATGTCATTGACTTATTACAGAATCATATTCATTGTTATTATATCATATATGGTTCACTTATGACTTTATATTACCCGTTCTTTTGTAAATTCATGTTAAAGTAGCGTTTTGGGTAAAATCGTTTCATTTGTCGTTCGTGTTTTAACTTGTAATTATTCATATGATTACTTAGATCATGATTAATTACATTCATAATGTAAAAAATGATTTATATATAATATATAATCAAAATATACATATATATAATAGATCGATAAATGGAAAGAAATACACCGTTCATGGAGACGGTAGGCCGTACGTACGCATGAACGCTGTTTTTGTTTCCTTATTGAATTGAATGGAATTAAGTATATGACATACATATATATGTACATAAATCAAGTAGAATTATTATTTAATATATTTCATTATTACTTATTATATATACTTTATAATCATTCTTTAAGTTTTAACATGGAAAAGGAATCTCATCGCGTCGTGGAGACGGTAATCCGTACGAACGCACGAGCGATGATATTGTTCCCATGGAATTGTATTAGAGTGTATGTATAATATTTCAGAATCAGTATCACTTTACAATAATCATATATAGTCATTATTTACACCATTATACCCATCCAAGTAAGGTGGTGGTAGAAAATAGATTACACCACGGTGTGGAGACAGTATTCCGTACGTACGCACGCGCGGTGATTTCGTTTTCTGTAGGATGGATAGATGGTGATATAGGGTTGTTTCATACGTATAATAACATATCAGTATATTAGTGATACTTATGTTATTACTTCATAATTAGAAAACTAATGAAGAAAAATTAGAAGAAGAAATAAAGTTGAAAGAATTGGTAACGGACATTACCTCTTCTTTGAAGCGCCTCTTTGAGACCTCCTCTTAGGGCACTAAAATTGGTCTTTGAAGAAGAAAAATACCTATATGATGTTTCTAAGGAAGTGGGGAAGTGAAATGGGTAGGGTTTGTCTGAGCTTGAAGGCTCAAAGTGGTGTGAGGAGGAGAGGGAGGAGGTGCCCTTTTATAAGGGAGGAGAGGGGCACCTTTGGAAATATAAGAAATATTAGTTTATATTAAATCCCAAACCCACTTAAAAACTTCCAAAATGAATCATATCCGAATATTAGACGATATAGGGTTGTAATATCATCAAAAAATAAAATTTATACATGTTAGGAATTTATTTTAAACATTATAAACTTGATTTATCATTATTTAATCAATTTAATTTTATTTGTGGTAATAACATTCTAAATTTTAAATTATAACAAATAATTACTTATTTGTTGTGAATTTTCCATAATTGGATACTTTATAACATTTTAGACCATATAAATTTAAATTTATAATTTTTAAATTTTTTTTGATTTTTAAACAATTTTATAATAGGTTATTTTTATAAAATAACAATAGTGTCAATTTCGACACTATTCATTTATTTGAATTTAAATAAAATATATAATGAAGATATGTTCTAAATAAAAGCTTTAATAGATTCATAAAATGTCATATGTATCTAAAAAATTATTTTATCACATTAAAAAGTTCATATAATATTTATTTTATTATTTTTAAAACCATTTATTTGGTTTATCTCTTAATAAAATAATTACTACAACATTTTTGTATAATTATTTAATATACTTATTTGTTGCATGAAAATTAAAAATAAAATCCTATGATGAATATAAATCTATTAACTTTCACAATAATACTTTTACTCAAATTTATCATCTTAAAATCACAATATTTAAATTTTTATATTTATTAAATTATGAAGGTGACAACTTTGGCATCATTTAAAATAAAATAATATAAGTGTCCTAATCACCTTAATAAGGATCCAAATGGTAAAAAATTCGACCATTGGATGATTAGGGTTTATATATACACTAATAATAAGTTTTGTGCAGATTTTTGGGCCTTTTGATATGTATAAGGATTTCAATAAAAACTATATTTTTGATTTTTCACTAAATAAATAATTTCTGTATCATTAATGTATAAGATAAAAAGGTAATTAAATAACTCTTAGAAATTACAAATAAATTACCATGACAAAGAAAAACATTTTATATTTAAAATTAGTATTTATAAAAGAATTTATATTCTGTATAAACTTATATTAAAAATACTTTAATTATTAAAGTTGAGTGAGACATATTTCACTTTCCTTTAAATAAAATAAACTAAAGGTCTTAATCACCTCCAAGTGGGTTCTAATGGATTCCATTTCGACCCAAATATGACTTAGGAAAAATTATAATCATCCAATTATATTAAGAAAAATATCAGGATAATTTTATAATATTATATTTACCCTTAATTACCCAATTTACCTTTTACTATGGTAAATAAAATTTATCGTTGTTACTATTCATAAAGCCCAAAAATGAAAAGTAGTATATTAATATAATTTGGACCCACTGATTCCAAATATGGAATCCATTTTTCCAAATTCAATACACATAATTTTCATAAATTAAATTAAAATTAATCCCGTTGTCGAAAGAAAACGGGTTTTTGTTTAAAACATTGCAAAAGATTGAATTTATTTAATCTACGAATTCAATGTAAAATCAAGGCTAATGACATACATTATATTAAGTTGTAAAAATATATTCTATTTATACTTTAAAACCATTAAATATTATAATTTAACCAAATAAGTTATTACGATGAAAAAAGTTGTTTTTAATTAAAATATAGCGTGTTTTTACTATTCATTAAAATATGAAAGTTGTCAGAATAATATGAAAAATTTATCCAAGGTAAAATTATATATCCTGATTCCAAATAATAATTTTATTTTGTAAAATAAAACCTATAAACATGTCAAAAACTAGATTTAAAGTGGGTGCGCCATCAAAAGGCGGCAAAACTGCATTTTTTTTAAAAATACTTATTTTACCCAAAAAATTTATTTTGTTCTTATACCATGTTCTAGAAAATGTGTAAGATGAATAATAATGTTATAAAATTCAAAATTTAGTTAATACTATTCATAACGGCTAGTTCATAATAATAATATAATAATATATCATTGTTTAGTAAAACCCCGTATTGCGTACAACACACGTTATCGAGGAAGGTCGCGATTGCGTGTAATGCAAACCAAGTCAGGGTTGCGTGTTGTGCAAGAATCCTTTATTATTTCATATAACATAATCCAAACATATTTCATTTATACATTGAATATATATATATATACACTCAATGTTGCGTAGAATGACTATTATAAAATGAACTTGAAATTGTGTGTAACAAAATCTAAGAATAGTGTTGCATATACTTCAAGCTAATACAGTGTGGCGTATAGCACAAGATAATCTTGTTGTAGCATAAAACACATGACATCAAATAAATTAAAAAGAATACTTATCATAAAATATCAGGTTGTTATATTCTACCCCCCTTAAAATGAATTTCTCCCTCAAAATTTGTCGGGGTTATACATGGTTTTCTACTTGAATGTTTCTTCAATTGCAACAAACATCGTAAAATGAAATACCAAAACTTAACTTTAAAAAATAAAGTATGAAACGTAACGGTTACCCAAATTAACTAATTGCTGGGTTTCCACATAGGAGAACATAGGTGAAAATATGGATATGGAAGAAAAATCTAACCATCAAGTTCTGATGGAGAGTGGTAGAGGACATGGATATGAAAAATCCAACAATCACAAAGCCATAAATTTGTGAGGATCTAAGGTACTATCTGATTCATCGGATATAAGAGCACTAGGACAACATTTTTTGTTTTCAATATCATTTCCCTAAAGTTGAAAATTTTGAATTAGAAGAAATACTTTCTTTATTTTGGTACAATATCTCTATTGTTCGTGCTTTGAAAAATTTTCCACTTCATCTCTTAATGAAATGAAGTTGAATTTGTTATTCGTGAAGTGTTAACAGATCATGTGATAGAATGATGGGTCATTCCATCTGTTTCAAACAAAAGGTTATCAAAAGTTATCAAATATACATAAGTCCATCTATGGTTAGGTTAATCATATACGATTCCAAAAATGAACTTATACTTCATATATCATACTGCTTAATAAAATAAAACTAGTTTCTACTAACCAGGGACTTCCTGTAGGCTAGTGGTATGCGATAAAGGCCTGTCGCACTTGAGTTGTGGGTTCGATTCCCACAGCCTTGTCCGACGCGATGGGCTGTTGCCCGTCCTGCAGGTTGTCCTTTTTCTAAAACTACATTACTATAACATCCCATCAATAATATCAAAAAAAAAGTTCAATCCTTAAACAATACTAACTTATGTCCAACATAATCCATTCCAATCTTTAGGCTTATCTAAAATACTTCGGTCTAAGCTCATAGTATAAAGAAAATTATTACTTGAAATGTCACATAACAATCACGTGAATTCCATCATTTATCCCCAATATATCATAAGATATATCTTGTTGGTCAAATTAAAAACATGTGAATACCTTAATAATGTATTCTCTTGAAGAATGAATACCCATTGAACCTTAGTGAAAACATGAATGTTGTTAAATTTTAACACATTCCACATACCAAAATCCCAAAAAATCTATATACTAAAACCATAATATCACTTAGTCCTTATAGCAGTCATGAGCTCATGAATACAATCAAACATCTCATTATCTTCTTATCCTTTCATTATGTGCATATCATCTACTTTCCAAAATTATCTAAATTAACCTTTTATGGTTACTGGACCATTCAACATATACTTTCAAATACTTTAGGAAAAACAATAGTGTAACAATCCTTAGACGATTCTTTATTCCATAGTACCATACATTATTCTTTATATAATCATTCCACTAACTTCTTAAACCATTGACTGAGCTTCATCATTTCTTTCATCTCATATTTCATTTGTAGTCTCTTTTTCATCATCCACATAAATACTACTCATATGACCATGCTGATTCTCTTCATGAGATTTTCCCTTAGGGAATTGGTTTTCATAATGCCCATATATTCCACATTTAAAACATCTAATCATTGTTGATGTCGTAGCAATACCATTATCCTTGTTCATGGTGTTAACTGAACCTTTTCCTTTGCACTTACTAGATTTGTGTCCTTCTTTTCTACACCCAAAGTATCTTCCCGTTCCTTTGAAACATTATCCCTGATGTCTCTTCCCATATGATTTACATGAGGTAAATTGAACTTTCTTTCCTCTATGATCATCATGAAACTCCATCTTTCTCTTATTATCTGAGTCGGGAAACTTACCAAAGTTGAGATTATTGATCATATTATGAGATTTCTGATTAGGCTTAATAACGATGTTTGGACTTCTAAATCCCGTTTCATTTGGTTTCTCATGAAGAATATCATTCCATTGTCCATTATATCCTCCATTATCATGAATCTTCCTATTTCCAACCATTTTCTAAAACCCAAAAATAATAGTGTGAGAGGAAAAATCATGCTAGGGAAAACAACATAGTAAAGGGGGAGTACCCTCAATATATAACATCTTATGTTAAATTCTAATATCATTACCACAGTTCTATGACTATATCCTATATGTATACTTATCCTTAGGGACATCCCTAGACATACCTTAGAAATATCTCTAGGGATCTCACTAACGTTTTCGCATCCTAGTTTCCAAAGGTTAACTAAAACTTTCTTCTGATACCAACTATAGAGACCCAAATCTTGACGTACATGGACAATACATTACTTTTACGGAATACTTAATACAGAACAAAAACCAAAACTCAAGGACCGTAATAGTTTAGTGTCTTTGAAAACATGGAATGTAATCTTCTAATCTTGGTGAAAGATCTTCAACATCTCCCATAAAGATATTCCCCTTTTGTTTTCTTAACTAAAAACTTTCTTTAAATCCTGGGGAAAAGAAAATATATAAATGGTGAGCTCAAATGCTCAGTAATGGTAAGCATAGAGAACAAAAAATAATCCATAAACATTTGAATGCAAAAACATGAACATAAAATCTAAACATCAAAATCTTGAGCAAAGACATAAATCATGGAAGTACATAAAGCATATATCATAAAGGAACATTAATCATGATAAACTAGAATGGGAATAAATCATGTAATTGTGGAAACCATTCAGCACTTGTTATGATTTCCATAGTAGCCAAGGCATTGCTGCCAAAACCATCTTAGTGGACAAAGTCCCTTTCTGAATCGAGTTCACTCCTCGTTTCAGTCCTGTAACACTGAACCGGATTAACTTACCATTATAGCCATGTCTATCTCATAAGATATAAATCTTTACCCAATGCATTTGAGGGAGATATAGGTCCCACCCATATCATAATGAAATCATTCTTTCGTGTGCCACAAAATCATAAATCATACATCATAGCATAACCCATGTAATAGAATGGGATTCTTAAATATCATGCCCTCATAACATAATCCATAAAAAATGGATATAATTTCATCATAAGAAGAATCATTCCATGTAAATAATGGATACATTATACTTGAAACATAAAAAAATTAAATAATTTCATTTTAAATGGAAAATATTTTTGAAGAAACACTTGAAATAAAATATTGAGGAAAATATCCTTTCTTCTTCAAAATCATTTTCTTTTCTAAAAATTCCATGAAATTTTAAATGAAAATGGTTTTGTTGAAAATAATCATGAAATCTTGTATAGGAAGCTTCATGAAAATGAGGCGTTATGAAACCGTAAAAATCTGTTCACATCGTATAAGTTAAAAATAACATTCTCCTCGTACTTTTGTCAGAAAAGTCAAAAAGTACCTTGTTTGGTAAAAAAAGATTCCTTACAAACCATGTAGTAAAATTATAAAATAGTTAAACTTAATTTAAACATGCATGAAACCATTTTTATGAAACATGGACATAGATGATAACAATAACCCCAGTAAATACTTACGAATAAACAATCTCGGATAAGAACGAGATTGGACTAGTTATCCCTTACCTTAGGTCTGATATGCTTCGTACGTATCCAAACCTCCTTTATAATGATTTAAATAATGTCATTGACTTATTAAAGAATCATATTAATTGTTATTATATCATATATGGTTCACTTATGACTTTATATTACCCGTTCTTTTGTAAATTCATGTTAAAGTAGTGTTTTGGGTAAAATCGTTTCATTTGTCGTTCGTGTTTTAACTTGTAACTATTCATATGATTACATAGATCATGATTACTTAAATTCAGAATGTAAAACATGATTTATATATAATATATATTCAGAATATACATATATATAATAGATCGATAAATGGAAAGAAATACACCGTTCATGGAGACGGTAGGCCGTATGTACGCATGAACGCTGTTTTCGTTTCCTTATTGAATTGAATGGAATTAAGTATATGACATACATATATATGTACATAAATCCAGTAGCATTATTATGTCATATATTTCATTATTACTTATTATATATACTTTATAATCATTCTTGAATTTTTAACATGGAAAATGAATCTCATCGCGTCGTGGAGACGGTAATCTGTACGTACACATGAGCGATGATATCGTTCCCTTGGAATTGTATTGGAGTGTATGTATACTATTTCAGAATCAATATCACTTTACAATAATCATATATAGTCATTATTTACACCATTATACCCATCTAAGTAAGGTGGTGGTAGAAAATAGATTACACCACGGCGTGGAGACGGTATTCCGTACATACGCACGCGCGGTGATTTCATTTTCCATAGGATGGATATATGGTGATATAGGGTTGTTTCATACTTATAATAACATATCAGTATATTATTGATACTTATGTTATTACTTCATAATGAAACAACTAAATAAGAAAAAGTATAAGAAGAAATAAAGTTGAAAGAATCGGTAACGGACATTACCTCTTCTTTGAAGTGCCTCTTTGAGACCTCCTCTTAGGGCACTAAAATTGGTCTTTGAAGAAGACCAAGACCTCTATGATGTTTCTAGGGAAGTGGGGGAAGTGAAATGGGTAGGTTTTGTCTGAGCCTAAAGGCTAAAATTGGTGTGAGGAGGAGAGGGAGGAGGTGCCCTTTTATAAGGGAGGAGAGGGGCACCTTTTAAATATAAGAAATATTAGTTTATATTAACTCACAAACCCACTTAAAAAATTCCAAAATGACTCATATCCGAATAATAGATGAGATAGGGTTGTAATATCATCAACCAATAAAATTTAGACATGTTAGGAATTTATTTTAAACATTATCAACATGATTTATCCTTATTTAATCAATTTAATTTTATTTGTGGTAATAACATTCTAAATTTTAAATTATAAAAAATAATTACTTATTTGTCATGAATTGTCCATAATTGGATACTTTATAACATTTTCGACCACATAAATTTAAATTTATAATTTTTAAATATTTTTTTGATTTTTAAACAATTTTATAATATGTTATTTTTATAAAATAACAATAGTGTCAATTTTGACACTATTCATTTATTTGAATTTAAATAAAATATATACAGAATATATGTTCAAACTAAAAACTTTAATAGATTCATAAAAGGTCATATGTGTCTAGAAAATTAGTGTAGAACATTAAATAGTTCCTATATTATTTATTTTATTATTTTTAAAACCATTTATTTGGTTTATCTCTTAAGAAAATAATTAATACAACATTTTTGTATAATTATTTAATATACTTATTTGTTACATAAAAATTAAAAATAAAATCCTATGATGATTATAAATCTATTATATTTCACAATAATACTTTTACTCAAATTTATCATCTTAAAATCACAATATATAAATTGTTATATGTATTAAATTATGAAGGTGACAACTCTGGCATCATTTAAAATAAAATAATATAAGTGTCATAATCGCCTTAATAAGGATCCAAATGGTCAAATATTCGGCCAGTGGATGATTAGGATTTATATATATAGTAATAATAAGTTTTCTGCAGATTTTTGGGCCTTTTGATATGTATTTCTATTTCAATAAAAACTATATTATTGATTTTTCACTAAATAAATAATTTCTCCATCATTAATGTATAAGATAATAAGGTAATTAAATAACTCTTAAAAATTACAAATAAATTACCATGACAAATAAAAACATTTTATATTTCAAATGAGTATTTATAAAAGAATTTATATTCTGTATAAACTTATATTAAAAATACTTTAATTATTAAATTTGATTGAGACATATTTCACTTTCCTTTAAATAAAATAAACTAATGGTTTTAATCACCTCCAAGTGGGTTCTAATGGATTCCATTTCGACCCAAATATGACTTAGGACAAATTATAATCATCCAATTGTATTAATAAAAGTATTAGGATAATTTTATAATATTATATTTACCTTTAATTACCCAATTTACCTTTTACTATGGTAAATAAAATTCACCGTTGTTACTATTCATAAAGCCCAAAAATAAAAAGTAGTCTATTAATATAATTTGGACCCACTGATTCCAAATATGGAATCAATTTTTCCAAATTCAATACACAGAAGTTGCAGAAATTAAATTAAAATTAATCCCGTTGTCGAAAGAAAACGGGTTTTTGTTTAAAACATTGAAAAAGATTGAATTTATTTAACCTACGAATTCAATGTAAAATCAAGGATAATGACATACATTATATTAAATGGTAAAAATATATTATATTTATACTTTAAAACCATTCAATATTATAATTTAACCACATAAGTTATTACGACGAAAAAAGTTGTTTTTAATTAAAATATAGCGTCTTTTACTATTCATTAAAATATGAAAGTTATCAGAATAATATGAAAAATTTATCCAAGGTAAAATTTTATATCCTGATTCCAAATAATAATATTATTTTGTAAAATTTAACTTGTTAACATGTCAAAAACTAGATTTAAAGTGGGTGCGCCATCAAAAGGTGGTAAAACTGCATTTTTTGAAAAATAATTATTTTACCAGAAAATTTTATTTTGTTCTTATATCATGTTCTAGAAAATGTGTAAGATGAATAATAATGTTATAAAATTCAAAATTTAGTTAATACTATTCATAAAAACTAGTTCATAATAATATTATAATAATATATCATTGTTTAGTAAAACCCGGTATTGCGTACAACACACACTATCGAGGTAGGTCGTGATTGCGTGTAATGCAAGTCAAGTCAGGGTTACGTGTTGTGAAATAATCCTTTATTATTTCATATAACAGAATCCAACCATATTTCATTTATACATTGAATATATATATATATACACTCAATGTTGCGTAGAATGACTATTATAAAATGAACTTGAAATTGTGTGTAACACAATCTAAGAATAGTGTTGCGTATACTTCAAGCTAATACAGTGTGGCGTATAGCACAAGATAATCTTGTTGTATCATAAAACACATGACATAAAATAGATTAAAAAGAATTCTTATCATAAAATATCGGGTTGTAACATTCACCACCACTTAGAGAACCTTTACCAGATCGTCCCATCATCGGCCACCATGCTGGTGGCATCCCGGTTTTCTGTTTTACGGACCAATGGGATAAATCTGGTCACTCAATTAGGAATCTTTCCTAATATCAGGGACCCTTGAGATGATTTCTTCACTGTGTCGCACTTTGATCGTCGATCTGTCGATGGTTTGTTTCACCCAAAAGTTACAACGGATATCTGCAAAGAACAGATGATGAATGATGATTTAAACACAGATCGATGGTTGTGTTCATGCAGAAATCGAGGATTTTATGATAGAACAATAAAAATAAATCCAAAAAATAAATAATCAAAGTAAAAACTGAATCATAACTCAAAAATGAGATAAATCCTACCTCGAATCGATGTTTATTCATTGGTGACGCGTCCATGACACTCCCGCTTCGATTTGCTGAAGTTGCATAAGATATTTCTCCTAGATCTAATGAAGAATGAAGAAGAATTATAAAGAGGAGATAGATATAGAGTCCTCATAGATAGAAAAATCATATAAGGGGATAACCCTAATCCAAAAAAAAAATTAACTCTATTTATAGGAATCCCATATGGAAAGAAAAATCTAAAATTCCTACATCCCCACATTTGATGTCACGCCTAAGAAAAACACCACATTCTAAACTCAACAACGGTATTGGATTTCTAATATAATTCCTTATTTCGAAGTTATTTGATTTGGAATCAGGGGTAAAATAATTAAATTTAATTTTTTTAATTGTGATTCTCCCCATGAATGGATTTTTCCCCATAATTCCTACACCAAAAAAATTTATTCCCCATTTAGGGTGAACACCTCATTACGAAATCAACCATGGTTGCGGATTTCTGATATGAGCAACCATTTTAGATTATTTTGTTTCTATGGCATGCATGGTATAAAATATACTTAATATTTTTATAAAATTAATTCTGGGTTCACTAGGCCTCATAATTTCACGTTGTCTCAGCACCCAACTCTAGAAATATATATTGAAATATTTTAAAGTATTAAAAGGTGAAAAATAGGTCTCTACATCATTCCATCCTTCAAAAATTTTGTCTGTAAAAAGAAAAAACTAGGAAAAACTTAGGATACTGAGTCTTCATATAGCTCTCACATTCCCAAGAACTCTCCTGCACATTTATGTGCTTCCACAAGATGTGAACTAGGGGTATGACCTATCCACATAAGGTTCTCTCATGTCAATCCTCGATCACCACCGGGTGCTTTGAAAATGTGGCCTCGTCTTCATTATTCAGCTCACCCCAGTCAATGATGCGGATAGGATCATGCATGTATCACCTTAGCGGTGAGACATAGAAGATTTCATGCACCCTCTAAAGTTGTGAGGGTAGGTCAAGGCAGTAGGCAACCTCACCAACCATCCACATGATCTCAAACGGCCAGATAAACCTTAGGGATAGCTTTCATACCCAGCTGAACCTCTGTATCCCTCACCTTGGGGAGACTCTTAAGAAGGCGTGGTCACCCTACTCGAACTCCAAGGGCCTAAAATGGTAGACTATATAGGATTTTGTCTACTTTAGGATGTATTCATCCATTCAGGGATAACCTTCACCTTCTCTATCGTGGATCGCACCAACTTTGGGCCCATGATGGATGATTTTACAACCTTCTTCCAACATAGAGGTGACCTGTAGGGTATCCCATATAGGTCCTCATATAGTGTCATGCCGATAGTAGAGTGGTAACTATTATTGTACACAAACTCTAATAAATGAAGGTGATCCTCCCAACTCTGGATTAAATCTATCTTTCAAGCCCTCAACATATCCTCTAGCACTTAGATAGTGTGCCCGGTCTTCCCATCAGTCTAAGGAGAAAGGGAGAACTCATCTATGGTAGGGTCCTAAAATCCTCCAAAAATCTTATCCACAAGCATGATGTAAACCACATGTCATGATCTGAGACAATCATCGAGTGTAACCTATGGAGGAGTATGATCTTTCATAAGTACAACTTCCCCAAACATTCCACCAAACTCTTCTCCCTGATAACAAGGAAGTGCGCTGACTTGGTAAGCCAGTCTACTGTCACCCAGATGGAGTCATGGACCTTGGAAGTTTGTGGCAGCCTTATGATTATTTCTATAGATATTACATCCCACTTCCAATATAGGATGTTGAGAGGTTGCAACAAACCCACCAAAACCTAATTCTCATCCTTCACCTACTGATAGGTTTGGAATTAGTAGACGAACTCAGCAATGCCTTGTCTCATGCCAGACCACCATAAATACCACTGATGGTCCCTATACATCTTCCCAACACATGGATGTACAACTAATGGTGAAGTTTGGAATTACCACATCTCCTCTTCCCACAATGCTACTAGGATCAATGTTCTCCTCAGGAAAAAGATCTCATGATTCCCTCCTTCATAATACTCATTAGGCGCATCGCTTGTGGATATATAGTTATGAAAAACCTCACAGTCAAAATCTCCCATTTGGGACTCTCTCATAGGCTCATGGAGTAAATAATTTAGCACCATAGACTGTAGAAAATTTATACCCTCCTTATCCACCATGATCAGCTATAGGGAAGTTAACATCTCGGAAGCTTCCTACACTAGGAAAGCCCGAGACTTCCTACTGAGGGCATCTACTACAATGTTTCCCTACTCTAGAGTATAAAATATCTAAATGTTGTATTTCTGCTGGAACTCCAACCAGCATCACTATCTTAGATTCATATCTCTCTGGGTAAATATATACTTGAGGCTATGGTGGTCTTATTAAACCATAAGGTGCTCCCCCAAGAGGTAGTGTCTCCACATCCTCCGAGCAATGACTACTGTTGTGAGCTCCAAGTCATGATTCACATAGTTCTTCTCATGGGGTCTTAACTTCCTTGATCCATACGTGATGACTGTATGTTGTTTCATAAAAATGAAATTGATCCAAGCTCTTGAGGAATCTCACTATGTCGGTCTTTGTACCATCGTTGGACTCCCTGGTCCGAGAGCCACTCTTGAGACACGTTGAAAATGTTTCCCTAAACCCATCCAAGACGTTTTTAGGGAAACTTCTGAACAACATCCCAAGGTTCGAACAACCTCTGATACCACTTTGTCAATACCTAACCCATGTTGGGGCTTGAGTCGTGACTACCCCAAGACTGCCTCCATAGTCCAGGGGTGGTGACTAGTGTCAAAGGCACAAAAAACTCAAGGAGGACTTTACCTAAGTACCTATATACACACACATAACCAACTCGATACAAGATTGTATAGGGGGGAATTAAAAGATGCAACCTACTATAAAAATAAACCAAACATGCATTGGACACTAAATAGTACAGATAAAGTAAAGTAAGATGAAAGTAAAAGGGGGAAAATACATGACCAACTGAAAAAAAAATCAACCTGACATAAAATTGAAAGTAAATCTATTTAATAAGCCCTATTCTTGAAACCTATTTTTGGCCACCACGGTCCAATATATCATACCCATGAGATCCTTTGGAGTCACGATTAAACTTGTGAATCATCTGCATATGGCCCGATACATGTGGAAAAATCCCAAGAAGGGGTGAGTTTAAGAATAGTCAATAGGACACCCTAAAAATAAGGGGATCTGTAAGAGATACAGGAGAAAAATAAATACAACAGATGGAAAAAATTGCAGTAAATGAGTGTAGATCAACCCAACAAAAGAGTGAAGTAAGCTCATCCAAGCACAAGGGGATAGAAATAGTGATAAGGTGAACTTCTCATCTATTTTTTTCAACCTATAGTATGAGAGTATACTTGTCCAACATGAGAAGATAGACACGGAAAGCATGTGGAAAACCCATTGCATCTTCCCCTCACTTGGAAGGAGAGTAATTAGAGCCCAAGAAGTGGGTATTAAAATAGGGTGTAAATATATATATATATATATTCTTAGAAAAAGAAACATAACGAGAGAGTAAGGGGATCTACATCTCATAGATCACCCTAAGAAAAGAGTCACGAATAGTCCCAGAAGTGACCACCATCAATACTCATAATTCCTCATGTATGCCATGAACTATAAGTGAAAGGGTCTCAAACACTACAACCTGATATTGTCAACTTTGGGTGAGTCTGTCTCGCCTGAATGGTTTTTAGAACGTGCCACAAGGACACATCTCGGTGGGAAAAGTTCCCATATTACTTGTGAGACTAAGGTAACATCAAAACATTCCACGTCACTGATTCTTCAGTGAACACCACTACCCAGCCTTTCTAAAGGTTGACACTCTAGAGGTTAATCCCTAAAGATTAAATAATGAGCCTCATTTACTGGCCCTGCTGGAGGTAAAGTCCTAAAGAGTAAATGACAAACCTCACTGCATAGCCCCCTTGGTGGGTAAGTCCTCAAGAGTAAACAAAAAACCTAATTTCCCATCCCCACTGGAGGGTAAGTCCTAAAGATAGAATGGAGAACTCTATTACCCATCCCTGCTGGAGGGTAATCTGGTACTGATTTGGTGATTTTGAAAACATCATTTCCATCTACGAACACCACTAGAAAAGTATCGAGTTCGGAACACATTTCTTCATAACATGAATTTTGAAATTGAGGTCTTTATCACATTCTACGCAGAAAAAAATGTTCGATAGGTTATTTATTTTCCCAAAAATGGACAATTGGTTAAAATAGTGCTTTTCACCACAAGACAACCAAACGGGTCAAAGTGGGGCCCAAAATCTGACCTCAAACTTAAAATTCTAAAATTTATCTCAAAATTTCTATATCAAAGATAGGAACATGCTTCCATAGATGGTGTGTCAAACAGACACCCAGTTTAAAATTTATGGGCATTTGAATCCCTATAAAAAGGTCGCAGACTAGTGGACCGACTCACGGTCAGTCCATCTACCACAACTGTCGACCACCATGGTCGACCGTTGTCTGACCCAGGTGTACCAATGTTCTACCTACTTTGATGGGTCCAACCCACTATTTGGGACCGGACCCACTTATCTAACCCATCCTGTTAGCTTAGCCCGACCTATTTATTTGGGCTTGTCCAATAGCCCAACTCAACCCATTTATTTGGGCCAGCCCATGAGCTGGTCCCTGGCCATGGGATTTATAGTGGTGGTCACCGCCTAGGGTCACGATGCACGACCATACCTAGCCAACCTGCTATGCCACATGGCCCACTGCCTTGCAGCACATTCAGGTTGCAGTGTTTCCACCACTCCGTAGTCCTCTGCTGAGGCGGCCCGTCACTGGAAGATTCCATTAGCCCTCACACCAGCCGCACCCCCGTGGTCCATTACACAGACCACCGAGCTCAATCTCATCACCCGATCATGAATCTGTTTGTGGATTTGGGACCCTTGCGATGATGGATTCACTTCTTTTCACTTTGATCATCGATCCATCGGTTATTAGTTTGGCCCAAAAGTCACGGCAGATATCCATGAACAATAGACGACGAACGATGATTTAAACACAGATTGATAGATGTGTTAATGCGTTCATCAATGATTTGATGATAAAACAACAAACATAAACCCATAAATTGAATAATCAATGTAGAAACTAAATCAGAACTCAAAATGAGATAAATCTTACCTTGAATCGGTGTTTAGTCATTAGTGATGCATCCACAGTGCTCCCACTTCAATCCCCCAAAGTTTTAGTGGAGATTTATTCATGAACTGGTGAAGAAAAACAAATAATGATCAAGAGGATATATAGAGAGAGAGAGCCTCATAGAGAGAGAAAGTGGATTATGGGATTACCCTAATCTCAAACACTTAACTCTCTCTTTATAGGTGTCTCATCTAGTATGGATTCTGATATTCTTGGGCCCCCTCATTTTATGTCACACCTTGTAAAAAAACACCATTATGAACTCAATGGATATCTTGGATTTTAAATCTGAGTCTCCATTTTAAAGTTATTTGATTCAATCTCAGGGGTAAAATAATTAATTTTAATTATTTTAATTATGATTTTTTCCCTGAATGGATTTTTCCAAAGAAGTCCTCTGATTAAAGTTATGTCATTCCTAGGGTAAACACCACATTCCATACTCATATGTGGCCTTATATTTATTATCTGAGCTACTGTTTTAGATTTATTCCATTTTCAACATATGAATAGTATAAAAAATACTTAATATTTTTATAAAATTAATTCTAGGAACACAGGGCCACATAATTGCACATCGTCTCATCACACAACTCTTGAAATATATATAGAAATATTTCAAAGTATTACAAGGTGAAAAATGAGTCTCTACATATTAGACTTGGATCATTGGGATTAAATTCTCAATTAGGTTAGTCATGTTATCAAAAAGGTATCACCATGGTGTTTCACTATTTCAATATTTTATTTATTAACCATAGTGGTTGTGTGCTTCATAATTATGAATTTAAGGCTCATCCCATAATTTGGGTTAAGATTATAGTCTTCCATGCTAGGTGTGTTTGTTTTTTATGTATATAGTCTAATAATTGCCTCTAAATAGGTATATTTGTGTTTGGATAGGTTTGAACAACCTTTTATGAACTGTAAGATTTATCAATAGATAGATATTTGAAAAAATTGTTCTTTAGGGTGAATTTTTATATTAGTCTTGTGACTTTTGGTGTCATTATAATATGACTACGTCAATGGATAATGTTTCCAACTTTTCTCCTTCCTTTTATATTGTTTTCTTAATAGGGATGTGTTATTATTATCTTTTCAATAGTGTTGAGTATAGAACCATTCGAGGTTATGGAATGTTTTGATATGTTTTAGGATGCTTTAACATCTTTTATGTCTTAGAGGTTAGTTATGTGATGATAATTGAATTGTAGATGATCAAATTTAAGGTATAATTGGGAAGGGTGTGAGGATAGAAAATTAATAGAAACCATATTTTATCATAGGGATCTGACAATTGGATTTCTTTTCTATTGAACAACATATATCTTTTAAATATTCCCCTATATATGAATCAAGAACCAGTGAGGTGAATAACATATTTATCATAACACTAAGGATGTGAGTTTCTCGGTAATGTTATTAATTATTAATTTTTTGCCTCAACTATGTTGTGGAAATTTAGGAACTGATGAAATTTTGAAACTATAAGGGGGTCTAGATAGAATGGGTAGAATGTTGGAATATAAACGAAATGTTTAAGTTATATAATTCTCAAATTTGGGATTTATGTCTATCAGGCACATTTTTGAGTGATGTATTGCTTGAGTTGATGTATTCTTCATAGTCAACTTATCTGCAACCCTATGGGGTTGACACAAATCTAGGATTTAAAATTTCAAATTGGGATCATTTTAAAAATGTTTTCATAATTTAATGTTTTACCCATGATTTAAATGAGGTCATATAAATATAACATTCACATGGGATTCACCTAGAAATAGAGAAGTCAATTTTTGAAATTGATGAACACATAAAGTATATGGAAATTAATATCACTTAGAAGTAACTATCAACCTCAAAATTTATTATATATTTTTTTACAATATTAAAATGAAATTTTACACTATAATTGGGTGTATGTTAAAAATATACAAACTTCTTATGTTCTCCCTTAGATAATAGAAATTTTTTTACTACACTTTAGAGATGTATGGAAGTGTAACTAAACTCTATAAAATTGAATGATCAAAACTAATTTCATTTTAGGTTATATTTTATTTAATTTATATAAAAATTATATAGGTTTTGGAGGATATTTAATAGTTCGGATTTCTAGTTTCAAGGAGAACCTTTATTTCATTGGTTAAGGAGAAAGGGTGGAAGGGAATTTTTATTCTTCATCTGATAAAAATCGTATCCTTTGTATTAGTTTCCATATGGTTATGTGATATAAATAATATGATCCATTAGATAATATATCATCAAAATTATATTATGTAGAGACAAGAGTCTGATTATTTATTACAAATATTTTAGGGTAGTTTGTGGTGAGTAGAACATACAATTCATGAAGAGAACCATATTCGGGCATAAGGTCATTATGATAGAGTATGATAGTGTTTTTTATGATTGAAGAGTGGGAATTTCAATTTTTTTACAGATGGAGGACCAAGTCATTAGATTTTATAACTCTCAAAAATTATATTTCCTAGTGTAATAGTTCAAGAGTTTTTTTCTTAAGACTATATATTATAGTAGTAAGTTGGGATTATATTTGTTTTGGGGATTATTGGGTGTGATGTTCAGCATGTGGTGGTATATTTTATACCTATGATCAAAACCATGGGTGTATGAATTCATTTAATTAGGAACATAGGAATGTCTTCAAGGGTAGGGAATTATTTTTGAGGTAGTGGAATTAGACACTACCATTATACTCATGTAATATGATTTCTTTGAGTTAATTGGAGTTTTGTGGCATGGGATAACATTTTTTATACATGGTGAACAACTATTCCATATATATTAATAAATTAACATTTTTTGAATGATGAAATATATTTATCATTGGTTAATGAGTGAGTCGCCTAAGTATTTTTAAATATTCTACTATTTTGGTGTTGTGTTAGAATGAGCATAGACATCACAGTATATGGATTTTTATTATTCAATAGGTATTTGTTTCTAGTGTAATTCTAAAAAGATTCACATGGAGACTTCATGAAAAATAGAATTTATATAGTATGGAGGTTTTAATTCCCCATAGAGAATAATTTCATTGGATTCTAAGAATGATAGGTTTCCAAGGAGTTTATAATATGGGAAGATATGTCATTTCATACTTATTTTGAGAACTAGGATTTTTACACATTCTTGGATTGACTAATAAAAAGTTTTTAAGGTGGTATCATTTATATATGAGGCTAGTAGAATGTTTTAGGGTTTGTGGTCACTATGTAGTGTAAGCCACTATCTACATATGGTCACACGATACATGATTAAGCAGCCCTCAATGATAGGTGATGGTACCTAACTTCAAACATTATGCCTTGGGTTATCAGGTGCTGGTGAACTTCACCTTTTTTAGTATATTAACTAGAACATATTATTTTGTACTTTATATTACACATATATTAAAAAACATAAATATTAATAAATACCCTATCACATATTTCTTATTCTTCACTTTGACATTAACGTGATAATGTCTTAGAGTATATGTTGCATTGATATTGTCATTGAAATTCCCCTCTATGATGAGAAACTTGAGATTATATGAATATATTATTAAACAATATATCATGTGGTCATATGATTTCCCCTCATGGGATTAAAATGATATAGATTTAAATCTTTGAGTACTCGTAGGTGGATGAAACATTATCCCATGATGTTCAAACATTGTATTCTATAATACTAGATATTATAAGGATAAACTCATCTATAGAAATTACAAAAGTTACAATTGACATTTTATATTCCTATCTATGACTTTTTTCAACCATATAAAAATTTTAACATTATTATTAATTCATATAATGAATCTCATAGTTATATATATTATAATAAACTGTGACACCATCTATTATTGGTAAATTTTATATATTGGGTGCATCATGAGTTTTATGATATTACTTAATATGTTAAGGAAGTATTTTTTTCCCTTAAATTTATATGGAATTAGATATATTGTACCTTAAATTAAAATAAAACTATTGAATTGAATTCCATGTCCATGGTGTACTGGTGGGTATATTTCAAGAAGAAAAAAAATATTTCATAAATCATATAGGTTGATGACATGGGTATGAAACATAATTGATGTGATACCATAAAAAGTGGATTATATTACATAATGATAATTCATAATTGGTTGTTGAGGTTTCAACATTAACTTCTTCTTCTTAAGTTCCATTAATAATTACAATATATTGATATTAGAATTTAGTCTAACCCTCTTAATACCACAAAGGAATAATCCTTGAGGGTTGAAAACATAGTGGTTCATTTGATATCGATTAAATTCTATTATAATTAAATTATTAGAATAAATTTTATTCTTGATTTCATTTAATATGAAATTTTGATCATAAATATTCATTCGGAATATGTATGTGTTAGTTAAATATTGAAATGATTTTTTTTTCGAGACTCTAAATATTATTAATATTTATTTCTTTATCAAATGAATAATATTTATTGTTCAAGGATTAGTAAAAAACATAGTGGAAATGAAAATAGTGTTATTATTTCTAAGGGGTAAGATATATTTCATCTAAAAAAAATAAATATTATTTTACTAATTTAGAGAATTGAGATTTATTTTATCTATGAGTTCAATTCATGTCAAGAAAAATAATAAAAATAGTAATATTTATGATAAGTGTTTTCTAGGGATTATTAGAATAATTAAGGGCCTATATGAAATTATTTATTCACTAAACCTAGATCTATAAACACCCAGTTATATCACTACCCTAGGTTTTGTGTGATTGTTCACAACACACCTCCCAAGATATTCAAAAAACGCTAGAGAAAAAATTCTATTGAACATTATCAAGAATTGAGATAAATATTCCTACTTCCTCCTCTTCTCAATAATAAAAGACTTTAGTGTAATTCCATAATCTATTATTTGTTTTAATGGCCTTTTAATTTTCAATAAAATTTTGTATAATCATGAGGTGAATAAAAAGGGAGAAATTAATGATGAATTATATAGTTATACTAGCACCTGGAGTACCATTAGAGTTGATTTGAGATCAACATATCATATGTGGATCATTTATATATGGTTTATATCCCTGGATCAAGAGATTACAATGAAGTTTAAATAGATAGGCATTTATTTGTTTAAATTTTTCTATGAAGAAACATTTCTCAAAATAGAGGTAATTATTAATTAATATTAAATAATAATTTAATGTAAAAAATGATAATCTCTTCTTGGATCTATAATTATTTTTCTATATTAATTATATTTAATATATTTTTCATCAAATTTATCATCATGTACATCATGAATTAATCATTTAAAATAAAAAAATTCATGTTGTAAATGAGCAAATAGGTTCTTCTGATATGTTTCCAAAATGAAAGTTGTATTAGTTTGGTCACGCTATAATTCACAATTATTTATTATTTTATTCATTATATCCACTTACAATTAGTTTTCCATTTTAATTAGTCCATTCATAAAAACTAAACATCAAGATATCTTCTTCTAATTCTTCATTCTCGCTCATAAAACAATCAACTGGTTAAGAACACACAAATAAAATCCAAATAACCCATTCGGAAATACCGATAATTCCAGTTGAGTAGCATAAGAATACATGATGTGTAATCAAAAGATAAATGTAATATAGCCATTTTCAATGCATTAGGATACGACACAAATTTTATTTATAGGATTATGTGTTCAATATCATGTAGTGGAATTAAACTCGATGTGTTTACTAGGCCCATATAGAACATGGTTTTATAGACTACATGTTAGGTAACTCTCTTACATGTTGTGTTTTATAAGAGAAAAACATGGAGTGAAAATTGCATCTTTTATTAATAAATGATGTGTGTGAATAAATTTTGAGAAATTAATACGTCACACTATGTGTAACTCCCTTTCACAGTTTTTTTATCCTAAATATATGTGAACAAAATATATTCCCAATATAAATGCATATGTTGTGGATGGATAGAAAAGAAACATTCATGATGCATAATTGGATAATGCATATTTTGTAACCCACATTTTCATATGGAAAAAATAATTAATTATGTAATTAAACATAATCATCTCATTTCTATGTGTAATTAGTTAAAATTAAACACAATATAGTAGGTTATATATATAAATTAAATTCTAAATTAATTCCATGTAATATTAGTAACTATATACCATATACGGTTCATACACACCATTTACAAAGGAAATAAAATCATGAATGCCATATAATATGACACATTCCTTTTTCATTAATTTTAAGTACATAATGTGTAATTACATGACTATACATGTATGAAATATTCTATATGAGGGCACTATATGGAATGTCCCAGATCTGGATGCCACTCAACTAGTGCCCCATACCCGGTTGCCACATGGTCTCAAGTTCATTTCCCCAAATGTCATAGGCTTTCGACTAGTAGAGAGGGCCTAGGGTGTGGTAGTGGTGAAATTATGACCTAATTGGAAAAGTGTAACATAGATGAATAAATAATAATACAGTAATAAAATATTAATCCACATACATCTAAAATAAACCATGGAAGACTGATAAGATAAATAACCAAGAATCGTTCTATAAAAAAGACAATGTAGCATGTTATGTTCTAAGAAAATATCGAAAACAGGTACACTGTAAGAATCCAAAATGTATGTTCCATAATCAAAATAATCAAAGGAAACTAAGAAGCATCGCAAACCTTGTCTCGGTCCCATGCTCTCTTGCTCCTAAACAACATCTCATGTATAAGGGCTCTTTCTCTTATCGACACATGCAAATAAGTAATCTATTTGGGTCCAAAATTGTGACCCAAATAGGGTGTGAGTTATAAATCCCATTGGAAACCACTGAAGATATATTCCTAGCAATCAGTGAGTATATACAACAAGTATTGTACAAAAGGAAAAGTACTAAACTAGGAAGTACTCAAAAGTAAATAATCTTACAAGTCATGTTTTATATTTTCATTCATTATGTTCAGTTAAACCATTCAATTACATTGAATTACATAAGTCTCTATATTCATCCTAAGCATTTCAATACCACATATAAAGGATACTCAACAGATACCTTAGAAGGCTATCTCAACAAGTATAGTGAAGACTAGATCTGAGCTTGTGCTTTGGCTTGGAAGGTGCATCATAATTCATTCCATTTCATTATTCAACTCAACATCTTTCCCACAGGCATAGAAAAACTTTTATCATAGGCATAACCAAATCCTCACCCTCTAGCCTAATGAATCCCCTCCCATATTCATAACAAATCATCACCCACCAGAATAAAAAATCCACACCCATAGGCATAAAAAATTAATCAGGTTCAAGATTGGTATAACATAATTTCAGCATAAAAAACAACACATGTAAATTACACTATTACATAGCTAAAATATAACAACTCATGTGAGAATCATACATATCAAGAAACAAGTGAATTAAACTATCACAAGTCTTAAACGATAATTGGAATTTCATGTGGAAAAGGGTAAATCACTAATCCCAAACCCTTTAATCAAATAAATCAAAATTTACCATAATTGAAATTCCATTATAAATTTAATTCATACTTTATAACCCAATAAGGGAAAACAAGACATTCCTCATAGGAAACCTCATCCAAATGACCATAAACGGTCATTCCAATGGAACGCACCCATAGGGTATCCCATAATCAAACTAACAAGCTCAAACATGCTTAATATAATTTAATTCATGACCTAATCCTCATTAGGAAACAAAAAGGGTTAATTTCCATTCATGGTTACACCCTAAACATTGGATAATGATAATACAGAACATATAAACAACTCGACATTGAGAGAAAGACACAAAAACACCTACCTCATCATAGTATGACTCTCCACGTCCAGTGTCGGGCTTTGATTCACTCTAGAATATAGTTGATCTAAAAAATGGGTATAAATGATTAACTTTAAATAACTCAATTGAGAGAAGAAATCATGAAGAAAGGATTGAGAGGAATTTACATCTCACCGATTGGGTTCAAACGTATCCGGTGGAGATAGAATCGGGGTTTGTATAATCAATCGGGAAGAAAAATGGCCCTTGGCACTACTTTTCTTGAACACGAATGATCCCCTATCTGTTTTTCAAAAAATGATGTTACTATCCGATTTAATCAATAAAAAAAGTATACAGTGTGTACTTGAGACTACTTGTCGTGTCCGTACAAAGTATGGCCCAACCATTACATGGTTGTGTATAGGGATTACATGGATTTTATCCTTCCATACACGATGTGTACCTATAAGTACACGATGTGTAGTTCCCAATCATGTCGTGTAATAGGCCTGGATCCAACCCCTCGACCACTTTTCCACCATTTTCTTAATTAAAAAATTAAAAGGAAAGATCCATACCTCACAGGAAGAACCGGTTTCTTACAAAATTATTCCCTTAAAGTAGTTCATCCCCAAATTTCCCTTCCAAGGGTGATGGAGAAAAATTTTAGAACAAATCTGACCATTGTGATTGTACATTGGCCTCCCTCTCCCAAGTATCATCATACACTTAGTCATGATACCATAGAAACCGTACCAAAGGAATAGACTATCCATGGAGAACCTTCATGCTACAATCCACAATACGAATGGGATTCCCCTCAAAGGACGCATCTTTCTACAACTCTACCTCCTCGGGCTAAAAGGTGTGAGATGGGTTTGACAAGTAACATCGCAAGTCAGAAACATGGAACACATCATGACTATCCCTATACCCCTTAGGTAACTACAATCGATAGGCAACTGGACCAACCCTATTCAGAATTTCAAACGGACCGACATATCTTGGTGAAGGCATACCCTATCTCCTTATTCTCTTGTGTCCCAACCTTATTGAAACGTGTAAGAAAACGTGATCATGACCTCAAACTTCAGAGGTCATCTATAGAGATTGGCGTAAGATTTTGGACAATACTACATAGTAGGCATCCACTTCTGAATCAACTAGACCTACTCAAAAGTCTCCTGCATGAGATGTAGTCCCAGTAAAGCTACCTCACCTGCCTCCAGCCAACACAAGGGTGATTGGCATGGCGTACTATACAAAGTATCATAAGGTCCCATCTCTATAGTATTTGGGAAACTATTATTGTACGAAAATTCAACTAGGGGAATATTCATCTCCCAAGAGTGCCCAAAGTCTAGGATGCATGCTCGCAGCATGTCCTCCAACACCTATATCGTTTGCTCTGATAGGAAATCAATCTGAGGGTGTCAAGCTATGATCAGAAGAACATGCATACCCAACACCCTCTGAATACTCTTCAAGAAATGAGACATAAAGTGGGTGTCTCTATCTGAAATGATTGAACGAGGTGCCCCATGAAGTCATACCACCTCACGAACATATAGCTTCCCAATTTCATCAACACCAAAGGTCTTCTTGATTATTAAGAAGTGAGTGACCTTTGTAAGTCTATCAACCACCATCCACACTACATCATTTCCTCGGGGATACATCAGTAAACCCATCATAAAATCCCTCATGACATCATACCATTTACACTCTAGAATATTTAACTACTATAAAAGTCCATCTGGCCACTGATGTTCTGCCCTCAGCTGTTGATAGGTGGAACAACTCATAACAAAACTATCCACCTCTCTCTTCATACTCGACCACCAGTATTTATGACACAATTCATGGTACATCTTGGTAACTCTAGGATGAAATTCCCAAGATAAATCATGAAACTTCCACATCAAATTCCCTGGTATTTCCACTAAAACCAAGACACATCCATGGTTTCATAGGATCTCATCATCACCCACCATCCAACCATGAGGTGGATCCTTACCTGCTAAACTCTCCCAAAAGACTAGGACCTCATAATCTAATAGTTGTCTCATCCTCACTCTATCTATTAGGGTAGAATTTATAGGTAAATAAGAAAGGAATATTTGTCCCTGACTGTCATGAACCTCCAAGTGCATCTCAGAGAAGAATGCCATAATCTTCCATTGGCAACTGGCCTCCTGCACTATCTACATCTGAGTCATCCTGCTCAATGCATCATCCACTGCATTGTCTTTTCCAAGAATTCAAGAAAGCTATAATTCAAAATACTGGAGGTAATCCACCCACCTTCACTGCCTCATATTTAGATCATGCTAAGTAAATATGTACATGATAATTTTCTAGTCTATGTACATCACAAAACATTCCCTGTATAAGGCCCAAGCCTTAAACATTACTTAATATTGAGTTACTTCAAGAATACACATTGAGGATCTTTTCAGGTTTAGAGTTTTAGATAATTAGATCATAAAACATGCATTACATTCAACATTTAAACAAAGTGGTTACATAAAAGATAGTAATCATTTTTCCCATCAATGGAAACATATTTAAAATAAAAAATGGATTCTTTATTGAAACTTCATTGACACTATCATCACATCATGTACCTTTCCCTTGACCTGTGAAAAACATTTCAAAAACTTGGGATGAGCATAAAAAGCTCAGTAGGGGATATAAAAATATGGAAAGGAAACATGAGTACATATATACATAAGAATCAATGAAATCATACTATACTCATAAAACATAACCACATTAACATACCTCATCAAATCATGAATAAATCATAGAAATCATAAGGCATAAAGGTAACTTGAGGCATTAATAACATTCTTACGTAGGGAGTAACCCTCTTGGTTACGTTTGGAATACCCATCATAGTATATTCCCTAAATCTCTTCAGAAAAACCTTAACGTTTAACTCCTTTGTGTTACCCAATGCATTGAAGAGCTATATCGGGCTCACCCACCCTTAGTTTATCACGGAATGACCCGTATTCATAATAATTCCCAAGAACCATAACATAATCGTATCACATAAAACATGCATAAAGGAAATGTAACACTTCCACTTTTCAATCACAAGATATCAATACAACACATTGATATAAAAACATTATGAAAACCTTTTCCAATACCAAAATAAAATAAAAGTAAAACATGGTACTTATTTTTCATTTTTAAAAAAAGGTATGGCTTGTAGAGGAAGCCGAAATTCAAATAATGGTCACGGCGGCGGAGAAGTCATTTTCGCCGCATACGTACGACAAAAACATTCCCTTTTGTCATTTAGTAAAACGATTCGTATAAAAAAGATCCCTTTTGGATAAACGTAAAATTCAAAGGGGTTTATACATCATATAAAAGAAGGTTGTGTATAAAACAAAATATGCCTCAATGGAAGGAGATTGAGATGAAGTCTCATACCTCGGGTCTGACTTGACTCGATCACTCTTTAATCTCCTGAATAATAAACTTAAGTTAATTTCTACTTGATTAAGAACCTTTTTCAAGTTCATTATACCTTTTATATCACTTATTACCATGTTATGAACACTATGTAATTATTTATGTTAATAATGGTCGTTTTGTCGATCATTGGTACTTGAGTCAAAAATAAACTCTTTATAATTACAAGTTGTTCATGGGGTACAATATCCATTATATACAGAATTATATTCATTATGTAGATATCATATATATCATATATATCCAGTATATACATACATTTATAATATTACATGACATTTAGAGGTAAGAAATGAAATGCACCGTTCATGGAGACGGTAAGCCGTACGTACGCATGAACGCTACTTTCATTTCTATTTCATACTTAATAGAGTGAAATCATAATGATATAAAGGTATATTATAATTATAGTATAATATCATATATAATATCATTAAATCTATCCTTTATACATACCACATATAGTATTAACGAATCAAATCACTTTGAGGGGACGGTAGTCCGCACTTCCTAAAATGAAATTATGGTGTTTACCCATAATGTAAACCATAAAGGTATGCCACAAATGAATAATACAGAAGCATAAGGAAAACATAAACAGAATATATATCATATATAAATAGAGTAACATCTTAATGGACACCATGAAAGGTGTTAAAAGAATATTGAACAATCATCGTTTCGTGAGGCAGAAAATCGCCAACCACAGAAATAGTATGTTCTTTAACCATTAGACAAAGGTGTGTGTAAGTGTAGATCGAATAATTCTTGTAAAAACATTATAGTATATTTAGGATACTGGTTTTGTCATAAAAGAAATGAATAAAAATAGTTTAGGGGGTTGGAGAAGCAAAATAAAACATAAGAACACAAGAGAAGACATTACCTTTAAAACGGGTAACTCTTTTTGATTTGAGTTTAATGGCTTTCTTGGAAAGACTTCTTCCCAAAGCGAGGCTTCTAGGAGTATTAGAGGGATGTGGAGAGACAAAATGGGTAGGGTTTGGCCAAGCAAAAGGCTTGAGAGGTGTGGGTAAGGTGGTAGAGGTGGGGGCCTTTTATAAGAGGAGAGGAGGGGCACTCTTGGAAAATTATAAAAGGTTACTTTATTATAAAATGCTTTTCAGATTTTAAAGGTCCCAAAATTATATATTTCTAGGATAAGGTGATAATATTTCTAAATCCACCCATAAAATAGGTTTTTTACATGTTTAGGTCTTAGAATTTACATTATCTTTTCATTTTATTTAAATCGTTAAACAATGAGGTAATCGATGCATCATCATGGTGTCATAAATAATTTAATTTATTTAATGTCTAAAAATTATAAAAAAAATATCATGATGTAGGAAATATTTTTATATTTCTAATGAATATTTATAGTCAAAATTATGACTTGTATAACCCCATTTAAAAATTGTTTTGGAAAAAAAATACATGTTTGTGACATATTTATTTTAACTTTAAATAAAAAGTTTTTAATGTCATTTTCCTACCAAAGTGGCTCCATGGGGTCCCCAAGTTGACCCATGGATTTTCTTGGTCGTCCATGACACATCCAATAAGGGTGGTACATGTTTCTAGGTCATTTAATATTATTAAAACATTATTTTGACCTTACATTACACTAATTACCGCTAATCGCGATTAAAAACTTAAAAGTTACTATTCACCAAAAAAAATATTTTAATCCCATTGAACCAAATTTTACTTCTTAATGAAAACCATGTATGTCAGATTTTTTTAAATTTCAAAACACATAGGTGGTAAATTTTCATTTAAATGAAAAATCAGTTTTTTTTAAGTACCACTTAGTGGTTTCACTATTCATCAAAAATTGAAGTTTTTTAGAAAAATACCAAAACTTCACCCTAAGCTATATTTGATATTCCAAATTCAAAAATGATGTCTATTTTAAAAAATTCAAAACATATAAGTTGCATTAATTAATTTAATAATTAATTCCCACGGTCAAAACAAATAGCGTGTTTTTATGAAATAATATGTATCAAAAGATTGACACTAGTTTAAGTCCAATTTCAAAGTGAAATTAATTCCATTGACCACAAATGGATTAACTGGTAAAAATATATTCTAATTGTACTTTAAAAACAATTCAAATATAATCTAATCATATAAATAAATTAGATTAAAAAGAGGTTTTGAATTAAAATACAACATTTTTCACTATTCATTAAAAATGAACTTTATCGGAAAAATACCAAAAATTTACACAAAGTAAATTTTGATGTTCCAATTATAAAGAAGATTTTTATTTGTTCCAATATAATGTATAAGAGTGTACAAAACTATATTTAGAGATGGTTCGCCTTCAAAAGGCGATAGTTTGACCTTTTAGTGAATATTAGAGTATCTATGCCAAAAATTGAATCATTTTCTTATTTTAAGACTTCATCATTTATTGGATAAATGTAAAAACATTTAAAAAACATATATAATCATATTTTAGTTATTTACATTCATTCCCTCTAATTCAACGACTACATGTTAACTACCATTTAAAATAATATTATTTTATTACTAGTGTGCAACGTAAGATTTCAAAGAAACTCTTTGTTGTGTATGAGGTATGCTATCGAACATATAAACCCCTTTAAAGAAAAATTAATATTTAATTTGTAAATATTAATAAATATGAAAATGCTATATTCTTTATTTACCTAGGATTTCACATCCTTCCCCCCTTTTCTGAATTGCATCCTCACAATTTTATTCACTTATCAAAATAAGTGGGGATATTTATCCCTCATAGAATTTTCAGATTCCCATGTTGCCTCTTCAACCATATGGTTTTTCCACAAAACCTTTACCTGGTGAATTACCTTATTCCGCAACACTTTCTCTCTACGGTCAAGAATCTGGACTGTTTTTTCTTCATAAGAGAGATTCTCTTCCAACTGAACTACCTCTGGGCTCAAAAAATGAGATGGATCTGGCATGTACTTCCTTAACATTGAAACATGAAAAACATTGTGTACCTGAGATAAACTCAGAGGGAAAGCCACTCAGTATTCAACTAATCCAACTCTCTCCAGAATTTCATATGGTCCAATGAACCTTGGACTGAGCGTTCCTTTATTACCAAATCGCATCACACTTTTCCATGGTGATACTTTGAGAAAAACATGATCACCTACATCAAAAGAGAGATCCTTCCTCTTGTTGTCCTCATAACTCTTCTGCCTGCTCTGAGCTGTTCTCATGTGTTTCTGAATCAACTAAACTTTTTCTGCCATGTCTTCTACCAATTCTGGTCCCATCAGCTTCCTTTAACCTACTTCATCCCAAAAAGCTGGAGTTCGACACTGTTTTCCATATAATGCTTCAAACGGATCCATCTTTATACTAGAATGAAAACTGTTATTATATGAAAACTCAATCAAAGAAAGATATTGGTCCCAACTTCCCTGATAATCCATAGAGCAAGCACGTAGCATATCCTCCAAGGTCTGAATTGTTCGTTCGGACTGCCCATCTGATTGCGGATGAAAAGCTGTACTAAAATTTAATTCAGTACCCAGTGACTTCTGAAGGCCTTTCCAAAAGTTAGAAGTGAACCTGGGATCACAGTCAGATACAATTGAGAGAGGAACTCCATGTAACCTGACTATCTCTTTAAGATACAAATGGGAATGTTGATCTAGGGAAAAAGTATCTCGTATAGCAAGGAAATGAGCAGATTTAGTCAATCGGTCGACAATAACCCAGATTGCATTATTACCTCGAGGTGTCTTCAGCAATCCCACAACAAAGTCCATGGATATATTCTCCTATCTCCACTCTGGTACTGGTAAAGTCTGAAGCATCCCTTTCGGTAACTGCCACTCTGCTTTAACCTGTTGACATGTCAAACACTTCACAGTAAAATCAGCAATATCCATTTTCATTCCATCCCACTAGTAATACTCCCGAAGATCTATATACATCCTAGTACTTCCTGGATGAACTGAAAATGGAGAACTATGAGCTTCACATAACAACTCTCTCTTAAACTGTGAATCACAAGGCACACATAATCTCTTCCCAAATATCAAAACACAATCATTATCAATGTTGAATTCAGGAAACTTACCCTTCTGAACCATCTCTACCTTTTTCTACACCTCACTGTCTTGATTCTGTGCTTGCTTAATTCTGTCTGATAGAGAATATTTCACTGATACCTGAAACATAACAGAAGGACATCCTACACCAACAACTTCTATGCCAAATTGAATCAAATCCTTAACCAAAGGATCACGTTCCAAATGCAACATTGTTAATGAAGCATTACTTTTTCGACTCAAAGCATCAGCCACTTTATTTTCTTTTCCCGGATGGTAATGAATTATACAATCATAATCCTTGATTAATTCTAGCCATCTTGTTTGACTCATGTTCAATTCTTTCTGAGTGAATATATACTTTAAACTTTTGTGATTGGTATATATTTCACACTTTACTCCATACAAATGATGCCTCCAAAATTTTAAAGCAAAAACAACAGTAGCTAATTCCAAATCATGTGTAGGGTAATTTACCTCATGAGTTTTAAACTATCGTGAAGCATAAGCAATTACCTGATCATTCTGCATTTGGACACAACCAATTCCTTTCAATGATGCATCACTGTAGATAACAAACTCCCAATTCCTGGAAGGTAGTTCCAAAACTGGATCATTCACCAATCTTTTTTTCAGTTCCTGAAAGCAATCATCACATTCTTTTTTCTAGATAAACTTAACACCCTTCCGAGTTAGCTTAGTCATTGGACTAGATAACCGTGAAAATTTTCTAACAAACCTTCAGTAATATCCTTCCAAACCAAGGAAGATATGAATCTCAGTTACATTTGTGGGTCTTGGCCATTCTTCAACAACCTTTGTTTTTGCAAGAACAATAGTTATCCCATCTTTAGAAACAATATTACCAAGGAAAGAATTTTTTTGCAACCAAAACTCACACTTTATGAATTTCCCATATAATTTCTTTTCTTTTAAGGTTTTCAAAATAACCCTTAAATGTCTTTCATGCTCCTATTTAATTTTAGAAAATACAAAAATATCATCAATGAAAATAACCACAAACGTATCCAATAACTCATGGAAATTCTATTCATAATGTCCATGAATACAGCAGGTGCATTGGTTAACCCAAAAGGCATAACAAAAAATTCATAATGGCCATATCTAGTACGGAACGTAGTCTTCGGTACGTTTGCTTCTTTTACTTTCAACTAATGGTACCCCGACCTCAAGTCAATCTTTGAAAAATACTGAGCTCCCTGGAGCTGATCAAAAAAATCATCAATATGAGGAAAAGGATACTTGTTATTAATAGTAATGTTATTAAAGGCTCTATAATCAATGAAAAGTCTCATTGAACCATCTTTCTTTTTAACAAATAAAACAGGAGCACCCCATGTTGATGTGCTAGGTCGAATGAAACCTTTCTCTAATAAATCTTGTAATTTTTCCTCAACTCTAAAAGTTCATTTTGAGACATTTGATAAGGGGGTTTTGAAATTGGATTAGGATTAGAAACTAAGTCAACAGTAAACTCAACTTCTCGATCTGGTATTATTCCAGGCAACTCATCAGGAAAAACATCAGGATACTCATTTACCACTGGCACATCATTAATCTGAATAGTTCCTTTGTTTTCAACAATATGTGCAAGGTAACATTCATTTCCATCTTTTACAAGTTTCTCAGACTCTTGATATGTTATCAATAGTAAGGGTTCATTCTTGTACACAAACTGAAAGTCTTTCTGAAAAGAAAATTCTTTATCTCTACAATCAATCTTATCATGGTAAATAGAGAGCCAATCCATACCCAGGATAACATCAAACTCTACTAGATGTAAAAAAATAAGTTTTGCAAGTAGGTTATTTCCACGGATAAGGATATGAAGATTATTATAAAAAAAAATTGCCTCAACATTTCCCCCAGGTGTCTTTACCACAAGTTCAGGAGTCATTTCTTGAGATGGTATTCTCATTTTACTAGAAAAGTTTTCAGAGATGAAAGAATGTGTAGACCCCGAATCAAACAACACACTGGAATAATCTGAAAAAACAAACAAAGTACCTGATACAACTTCATTTGATGGCCCGACATATGCTGAAGTAGTTTCAAATGATTTCACCACCCCTTTCTTCTTGTAGTCTAACTACTTCCCATCAATCGATCTCTTTTTCGGACACTCATTTGCATAGTGACCCATCTCATTTCACTTAAAACATTTCACTAACTGTAAATCAAATTTGGTCTTACCATCACCCTGATCTTATTCAGTGCAATCACGAGCCTTATGTCCCATCTTACCACATCGTTATCACTTTCCAAAATTCATAAGACATTACCCAGCATGCCTTTTACCACATTTATCACAAACTGGAAACTTAGTTTTCTTACCGTCAGACCTTTTTGAAGAATTCTTTCCTTTCTCCTGCCACCTTGGTCTCTTCTTCTGCTGGTTGTTATAGAACACTTAATCATCAGCAAACTCCATTTCCACCTTCTCAGCACATCGAACAAGATTTTCATAACTCTTGAACTCGTGAGAAGATAAAGCCCTTCGATATTTTGGCTTTAATCCTGAGTAAAAATGATTAATTTTACTATCAAGGTCTCGGATAAAATTTGGAGCATACCTTGCCAATTGAGTGAACCTTTATTCATAGGCATCCTCTGAGTCTTCCTCTTTCCTCAATTCTAGGAATTTTTTCCATCCTAAGTCAAACAGCCTTAGGAAAATACTTCTCAAGAAACATACCTTTGAAATCATCCCAGTCGAGAGCATTAATCTCATCAGCGTCCCTGATATTTTTAACCATCGACCACCACTGATCTACTTCACCCTCCAAACGGTTAACAGCAAGACTAACCTTTTTATTGTATGAACACCCCATGACATAGAAAATCTTCTCCAGGGATTTAATCCACCCTTCATCTAGCACAGGGTCAGATTATCCTCTGAATGATGGGGGATGTTTCCTCATGAAATGTTCCACCACTGACATTTTCCTCTGCGGTTGATCTGGCTGATCTTGTGCATGGATACCACCACCATTTATCGCTTGAGTAAATTGTGCCATTACTGCAACAAATTGTTCAATTCCAATTTCGACCAACTCAGGATGCTGATTAGGAAGGTTATTTCCTTTTGTATTCCTTCCTAGCACTACTTCCCTGTTTCCTCTGCGGAAAACCATTCTGAACAAACATGTCTTAGATGAAGCAACATGGTAATCATCAAATGCTATATCATTTAAATTTGACTATAAAAAATATTTTTGGATAATCATTTAATAGAATTATAACTCCTAAAGTTATATAAACTGACCTTTGATACCAACTATAAGGCCCCATCCTTAAACATTGCTTATTCTTGAGTTACTTCAAGAATACACATTGAGGATCTTTTCAGGTTTAGAGTTTTAGAGAATTAAGTCATAAAACATGCATTAAATTCCACATTTAAACAAAGTGGTTACATAAAATATAGTACACATTTTTCCCATCAACGGAAACATATTTAAAACAAAACATGTATTCTTTCTTGACACTTCATTGACACTATCATTACATCATGTACCTTTCCCTTGACCTGTGAAAAACATTTCAAAAACTTGGGATGAGCATAAAAAGCTCAATAGGGGATATAAAAATATAGAAAGGAAACATGAGTACATGTATAGATAAGAATCAATGAAATCATACTTTACTCATAAAACATAAGCACTTTAACATACCTCATCAAATCATGAATAAATAATAGAAATCATAAGACATAAAGGTAACTTGAGGCATTCATAACATTCTTACGTAGGGAGTAACCCTCTTGGTTACGTTTGGAATACGCATCACAGTATATTCCCTAAATATCTTCGGAGAAACCTTAACATTTAACTCCTTCACATTACTCAATGCATTTGAGAGCTATATCGGGCTCACCCTCCCTTAGTTTATCATGTAACCACCCATCTTCATAATAATGCCCACGAACTATAACATAATCGTATCACATAAAACATGCCTAAAGGAAATGTAACACTTCCACTTTTCAATCACAAGATATCAATACAACACATTGATATAAAAACATTATGAAAACCATTTTCAATGCCAAAATAAAAGAAAAGTATAACATGGTACTTATTTGTCATTTTAAAAAAAAGGTATGGCTTGTAGAGGAAGCCGAAACTCGAATAATGGTCACGGCGGAAGAGAAGTCGTTGTCGCCGCATACGTACAAAAAAAACATTCCCTTTTATCATTTAGTAAAATGCTTCGTATAAAAAAGATTCCTTTTGGATAAATTTAAAATTCAAAGGGGTTTATACACCTTTTAAAATAAGGTTGTGTATAAAACAAAATATGCCTCAATGAAAGCAGATTGAGACGAAGTCCCATACCTTGGGTCCGACTTGACTCTATCTCTCTTTAATCTCATTAATAATAAACTTGAGTTAATTTATACTTTCTTAAGAACATTTTTCAAGTACATTATTCCTTTTATATCACTTATTACCATGTTATGAACACTGTAATTATTTAAGTTAATAATGGTCATTTTGTCGATCATTAGTACTTGAGTCAAAAATATACTCTTTATAATTGCAAGTTGTTCATGGGGTAAAATATCCATTATATCCAGAATTATATTCATGATGTAGATATCATATATATCATATATATACAGTATATACATGCATTTATAATATTACATAACATTTAGAGGTAAGAAATGAAATGCACCGTTCATGGAGACGGTAAGTCGTACGTACGCATGAACGCTACTTTCATTTCTATTTCTTACTTAATGGAGTGAAATCATAATGATATAAAGGTATATTATAATTCCAGTATAATATCATATATAATATCATTAAATCTATCCTTTATACATACCACATATGGTATTAACGAATCAAATCACTTTGAGGGGGCGGTAGTCCGCACTTCCTAAAATAAAATTATCATGTTTACTCATAATGGAAACCATAAAGATATGACACAAATGAAAAATACAGAAGCATAAAAAAAACATAAACATAATATATATCATATATAAATAGAGTTACATCTTAATTTCCACCATGAAAGGTGTTAAAATAAGATTGAACAATCATCGTTCAGTGAGGCAGAAAATCGCCAACCACAGAATCAGTATGTTCTTTAACCATTAGACGAAGGTGTGTATAAGTGTAGCTCGAATAATTCTTATAACAACATCCTATTATATTGATGATACTGGTTTTGTTACAAAAAAAATAATAAAAATAGTTTAGGGGGTTGTAGAAGCAAAATAAAACATAAGAACACAATAGAAGACACTACCTATAAAACAGGTAACGCTTTTTGATTTGAGCTCGAAGGCTTCCTTGGAAAGACTTCTACCTAAAGTGAGGCTTCTAGGAGTAAGAGAGGGATTCGTAGAGACAAAATTGGCATGGTTTGGTCGAAACAAATGCTTGAGATGTGTGGGTAAGGTGGTAGAGGTGGGGGCCTTTTATAAGAGGAGTGGAGGGGCACTCTTGGAAAGTTATAAAAGGTTACTTTATTCAAAAATGGTTTTCGGGTTTTAAAGTTCCCAAAATTATAAATTTTGAGGATAAGGTGATAAGAGTTATAAATACACTCATAAAATATCTTTTTTACATGGTTAGGTCTTATATTTTACATTATCGTTTCATTTTATTTAAATTGTTAAATAATGAGGTAATTGCTGCATCATCATGGTGTCATAAATAATTTAATTTATTTAATATCTAAAAATAATAAAAAAAATATAATGATGTAGGAAATATTTTAATCTTTCTAATGAATATTTATAGTCAAAATTATGACTTGTATAACCCCATTTAAAATTGTTTTGGCAAAACAATACATGTTTGTGACATTTTTATTTAAACATTAAATAAAAAGTTTTTAATGTCATTTTCCTACCAAAGTGTCTCCATGGTGTCCCCAGGTTTACCCATGGATTTTATTGGTCAGCCATGACACATCCAATAAGGGTATGACATGTTTCTAGGTCATTTTATATTATTAAAACATTATTTTTACCTTAAATTACACTAATTACCTCTAATCGCGATTAAAAACTTAAAAGTTACTATTCACCAAAAAAATTATTTTAATCCCATTGAACCACATTTTACTTCTTAATGAAAACCATGTATGTCAGATTTTTGAAATTTCAGAACACAGAGTTGGTAAATTTTCATTTAAACGAAAAATCAATTTTTTTAAGTACCACTTTGTGGTTTCACTATTCATCAAAAATTGAAGTTTTTCGGAAAAATACCAAAACTTTACCCTAAGATATATTTGATATTACAAATTCAAAAATGATTTATATTTTAAAAAATTCAAAACATATAATTTTCATTAATTAATTTAATAATTAATTCCTGATGTCAAAACAAATAGCGTGTTTTTATGAAAGAATATGTATCAAAAGATTGACACTAGTTTAAGTCCAATTTCAAAGTGAAATTAATTACAATGACCACAGTTGAATTAAATGGTAAAAATATATTCTAATTTTACTTTAAAACCAATTCAAAATATAATCTAATCATATAAATAAATTATATTAAAAAGAGGTTTTGAATTAAAATACAACATTTTTCACTATTTATTAAAAAATGAACTTTATCGGAAAAATACCAAAAATTTACACAAAGTAAATTTTGATGTCCCAATTATAAAGAAGAGTTTTATTTGGTCCAATATAATGTATAAGAGTGAACAAAACTATATTTAAAGAGGTTTCACCATCAAAAGGCGATAGTTCAACCTTTTAGTGAATATTAGAGTATCTATGCCAAAAATTGAATTCTTTTCTTATTTTAAGACTTTATCTTTAATTGGATAAATGTAAAAACATTTAACAAACATATATAATCATATTTTAGTTATTTACATTCATTCTCGACAATTCAATGGCTACGTGTTAACTACCATTTAAAATAATATTATTTTATTACTAGTGTGCAATGTAAGATTTCAAAGAAACTATTTGTTACGTATCGGGTACGCTATCGAACATAGAAACCCCTTTAAAGTAAAATTAATATTTAATTCATATATATTAATAAATATTAAAATTCTTTATTCTTTATTTACCTGGGATGTTACACCCCAAATAAGTAATGTCTTCAACAGCATAAGGCATGAACAACCACGACTAACTCGAGATCATGCATCAGATTAATCCCCTCATGTGGCCTCAATTGCTGAGACCCATACGCAATGAATCATACCCCTGCATAATCACTGCTCCCAACCCGATACCTGATGTATCATAGTACACATTATAAATCCTACCTAGCTCTAGAAAAATTAGTATTTATACTGGTGTTAGTCTCCCTTTCAGCTTCTAAAATGTTATCTCACAAGAATATTACCATATGTACTTCACACCCTTTTTTTCAAGCCTTTCATCGGCACTGATAAGTGTGATAAGTCCTGTATAAAACGCCTGTAGTAGCCAGCTATCCCTAGAAAACTTTTCATCTCAAAGATTTTCTTGGGATGCTCCTAGGTAACTACTTCTCTCACCTTCTATGGGTCCACAGATACTCTTGTCTCTGAGATGACGTGACCTAATAATTGAATCTGATCCATCCAAAAGTGGAACTTTGTATGCTTGACATATAAATGATGCTCTCTTATTGTACTCAAAACAATCTCAAGATGTATGGAATGTTCGTTTCGGGTATGAGAACACACCAAGATATCATCCATGAAATCCACCAAAAAAGAATCCAAGTAAGGATGGAACACTTGGTTCATCAGTTCTATGAAAACTGTTGGCATGTTCGTGAGACCAAACATCATAACCAGATACTCATATAGACCATACCTTCTATAAAAGGCAGTATGAGGTATGTATGAAGTATGGACATTTACCTGGGGATATTCTAACCTTAAGTCAATTTTTGAGAACACTTGGGCTCCTCGAAGCTGATCAAATAGTTCATCTATCCGTGGAAAGGGATATTAGTTTTTAACTATCTGCTAGTTTAGTTTTTGATAGTCTATGCATAGCCTAAGGGTACCATCCACCTTCTTCACAAAAAGGACTGGTGAAACTCATGGAGAAGTACTGGTTAAAATAAAATCATTTTCCTCTAAATACTCTTGCTACCTCTTAAGCTTCTGAAACTCCATCGTAGCCATCCTGTAAGGAGGAATGGATACCAATACAGCTCCTTGCACTGAATCGATAGAGAACTCCACCTCTCTTACCGGAGGTAATCCTGAAAAGTTGTTCGGGAAAACATCCCTGAAATGATCCACCATTGGAAGTAAATATATCTAACATGTTCCCTAGTCATCCAAATATAAACTAGCTATCTATACTGTCATCCCACTCAACCCACAAAGCTCGGGTATAGCTCGGCTTTTCGGGACATCCCACTCTCCCTTATATAGAAATGATATGCCTTATGGTGACGTAAAACTCACCCTAAAATGATAAGAATTGATAAAGGAATAAAGGGAGACTAACTAATTCATTATAAGTATGACATCAAAGATTTTCATCTCTATGATATAGAGATCCCAAAAGAAGTGACACCCACCAACCTTAATAGGGCACTTCTTACACTAACGCACACCCACCGTCCTTATCCCTAACAGAGTGTCTAGTGTAATAACATCATCAGAAGAGAAAACACAGATCCCAAGGATATATACAATGGACATAGATATAAAACTATGTGAAGCCCCATATATCAAAGATTTCTTAAGATAAAATAGAGGTGACTTGAATAGTACTTATTTTAGTAGAAGGTTCGGGATCCTTCTCCTACTGGGTCTCTTGCACGATATAAGTCTAACCTATATCGTGACCCTGAGACACTACTTGGCTGCCCTGAGCTAACCCGCCCTCCTGTTGCTGAAATCCTGGGGTCTGGATACAATGGCCACAACCACCACCTCATTTGGAACAACTTGAAGTATTTCAATTCCATGAAATGTGAGAAGCTGCTGACCTTGATCCTAAACATGGAGTATATGAAAAACCTCTCTCACTAGTTTCTAGTGGAAATGCCTTGCAATATCACTATATATGGCCCATCATATAGCAAGATTGACACTCAACTGGGCCCATCGGGCACTACGTTCTCATATGTACAGATCTACCACACTGATAGCATCTCACCTGGATATCTAAATAAACCTTCTAACTGCTTGTATCCCATGAGAAAACTCCATATGATGCTTCTTTCTCCTGGTTGAGACAGTACTAGATCTTGGTACCGAACTGCCCTGGTTCACACCTCCAGCATACCGCATATTACGCTCGGTTATCAGGATCTAATTCATGATGACATATCTAGAAGGCAACCTAAAATTGTTCACCTACAATCAGATGTTTTACCTAATACCATCCTTGAATATCCTATCCCTCTATGTCTCATCATCCATCAGAATAGGTGCGAGTCTCTAAATCTCAATGAAATAGGAAGATTAGTCCATCACTGACATAGAACCCTACTCCAAATACATGAAATCCTAGGATCTATCATCCCTTAACATCTCAGGGAAATTGTAATCATAAAAGACCATCTAAAAATCTCCCCAGTCCAGGTCCCAATGGAACTCTATCTAACTGATAACATCCCACCACGTCTTCGATGAATCATGAAATATATAAGTTGTGAGCTTGACCATCCTCTCAGGAGGTGTATCCAAATTCTCAATGATCATAAGTATAGAATCCAGCAAGGACTCTTCAGCCTTTAGTCCACCATCCCCAAAAAACATAGGCGGATTCTGCAACAATAATACTTGGTTCGGTTCTTCCATAGATGTGGCATACTGAGGTACTCCCTAGAAGGTTTTTATAAACCTCATCAAGACTTTACAGAAATTCTTATCTGGACATATGTCCAGTATAACAGCTAGTATTGTGACTAGAACATCTGGAGGATCCACTAGTATCCAATGTCCTACCACCTTTGGGGTTTTCTCACTACCACTCTCCTAGCGTGCAACTAGAGGTCATCATGGTGGCATTTCTTTTTAAATTTTAGCACATACACCTCAGTATAATCTTATTTATCAAGGTACATAGTGCAAGAATTAAAGAACTAAACAGGATAAAAAAATCCTCAAATCTTTAAAAAAGATGAGTACATGGCATGTAAAGACCATACATAGCATGTACACGTAATCCCTTATATGGTTGTGTACTCCCACTGGCCTGGGTGTCTAATCACACCAGTTATATGGTGTGTGGGGACTATACACGACATGCCCCCTTAAACTCTCACATGGGCATGTAAATCCACCTTCCATGGTTGTGTAAACATCCTAGGTATATAGTGTTTCAGGTGGACACATAGTGTGTACTCAAGTCTTCCCTCCTAGCCATGTACTTTTATAAGGCCACATCCTCATGGGTCTGCCTATGAAAAACTACACGAGATCTATATAAGGTACACGGTGTGTTCATGTCAAAACTCGACAACTTGTCTTTTCTCTCACACTGTCGATAACACTATCATCTACTACACAGTGTGTACTCAGAGTAAACTTCATGTACTTGGATGTTCTTTTCTTCCCAAAATAGAAGAACACATGGCATTTGTTCATAGGACCGCACGTTGGGTTGTCTGGTTTTTCAGATATTAAGCCCCAGAAACATCCCCAAAACCCCCTTTTTTGCAAAATAAATCAACGTTGTACCAAATTCGGATATGTGGGGGGCCATATTCCCCACAAATCAACATTTGGAATTGACATATAGCACATAAAAACACAATTTATATCCCATGGATGAAACATGATCCACCAAATTTCGATCCAAGAGGTCCCACACTCCTTGGGGATCAAATTTTGGCATCCATCCAATTCAACCATAACACATACCAATACACCTATCACAATAGAAAGAATATATATAATGGTATATATCACAAAAACATCCATATTTTTCACAAAATCTATCACAACAGCATGCAATCAGTAATGCTCGGAAAATGGCATGGAAAAATCCATGGCACGTGATTTCTAACAAGTGCCTATATGATGCATGAGATGGAATACCCTCATCTTTTCAGGTTTCAAAAAAATAAAACCACAATGATATCAATAATAACAGCACAAAACAAGTGTGTCACCCAATAGTGAAATCGAATCAACTGTAATAGCTAAAAATCCAAAAATAACAATTCAATTCGAGGTAATCTGGCTTTTCCCTATACACAGGGTAGATACTCCTAAGCACAACTAAATACTAAAATCTATTTATTTATAATCCATTTCTAATGTCACCAAATAGTAATACAAACCAAAAAAGAAAACACCTCTGATACCACTTTATAACATCCCGGATCTGGATGCCACTCAACTGGTGCCCTGTACCCAATTGGCCACATGGCCTTAAGCACATTTCCCCAAACACCAGAGGCTATCGACTAGAATCAAGAGACTAGGGTGTGATAGTGGGGATACTATACACTCATTGGAATAGTGTAACATAGTGGAATAAATAGTAATACAATAGTAGAAGTTTTTATTAGAATACATCTGAAATAAACAACAAAATAATGATAAGATAAATAACCAAGCATTATTCCATACAAAAGATGATGTAGTAGGTTATTTTCTAATAAAACAACCAAAACAGGTACACTATAAGAATCCACAATATATGTTCCAAAAGAAAAATAAACAAATGAAACTAAGATGAATTGCAAGCCTCAGCTTGGTTCTATTCACTCCTGCGCCTAAATAGCATCTCAAGTACCTATAGAGGGGTGTTTTACCATATCGACACCTATATCAATATAATCTATTTAGGTCCAAAATAATGACCCAAATAGGGTGTGAGAAATAAATCCTAGTGAAAGCCACCCATGGTCTATGCCTATCTGGCAGTGATTATATGCAACAAGTAGTGTACAAAAGGAAAAGCAGTAAACTTGGAAGTACTCAAAAGTAAACAATCATAGAAGTCTTATTTTCTATTTTCATCCATTATGTTCAGTTCAACAATTGATTTACATTGAATTACATAAGTCTCGAGATCTGTCCTAAGACCATCGATCACCTGTATGAAGGATACTCAATAGATTCCTCCAAAGGCTATCTAAAAAAGTAATTTGAACACTGAATCAAAGCTTGTGCTTTGGATTTCAAATACTTCATAAGTCATTTCATTTCAATATTCAACTCAACATCTTTCCTGTAAGCATAGAAAACCCATGTCCACATAATTAACCAAATCCTCTCCCTCAAGCCCAACAAATCCTTGACCACAGGCATGACAAATCATCTCCCATAGGCATAAAAAATCCTCACCTTCAAGAATTACAAATCAATTAGGGTCAATCCCAGTATATCATCATTTCAGCATAATAAACAACACATGTAAATAAAACTATTACATGGTTAAAAAATAACAAATAACATGGGCATCAGACATATCAATAAAAAAGTGAATTAAACTATCACAATGCTTAAACAATAGTTGGAATATCATGGGGAAAGGGGGAAATCACTAATCTCAAACCTTTTAATCAAATAAATCACAATTTACCACAATTTCAATTCCATTATAAATGTAATTAATACTTAACAGCCCAATAATGGAAAAAAGGAATGCCTCATAGGGAACCTTGGCCAAATGGATACAAACGGTCATTCGAAGGGAACACACCCATGGGGTGGCCCTTAATCAAACCAATAAGCTCAAACATGCTTAGTTTAATTTAATTCGTGACATAATCATCATTAGGAAACAACAATGATCAATTTTCATTCAAGGTTACACTCTAAACAAGGTAAAATGGGAATATGACACATATAAAAAATTCGATATTGAGAGAAAGCCACAATACCACCTACCTCGTCGTAGTATTACTCTCCTCATCCAGCATCAGGCTTCGATTCTCCCTATAATGGATTATATCTAAAAACAGGTAAAAACTCTGTAACGACCCAAAGTTTTTCAATGGAAATTTCCTTCTTATAATCATGTCATAAAATCACATGAAAACATATCATAATGAACTACTAAGTGCTAAGTGACCTTTAAACATAATTTTTTCACTTCTGTGTATGGAATTTTGAAAATATGACATACACGATTGTGTTCATGATGATTTTTTGAGTCTAATAAAACATAAATAATTTTTGTGAATAGTAACCTACCCTTATAAATAGTGATATACTCTAATGAATATTAACCTTACCTAAGATATTATAAAATTGACATTCAAGTTAAAGTATGATGTACCTATATTCTAGAATAAGTAAATGAATGTTTTAAAACTAGTTTTTTTTATAATAAATTATGATTTTAATTAATTATTAAATTAAAATTATTTTGAAAATTATTTTTGAAAAATGGACTACATTTTTGGATTCTACATGTCAAAAAAAAATTGGGGTAATTTTTTGGGATTTTCCTGAAATACATGAATTTTTTATGAATAGTGAAATACCGTAATTTACAAAAATAAGCTAAATAAGATAATTATAGATTCATGTGTGATTTTTTGCTGATTTAATCAAACTTGGTTCGAGATCACATGATAAAATTACTATTTTTGGTCATTCAAGACTCACTATTCCTTGTCTTAGGGGAAATTAATAAACTAATGAATTTTATATTAAGGAAACCCCTCTCCCCTCCACTATAAAAACCACCCTTCACACCCACATTTCCTCACACCTCTCAAGCTCCAAGACTTCTCTAAACTCTTCCCAAACATCTTCCCTAGACCCTCTACCACATTCAAGAGCTTCTTGTCTCATCAAAAGACCAATCCTAGCTTCCTTAAGGAGAATCTCAAGAGGAGGACTTAAGAGGTAATTTCTCTCCCTCTTCTCCTTTAATTTCCTTTCAAGTTCAAGTTCATTTCTTGATCTCTCCCCATCTATCTTCATCCAAATGGTATTGTAAATCCAGTATTATAAATGTACTATAATCTTATGATGCAAATGGGATATTATATCATCCAACCCCATTTCCCTCTTCCTTTTATTTTTTTAAGGAGAACGTTGTTCGTGAGGTGTTAATTTATCACTTTCAAGAACGAAAAGTTTTCTTCTTCCATTTCTACCTTCAGATCTGGTCATTAAACCATTTTCATGGTTGAACTAGAACATTTTATATGTATTATCTCCTAATTATAGTTCTGGAACTAACTTATGACCATATTTCTAGTGATAAAATAAAACAAGTTCATCGAAAAATCTATCAAATTAACTCCAACAATCATCATTTAATTCTTATCTAATGATTCACCCAAAAGGATCTAATATGATTAATTATAAGATCATTAAAACTCATGTAATATCATTAATAACATTTAATATCAGTTCTGGATGTTTACCCATGTTCTACCTGAACTTCAATTTAAGAATACAAGTGAACCACTCAAGAAAACCATAAAAACAAACATTCTCAAACAATGTTTTAAAAATATATAACTCATCCAAAGGCACATAAAATCACTTAATAAAACCATAATTAACCATATTAATGTAAAAAAGTTTATGGATTTATATTTGATGAATATAATTTCATTATACCGGACATTAAAGAGAAGGAAGCATTCGGATACAAAGTAAGGGGAAAATCTCAAACCCAATTTTCTTTCTTCGGGTTCTCCCTCTTTCACTCCAATTTGGTATGGTCACTTCTTAAAAATGATTTGTTCATAATTATCTTAACTTTTATGGGATATAAATTTTTTATAATGAAGATTATGTCAATCCAAATGTTTTCCAAAAGAACTCTTCTTTTAAGAACACAAATTTTACCTCTCATTAATGGTTGAAGGTTCTTGTATCAAGTATGTTATTCCGTCATTATTTTGGGAACACAAATCTTATGAATGTATTCTTATGAGATGAAACCCATTCCTTAACATGGGTTAGTTATGTTCATATTGATATATGTTCTATGTGGCATGCATGATAATGATAATATTATGATGTGATGGTTGCGTCCGGAATTATATAGCTCAATATGAATGTTTGAATGTGACGTGTGCGCCTGGAATTATACAGCGCTCCAAAGAAGTGGGTAAAGTGATTAATCTCATGAGTAAATGTGAAATGATGTGTGAACAAGATTATAGCTTGGTTCACAAGTATGTTTTGTAGTTAACCACTAAGACATGATGTTTTATTTTTATGCATTGCCACATTTCAAATCTTTTATTTATTCTCCTCTCATGTTCATGATCTTTTGCCTATGTCATGATTATGCTCACCCCATTCTATATTATTCTTATATATCCTCTAACTGGGATTTTATCTCACCCCTTTTTATGTATATCATCAGGTGGCTACATGTACTAAGGAGATAACAGGTTCCAATTACAAGCTAGAGAAGAATAAATTAAATAAATGTTTATGCTTGAAGTTGTAGTTGTTATGTATGGTCCTAGTTTTCCCAAGACACTAAACCTTTGGATACTTAATGTTTAATACTATTATGTTGTTTATCTTTAAAATTATTTAATAGCAATTTAAGAAAATGTTGGGTTTCTATATTTGGTATCAGAGGAAAGGTTTAGTTAATTTGAGAATTAGGATTAGTGAACCCTAGAGAAAACCTACAGCATGACACTAAGTAAAAATATGCACACAATAATATTTACATAGGGATACCATAAGTTATGTTTTTAGTATAAATTTTTTAAATTAATAAGTTATTCATGACTTGTTTACTTATGTTTTGTTGTAACCTTTTATATTTTATAAAATGGTGGGAACCAGGAGAAATCAGGCCAACAACTCTTGTGAGGACCAATGCAACGATTGCCTGAACGACATCCCCAGTGATTTGGGAGGTGGAGTTCAGAACTTCATGGCGATGCTTACCCAATTATCTCAGGTTATTAAAAATAACCATAATAATGGTCAACATCCTCCTTCACTGAAGAGGGATAAACTGTCTATCGAATGTTTTATGTGGCAACAACCACTGACGTTTAGTGAATCTTCTGATCCACTAGTTGCAGAATAGTGGGTAAAATCCATGGAGAAGATATTTTCTGTTCTTCACTATTATGAGACGGAGAAGGTGACCTTATCCGTTTATCATCTATATGGATAATCCGATCAATGGTGGGTTTTGATTAAGAACACCAAGCCAAGGGAGAAAATTGAAGAGATGGAATGGGAAGACTTTGAGATAATGTTTCTGAATAATTATTTCCCACAAACTCTTCGTAAGATGATGGAGAGAGAATTCATAGATCTCAAGCAAAAATAAATAGAATCTGTCACAACCTATGAAGAAAATTTCACAAGTCTTGCAAGGTATGCTTTGGGTTTTGTTATCAACAATTATAGTAAAATTGATAGATTCTTTAGTGGATTAAAACCACACCTTCTAAAGGCTCTTGCAATTATAGACTTTGAGAGTTATGAAGAAGTTGTTAGATGTGTCCTCAAAGTGGATATGGAGTTTAGAGAATGGTCCCATGGCTATGGGGATAAGAAATAAAATATGGAGTTTCAAGCTGGAGGATCTAATGGAAAAAGTGGGAAGAAAACTCAACGACCCACATGCCAAAAATATGGGAAGTAACACCATGGGAACTGCCTCAAAGGGACAGGGAAGTTCTTCAAGTGTGGAAAAGACAGATACCATGCTCAAGAGTGTCAAAAAGACATGAAAAGGAAAGAGAATGTGGTATAAGAAAGGAGAGAACCACTTATGATTCAATGCTACAACTATAGGGATCTAGGGAAATATTCTAGCCAGTGCACTAAACCTCCAGTTCTTGAGGGTAATCAGCATCAGCAGCCACCAAATCCAAAGGAACATGGTAAGGCTTATTCCATCACTACTGTGGAGGTAGAGCATGATAATAAAGTCATACAAGGTACACTTCCTATTCACTCAATAATGGAAAAAGTCTTATTTGATTATGGTTCAACGCATTCCTTTATATCTTCCAAGTTTGCTAGAACTATATAATTGAAGCACCAAAACCTTGAAGTGGAGATATCTGTAAGAACACCAATTGGTGCAATCATTGCAACCCAAGTGTTTGAATCTTCTACTGTTGGTGTATGTGGGAAGATTCTTCCAGCAAATCTTGTAATACTTCCCTTGGTGGAATTCAACGCTATAATGGGAATGGATTTTCTCTCATTATATAGAGCACATATCAACTTTCGGGAAAAGGAAATATCTTTTTATATTCTGAATGATCACATGCTCCTCTACAATTGTAAGGAAGATCATGAATATCCTTTGACAAATCCTTCATTGGTGTGGGTGTTGATTCCCTATGAAGAAGCATACCTCACCCAAATGGTTGAGTCGCAGGAAAGTGCCAACCTTGAGGAAATTCCCATTGTGAGGGAATACGATAATGTATTTATCAAAGAGTTACCCAAAATTCCCATGGATCGTGAGGTAGAGTTATCAATTGAACTCATACCTAGAGTTACTCCTATCTCGAAGTGTCCCTATAGGATGGCTCCTATCGAACTGGAGGAGTTAAAGAAGCAGCTGCAAGATCATCTGTACAAATGGTTCATACGCCCCAGTGCATCACCTTGGGGTGCACTGGTGCTCTTTGTGAAGAATAAGGATGGAACAATGTAGTTGTGTATTGACTATAGGGAACTCAACAAGATCACCATAAAGAACAAGTATCCTCTCCCTAGGATTGATGTCTTGTTCGATCAGTTAAGAGGTGCTCAATACTTATCAAAGATGGATATTCGTTCTAGATATCATTAGCTAAAGGTGAATAAGGAGGATATTCGGAATATTGCCTTCTGTACAAGGTATGGGCACTATGAGTTTTTTGGTAATGCCCTTCAGACTTACTAAAGCCCCTGCAATCTTCATGGATTTGATGAATAGAGTCTTTAGACATTACATAGACAAATTTGTGGTAGTGTTTATTGATGGTATTCTCATCTACTTCAAGATAAAGGAGGAATATGAAGAACATCTAAGACTTATGTTGGAAATATTAAGAAAACAGAAGTCATACGCCAAGTTCATCAAGTGTGACATTTAGATGAAGCAAGTCATGTTCTTGGGACATGTGATCAAAAGTGATGGAATTTATGTGGATCCTTCAAAGACAAAGGCGATTGAGGAATGTACCAGGCCCTCTAGTGTCATAGAAATCCATAGTTTTCTTGGATTAGCTGGGTACTAACGACGTTTTGTGAGAAACTTCTCACGATTTTCAAGCCCTCTAACTAAGTTAACAAGGAAAGGGTTAAAGTATGTCTGGACAGAAGAATGTGAGGGAAGCATCAAGGAGCTAAATAGAAGGTTGATCACGACACCTATACTCACAGTACCGAAAAGTGGAGAAAGTTTTTTGGTATACATTGATGCTTCAAAGAAAATCATGGGTTGCGTACTCATGAAAAATGACAATGTGATAGCCTACGCCTCACTACAGTTGAAGATCCATGAGAAAAACTACCTGACACATGATCTAGTGAAGGAAACCGTGATTTTTTCCTTGAAAATCTAGAGACACTACCTTTATGGTGAGAAGTGTGACATATACACCGACCACAAGAGCCTAAATTATATATTCACACAAAAGAATCTCAACATGTGTCAAAGGAGATGGTTAGATCTAATCAAGGATTACGATTGATCTATTTACTACCATCCTGGAAAGGCGAACAAGGTAGATGATGCTCTAAGAAGAAAATAATCTGCTACTTTATCCATGTTAAAGATTGAGAAAGACCCTATCTTCTTAGATATGCAAAGAATGGATTTGAAAATCATAAGGGTAGAGGATACATCCTACATTTCCCAAATGATTTCACAACCATCCATCCAAAATAAGATTAAGAAAGCATAAAGGGATGATGTGGAGATACAAAAAAGGGTGAATTCAGTAAAGGGGGGGAATCTACAAGAGTTCCATATCGACGATGATGGTGTGATTCGGTTTGGAACGCAGATTTTTGTGCCTTCATCGCCCGAGATAAAGAAGGAGCTATTGGACAATGCAAATAGCTTAACTTTCTCTATACATCCTGGGAGTACCAAGATGTACCGTGATCTCCGAGAACACTTCTGGTGGGATAACATGAAGAAGAAGATTATAGAATATATATCAAGGTGCTTGGTATGTCAGTAAGTTAAAGCTGAGTGAAAAAAGTTCAAAGTTATGATTCAGCCATTGCCTATACCCATGTGGAAATTGGAAAATGTTACTATGGACTTTGTCATGGGTCTCCCAAATATGTTGAAGGGAAATAATGTGATATGGATTGTGGTTGACCGACTCACCATGACTTTCCATTTTATTTCTATTCAGGAAGATCTCTTGCTTGAACAACTTGAAAATAAATATGTGAAGGAAGTGGTGAGATTGCACGATGTTCCACTCTCAATTGTCTCTAACTGTGATCAAAGGTTCACATCTAAATTCTGTAGGAGACTTCAATATGCTTTGAGTACTAAATTAAATTTCAGCATGGCCTATCACCCCCAAATTGATGGCTAATCGGAAAGGACTATTCAGAAGCTTGAATATATGCTAAGAGCCTGCTCTATAGAATTCAAAGGTGGATGGGATCAGCATCTCCCACTGGTTGAGTTCTCATACAACAATAGCTTCCACTCGAGTATTCAGATGGCTCCATATGAAGCTCTGTATGGAAAGCGATGTAGAACTCCAACCTATTGGGATGAAGTTGGAGAAAGAAAGCTAATTGGACCAGAACTTGTGGAAGAGATGACAGAGAAGGTTCAAGTCATCCAGTAACACATCAAAGCTGCTCAAAGTTGGAAAAAGAGCTATGATGAAAACCGTCGAAGGGACTTGGAGTTCAATGTTGGAGATAAAGTCTTCCTTCGAATATCACCAAGGAATAGAGTCATGCAGTTTGGAAAGAAAGGGAAGTTAAGCCCAAGGTACATTGGCCCCTTTGAGATCCTTGACCGCATAGGAGTCGTTGTATATCGACTTCCACTTACACCGAATATGGCTCAAGTTCATGATTTGTTTCACATATCACTCCTAAGGAAGTACATATCGGACCCCTCACATGTACTAAACTCAAAGGTGGTACAGCTAGAAGATGATCTCTCTTACGAGGAGTAGCTAGTAGAGATTCTGGATCGAAGAGATATGGTTCTACACAACAAGACAACTCATCTTCTTAAAATGATATGGAGGAACCATAAGTTTTAAGAAGAAACTTGGGAACTGGAAGAGGCAATGAAGGAGAAGTACCCTCACCTGTTTGTGTAAAGTAAAATTTCAGGGGGGGGGGAATTTCTTAAGGGGAGAAGAATGTAATTACCCAAAGTTTTTCAATGGAAATTACCTTCTTATAATAATGTCATAAAATCACATGAAAACACAACATAATGAACTAATATGTCCTAATTGACCTTTAAACATAATTTTGTCACTTTTTTGTTTGGAATTTTGAAAATCTGACATACACAATTGTGTTCAAGATGATTTTTGGAGTCTAATAAAACAAAAATAATTTTTGATGAATAGTAACCTACCCTTATGAATACTAACATACCCTTATGAATAGTGATATACCCTAATGAATAGTAACCTTACCTATGATAGTATAAAAATAACATTCAAGTGAAAGTATGATATACCTATATTCTAGAATAAGTAAATGAATGTTTTAAAACAAGTTTCTTATAATAAATTATGATTTTAATTAAATATTAAATTAAATATATTTAGAAAATTATTTTTAAAAAATGGAATTCATTTTTGGATTCTACATGTCAAACAATGGTTGGGGTAATTGTTTGGTTTTTTTCTGAAATACTTTAATTTTTGATGAATAGTGAAATACCATAATTTACAAAAAATAAGCTAAATAAGCTAATTATAGAGTCATGTGTGATGTTCTACTGATGTAAGCCCACTTTTTTCGGGATCACATGATAAAATTACTATTCTTGGTCATTCAAGACTCACTATTCCTTATCTTAGGGGAAGTTAATAAACTACTAAATTTTATATTAAGGAAACTCCTCTCCCCTCCGCTATAAAAACCTCCCTTCACACCCTCATTTCCTCACACCTCTCAAGCTCCAAGACTTATCTAAAATCTGACCAAAAATATTCCCTAGACCCTCTCCCACGTTCAAGATCTTATTGTCTCATCAAAAGACCAATACTAGCTTCCTTAAGGAGAATCTCAAGAGGAGGACTTAAGAAATAATTTCTCTCCCTCTTCTCCTTTAATTTCCTTTCAAGTTCAAGTTCATTTCTTGATCTCACCCCATATATCTTCATCCAAATGGTATTGTAACTCCATTATTATACATTTAATGTAATTTTATTATTCAAATGGTATATTATATCATCAAAAACCCTTTCCCTCTTCCTTTTATTTTTTTAAGGAGAACGTTGTTCGTGAGGTGTTAATTTATCACCTTCAAGAATGACAAGTTTTCTTCTTCCATTTCTACCTTTAGATATGGTCAGGAAACCATTTTTATTGTTGAACCAGAACATTTTATATGTATTATATCTTATTTAAAGTTTTTTAACTAACTTATGACCATATTTTTGGTGATAAAATAAAACAAGTTCATCGAAAAATCGCTCAAATTAACTCAAACAATCACAATTTAATTATTATCTAATTATTCACCCATAAGGATCTAATATGATTCATTATAAGATCATTAAAACTTCTGTAATATCATTAATAACATGTAATATCAGTTCTGGATGTTTACCCATGTTCTACCTGAACTTTAATTTAAGAATACAAGTGAACAATTCACAAAAACCATAAAAAGAAACATTCTTGAACAATGTTTTAAAACTCTATAACTCATCCAAAGGCACATAAAATTACTTAATAAAACCATAATGAACCATATTAATGTACACAAGGTTATGGATTTCTATTTAATGAATACAATTTCATTATATAGGACTTTAAAGAGAAGGAATCATTCGAATACAAGGTAAGGGGAAAATCTCGAACCCCATTTTCTTTCTTCGGGTTCTCCCTCTTTCACTCTAATTTGGTATGGTCACTTCTTAAAAATAATTTGTTCATAATTATCTTACCTTTTATGTGATATAAATTTTTTCTAATGAAGCTTATGTCAATCCAAATTTTTTTCAAAAGAACTCTTCTTTTAAGAACTCAACTTTTACCTCTCATTCATGGTTGATAGTTCTTGTATCAAGTATGTTGTTCCATCTTTCTTTTGGGAACCCAATGCTTATGATTTTATTCTTATGATATGAAACAAATTCCTTACCATGGGTTAGTTATGTTCATTATTGATATATGTTATATGTGGAATTCATGATAATGATAATATTATGAGGTGATAGGTGTTCTCAGAATTATATAGCGCAATATGAATGTTTGAATGTGACGGGTGCGCTCGGAATTATACAGTGCTCCAATGCATTAGGTAAAGTGACGAATATCATGAGTAAATTTGAAATTATGTGTGAACAATATGATAGCTTGGTTCACAAGTATTTGTGTTATTTCACCACTAAGACTTGATGTTTCATTTTTATGCATTGCCACATTTCAAGTCTTTTATTTATGCTCCTCTCATGTTGATGATATTTTGCCTATGCCATGATTATGCTCACCCCATGATATATTCTTCTTATCTATCCTATTACTGGGCTTTTACCTCACCCCTTTTTATGTATATCCTCAGGTGGCTACATGTACTAAGGAGATGACAAGTGCCAATAAGAATCTACAGAAGAAGAAATTAAATAAATGTTTATGCTTGATGTTGTAATTGTTATGTACGGTCCTATTTTTCCCAAGACACTAAACCTTTGGATCCTCTATGTTAGTACTATTATTTTTTTATCTTTAAAATGATTTAATAGTAATGTAAGAAAAGGTTGGGTTGGTATAAACTCTCGAACTTAAGTAACTCAATCGAGAGAACAAATCAAGAAGAAAGTCTCAAGAGGAATCAAGAGCTCACTGATCTGGTTCAAACTCAACTGATGGTGAAGGAATCAGGGTTATGATGATTAATCAGGAATAGAAAACTCCCTTGGCATTGTTGTTCATGAACCCAAACAATCCCCTATCTTTTTTAACAAAAATGACACTACTTCCTTATTTAATCAATAAAAAAGAGTACATGGTGTGTACTCGAGACTACACGTCGTGTCCGTAAAAATTTTGTCCCGACCATTAAGTGGTTATGTACCAAGATTACATGGTGTATAGACTTCCCTACACAGCATGTACCTATATGTACACAGCGTGTAGTTTCTAGTAATGTCATGTAATAGGCCTGAAGCCAGCCCCTCAACCTCTTTTCCCCCATTTTCATAAGTAACAAATGAAAAGGAAAAATACATACCTCAAAGGAAGAACTAGGTTTTTACACTATACACAACAAGAATCATACCAATTAATTAGTATAGGTACATTATAGCATCCCACCTTTTTATAACATAACTTTTCATTACATTTTACAAAACCGAGGATCTTTAAGGTTTAGTGTCTTGGAAACCTGGAACTTAATACATGATGACATAAAAAATTCTTATTAAATACTTGAAAGGATTCTTCTTTGTTCATAAAAAGTTCATTACAGCATCTCATAACCTAGGAGCATACATCAAAGGAAATGGTGAGTAGAAGGCCCAGTAAGGGAAACAAGAGAAACATTTTACATGTGAGCTTGAGATACATCAATAAAGGCATGATAAATAACTTTAAGGCATGAGAAAGAGATCACGAGGCATATCATAATAAAAATAACATTTTTCATAACTTGAAGATGTGGATACAACATTTAACATAGAAAATCATGAACATATCACCAAGGTCCATCCCCAAGATGTCATTTAAAAAAAATTACCAAGGTTATTCACCAAGCTATCATTAAAATTGTAATCCCTATAGATCACGTCATTACCCAATGCATTGAAGAACTATCAGAGATCACCCTTAAATTTGTCTTTATTATCATGTGAGACAAATATATCATCATAAAAAATTTCATAAATAACCCATATAGCATAAAAGAAATGGGTTTCATTTCATAATCATAACATTTTAAAAACTGCTTTTAAGACATTATCTTTATGTCATTTTAAACCCTCGGAAAAGGAAAGAGGGTTTCATGTTTGTAAATCCCAGAATTTAAAATATAAAATTTTGATATATATGTGACTACCCTTGTAGAAGAAAGAGCTTTGAGTATTCATAAAATAAAATAATTTTAGAAAAATAGAGAGACATAATGAGATGAAAATTCTGCAGCACAACGGCTATGTTACATGGTTTTAGAAAACGTTGAAAATAGAGGAGACATGGGTCACTCACTCATAAACGATCCATAAAATTGTATAGGGACAGATTATAAAGGATATAAGTACATTTTAATGAAATTTGAAATACATACCATATGAAATGAAAATCATAGAAGGAAGACAAAAATAAGATTTCCCTTATGAAAATTCGGCAGCCTAACGACGTCACTTAAAACATCAAAAAATGAATTGATGAGATCAATAGGGTCTCTCATCATATGAACATAAAAGAACAGTATGATGGATATAGATATCATACCCCAACAAAATAAAAAGTAACTTGAAATACTTGACATAAAAATATAACTTGAAAATGAGAAGGGTGAAAGAATCCCTTACAAAAATTCGGCAGCCTAATGGCGCCACTTAAACATTCTTAAAATGAATTGATGAGAGAAAGAGGGGGACTCTCATAATATGAACATGAAAAGGACAGTAGGATGAATATAAAAGAAAATCCCCAACATAATAACATGGAGATTAAAATAAATGACATAAAGGAGAATACATGAAAATAAAGAGAGAGGTAGGATCCCTTACAAAAATTCGGCATCCTAACAGCGCCACTTAAACCTTATTAAAATGAAATGATGAGAGTAAGAGGGGATATATCATCATATGATCATGAAAGTAAAGTAATAGGAATATAAAAGAACATCCCCCAACATAATAACATGGGGCTTAAATGAAATGACATACACAAGAGTATTTAAAAAGAAAGAGAGATGTAGGATCCCTTACCTTGAAGAGTAACTTTGACATCTTGCTTTTTGGGACCTTGGGAGGCTTTAGGGCACCTTGGGAGGACTCATTGGGAGGTAAGGAGACCAGAACATCATTTAGGAGTATTTATGAATGGAAAGGATGAGAGAATGTCTTGGTATTTATAGGGGAAGTGAGGGGACAAGGCATTAATGGCCAAAGGACACCTCATTGGTGGTATTGGAAAAACCATGGGCTTTCCCATGGTATTTTCCCATGGTATTGGCCACTTGGGACACCTCATACCTTATCTTACTATTCACAAGTCGACCAGAATTATTACATAATTATTACATCCTTAATAATGTCATTAAACACCTGAAACTCTATACTAAAAATTCACTATTCACCAAAAATTCAACTTTTTCAGAAAAATCCCAAAATTTCACCTTAACCAAATATCGACGCTCTGATTTCAAAAATGAACTCCATTTTATGAAGATAATTTTCTAAATATTTTTAATTTAATTTTTATATAAAAACACTATTCACTAAAATTTCATTTTTTTCAGAAAAATCCCCAAAAATCACCATAACCTAACATCGATGCTTTGAATTCAAAAATGAACTCCATTTTATAAAAATAATTTTCTAAATATCTTTAATTTAATTTTTAATTAAAAAACACTATTCACCTGAAAAAACTAATACTTGAAAAATAATTTCTGAAACAGTTATTTACCTATTTTATTGAATCACATTACTTAATAAAGGTTTCTAAATTATATTAATACTTTCTTTAAGTGAGATTATTAATCCATTTGGTCACATTACTAATCCTAAGCGTAAAATCACTATTCATAAATTAGTATTCATCAAAAATTAAGTTGATCTTATTAGAATCTAAATTTCTTACGGAACATAACTGTAGAAGACCATTTTTTGAAAATCATTACACATTATTAATTATTTAAGGTTTACATAAATATTTTGAAAAATGTCCTAAAATTCATCAATAATATGCATACTATATTTATCCGGACATTTGAAAATTCACAAACTTCACCATAACAAGAAATCATAATTTTTATTTAAATTAAAGGATTACACAAGGTAGTTACGTTATCGTTACATAACCCCTTATAACACCAGCATAGGACCTAAGAGTAAGGTGTGCTAGGGTGATAGAATCTTGGAGCGGCTCGGCCAACATTTCCTGAGTCTTGATTTCTATCAGCTTGAACTTCTCGCGAAGGTGATTCCATTCCATCTTCACGTGATGAAGTTCGTCTTGGGTTTGGTCCAGAGCAAAGCCCAAAGGTGCTACCTCCTTCCTGAGTTATGTTAGTTGGGATTTGATCAACCCGAGACTACTGGATGGGGCCATGGAATCTTTTTTCTATATTAATTAATCAAGATCACTTGTATTTATAGACAATAATTGTAACATTTAGTTTCCAACCGTCTTATTGACCAATGGTCATATAACTGTTGAAACCCAACAGTCTTATTTTAACTATACTCATTTTATTAAATAAAATAGTTTTGTTGAGTATAAAATAAAATAACACAAAAAGTTAGGAAAAATATTTTATTCCAAATCTCGGTTCATTACATTCTTCCCCTATTAAGAAATTGCGTCCTCGCAATTAAAAAAAATTGGTCTTGAAAATTTCGTTGAAAGTCCCACATCGGAAAAAGAGTCAGTAAAACTATTACTTTAAAAGAAAGAAAGGGAAGTAAAAAGGTCACCCGAGTTATCCTATACTAGGATTCCATGTAGGGAAACATGGATATAGAAGAGAAAACAAAGGGTCATGTTCTGATGGAGAGTGATAGAAAACATGATTAAGATAAAGTTAACCACGAGAAAATCACAAACTTATGATTTGTGTAAACGGTCTTTGATTACCCAGTAGGAAAAGTAAACCAACAACATTTTTGTTTTATATTCCTTTTCATAATTTTAAAGGAATTCATTTACTACATAGAATAAAAACATAAGGAAATATACTTACCTTCAAGTAGAGTTTCATCCTTTAATAAGTGTCTACCAAAAATAATCTTTTCTCCAAACGATGAGCATTCAAAAAGACTTGGTCACATCAAAAACACAAGAATCATCTTCTAGAAAATCACATAATCCACAAAAGGAGAACTATATATTTCCCTTGTATTTAGACATCAACTAAAACCAAAATGGTTAGCATGAGATCATATAATCCCCAAAAAGGATAAACCTTTATAAAAACTACTATTAATCTCCAAAATTCAACAAATAGTACCCAAAGTTCAAGAAAGACCATTCAATACACAATCGTCCTTAAAATTCATCAAAATAATCCAAACTAAAATTGAAACACAAAAATCATAAGGATTTAATCACATAGTCTTTCACAATAAATCTTAACATTTATCTCCAAATAACATCGACTACTCTTAAAGTCTCATACTAAAGTGTAATTAAACCCATCACATATTCTTTATGCAAGGTTAATCATTTTCCAGAAATAACCCAAATCACCATATGTCCACAATAAATACATAGATTCTTAAAAAATAAAAATTTTGACCATTCCTCCACAAATAAAATCTTGTAGTATTTTTATTTTCCTTAGGCATATAGTACTCCAAAAGAGAAAACATCATCCAAAATAACCTTTATCATTTAATCACCAAATCATTTTCCATATATAAAGGATATCAATTTGATAAAACACAAGTTTCTAAAATCAACTTATTCTTGATCCATAAAATTAGTAGGTGTATTAGTCTGTTTGAAGGGCATAACAACAAACTCATAATGCCCATATCTTGATTGGAAGGTAGTTTTTGGAATATCATCATTATTCACCCTCAATTGATGATAACCATAACAAAGATCAATCTTAGAGAAGAATTGAGTCCCACGAAGTTGGTCAAATAAGTCATCAATTCTTAGAATAGAGTATTTGTTATTCACTTTGATCCCATTCATTTCTCCATAATCAATGCATAGCTGTATTGATCCATCCTTCTTCTTCACAAAGAGAACTGGTGCTCCCCAAGGAGACACACTTGGTTGGATAAACTCATTCTTAAAAAGATCTTGTAGTTGTTTCTTTAATTCCTCTAGCTCCACATTTTCCATCCTATAGGGGGTCTTTGACATCGGATGAGATCCAGGTACAAGTTTAATGGAGAAATCTACCTCTCTTTTTGGGGGTGGTCCGGGTAACTCCTCAGGAAATACGTCAATGTATTCCTAGATGATGGGGGAATTTTCTAAAAGAATAAATCCTTCATGAAAAAATTATTTCATTTATGAATATTTTAACTAAAAGTATTTTATGTCTTAAAACTTCATGCTTAGAAAATTACATTTTTCTATAATTCCTTCATAATGATTCATAAAAAGCTTGCGATTAACCAAACATATCCCCCGGGATTGTCGTAACCAAGAGTGCAGCAAGGCCCGTTGTCATGTACCAGTTCCCATTCGAGTCTAGCTCAAAGCTGTGTTTTCGGGTTTTACCCCTATGTACATCTATGCCAGAGCAACCTCTACCTTCTCATATCTAGACAGGGATGTATTTGCTTGATAAACCACTTACTCAATACTCACCAAAATACCAGGAAGATTTCCTATATTTAAACTTTTCTATAGGGTTATTCATAAATTTTTCATATCCTAATTTCCATAAATAACTAAACCATCCTTTGATACCAACTATAGCATCCCGGATTTTTATAACATAACTTTTCATTACATTTTACAAAACTGAGGATCTTTAAGTTTTAGTGTCTTGGAAACCAGGAACGTAATACATGATGACATAAAACATTATTCTCAAACACTTTAAAGGCTTCTTCTTTGTTCATACTAAGTTCATTACAGCATCTCATAATGTGGGAGCATACATCGAAGTAAAGGGTGAGAAGAAGTCCGAGTAAGGGAAACAAGAAAAACCTTTTACATGTGAACTTGAGATACATCAATAAAGTCATGATAAATAACTTTAAGGCATGAGAAAGAGATCATGAGGCGTATCATAATAAAAATAACATGTTTCATAACTTGAAGATGTGGCTACAACATTTAACATATAAAATCATGAACATATCACCAAGTTCCATCCCCAAGGTGTCATTTAAAAAAATTACCAAGGTTATTCACCAAGGTATCGTTAAAATTTTAATCCCTATAGATCACATCATTACCTAATGCATTGGAGCACTATCAGGGCGCACCCTTAAATTTGTATTTATTATCATGTGATCTAAATATATCATCATAAAAAATTTCATAAATATCCCATATAGTATAAAAGAAATGGGTTTCATTTCATAATCATAACGTTTTAAAAATTGCTTTTAAGACATGATCTTTATGTCATTTTAAACCCACGGAAAAGGAAAGCGGGTTTCATGTATGTAAATCCCAGAATTTAAAATAGAACATTTTTATATATATGTGAATACCCATGTAGAAGAAATATCTTTGAGTATTCATAAAATAAAATAATTTGAGAAGAAGAGAGACATTTTGAGATGAAAATTTTGCAGCATAACGACTATGTTACAGGGTTTTAGAAAATGTTGAAAAGAGAGGGGACATGGGTCACCCACTCATAAACGATCCATAAAATAGTATAGGGATAGAATATAAAGGATATAAGTACATGTTAATGAAATTTTAAATACATTCCATATGAAATGAAAATCATAGAAGGAAGACAACAATAAGATTTCTCTTATGACAATTCGGCAGCCTAAAGGCGTCACTTAAAACTTCTAAAAATGAATTGATGAGATCAAATAGGGTCTCTCATCATATGAAAATAAAGGAACAGTATTATGGATATATATATCATACCCCAACAAAATAAAAAGAAACTTGAAATACTTGACATGAAAATAGAACTTGAAAATGAGAAGGGTGAAAGAATCCCTTACAAAAATTCGGCAGCCTAACGGCGCCACTTAAACATTCTTAAAATGAATTGATGAGAGAAAGAAGGGGTCTCTCATCATATGAACACGAAAAGGAAAATAGGATGAATATAAAATAACATCCCCAATATAATAACATGTATCTTAAAATAAATGACATAAAAGAGAATACATGAAAAGAAAGAGAGAGGTAGGATCCCTTACAAAAATTCGGCAGCCTAACGGCGCCACTAAAACATTCTGAAAACAAAATGATGAGAGTAAGATGGGATATCTCATCATATGTTCATGAAAATGGAAGTAATAGTAATATAAAAGAACATCCCCCAACATAAGAACATGGGGCTTAAATGAAACGACATACAAAAGAGTACATGAAAAGAAAGAGAGATGTAGGATCCCTTACCTTAAAGAGTAACTTTTAAATCTTGAAGTTTGCGACATTGGGAGGCTTGAGGGAACCTTGGGAAAACTCCTTGGGAGGTAAGGATACCAGAACTTATTTGAGGAGGATTTTGGAATGGAAATGATGGGAGAATGGCTTGGTATTTATAGGGGAAGTGAGGGGACAATGCATTAATGTCCAAAGGACAGCTCATTGGTGGTATTGGAAAAACCATGGGCTTTCCCATGGTATTTTCCCATGGTATTGGCCACTTGGGACACCTCATACCTTATATTACTATTCATAAGTCGACCAGAATTATTACATAATTATTACATCCTTAATGATGTCACTAAACACCTGAAACTCTAAACTGAAAAGTCATTATTCACCGAAAATTCAACTTTATCAGAAAAATATCAAAATTTCACATTAACCAAATATAGATGCTATGATTTCAAAAATTAACTCCATTTTATGAAAATAATTTTCTAAATATTTTTAATTTAATTTTTATATAAAAACACTATTCACTGAAAATTCATTTTTTTCAGAAAAATCCCCAAAATCACCATAACCTAATATTGATGCTCTGAATTCAAAAATGAACTCCATTTTATAAAAATAATTTTCTAAATATTTTTAATTTAATTTTTAATTGAAAAACACTATTCACCTGAAAAACTAATACTTGACTAATAATTTCTGAAACAGTTATTTACCTATTTTATTGAATCGCATTACTTAATTAAGGTGTCTAAATGTTATTAATACATTTTTTAAGTGAGATTACTATTCCATTTGTTCACATTACTAATCCTAAGCGTAAAATAACTATTCATAAATTACTATTCATCAAAAATTAAGTTGATCTTATTAGACTCTAAATTTCTTACTGAACATAACTATAGAAGACCATTTTTTGAAAATCATTACACATTATTAATTGTTTAAGGTTTATATAAATATTTTTAAAATTATCCTTCTAAAATTCATCAATAATATTCATACTATATTTATCCAGACATTTGAAAATTCACAAACTTCACCATAATAATAAATCAGAATTCTTATTTAAATGAAAGGATTACACAAGGCAGTTATGGTCTCGTTACATAACCCCTTATAACACCAGCATAGGACCTAAGATTAAGGTGTTCTAGGGTGATAGAATCTTGGGGTGACTCGGCCAACATTTCCCGAGTAGTGATTTCTTTCAGCTTGAACTTCTCGTGAAGTCGATTCCGTTCCAGCTTCACATGATGAAGTTCAGCTTGGGTTTGGTCTAGAGCAAAGCCCAAAGGTGCTACCTCCTTCCCGTGTTCTGTTAGATGGGCTTCGATCGACCCGAGACTATTGTATGGGTCTATCGAATCTTTTTTCTATATTAATTAATCAAGATCACTTGTATTTATAGACAATAATTGTAACATTTAGTTTCCAACAGTCTTATTGACCAATGGTCATATAACAGTCGAAACCCAATGGTATCATTTTAGTTATACTCATTTTATTAAATGAAATAGTCTTGTTGAGTATAAAATAAAATAACACACAAAGTTAGGAAACAAAATTTATTCAAAATCTCAGGTCGTTACATACATACCATATTACATCAATGTACATGTTGTGTACATAATTAATTATAAATAAAATTAATTTAAATAACTTATTTAAAATCATAATGGGTGGAATCTGAATGGCACTCTAGAAGGATGTTATGGTAAATGAAATTTTTAATTAATAAATATAGGTAAAAATTAAAGTATGTTTTATCATAATTAAAAACAATGAAAATGAATTCCCAGTTTTAAAATGTATATATAATGTATACATGGATGACCGTGAGCTTTACCAACTTATGTTTGGTTAATATTTTGTTTAGTTTAATTGTTTCAATATCTTTTTCAACTGTTAATATTAAATTAAAATGATGGCATGTGTTTTAACCTCTATACTTATTATATAAAGACATGTGTGGCCATCGTTGTAACAGCCCGAATTTTTTTGAATAAATCTTGTTTCCTGATTTCATGTGTTATTTTATTTTTATACTCAACAAAAATGTTTTATTTGATAAACATGATTATAATTAAAATAATACCATTGGTTTTTGAGTGTTATATGACCATCGGTCAATATGACCGCTGTGAACAAAATGTTTTGATTATTGTCTCTAAATATAAGTAACCTTGGTTAATTATTATAGAAAGAATATTCGATGGCCTCACCTAGTAGTCATGGACCGATCGAAGCCCATCTAACCGAGCTTGGGAAGGAGGTAGCACCATTGGCCTTTGCTCTGGACCAAACCCAAGCCGAACTTCATCATGTGAAGCTAGAACGGAATCGCCTTCGCGAGAAGTTCAAACTGATAGAAATTACTACTCGGGCAATGTTGACCGAGCCGCCGCAAGATTCTATCGCCCTAGCACACCTTACTCTTAGGTCCTATGCTGGTATTATAAGGGGCTATGTAACGAGACCGTAATTGCCTTGTGTAATCCTTGTTTTAAATAAAAATTGGGATTTCTTCTTATGATGAAGTTTATGAATTTTCAAATGACTGGATAAAAATAGTATTCATATTTTTGATGAATTTTCAAAAGGATATTTTAAAAAAATGTTTGTGTAAACCTTAAATAATTTAAAATGTGTAATGATTCTCAAAAAATGGTCTTCTACAATTATGTTCAGTACGAAATTTAGAGTCTAATAAGATCAACATGATTTTTGATGAATAGTAAATTATGAATAGTGATTTTATGATTAGGATTAGTAATATGACCAAATGGATTAGTAATCTCACTTAAAGAAAGTTTTAAAATAATCTAGGCACCTTGATTAAGTAATGTGATTCAATAAAATGGTTAAATAACGGTTTCATAAATTATTATTCAAGTATTAGTTTTTTCACGTGAATAGTGTTTTTTAATTAAAAATTTAATTAAAAATAATTAGAAAATTATTTTTATAAAAAGGACTTTATTTTTGAACTCAGAGCATCGATATTATGTTATGGTAATTTTTGGGGATTTTTCTGAAAAAAATGAATTTTCGATGAATAGTGTTTTTATTTAAAAATTAAATTAAAAATATTTAGAAAATTATTTTTATAAAATGGATTACATTTTTGAAATCAAAGCTTTGATATTTGGTTAAGGTGAAATTTTGGGATTATTCTGAGAAAGTTGAATTTTCGGTGAATAGTAAAAATACAGTTTTAGGGTTTCGGTATGTTTAATGACATCATAACTATGTCATGATGATGTCATGAGTTTTTTTTAAGAGTTGGCCGGCCAAGGGTGATGAATTATTGTTTTGGGGGCCCCATGTGGCCTAACTCCATGATAAATGCCAAGGGAGAGCACATGGGTTTGAGAAAAGCACATGTGAGGTGTCCCTTGGTCATTAAAGCCTTGTCCCCTCACTTTCCCTATAAATACCAAGCCCTCCTCTCATCAATTCGACTCCCCACTCTTCCCCAACGAAGTTCTGGTCTCATTACCTCCCAAGGAGCCCTCCCAAGGTGCCCCCAAGCCCTCAAGGTCCCAACCTTTGAGGTTTAAGAGTTACATTTTAAGGTAAGGGATCTGACCTCTCCCTTTTATTTCAAGTAATCTCTTTTATGTCATTCCTTTTATGCTCCATGTTCTTATGTTGGAGGATGTTATTTTATACTCCTCTTACTGCCCTTTTCATGTTAATATAATGAGAGATCCCCTCTTACTCTCATTATTTCGTTTTATGAAGTTTTAAGTTGCGTCGTTAGGCTGCCGAAATTTTTGTAACGGATTCATTCTCCCTTCTCATTTTTCAAGATCTATTTTCATGTAAAGTATTTCATGTCCACTTTTTATTATGTTGGGGTATGATCTCTAAATTTATCATACTGATATTTTATGATCATATGATGAGATACCCCATTTGATCGCTTCAATTCAGTATTTTGAAGTTTTAAGTGGCGCCGTTAGGCTGCCGAAATTTTAAGTGGTTCTTCACCCTTCTCGTTTTGAAGTTCTACTTTCATGTCAATTCTTTCAAGTTCCTTTTTTTTTTATGTTGGGGTATGATCTCTATATCTATCATACTGGACTCTTATGTTCATATGATTAGAGACCCCATTTGATCTCTTCAATTCAGTATTTTGAAGTTTTAAGTGGCGTCGTTAGGCTGCCGAATTTTTAAGTGGTTCTTCACCCTTCTCTTTTTGAAGTTCTACTTTCATGTCAATTCTTTCAAGTTCCTTTTTGTTATGTTGGGTTATGATCTCTATATCTATCATACTGGACTCTTATGTTCATATGATGAGAGACCCCATTTTATCTCTTCAATTCAGTATTTTGAAGTTTTATGTGGCGTCGTTAGGCTGCCGAATTTTTAAGTGGTTCTTCACCCTTCTCGTTTTGAAGTTCTACTTTCATGTCAATTCTTTCAAGTTACTTTTTGTTATGTTGGGGAATTATCTCTATATCTATCATACTGAACTCTTATTTTCACATGATGAGAGACCCTATTTGATCTTTTCAAATCATTTTTGTTGAAGTTTAAGTAACGTCGTTAGGCTGCCGAACATTCATAAGAGAAATCTAATTTTTGTCTTCCTTCCATGTTTTTCATTTCAAATGGTATGTCCTTGAAATTTCATTACCATGATCATGTATCCTTCTTATTCTGTCCATCTACTATTTTATGGGTCATTTATGAATGTTTGACCCATTTTACCTCTCTTTTTAATGTCTTCTAAAACCTCGTAACATAGCCGTTATGCTGCAGAATTTCCGTCTCAAAATGTCTCTCTCTTTTTCTAAAGTTCTTTTATATTATTAAGTGAATACTCAAAGCTCCTTCTTCTAAATGGGTATTCACATATATACCAAAATTTTCTATTTTAAATTCTGGGATTTACATACATGAGACCCACCTTCCTTTTCTGTGGGTTTTAAAGTGACGTAAAGATCATGTCTTTAAAGCAGTTTTTAAAACGTTGTGATTATGAAATGAAACCCATATATTTTATGCTATATGGGTTATTTATGAAATGTTTGATGATGATATATGTGGCTCACATGATAATAAAGGTAAATTTAAGGGTGCGCCCTGATAGCGCTCCAATGCATTGGGTAATGATGTAACCACTAGAGATTACAATTTTCACGATACCTTGGTGAATAACCTTGGTAATTTTCAAATGACACCTTGGGGATGGACCTTGGTGATATGTTCATGATTGTCTATGTTAAATGAAGTATCCACATCTTCAAGTTATGAAAAATGTTATTTTTATTATGAAATGCATCATGATTCATTTCTCATGCCTTAAAGTTCTTTTCATGTCCTTATTGAAGTATATCAAGTTCACATGTAAAATGTTCCTCTTGTTTCCCTTACTGGGCCTTCTGCTCACCCTTTCTTTTGATGTATGTCCCCAGGTTATGAGATGCAGTAATGAACCTAGGATGAACTTAAGGAGAAGCCTTTCAAGTGTTTAAGAAGAATGCTTTATGTTATTTTCATGTATTTTGTTCCTGGTTTCCAAGACACTAAACCTTAAAGATCCTCGGTTTTGTAAAATGTAATGAAAGATTATGTGATAAAGAAACTAGATGTTATAGTTGGTATCAAAGGATGGTTTAGTTATTTGTGGAAATTAGGATATAAAAACTTTAGGAAAAACCCTATAGAAGAGTTTAAATATAGGAAGTCTTCCTGGTATTTTGGTGAGTATTGAGTAAGGGGTTTCCAAGCAAATACATCCTTGTCTGGATACGAGCAGGTAGAGGTGGCTCTGGCACAGATGTACATAGGGGTAAAACCCGAAAACACCGCTTTGAGATAGACTCGAACGGGAACTGGTACACGACAACGGGCCTTGCTGCACTCTTGGTTACGACACTTTCGGGGGATATGCTTTGGTAAATTCATAAGCTTAGTATGAACCATTGTTAAAGGAACAAAGATAAAATAAAATAATGGTTCACATAAGAATATATGATCATGGATAACCTAGAAGGGAACCTAGGGGATCACAAGTTAGGGTATACTGTACATCTACATGTTATCCTTAGATGCTTTAAGTTTCTTTTCATGATTATTGGCTAAGTATTTAAGCCCCTAACTATAACTTCTTTTCTTAGTTAATGGCTAGAAATGGAAGAACATGTCCCAACAACCAATGTGATAGGAAATGCTACGATTGCCGTATTATTACGACAGAGATGATTAGGGGATTAAAAGTTGATTATTATTTTGGAAGACGTTCACTATTTTGAGGACCATATATGATAGATTACTACGGTATTTTCATTGAGGAGTAAGGTTGACTTATATTTTGAAGAATCAATGAATTTAAGGTGGACTTATAGTAATTTAGGTTACTTACGGGAATGATTAACCTATCTTGGGTAAAATATGTTTAGGTTAGCTACTTTTGTTATAAGTTGTTAAGAGTGGTTGATGTTGTTTGGAGATGAACAATGAAGTTTATTTTGGAAGACTATGTTATCAAGTCCTTCTTGTATTTGGGTTTCAATCTTAGTTTGGTTGACTTTGAGGAATTTTAAGGACTGTTATTTATGGAATGGTCTATGATGAACCTTGGGTATTACCATGGAACTTTGAAGATTTAAAAGTAGTTTCCATTCCTATGGGATTCTTTTTGAAGAGTTGTTTTACCTTACCCTTTCTAATTTTGGGATAATGTTTAAAGATAGAAGAAATAGATAGTTGATCTTTTATGGATTATGTGATTCTCTAGAATATGATTCTTGTGTTTTGATGAGACCAAGTAGTTTTGAATGCTCATCGTTTGGAGAAAAGATTAGTTTTGGTAGAAACTTATTAAAGTATGAAACTCTACATGAAGGTAGATATATTTCCTTATGTTTTTTATCTATGTTGTAAATGAATTCCTCAAAGTTATAAAAAGGAACGTAAAACAAAAACGTTGTTGGTTTACGTTTCCTACTGGGTAATCAAAGACCGCTTACACACATCATAATTTTGGGATTTTCTGGTGGTTAAATTCCTCCTAATCATGTTTTCTATCACTCTCCTTTAGAACGTTACCCTTTGTTTTCTCCTCCATGTCCATGTTTCCTACATGGAATCCTAGTATGAGTAAACTCGGGTGGCGTTTGTACTTCCTTTTATTTCTTTTAAAGTAATGGTGTTACTGACTCTTTTTCCAATGTGGGACTTTCAATGAAATTTCAAAACCCAATTTTTTTTAAAAAAAAATTGCGAGGACGCAATTTCTTAAGGGGGGAAGATTGTAACAGCCCGAATTTTTTTGAATAAATCTTGTTTCCTGATTTCATGTGTTATTTTATTTTTATACTCAACAAAAATGTTTTATTTGATAAACATGATTATAATTAAAATAATACCATTGGTTTTTGAGTGTTATATGACCATCGGTCAATATGACCGCCGTGAACAAAATTTTTTGATTATTGTCTCTAAATATAAGTAACCTTGGTTAATTATTATAGAAAGAAGATTTGATGGCCTCACCTAGTAGTCATGGACCGATCGAATCCCATCTAACCGAGCATGGGAATGAGGTAGCACCATTGGCCTTTGCTCTGGACCAAACCCAAGCCGAACTTCATTATGTGAAGCTAGAACGGAATCGCCTTCGCGAGAAGTTCAAACTGATAGAAATTACTACTCGGGCAATGTTGACCGAGCCGCCCCAAGATTCTATCACCCTAGCACACCTTACTCTTAGGTCCTATGCTGGTATTATAAGGGACTATGTAACGAGACCATAATTTCCTTGTGTAATCCTTGTTTTAAATAAAAATTGGGATTTCTTCTTATGATGAAGTTTATGAATTTTCAAATGACTGGATAAAAATAGTATGCATATTTTTGATGAATTTTCAAAAGGATATTTTAAAAAAAAAATGTTTGTGTAAACCTTAAATAATTTAAAATGTGTAATGATTCTCAAAAAATGGTCTTCTACAATTATGTTCAGTACGAAATTTAGAGTCTAATAAGATCAACATGATTTTTGATGAATAGTAAATTATGAATAGTGATTTTATGATTAGGATTAGTAATATGACCAAATGGATTAGTAATCTCACTTAAAGAAAGTTTTAAAATAATCTAGGCACCTTGATTAAGTAATGTGATTCAATAAAATGGTTAAATAACGGTTTCATAAATTATTATTCAAGTATTAGTTTTTTCGGGTGAATAGTGTTTTTTAATTAAAAATTTAATTAAAAATAATTAGAAAATTATTTTTATAAAAAGGACTTTATTTTTGAACTCAGAGCATCGATATTATGTTATGGTAATTTTTGGGGATTTTTCTGAAAAAAATGAATTTTCGATGAATAGTGTTTTTATTTAAAAATTAAATAAAAAATATTTAGAAAATTATTTTTATAAAATGGATTTCATTTTTGAAATCAGAGATTTGATATTTGGTTAAGGTGAAATTTTGGGATTATTCTGAGAAAGTTGAATTTTTGGTGAATAGTAAAAATACAGTTTTAGGGTTTCGGTATGTTTAATGACATCATAACTGTGTCATGATGATTTCATGAGTTTTTTTTAAGGGTTGGCCGGCCAAGGGTGATGAATTATTTTTTTGGGGGCCCCATGTGGCCTAACTCCATGATAAATGCCAAGGGAGAGCACATGGGTTTGAGAAAAGCACATGTGAGGTGTCCCTTGGTCATTAATGCCTTGTCCCCTCACTTTCCCTATAAATACCAAGCCCTCCTCTCATCAATTAGACTCCTCACTCTTCCCCAACGAAGTTCTGGTCTCATTACCTCCCAAGGAGCCCTCCCAAGGTGCCCCCAAGCCCTCAAGGTCCCAACCTTTGAGGTTTAAGAGTTACATTTTAAGGTAAGGGATCCGACCTCTCCCTTTTATTTCAAGTAATCTCTTTTATGTCATTCCTTTTATGCTCCATGTTCTTATGTTCGAGGATGTTATTTTATACTCCTCTTACTTCCCTTTTCATGTTAATATAATGAGAGATCCCCTCTTACTCTCATTATTTCGTTTTATGAAGTTTTAAGTGGCGTCGTTAGGCTGCCGAAATTTTTGTAACGGATTCTTTCTCCCTTCTCATTTTTCAAGATCTATTTTCATGTAAAGTATTTCATGTCCACTTCTTATTATGTTGGGGTATGATCTCTAAATTTGTCATACTGATCTTTTATGATCATATGATGAGAGACCCCATTTGATCGCTTCAATTCAGTTTTTTGAAGTTTTCAGTGGCGCCGTTAGGATGCCGAAATTTTAAGTGGTTCTTCACCCTTCTCGTTTTGAAGTTCTACTTTTATGTCAATTCTTTCAAGTTCCTTTTTGTTATGTTGGGGTATTATCTCTATATCTATCATACTGGACTCTTATGTTCATATGATGAGAGACCCCATTTGATCTCTTCAATTCAGTATTTTGATGTTTTAAGTGGCGCCGTTAGGCTGCCGAATTTTTAAGTGGTTCTTCACCCTTCTTGTTTTGAAGTTCTACTTTCATGTCAATTCTTTCAAGTTCCTTTTTGTTATGTTGGGGTATTATCTCTATATATATCATACTGGACTCTTATTTTCATATGATGAGAGACCCCATTTGATCTCTTCAATTCAGTATTTTGAAGTTTTAAGTGGCGCCGTTAGGCTGCCGAATTTTTAAGTGGTTCTTCACCCTTCTCGTTTTGAAGTTCAACTTTCATGTCAATTCTTTCAAGTTCCTTTTTGTTATGTTGGGGCATTATCTCTATATCTATCATACTGAACTCTTATGTTCACATGATGAGAGACCCTATTTGATCTTTTCAAATCATTTTTGTTGAAGTTTAAGTAACACCGTTAGGCTACCGAACATTCATAAGAGAAATCTAATTTTTGTCTTCCTTCCATGTTTTTCATTTCAAACTGTATGTCCTTGAAATTTCATTACCATGATCATGTATCCTTCTTATTCTGTCCATATACTATTTTATGGGTCATTTATGAATGTTTGACCCATTTTACCTCTCTTTTTAATGTCTTCTAAAACCTCGTAACATAGCCGTTATGCTGCAGAATTTCCGTCTCAAAATGTCTCTCTCTTTTTCTAAAGTTCTTTTATATTATTAAGTGAATACTCAAAGCTCCTTCTTCTAAAGGGGTATTCACATATATACCAAAATGTTCTATTTTAAATTCTGGGATTTACATACATGAGACCCACCTTCCTTTTCTGTGGGTTTTAAAGTGACGTAAAGATCATGTCTTTAAAGCAGTTTTTAAAACGTTGTGATTATGAAATGAAACCCATATATTTTATGCTATATGGGTTATTTATGAAATGTTTGATGATGATATATGTGGCTCACATGATAATAAAGGCAAATTTAAGGGTGCGCCCTGATAGCGCTCCAATGCATTGGGTAATGATGTAACCACTAGAGATTACAATTTTCACGATACCTTGGTGAATAACCTTGGTAATTTTCAAATGACACCTTGGGGATGGACCTTGGTGATATGTTCATGATTGTCTATGTTAAATGAAGTAGCCACATCTTCAAGTTATGAAAAATGTTATTTTTATTATGAAATGCATCATGATTCATTTCTCATGCCTTAAAGTTCTTTTCATGTCCTTATTGAAGTATATCAAGTTCACATGTAAAATGTTCCTCTTGTTTCCCTTACTGGGCCTTCTGCTCACCCTTTCTTTTGATGTATGTCCCCAGGTTATGAGATGCAGTAATGAACCTAGGATGAACTTAAGGAGAATCCTTTCAAGTGTTTAATAAGAATTCTTTATGTTATTTTCATGTATTTTGTTCCTGGTTTCCAAGACACTAAACCTTAAAGATCCTCGGTTTTGTAAAATGTAATGAAAGATTATGTGATAAAGAGGCTGGATGTTATAATCGTTTCAATTATGTAAACCCCATATCCATTCCATAGGTTCCTCTAACCATCATGTGATTAAATAATATGTTAGGAAGGAGGTCATTAGAGAATAGGGGATGATCAAGAAATAGATTATGTGAAATAAACAATGGTGATACACTTAAAAGAGGAGGAATGCTATAAATCAATCCAAGAAAAACTCATGTATTTATTTCATTAGGGAAAATGGTTTTTATTTTTCAGTTAATAAAAACATGAATATAAATATCATGATCATTCCACATAGATTATTCTATCTTAGTCATGGCTAATAATTTTTTGGATTCTTCTTAAAATCACCTAAATTAATAAATTAATAATCATGCAATAAGGAATTAAAATAAATTAGATTATTCATATTAAGATGTTATGAAAACATTGTTAATAAATTTACTATATTCATGTAATATTAACAAGAAATTTATATTCATAAATAAAAAAATCGCTCAATAAAATATTTAGTCTAACTAAGAATTCCATTATCTAAATTTGGATTTTACCATAGTTAATGTGTTAGTTTTTACCTTTACTATGGGAATTTTAATTTATCATAAAATCATAAAAAATAAAATGATATGACTTAACCAAATAATCATCAAGAGAATTATTATTTTATAGATATTTTGGTATTTTGAGGAATGTGTTATGTAAATATGAATTATAATTTATAGATGGGAGAGTCCACTAATGGATTATGGATCTGTAATCTAGTAGTTGGAAAGTCCACCTACCCAATTACTATAATTTAATTATCCATTCCCTCTCTTGGGTTGTGAGAATGTAAATATTCATCCTTGAATTTAGAATTTATATTCCCAAAGACATTTCAAGTTCAATGGATAGGGATATTGGGACCTAATAAAATAATGTGAGGCGAATAATAAAATTAAAATTATTTCATATAATATATTTTTTGATCTTATAAAGTACTTATTAATATTATTTATTTTATTTTAGTAATATAGAATGTTTCCCAACCAAGATTGTTTCACAATCATTCTGTTAAAGATATAATTAACTCATAGTCACAAATTTTCAGTAGTAGGTATTACTTTTTATAGACTACATTACTATGGAAAATAATTTATATGTGTTTGAATCCCCTCTTTCTGATTCTCCTAATGAGGAGTTGAGAGGTGAAGAGATCCCTGTATATGAAAAACACTTTGAAGATTTGTTATATGTATAGTGTTTTATGCTATTAATTATGTCTACTAAACATCACATGTTGCATAAGAATATGGGGACATAAATTATGCTCACAAATCCTTGTGATTTTTTCATGAGAGGAAAATAAATTAGTGGTATTAGATTTATGTGGTGTTATATATTAGAAAACATAGATAAGGTGTGTAGGATAACCCTCACATAGTTGAGATGATTTGATATATTTAGATACTTGATATTCATGGGATTAGTTTCCCAAATAATTGTGAAAATATATCATACTTTCATCAATACCTAAAATCATATTCATACATGTTATAGATTTTAATATAAATAACATTGAGAAGTATATCATATATATCCTCACTCTTCTTAACCCTATTGAAAATGACATAAATTTTGAAAATACTTCCATTCTTATGGTTAACAAGATGAATGTAATAGAAAAAATTCCAAATACTGACATTATGTATAATGATTCTTCAAAAAACCCTTCCATAAGTTGGATAATGAATCATTTATTAATGGAAAAATATTCTATTTTTCTCTTATAGAAAGAATTCCATTAGAAATGAAACTGCAATGAAATGAATAATATGTTTCTAATTTAATGTAATTCATTAATATTCTTCTTATTTATTACACTTTTGGTATTAAATACAATTGTTTTTACATATGTGAGTTAAAAAACTAGAAAAAAATATAAATAGGATGATTACTAGAAGAAATAGAAATTCGATTAAAGATAAATAGGGGGTTCATATATTAGTATTGGTTAGTATATTCTTTCATGATTTCTCAATAGATTAATCTGGAACTATTGATTGGTATTATTACCAAAATATTTTTCTTAGTGGATAGTTAGACACAATGAGACATTATTTCATTGTGGAATAGATGTTGTTTTATTATTTCCATACTTAATTAATTATTCTATAAATATTTAATCATGTGTATTTTAAATTGGTAATCAAGTATGAATTTTAATATAAGTTATGGAATAACCTTTTGTGTAATGAAAATTAATTTTTATATAAAATGGATAATAATTTATAGGTTTTTATTCAAAAGAGTGTTTTAGTCCATTTTTAGCTACAAATATAGGAATAAATACTAATTTACTATAAATTTTTTAACAAAGAAACCATTATAAATAATTTAATGGACAAAATATACTATATATAGTTCATTAATATAGTATAAACAACTCTAAAGGTGTTGATAATAGGTAATTTCTTATAATTCATAATATTACTTTGGGATATTTTAGGATTTCCTAATGAATAATTGAATACACTTAGTAAAATATATAGGTTCCTCTGGGATGGATTGTCAATTTTTATCATAACCAATAACTCGTCAAACATTAATATATGTACTAAAGGTAATCCCCATCATACATTACTATATATATAAACAATTAATTTTAGTAAAATGGGATTGATTGTATGTCTTATATATAGTGTAAATCATAGAAAATTTATTCAAATACATCTTTTGAAATTAACAACACAATCACAAACCATATACCAACTACAATAACTAATGGATATCATATTAAATATAATGTGATAAAGAATTCATTAAGTGTAGTTTCATATAATTGATGAGGAAAATTTCATAAATGATGACATTATCTAAAAATGAGCATCAAATAAAAATGAAATCCATATCTAATAATTTTCTTATAGTAACTTATGATATTCCCCTACTAGTCTGAATTGAATATTATTCTATATAATGGAAGAATATATCATTTTAGATTGTGGAATTATATAATAAATTAATGATGTTTAGGATTTGAATGCACATGAGTTGACTTAGGATCATATACCCAACTATGTTCAGTGGGAGGAGTGGTTCTAAAGATACATACTGTATGGAAAATTAAAACAAATTTACTAGTTTATATATTCACCTTGGTCGATGATATATATATATATATATATATATATATATAAAATTCATTAAGAGTAATGTTCCCTATTAGGAAACAATAAATGAGGCATTTTTAAGATAGAAACGTATGTATGGATTTGGTAACTGATTCCATATACCAATGTTTTGGGGATCCATATTTTGGTTTAATTTGGACTTGATATTACTATTGAGTGTTCAATAGAACTGTATATGGATAGTACAAGTTAATGCCAATAAATTAGGATTAATAATTAAAAATATTTCTAATAAATTGTTTATGAAAAACCATTACATCAATCAGCATGCTCAAATATATTTGACTCATACTTGTCATAACAACATTCTATCATCATTGCATTGGGTAGTTATCCTTAAAGGAATATCTCCATAGTGTAATCCATATAAAACATGTCAATATTTCATAAATAAAAGGGTTCATAAAACCATAAAATTAAAATAATATAATTAAATGCACATATCCATTTATGGGTAGATGAAAGAATATTGATCATATAACAATTATTTCAAATAAAAAACTGATATCTTTTAATAAAGGGTTAGTGAGAGCTCTACTCTTTTCGAGATATATTTTTGGATATCACATGAAAAAATAGATATTCTTAACATTTTTCAAAATATAAATATCTTTTTCATGAATGATTTAAAATAGAAACCCAATTAATGGGAATAGGATCTGGAAAGGATGATCGATAGGTTTTTTTTGTTATAGTTAGGGTTCATACCATAAAGCATTGTAATAATTAAAGAATGATATATTTTCATGTCATGTGGTATATAATCACTCAATGACAACATGTGTGGGAATAAGGGTATATTATAAATAAAATTTCATAGGATTATGTTCTACAAATTTATCTAATATTCCATGATATTTACTAACGTATGATATTCATGTATAAAAGAGTGAAAATATAATGAAAAAATCAGTGAAACAATAAATACTTGTAGATATAAAAATCTAACAGTATATAAGAATTTAAAACATGACTAGTTCATAGTAAAAGGATGAGAATAATATTATTTAAGGGGATATGAATATATTTTTACTTCATATCATTTCAGATCTGATGATAATATTCCATGTTTGTGTTTTATTATCTATCAATAATTCATAAGTGATAATTCACTTGATGTAAATACTTATCTAGAAAGGAATAGATGATTGGAAGTTCAATGTTGTTCCCAAGCATGTTTTTGAGGTTTAAATAATAACCATCATTGATAAATTAATAGGTAATAACTTACCTTTTATATGAATTAAATTTAAAGTATGAAGGTGTTGAACTGGTATTTAATGTCAATTAAATGCATCAATTGTGATAAGGATGATATATTTTCCACCACATTTTAAAAAAAATGAAAACCATGAAAATAAATATTTTCATAAAGAGAAGTTAGAATAATATATGAAGACCATATAGAAAAAATAAATTAATTTCATGAAGAGATTTAATGAACCTGAAAATTTATAAAAACAGTTATATATTTTCATGAAGAATCTTCTTGAAGAAGAGTTGGAAAGAAATTTTTCTTACTTAGTAGTTACTAAGTTGGTTTGTGGGGATTAACTAAAAAATTGGCTAACCAATATATCTAAATTGGAAAAATAAATCACAATTGTGTGGGAGAAAGATTAACCATGTGGGAGAGTCATCCAAGATATCCATCATGGTGGTAGGAGGTTGTGGGTTCATCATTCCAATAAGGGTGATCATATGTATGTGCATGGAATGAAAATATCATGTATGGAGGTGCTTAGGTGACCGCTCAAGTGTGTAGAGTGGCCCATGTGGGTTTGTGTCAAGTGTTCTAGGTACCAACCCTGATGTTAGTGTGAAAAATTAGTGGGAATGGAATTTTTAAAATAGCAGTTCCCGTTTTCTTTCATATTTGATGTAGGAAGAGTACACATGAGTATTATGCACCACCTTTAGAAGCATATGTGCAAAATACATTCCATTCAATATTTGTTGATCCAAAAAAAATCATCCTCCTTGTTTTAATATTTTTATTTTATTAACCAATAAAGACTCAATAATGATACTTAATGTTTGACCACAACTAGTGATTAGACCATGAAATAAGAAACATCTCTATTCATCAACCTGGGTGAACTATACTTGCTTCACAAATAGAATCCAATAATGAGTCTACTAGACGAAAAACTATATTATTTAATGAAAAAAAATTAAATTGTCCATTAACAGACCGGGATATATACTAAGTTTTCAAAAAGGGGTTTCATTTGATCTTCCTAAATGCACATGATTATTTCATAAAAAACAAGAATGAATATCACACATATGTGTTTATGTGAAGACTCTATAATTCATGATGACACATGAAGGAATCTATTACTAAAATTTTATTGGGACCTTTAAGCATTTAAGGAGGCTGGAATCACTACTTTTATTAGACATAGACTATTTCTTGTATGGGTTGAGTCAGTGGTTCTTCATCATCTATAAATATAGACACTCTATTCCAAGATACATTGATAAAATATTCATGAGTTATCTAAAGATAGATTCTACATTTATTATGTGAAAACATATTCATGTGAAGAGTTCCCACATGATTCATTTAATCTAAGTAAGGAGATCCTAAAATCCTAATTTATTACATGAAGATAAACCATGAATCCTATGGTTTTTTTGAATAAAAACAAGATCATGTAATGCACATACTTATTTCATGAAGTAAAAGATATGAGATCGCATGGACACACATAGTCCAATGAAGGATAATGAGAAGAAAACTATATGCTTTGTTCACATGAAGGATAAGAAGATTATACATTCCATACATAGCTTTTATGAAGGTTATGAGGATATGTAAAGTATTTCCTCTCATAATACTTCTTTCAAGATGGATCCAAAACATCACTTACACATATACATATCACCTCAAGCTAAAGAAAATAGAGAAGACACATACTATATACTTTTCTTGAATCATTAATATAAGATAATGCATGGATGAATTGAGAATTTCATGAATAAAATATGTATAATTTGTGATATAGCACAAAAATAATAACGAATTATATCCTAAATATTCTAGGGATTACATGTGATACCATATATGTCACAAAAATTATGATTGTATGAAGATATTGATACTTCAACACAAAAAATTAATATATCATGTTGTTTTTTTAATATAAAATTCCGAATAATAATTTTTGATCAAGTTGATATATTTCTATTGTTATTTGGATCGAAGATGAACCTTGATAATACCAGTCTGCAACGTCCTGATATTATTGTGAGTAAAGAATATGTAGGGGAATACCTCTAGATTGTAGAATAAGTTATGTTATTCCTATTTATTGGTAAATCTAAGAGAACTCACTTTATTAATGTATTCAAGGTAGGATTTGTGATTATGATAAGATAAGGAAGTTGATTAGAGTTTTTATTATCAATTCAAGAAGATTTTTACTAAACTGTTAATCAATTTGTAAGGTACCAATTGATATCCTATAATCTTGTTCTTCAAAGATAATTCATGCAACATACCTAATCAGTTCCAATAGAATGGTTTCATGGTGATACCCTTTCATGAGAAATTCATGATAATAAAAGTAAATTTGTGTGTCGGTGGTATAATAACTATCATACAATGTGTACATAGTCAACCACATTGTAAGAATAAATCATTAAAAATCATTGTTCTATTTATGATTTTTTTTATTTTCATGCTTGTTATCCAAAGGTGAATAATATAAGAGGACCAGTCACTAAATGAGTGATATAGGTAAAAAAATAGATAAATTTATAAAGTAAAAAAAATTCCCCACACTAATTCACCCCCCCCCCCCATTGTGTATAACCCAAAGTGATCCTAATAATTTGTATTATAGTAGGTCAAACCTATGATTATATTCTCTAATATAATTGTACTTGAAGATCTAATTTTTCTTATCAATTTCTAAAAGTGTGAAAACATGAAGTATTCTTATCTTTAATAGATCCAAATTTTATCTTTGTTAAAATCTTGAAGAATAGAAAGAAGAAAAAATTGATAAATATGAATAAGTAAACCCTCTTTGTCAAAGAGGAATAATAATTAGTTTCCTCTTATTGATTTTTTTTGAAAGATAAGTATAACATGGAAGAATAGGATCTAGTTTTATAGTATACCTCTTTGGATATGGTAACATTAAATAACTCAATTTCTAATGAAGAGTTATCGGATATGTTATGCCAAGATTTTCCAATATAAAACTCATGTACAAGTTCTGAAGTTAATTACTCATAAAATGATAGTTATATAATTCAGAGGAATTCCTTTTATAAAAATATTACTCATAAGAAATAAAACTAAGAAAATAAATAGTGCAATGTCAAAAAGGGTTATCATATTGGTTGATATATCTAAATAATTTAATGCTTAAAGTGATAGAGTTAAAGAGCATGAAGAATACTATTATAATTTGGAGAAATAATTTGAATAAAAAATGAAATACAAAATTAATAACTCTAATAAAATTGGTTCCAAATAAGTAGATATAGTTTACCATGAATAAAGATGATCTAGTTTTTAAGATTAGTGGATATATATAATTTAGGAGAAAGATGTCGCCACTATGTAATTTGAAGAAAATTTCCATCCATTAGAGAATAATAAAATGGATTTAATTTATGTGATGAATGATCAACATGAGAATAAATCACATGAGATCAAGGATATTGACACCATTATATAATAAAAAAATAAAATTAATGATGAATAATCTATGAAGATCAAGAGATAATGTAAAGATATATTGAATTTAGTGGAGTATGATAAAATAATCATTATTATGAAATGTCTTGAACTTGGATTTAACTGAAAAAAATAAAAAAAAATCACTATTAGTCTTTAAATAAAGATGAAAAAAGAGATGTTTCTAAAATAGTTGATTCCATAAAAACTTATAAGGTGGATTATTATGGTAAAATAACATCATCTGGTGTAATGAACAGATTGAAATCATCTAATGATCAATCCTAAATAGTACTATGATGATGGTTGTATCCATCTCTGTTAACAATGTTTGTTCTCACTCTTGGATTATAAAAAATGTAGTTTAAAAATTAAAACTTTTACAAAATTGAATGTATAATAGAAATAAAGTTCTCTCCACTACAACTATAGTGAAAAAATATAAGTTCAGAAGAAGATATTCCCTTAATGACACCCATCACAATAATGAAAATAAATAGCTACATTAAGAAAACCAATCAATCGATACTATAACCTAAAAGAAGATATCAGGATTTGTTGGCTATTGTTAGTGTTTTTAATGATTCAGAAACATGAAATTTTATTTTAGGATTAACATTTCATTTTATAAAAATTTAATTAATCCTAAATCAAGGGGGGGAAGTAGTGAATAATAAATTTCCGCATATGAAAGAGAATAATTTTTCTATTACAAAAATATTTTAAATTTTGAAGTACATATATGGTATTCTCAATAGTATTGTCCATAGTGAAGAGGTATACAAGTATAAATAATTCAGGAATTCCACTAAAACAATTCATAAGAAAAGACCTTAGAAGTTAAAGACTATAAAATATTCAACCTTAGGTAAAAATCATAATAACACTAATTATCAACACAAATCCAATAATAATAAAAGGATTGGTGCACCAAAAATAATAAACTACCACATTTATGGAAAAATAGGTCAACCCATGAATCACTTTAAGTTTCTCATAGACAATATAATGAATAGTGTAAATCATAAGCAATAGAATGAGTGACTGTTCCAAGAGAAAAATAAAAGGACTATAATATAAAAGATAATACTTGATAATCTATGTGGGTCTATAAATAATTTTATACATATTCAGAATGTAGTAATGGATATTTTCCCTACTGATTTGGACTGAGCAATAAAATGGAAATAAAAATAGGTGAAGATAGATGTTAAATGAAAGTAGAAGATTCCACATGAAGAAATAAAATTTTATGATAGGTTATCAAAATTTGATTACTATAAAATATTTTAAGTTTAATATAGAAGGTAGAAAAGGGTTGTAAATATATTTTATGAGTGTTTGTTCAAAATACCATCTAAATAATAAATATTAATTAATAATCATAATAAAAATGTAATGAATGTGCATTTATGGAAACTATAAAAATGAACATTCCACACAAGGTTATCAAAAAATATATTAAAGAAACCATACTTCCAAAAACATCCAATAAATCCTAAAAACTTAGAATAATGATTTCACCCTAACATAGAGTAGAAAAGAAATTAGTTTCATGGGAGAGAAACAGTTTTCAACATTGTTTCTCTCACTCAAAATAAAACAATATCCAACTTATTCCCATCAAAATTAATTTTTTTCATTAGTTTCATATAATGGAAGGTGTTAAATATGATTACAGGGATCTTATTTGAAGAAATTATATTTTTAAATCTGTAATCTAGAATATTTATTCTAAGCTTTATATAAAGTAACCATTATGGTTTGATCTAAATGTTGATATCTTGAGGATTTTTTTTAAAAACATTAGAGATCAACATTGACGAATATAATAAAAATTTTATAGATGATGAACATATATGATGTCACCATCATGGATGAGATCACAATAATTGGTATTTAAAATAATTTTAATTTATAATAAAAACTGATGAGAATATTTGTCTTGATAAAGTGAAGGTGAATATCTTCCCATTAGGGAGAGTATCCAAAGAAGATTCTACATCCTTCTATTTCCTCAAAATATGACATTGATGGAAATTAATTGTTTAAGAATACATTAATGAGTTATGTTACACACACTCTTATCCTTATTCACAAAAATTGAAATAAATTTTGTTCATAAGATGGATAACATAAATGAATCAAGACATTAACAAAATAATCATACAAAATTTCCAGGACTGAATTTAGGAACATTACCTCCTTAATCTATGGGTTTGGATTAGTGCAGGAAGTTCAGGTTGAATAAATATTGACATTTTTTTATTCACAATTTGTATCATAAAAATTCACTTGTATAGTTCAAATTGGTATCAACCAATTATTATCAACTCTTAAGTAGTTTAAAAGCCTTTGTGGAGTGTCATAATTTTATTATTTTAGTTGGTATCATATTCTGAGTTGAGAATGAACTTCATTATATATAAATGTGACTATCTTGTTTTCTGTATTAGTTTAATCAAATTACACATAGTGTGGAATAATTTATGTTACATTTCTTACAGTCCACTCTTAGGTAGAGTATATATATTATCAATAAGGTAGAGAGAAGTAAGTGAAAAAAGGATAACGGAATTAAAGAGAACACATTTAAATCCCATTTTTCTACAATGATATTAACAAAAAATACAAAGAAGGATATTAGTGGTCTAAATTTTTGATGGTGTATGCATTTTTATCAATAATTCAGAAGTGATGAATCACTTTTTGTTAATATGGATTTAGTAAAGATGAGTATGTTGGAATTACATTGGTGTTCCCAAGAATGTTTGTGAAGTTTGTATAATATCTATCTTTGATAAATTCAAAGGTTATATATTATCTTTTGGATGGGGTAAATTTCATATATCATGATTGTTCAATCAATATTTAATTTCAAAAGTGTGCTTCAATTATAATAATGATGAAACATTTTCCATAACATTTTATAAACTTATGGGGACAAAGAATATAATTATTTTTCTAAAGAGAATTTGGAAGAATATATGAAGACCATGAAAAATGAAATTATTTCTATGAAGTGATTTTAAGGACATGAAAAATATATAAATACATATATATTTTTTCATTATGAATCATATAGATTAATATTTAGCTTATAATTTTTCATAATTAGTAATTTATAAGTAAAAATATGAGGCATAACCAAGAAAAAGTCCAACAAAGATATCCAACTAGGCCATCCCACACATGTGGTGGTAAGATTAACCATATGGGAGATCCATTCATGCCAACCAGCATAGAGATAGAATGTTATGGGTGCATAGTTCCCATAGGGGGGAACACATGTATATGAATGGAATGCGTAGAGAATGCATATAGGTTCCTAATTGTGAAAGGGTGTGGTATGGCCCATGTGGGAATGTGTGATGTGTTTCAGGTTAGGATCCAAGTGACAGCTTGAACTACCAGTGGGAACATGATTATTAATATAGCGGATCACATCCACTTTCACCTTCAATGTGGGATGAGTGCACACTAGTACTATTCACCTGATTAAAAACATATCCATATATCACATTTCATTATATATTCAATAATACAATGTTTCTCTAGCCTCTATGTTTTCATTATATTCATCACACGATGAAGACAGATGGAAATTAATACTCGATGTTTGAACACCACCCTCAATCAATATATTCATCGAGAGTCATCTCTATTAATGAATCTGATTAAAAAAAGACATTATTGACAAAAAAAATCTATGCATGGGTCTATTTGATGAAATAATATACTTCTGAATGAAAATGAAGTTGAAGGAGGTCATTAAAACATCTTTATATTTATTAAGATTGATCCATATAATTTTATGTGATATTAAAACATGAAAATTATTTTTTAATCAAAAAACAAGAATAAATATCATGTGAACCCATTTATATAAAGTCATTATAATTATTGGTGTCATGTGAAAGAAACTTGGGTTCAAAAATTACAATGACTATTGTAAATTTATGTAGGTTTTACTCACCACTATTATTAGACACCTTATATATCTTAGATGGGATGAGTAAGTGTTTATTCATCATCTATAAATATAGATAATCAGTGTTGAGATAAGTTGATGAAATGTTTTAGATTTCTCTAAAAAAAGACACTCCATTTTTTTGTGTGAACCTGTTAATGTGAAGACTTCTCGTGTTATCCATCCCTGTGAAGGAAGAAGATCCTATAAACCTCCTCATCTACATGAATAATATTCCTGAATCCTATGCTTTTCATGAAGAAACAAAAAGGACCCCATGAATAACCTACTACTTTCTTAAAGTGAAGTTACTAATATCTTATAGACTAACTTACTCACTTAATGTAGAAGGATAGGACATCCCATAATATATTCATGTGAAGTATAAAAACACTTCACAGGACATACATGGATTTCTTGAAGTAAATGAGGATACAAGAGGGATATCTCACATGATCCTTCTTTCCCGAAGGAACCAATACACCACATATACATATTTTTATTACAGGAAGCCAATTAAATTATAGAATACCCATTCTGCTAACTTTTTAGGCTCTATGTGAAGAATATAGTTGATGAATTCATTGAGGATTACATGAAACGCATATTCATGATTTAAGATATAACACATAAAATAATAAAGAATTAATTTTTATATGTTATAGGGTATACATAAGATACCATTAATGTAACATATGACATGATTTTGTTAAGAATTTATAATTTCACACGTCAATTTATTATCTCATGTTTTTTTATCAAATATCAAAATCAAAAGAAGAATTTTTGATCTAGTTGATATGTTCCTCAAACCTTTTGAATATAAGAATATACTTTAGAATACTATTCTACAAGATCCTGAAATTATTGATACTAAAGAAGAAGAATAAGATGAATCCCTCTATATTGCTTTATAATTTATGTTATCCAGATAGATTACCAAATCGAGGAAACCCCTCTTTATTGATGTATTTGAGCCAGCCTTTGTGATTGCTACTAGTTGAGGAACCTGATCAGAATTAATATTTTCTATTGATGAATACATGTACTACACTTTTTATCACATCAAAATTGATAGGGTGATATCCAAAACTATTTTTATTTAATGATTAGTATTTCATTACACTTGGTTGCTGCTATGATAATAGGTTCAAGGTCATACCCTTGTTTTTTCTTTTCTTTATAATAAAATTAAAATTGTGTATGGGTGGGATAATAACCACCATACACTAAGGATGAAGTCCTCCATGTTAAAGATCAACATCCTTAAAAAATCTGGTTCTCTTTGTTATTTATTTGTTTTATATGCATACTTTTTAACCACGATTGATGGTTATATAGTTCAAAGGATGGCCTTGTAATTAGAGATCACTCACCTAGAAGAAGAATATAATAAAACATAGAGTGTACGAGAGAAATGGGTGGTGACATGTATGGACATCACTAAATAATGAAATTTTAAATGATCTAATGTTTAAGATCTTGAATAAAAGATATAGAATAAGTCTGTTAATAAAAAAATTCAAGCCAATATCAAACTCTCCAAGAAAATTGGTGCCAAATAATTATAGATATATAAATGTGAATAAAGATGTTCTGGTTATAAAGATCATTGGATAAATATAAATTAGTAGAATGTTAATAACACTATGGACTTGGAATAAATATTTCACTCATTGGAGAAAAGGAATAAGTCTATCATTGATGTCAAAAATGCTCAACTTGAAATCAAAATAAAAAATATGAAGGATATTTGCACCTTTCTTCAAGAGAAACACAAAATACATGATAAAGTAGTTATAAGGATCAATAGATAATTTTAATATTGATTTCCATTAGTGTAGAATAATAAATCTATCCTCCATATTAAATGTCTTTAACTTCATGTTAAATGGGAAAATATTGAGAATGTTCAAGTTCAGTCTTTTTAATAAGCTAAAAGAAAATTTGTTACTACAATAGTTGTATCTGAACAATTTTATATGGATGGTTAGTATCCTAAAATTTATTCATCTAGTGTAAATAATATATTAAAATAATCTAATGATCAATCTCATGCATTCTATAAGAAGAAGGTACCATCTATTTCTTTTAATAAATATTTTCCTAACTCTAGCCTGATGAAAAATACAGGATCAAAATTAGAACTTTTACAAAAGTGGATGAAGAAGGAAAATAAATTTATCATCACTATAACTATAGTGAAGAAATATAAGAGAGAAAAAAAGATGTTATTCCACAAAATAATACCATTATAAGAATTGAAATAAATAGAAATTGAAAGAATGCCAATATTTCCATAATATAATCCAAAATAAAATATAAATATTTGTTAGGTATTATTAACTTATGAAATATTTGAGAAAATTTACTCTAATTACTAACTTAATATATTAGTATATAACTATCAAAGTATTACTAAATTAAGGGGAAGATAACTAATGAATATGAGAAACCCATAGATAAAAGGGGAGAATCATGCCACTAAAAACATATTTAAAAAATTAAATAACCTATATGGTTTTTTCAATGGTAGTATACATGGTAAAGTGGTATTTAATTTTAAGTCATAGAATCATAACACTAAAACAATTTATATAAAATTACCATAGAATCTAAATACTACACATAAGTCAACATTAGAAGAAAAGTGGGAGAATAATGATGTTTAACAAAATCTCAAGAAGAAAAAAAGGAGTGATGCACGAAAAAAGAATAATCTGCTTATTTTATGGAAGAATAAGTCATAGTATGGATAAATATATATAGAACATGGAAATAATAATGTGTGGATGAAATATTTATCTATATAAATATAGACTAGTCCAATATAAAAATAAAAGGACTTAAATGGTAAAGGGAAAACCTAAAAATCCATGTGGATATATCATGAATATTTTTCATATTCCAAATTATATATAGGTAATTTTTTCAACTAATTTTTATAGATAAAAAATTGAACAAGCACAGATGAATATAGATATTGAATGAAGTTAGAAGATTTCATATAAAGAAATAAAATTTCACGATATTTTATCAACAAATTATGACTATAAAATCACATAAGTTCTATGTAGAAGGTGGTGTTTTACATAACTATAATGAGTGGTTTTCAATAACAGAATCTAAAGAAGAAGCATTAAAGGAGAATTTAAAGGTTCCAATTAATGAATGTGTCATGATGGGAAGTGTGAAAATGAAAATACCATACAAAGTCATCACTAAAAAATTAATGACATCGTGATACCCAAAACATCAAAGTATTCCATAAAAGTATCCCTGAAGACTTCACCCTAATATTTAGTAAATAATAATTGAGTTTTATAAATGTTAAATAGTTATTAGTATTTACTCTCTCATTCAAAAGAAAATGAGACCTACCTTATTCCCTTCAACATTGTGTTTGTTCATTACTTATAAGGAATGGAAGTTGATTCATGTACACAGGAGGAGAACTAAGTTGAATAAACTATATTGTCATATACACAAGTCGGAATATTCATTCTTAGATTAAATGAAGTCTCAATACTTATTTTATTTATCTTTTGAAAAATAGAAGATTATTATTTTACAAATGATCAGAGATCAACCATGATAAATATGATCAATCTGTTATAGATGATAAATAAATTTGAAGTCACAATCATGGATGAGATCACAAAAATTGGTATTGAAGATAATTTTAATTTAAAATAAAAATTGATGACAATATCCATCTTGATGAAGTTAAGTTGTAGATCATCTCATGAGGGGAAGTATCCAAATATATTTATAAAGACTTATATTTCATCTAAAACTAAAATCTCTATAAGGTACATGTTTAAGAACTCATTGATGAGGTACATTGGCACACTCTTCTATACTCATTCATAATAAATTAAACGAAGGCCTATCTTAAATGGGAGAATTTAAATGAATCAATGACATGAACAAAATAATCTCATAGAATTTTTAGTACTAACTTCATGAACATTACCATATTATTGTAATTTAATGTTTTTATTCTATATTTTGAGATAACTAAATTAATTTTAGGTTGAATATAATAATTTATTTTTTATTGAACAGTGTTATTAGATAATTTCCACAAGAATTGTATATTTATTATCCAATTACAATCACGTTTGAAATAGCTGAATAGTCTCATAGGAAATAAGTAGCTTTTGTAAACTAGTTGGTATGATATTCTTAATTGAGAATGGAGTGTATTGATTTCTAAATTATACCCCTTTGTTTTCTACATCCAGTTACACCATGTTTACATAGAGTGTAACAATTGATGGAACATTTATTAAGAATTAATTGATACCATCATCACTCAAGTGATTTTCATTTTCTAATAATAAGGGGGTAGAAAATTAAAATTTTAGAATATAATTGGATATAAAATATTAACATGAATTTTTTATACATTAATATTGAAAAAAATAAAAAGTGGGAGATTGATTATCCTAATTTGTGTTCGTATTGTATTTTTCTCAATAATTAAAAAGTGATGAATCAATTGATATCAATATAGATTTTGTAAAGAATAGTATCATGTAATTTCAATGGTGTTCCCATGGGTGTTTATGATGATTGAAAATAATCCATCCCAAATAAATTCAAAGGTCGTATATTATCTTTTAGATGATGTATATTTCAAGTATGAATATTTTTTAATCTATATTTAATTTCAAATACATGTATCAATTATGATAAGGGTAATACATTTTCCACAAAATTTCAAAAAATCTTAAGACCATGTAAATATTGACTTGAATAAATAGAAGATGGAAGAATATACGAGTAAAATGTAAAAAATCACGAAGAGATTTTAAGACCATGAATATATATATATTAATGATGAATCTTCTTGAAGAATAGTTAGCTTATAATTTTCCTACATTTTAATTACATAGTATATATATGGTGCTTAACCAAAAAAAATTGGAAACCAAGCTATCTTATAAGGCCAACTCAATCCCATGCATGTGGGGGAAAGATCAGCTGCATGGGGGAGCCAGCTAGGAACGTCTCCATAGTGGTACAAGCTAGTGGGCACATATTTTCTATAGGGTTGAAAATGGGTATCCATGTGGTGGAAAAAAAGCATTCATGAAGGTTCCTAGGGGCTGTGAAAGTGTGTGGTGTGGCCCATGTGGGTGTGTGTGAAGTGTTCTGGGTGCTAACCCTGGTGCAGACTCAAATAATTAGTGGGAATTGGGAGTATGAATTAAGTATATCACATCCTATTTTATATTCAATGTGGGATAATCACACAAAGGTATTTTTTACCATATTAAAATAAAAAATCACATAATTTGTTCCATTTAAATTTCTTTGGTCCAAAACTAGTTTGGATTCCACATCATTGACATATCCATCTCACCAAGAATCATGGATCGATAGTGATACTAGACGTTCGACAACCATAGATGATTGGGTCATGCATTGAAATTATTTTCCTATGGTCAAGTTGAGTGAATGTGACATGATCAACAAACAGAATCCACACATGTGTATATTCAATGAAAGATTATACTGCTGAATGAAAACAAAGATGCAGGAGGCTATTTTTTTATATAAATACACATCATGTTCAAGATAATGAGTATCATATGATTTTAAAAAATGGGAATGGTTGTTTCATCACAAAATAAGGAGGAAGATAGTATGAATCCATTTATATGAATACACCATACTTTTATGCATTATGTAAATGAAACCCATATTCAAAATATAAAGATACCTTTACGAACTTATGGAAGATAGACTCACTGCTTTTATCAGACCAAGAAAATTTCTCAGATGGGATTATTCAGTGGTTCTTTATCATCTATAAATATAGGAACTCTGTGTCGAGATAAGATGATAAAATTTTAAATAGTTATATAAATAGATACTCTATATTTGATCCATGAAATACTATTCATGTGAATAGTTTTCATGTGATCCATTCATGAAAATGAAATAGATCCCATGAACCTCATCAACTACATGAAGAAGAACCATGAAGCCCACAACTATCATGATGAAAAATGAAATATCATGTGATGTAACTACTAATTTCTATCATTGAATTTTCTAAGATCCCACAAAATAAACTTATCATGTGAAGGAGATAGAGAATAAAATCACATGATATATTCACACAAAGGAGAAAACTACTTCATGAGACAAACAAGAAATTTATGAATCCAGTGAGGATACATTAAGTGATATCTTGCATGAACATTATTTCATGAAATGACTAAGACTCTGTATATAAATAAATCTATTATTTTGTTCCAAAGAACCTAAATAATATACATACTATATACTTGTCTATGTTCCTAAGATGAAGATACTGAAAGCATGCATTGATTATTGCATGAAACACATATGCATGGATGGGATATAGCCTAAAAATAATAAATAATTATATGTTCTATGTTATATGGTTTACTTGAGATACCATTTATTTCATATATGACTTTATTACATGAATATATTGATAATCTGACTTGATTATTAAATATCTCATGTTTTTTCAAAGGTCAAAGTTTGAAGAATAATTTTTAATAAAGTTGATAAATTCCTATTATCAACTAGATCAGTGAATAAATTTTAGAATAAAAGTCTTAAACATCCTGATTCTATTGAGATTTAATAAGAAGAATAAGAAGCAACCCTTTAGATAGCAAAATAATTTTTTCATCCATATTGATTGTTGAGTCTAAGACTACCCTCTTAGTTTTTGTATTCAAGGAAGAATTTTTCATTATTGTAAGTTGATGAATATAATAAGAATTATTATTTCTATTAAAGAATAATTATACAAAATATATGATCACATAATAAGTAATAAGATTATATCTTTAAATATTAAGCTTCAGAGATAAATCTTACATTATACCAGGTCAGTACCAAGAGAACATGTTCATTATCATAACATTACAGGTTCTTTTCTTGATAATAAATGGAAAGTTTTTTGTGAGTGGGATGATAATTTATTTATTTCAGGGATTTATTCACCCACATTTTAGGTGAACCTCATTAACATATCCTTGTGATATTTCTAGTTTATATGTTTTATGTGCATGCATTATAAGAACATATGAAGAAGAAAATATAATCATTCACTATGTAAGTGACAAAGGTTTCAAAAGAGATAATATTTTAATTTAAAGAAATATATTCCACATTGATTAACCCCCCCCCCCATAGTTTGGTCACCCAAAATTGATCCTAACATTTTCATAGATTATAGTAAATGTATGGAAATATATAAGTCATGCTTATTAAATTCCTTGGTTTTTATATCTATAATAACCAATTATATTTCATGTTATACCTGGGATTAATAAGAGGTTTAGTAATCATTTTTTCAAGTTTAGGTTATGGAAATATAGTAAGGGTATTATCATTTTTATGATAGGATTTGGAAATGGTATTATCCAAGATGTAAAATTTATGAAAAAGAAACAATGAGTGGATACTTGGTGATATTACTACATGAGGGATCTTGTAATAGTAATGAGGTCGTACTAATAATATTTTCCTTATAGGCATGATTATATAACATCCCTAGACACAAAAATGTTTTCTTACCAATATTTATAGTAATAATTATAAGAATAATGTTTAAAAAGTGTGTACTAACTAAAATTTTATTATTGGATCTTGTGAAAGTGTTCTTTTTTTGGGACTTGGTTCCCTAGAACCAAATATTTTGAAATTTTGGTTTTATATATATTTAAAAAAACTAAATATTTTTAAATACTTTATCACATATTTATTTTCTATATGGGTTAATTTAATGTGATAATGTCCAAGAATATCTATCACACTAAAAAGGTCATAGAAATTCCCCACTATGATGAGACTTTTGAAATGCAATATTGATATTATTAAACTATATTTATTATGTCCTATGAAACAAATTTATGGGACACAAATAATAAAAACTATAAAGTTTGAGTACTTATAAGTTTATGATACATCATCTCATGATGTTATAACTTGGTAATCTCTAAGACCAAAGATTATGAGAAAATCCTAGCTTCAGTATTTCAACTTCTTACATGTGTTATTAGATATTTCTATCTGAAAGCATGTGTAATGATCAATAAAAATTAATATTATAATTAATTCATACCATGAGACATTTATATATATATAATTCCTTAAAATGTGATTCCATATATTTAATAATATATTTTAATCATTGGGTGTGTCATAGGAGATATTTTATTAACTAATAACTTGATGAAGGATGAGTCCATTACCTTTTTATATAAGTTGATATCTCAACCCTATGATTAAAATTTAATTTTCAAATTAAATTCCATGTCCATAGTATATTGATAGGTTCATTTTAGGAAGTTAAAGAAATGAGGTCCATGAATATATATTGATGAAACAAGTATAAATCCTACCTAATGAGGTATTGATATAAAGATATTATATTATATAGAGATCATTTATATGTGGTTGTAAAATTTTTGGATTTAACTTCTTCTTCTTTGTTGACATTTCATGTTTCTAGATACTGATATTGGAAAATATATTAACCCATATAATTCCACCCAAAAATAATCCTCAAGGGCCACAGACTTATTGTTTCAATTAAAATCTATTAAACTCTTTTAGAATTAAATTAGTGGAATAAATTTTATCCTTTTGTCTATGGAGTAAAATTTTTCTAGATTGATGATAGAAATTATCATGTCAGAATATTTATATGTGATTTAAAAATTAAATAAAATTTTAATTCACTAGATCTGGATTATTATAAATATTTTTTTATATTAAAAATTTTAAAAAAATTATTTTTTGAGGTTTGGTAAATACTTGGGAGTAAATATAGGAATATTTATTGGATATTATAGGAATGATGTATTAAATATATTTTCAATACACATTTATTTATGTATTTATTGAAATGATATTTATTTTATATGGGAGGTATAATCATGTAAATAAAGTAATAATAATATTATAATTATTTATACATAGAATTATTTATGTATTATGAGAATAATTAAGGAACTATATAAAATTATTAATTTTCTAAAACTTTCCCTATAAATACTTGGTTATATCATTTTCTATCATGTCATGTGTTTTTGAAAAAAAATCCGTTCTAGGGATTCTTTCCACCATGGAGAGAATATTATCCATAATTATTTCAAAAGTTGAGAAAAATTTCTCACCATCCTCCTCTTATTATGATTGAGAAACTAAATATTAAAACCTAAATAAATTATGGGATTTAATGTACTTCTTCTATTAGATATGAATTTTAAGTATTCTGGGAGACAAAAATGGAGTGACATAAGATGAACAGTCATGTCGCACAAGCATCAGTTATACTATCATCAATGCTTTAACCTTAATGGATCACATGTTGATCACTGCTAGATGGATTCTATACTTAATTATTAATTATAAAATTATGTTTTAATGGAAAAAATTTGGAATTATCAACCACTTCTAAGAAGAAATAATTTCCATGACCACTGTAATCTTTATTTGAAATTATTTATATATATAATTTGAACATTTTACACTCTTTTGGGTTCTAGTGTTCCAATCAATATTTATCAAATTTAATTAATTTTTCTTGACATTTATATTTATGTAAATAACATATTATTCTTTGAATCTGAAAAAAAAAATTGATTTGGATATGGCTCAATAGGCATGTATACCATGTTCAAAACCTACCCAGGTTACCCTATGATACATGGATCTGGGAAAAAATGGTCGGTCATAGGTTTTTATTCAGGAGATGGAGGAGGAAGAAATAAAGGAGAGGAATAAGGAAAGGAGGCTGCACATGTTGTTAAATCGATGGGTTTTTTGCAATGGCTTATTAGTGACGGATTTAACGTTGTCGCAAATATTTTTTCACCAAGATTATTTGTGATGAATGTTTTATCACAAATAATTCCGAGCCTAGGGGTATTTTTGAGGGATATTGTAATCTATCTCAAATTATCATTGCGATTACTTTTCATGCTAGGAGGCAGGAAAGTGTGCCAAAAATAGTTCCGACAGATTACATATTTCATCGTAATAAACCATTTTTCATGATGGATTAAATAGGTCATCACAAATAGTAACAGAAATGAAACTATTTGAGATGGGTCATTTTGTCATCACGAATGACCCCCCACAAATTTCTGAAATTCTAGTAGTGACATAAATTAAATAAAAATGAAATTGAATTTTGGAAATTATATGATTCTATAACTATTGAATAAACATTGAAAAAATAACAATTTAAAAAAAAAATAGACTTCGATTTACACTAATAAAATGTAAATAAATATATTTTATTTCCAAAGGAACATGTTTTGGTAGAATATTATCTATAGAGATAATTTTATAAGTAAATAACTATAGAAAAATATGAAGCAGTTTAAAATAAAAAATGATCTTAAAACTAAAAGCATACAGCAAGTTCAGATCAAAATGTGAACATGTTAGAGATAGAATTTGGCTCCATCATAGATAAATAAAATTAATATTTACATATTATATTTCATATGAAATTGTATTTTAATAAATCTGATCACCATAAATCATGATATAGTAAAAACAAATAGAGGTAATAAAAACTATTTTTCACATGAAATAATAAGAGGGCTTGTATTACACAAAAAAATAAAAAAATAATAAATAACAATAAACTCCCAAAAATAGTACAGTTAAAGACCCCCCCCCCCCCCATTAAATTATATTTATATACTAACCATCGATGTTAAATGTCATGGACCAATTTTTGGATGTTATACTCAGTACCCCATAGAGTAATCATATGCGTTGTGTTTTATATCATATGAAAATGTTTTGGTGACTTATTCTCTATATATATAGGGTACCTTTGTATATAATGGATGAAAGTTTTATACACCACTTGAATAATTAATTTCACCACTTAAGAGAGCATATTTTTTATTAATACCATGATGGGACTTCTATTTTCCAATAGATTGATAACATGGAAACTGAAAACCCTCATGTGGATATTAATGTATTGTAATTTATGATTGTGGAACTAAAAATATTTTGTTCTTTGTATAATGATATGTATTGAATATAGAATGGGTTACCTTAGGCTCCCATGTGTATTTGATTTATGAATTGTTTATAGTCAACATGATGGGTGACCTAAGTGGGCCTTCAATGACATCTTATCATACTTTGGGATAATATGATGAATGTGTGGTGTGTGTTTCCCCCCCCCTTCTATATTAAGGTATCTAATTGATTAATAATCAATTATAGTAATTTATATAGTATAGTTATTTGAAGACTAGGCTAACATAAATATAATGTGATTTTGATGATATGTATGTTAGAGTTGGTGCCCTAGAACCAAATTTTGTGTACTTTATGATAACATGTATTCATTGTTTTTAATATTAATAAAATCTTTATCACATCATGATTTTTTTTCTTTGTAATATATTATTTGATAATTTATTGAGATTATTTGTCACACTTAAGGGTCATAACAGTTCCTTGCAATGATGAGAACCTAGAAGTGAAACGATTGTATTCTTGAAATATATGTTTTATTGCCTAATGAAATCATTTTAGGGAAAAAATGGTATAGGCTACCAGGGGTGGATACTCATAGAACTTTGAGTCACCTTCTCATGTTTTACACCTATGGTAATATACAGTGTAGGATTTTGTGAGAATGAGACCCGCTAGTAGAAAATCAACATTTATATATGTTATTGGATGTTCCTATTTGCAGTCATGTGTATTGATCCTTAAACCTTAATATTACTATTAATGATTTTTATAAGTCATGTACTTTATATATTGATGAAACCTGTGACAAAATATGTTCTCAAGGGGGTAGGATATGTTGGGTGCATCACGAGTAATAATTCATTAATGAATAATGCGAGAAAGGATTTTTTTCATTTCTGTTATTTAACAGAATTTGATATCTTAGGCCCTATGATGTAAATGATATAGCCTAAATAAATCCATGTCCATAGTGTCCTATGGGATAGTTCTATTTTTTAAAAGTCTAAGAAAGATACAAAAATCACATGGGTTGATGGCACCAACATTCAACCTTCTTGATTAGAGATATCATGATAAAGGAATTATATTACACAGTAAGTGTCCATATGAGGTATTATATCATTACAACATTCAAAATTTTCTTTATGGGTTCCTGGCATGTTACTAGATACTAACATTGAAGTTTAAGTATCTTTTCCAAATTCCACTGAGAAGGATGCCTAGAGGGTCACACACTAAGTGTATCAAGAATCTCAGTTAAATAATATATTTTATTTATTATTTTATGGTTATAATAAATATCATTCCCACATGTAGTTTAATAATTATTCATTTTTTTCTTGATCTCATATATTTCATCAAAAGTTATTCAAGATAATATTATGTGAGCAAAATACTAAATTAATATTTATTTTCAATTTAGTTGATATAATATTTATTTATTTATTAGAGAATAATGCAGTGATATTTATTTATTAAATAAATAATCATTATTTAAGTCTTGATAAATATTTTGGAGGAATGGATTATTTATTTTATTGGCCCAGTGTGATAAAACTACATATTGAATATTTTTTGAATAAATACTATTAAATTTTAATTTGTGAGTTTAGCACAAGATAATAAATATTATTATTATTATAATTATATACATGGGGTTCCATGAGGATTAAATAAATAATAAAGGTAACTTGTGCAATTATTTATTCTAAACTGAGTGGTATATAAAACCAATTATATTATTTTATTAAGATAGCCAATTCATTTTCTGTTGTGAATAATGATAGCCGAATAGAATCCTTTCATATCATAGAGATCTCCCTCTCCTCGAATGCTCCCAATAATGGACAGTGAAATTTCTCCAACATCCACTCTCAAGTCTAGAGAGATAACGGAGAATATTTTTGAAGTGATTCACAAGGATATAAAAGGTGGATGAAAAAAGTGATTAGATATACCATTCTAGCACCTAGAGATTCCTATAGTGATGTCTGGAGATTCGTGGAACATGTTTGGATCACCACTAGAGGAAATTTATTCTTGATTCCTACAATGCAATGATGGTACTTTGTAGACCCATTGTCATACCCAAAAATTAAGAAATAATTTATCACATGTTAATTCACCAATTACTTAAATTAGTTATAAATAATATGTAATGATCATGTGCTTTATTTCTATCATTTATCCACTGTCTATATTCTTTATTTCAATTCCATTGATCTCGGTGTTCATTATTGTGTAAATCTCATATTAATCATCGGTCATGAAAAAAAGAAAAGTTAAGAATGGACCATATAATGCCTCCACTTTACCCAAAACATATAATTTGTATCAAAGAGGTTACATAATTATTTTTAATTATTTAAATATCATTTATTGATTTAAGAATTTTTTGTTGGTTTTCAATTCTAGTTTAATTATTCTTCAATATGAATTGTGATTTTTGTATCCTTCTACATCGTCTCACCTAAATATAATAAAAAAGTTTAATTTTATAAACTAAATGAAATCAAAGATCTCATATGGAGGTTGCAAGGAGTTTATCCAAATAACACAATAGTACACACTATGTTACCAAGAGGTACACTCCGTGTACTAGTATTTAATGCACCAAAAACTAATTTAGAATTAATTCAATTTTTGGTCATTTATTATACATGGTAAATTTAAGTATACACCATGTGTTGACCATGCCAACATGGATCACAGTCAGCTGGAGTACACACTGTGTAACTTCAATACATGATGTGTAGTCCCTTAGTCACAAATGAGCCATGTATTCTCTTACATGGCCTACATGACTGGTTACCAAGTAACTCGAATACCACAAACCATATAGCCTATGTACACATAATTTCATCCAAAAAATTTCATGGAATGGTTACATGTTGAGTACCTAGGCAAACATCATGGATAGATAGTGAGAGGGAAAATACACATTGTAGGTCCAATGTACACATTGTTTACTTTTACCAAATTATGAAGAATTGAAAATTAATCTATTATACTATAAAAAACTTATCAATATGTTTTCTTTTCATGATTAATTTGAATGTACACACCATGTGATTGGTTTTATATATATAAATGTCTAATTAATTTCTACTTGTTGTTTGGATCTACATATCAGGTATAAGTCATGTTACAGTTATTACTCCATGTGAATTGAATCATTACAAACTACATAAATACCATGTGTTCTATGTGTTCATTATGTTGATAGTAGATACTATGAAATTATGTGATAATTTTTGTATGATACATATTAAAAGAGTAAATAGTATATGTGTATAATACATGTTGCATAGTTTGGACAGGTACTCAACGTATTTACTCAAAATTATATTTTTGTACATAATTAATTTTACTTTTTTTATTTAATTTGTTTAAAAATATGATGGATGAGAATCTCAAGATAAATTCTAATGATAATTAAGATAAAATAATTCATTAATTAAATAAGATAATTAATTGATTCGAGTGTGATTTATCTTAAATAAGAACAATTATGAATTGAATGTTAATTTTATTAAATTTATAATTCATTGTATACATGTGGATGATCATGATATTAAAAAATCACTTTATATGTGATTGGTTTCATTAAATTTATTACTAAATTATATTTTTGGTTTATGTGTCATCTCTCATATCATTATGTAAGGGTGTGCATGCTTATAGTTTATTTTATGTAAACCCCTAAACCAATTATTTGGTTCCCTCACCTATGTGTGAGTAAAATCATATGTAATATATAGAAATCTGTAGCTAGAGGATGTGTTGTTGGAACCACCTTGTTTATAGGTTTGTATTTGTTGTCAATATTTGTCAATGGAATATCAAAATGAAAGAGATCAAGAATTACTCCAATAAAATGGAGGAATGGAAGCTCACAGTGAAGGAGATCATGAAGTACTCCGATGAAGTAGAGGATTAGTGACTCAGACGATTGTTGTACTGATCGTAAGTTCAAAGAACATGTGTCAAAGGTGATACATTGTTTACAACAATGAATAATGTGGGTTGCGATCCATCTGAGACCGATTAACGAAGAATTAGGTGAGAACCATGCAAGAGTCTTCCTGACGAATTGAATCGGTTTGCATGAAGTATATCATGATGGTTGATGAAGAAGAAAATGTGCAATTATTGGAATTCTGAGATAGTCATGCACATAACATTGTCATAGAAGATGATGATGCTAATGCTATGCCTTCAAAGAATACATATCACAATAGAGGAGTTTGTGATACAAGCAGAAGAGTTGTCGAAGGATACAAATCACCAAGAAGAAGTGTTGTTGAGGTGATCGTGATTGTTGACAAAGCAAAACAATGACATACAAATTTGTTGACAAAGAGGATTTTATAGTGGAATGTCGAGCTCAAGAGCTGAGGTCAACAATCCATGTTTGATTCAAGAACGTCGATAAAAGGAATGGATGATCTGGAGGCGGTACAAAAAGAGCAGATACAAGGTGGTGCCATTTTCTAGTGTTTGCCAAATTTCCGGGCCTCAAAATCAACAAATGAAGAAAGAGTGATTTTGGAAAAGGGACTTGCGTGCCATACTCTTGGAGGATAGGAAACTTGGGCGCCATATGTTTTTGAAGATCAGAGCATCAAAATATGGCAAAGGGATCAGGGTCGCGCAAGTTTTGGTGAGGTCGCGCAAGTGAATTATGTGCCAGGAAGAGACTTGCGCGCCGACTCCTTGAATGCATTATAACTTGAGTGCCTATGGTTTTTCGAGATCAGAAGATCCAAATTTGGCAAAGGCAATATGTTCGCGTATGTTTGGATGTTGATCACGCAAGTTCCTAGCAGGGGCCGAGACTTGCACGCCGATGGATGACTAGCGTGCCGCCGTGCAGGGGGTACAGTTTGCCTATAAATACTGGACCACCCCTCCTCATTTCTCACGGAGCTCAAGACTTTGAGATTTTTCGATCTCTCATCGCGCAGTTGGTTGAGCCGCGCAAGTGGTAGTTGGGTCGCGCAAGTAGAGGTTGCGCGCCAACTGATGGTTGAGCGCCCCAGGTGATTTGAGCAAGGAAAGAAGTGAGTCGTGCAGGTTTGAAGTTCAAGAAGACAGAGTTGCGCAGGTGCTTTGGTGACACTTGCATGCCAGGTTATACTTGCGCCCCTAAGACTTGCGCACCAGATGGAGACTTGCGCGCCGGGCTTGAAAAGGAGAGCCAAATATTGTTGAAGTACGCCCGCCTTTCTGAAGCTGCACAAGAGCTAAAGATTTCCTGATACTTTCGGTGCAAAGAGAGATTGAAGAAGAAATATTGATGATACATGCATGATCTCATGCATACATGATGAATTGATTCTGACGAATGCCGAGTAAGCTGAATATCATTTATTGAGAAATCACATAAGTGATTGTGATTCAGGAAAACGAAGACAAGGGGATCTAGTGCATTTAGTCATTGCACTAAAGAAGAAAGGTTGAACTATAAAGAGCATCAACTCTGAACCCTGATGCAAGCAAAGTCTCATGCTGAACAGGTGACAAAGAACATCAATGCACATTTATTGAAGAGACCTTCACGTCTATAAACTGAGTGGGACTTCACCAACGGCAGTGATCCAGGGGGAGTCAACGGGAGTGACCCGAGGGACGCAGTGAGCTATCCCTGAACAATTGTAAAGGCATTGATCTTGGGACAGAGTGTCTGTACCCGAACATTTGTAATCCGTAGCTAGTGAAGCATAGTGTATTTAGGTATGACTGACAACCTGTCAGCATATGATCCTTGGACGTAGCCCTTAGTGGTGAACCAAGTAAAAATAGTTGTGTCATCTCTCTGCATGTGAATGTTTAATAGCTGTTCATATCCATCATACAGGTTTAAGTAGTTCCTACCAACGTGGGAACAAGATCCACAACTAAAAGAAGAAAAAGTTGCCACCCTGATTCACCCCTCCCCTCTCAGGGTGTCCCGGGGTCCTACATGTGGTTCATGTTTGGAGCTGAGGAAAAACTGATCCAAGAGTGATACATAGGCAGAAAGTGTAAAGCTATAATACGAACCATTTATAGTTCAAGGTGTTTTCCCCTAGGTCAATAGTTAGGCTATTATCCACTAGATAAATTAACGGTTAGTAAAACCTCATGATTATTCTACATTATTATTTTATTTCTTTCAAGTTTCATGGTTATTTCATTATATATTTTTTGGTATGATCACATGAATTAATGAATTAATGAATTAATAATAATGCAGTATGGAACTAAAATACATTGTCTTGTGAAAAAAAAATCTATGACATGGTTAGTCACTTAAGTAAATATAATTAATATTAAAAATCATGTAATAAAGATAAAAATTGGAAATTTAAACATAAAATATAAAATCCATAAATTATATATATTAATTCATTATATCCTTCCACTACATCAGTTAAAATCAAATTTTTTGGAACAAGTTGGTTGGAAGTTATTTTCTGAATGCTGGAAAGATGTCAGAAGAAGTGATTGTTGAATGGTTTTGACATTTTTTGTATTTATGGGAAATAAATTCAATTTTTATGTTTTTGTAGTTGGATGAAGGAGAAAAAAACTTAGAAGATAGGATGCATGTTTCTTAATAAATTCAATCATTTATAGTTTTCTATTCTAAAGATATATTCTTGGTAAATTTTTTTTTCAGAATCTTTTTTTTCTAAAATAAAGTTTTCATATCAGAGTGAGAATCTATTTCAGACTCAATTTGTCTTTTATATTTTTGAAGACACTAATTTTGAGGATTTTGTCTTCTGAAAAAATTTCCCAATACCATATGTTGTATAAAACTTGTGATCCAAGCTTTGTGAAAGAAATAGAGAGAAGATGTATTTGGTATGTTAATCAATATGATGTTGTTCCAACCTCAATGTTTTAAATATCCTAAAGAAATAATGATACAAGAAATATTTTGTGAAGGAAAAGAGAATATGAAGTTAAGGTCTTCTAGTCATAGATCATTGGTGTGAGTATTACCTGATAGAGAAGTTTGTAGTGACTAGGAGTTTGTATTTTTTGAAGTTGGAGGCTTTGAAGAAGTGTTGATCGATAGTTCAATCAGACTATCTAATTCACCGAGTGAACCAATTTATCAGATGAACCATTAGCTGCTAAGTTTCATAAAGGAAGAAGTCACTATCGGCCTCGGTCGATCAGACATGTCAAACCACTAATACATTAGATGGTCGGTGACATCAATAATATATAAGATGTAGAATTCCAAAAGAGGCAGAACATAAAAATGTCTAAATCATATTAGATTGACTTTAATTGTTGGAACAAAGATATTTTGATGCTGATGAATGTGTTGGGTTTCATATACCAATCAATCTGATGATATAGAATAGTTTAGTCAAATATTTTCATGAAACCCAAATAATTGGAGTGATTTCTAAAGTTTTTTTAGTTTTCCGTAGATTAAGACCAGATGTCATGAATTTTTCAAATTGGGCTAAGAGTCCTCATGAAATACTAGACATTGATCCATAATATGGTAAATAGAGACTAGTCCATCATACTCTTGTTGATAGTGATATGTCATCAGATGTTGGACTTCATAAGACATAGTTCCATCGATCTGAGGAACAATTGATCAATTGAATAAAGTGGAAACATATTGAAGTTTCCATTGGACTATTATAGGGTTCTACAGTCTATAGAAGTTGAAACATTATTTATAGAAGAATAATTTTAGTTTGTTTAGAGAATAATAATTAAAATTATTCTATTTTAATTATGTTCAATCAGATCAAGTAAATCAAAATTTCAAATTGTATCAGACTGAATAATTGTTTGTAAATTCAAAGGAGGTTAAAGTTTTGAGAATATTTGAGAATAATCCATAATAATTGATAATCATAGAGAAGAGTTCAAATTTAATTCAAAATGAAAATGAAATTCAAGATTTTGGATTCAATATGAGTAGGAAAGTGAAATAGGTTTACCACCCATTTCTCTTTTAAAACACCTATAAATAGAGTTCAAAGTACAATGTACATTGAAAAATATTCACATGTGGGAGAGAGTGAGAGATCTAAATTTTTTGTGATATAATTGTGAGAGAAGGGTTTAAAATAGATTTTTCTTGAGAAATATTTTTGGATAGAAGAAGTGTGACAAAGATATTGTGGTCAGGTCTTTTTGAATCAGACCGACCAATTAGACTACTAGGTGCAAGAAAAGAAATAAGTGATTCTGATTATATTATGGACTGACAACATAAACCTATTTTTAGACTAAATAATCATACTAGAGAATCAAGTTGAGCTATTAGACTGAGTTTTAATACAAATTCCAAAGAATTTGTTCTTACCTACTTCTTGGTAAGAAAGTAATGGTATGTTTTTATGAATATTTAAAAAAGTGGAATTTGTTGAATAATAATAGTGAAATTTTTTAAATTAACTAGTGAAGGTTTCAAAACATGTATCAAACACTCATTTACATCATTCATTCTAGAAAAATCACATGCAATGTTGTATTGATCATAGTGCTATACAAGTGTGAGGGTATTTTTTACTTGTTCTATCCACACAAAAGGATTATTTTCTAGTGTATTTTTTGGTATTAGATTATTTCCAAACCACTCCAAGGTCTATATACTCTTATTGAGTAGTGAACCTTCTAAATAATTGTTTTTTTGTGGATTTGTAAATTTTTTATTTTTATAAAAGTGATACATCTTTAATAGGAGGTAAATGTTATTATAAAATAAATATAACATAAAAGAAAAATATATCATTGATTAACCCCCACCCCCTCTTAGTGACTACATTGATCTTATTTGGGAATTTTTAATAAGTATCAGAGGGATGGTTCCCTTCATTTACTCTTTGTTGAAGTTTTTTAAGAAAAGTTGTAATCGAGAATTTGAATTGTGTGAATAGTAAAGGGGTCTCAATTTTTAATTGAAATAATTATTATATATTTAAAGATAGAATTTTTTATATCTTTTATCTCAGGGTTATGATTTTTTAGAGGTTATTATAGGTGGATTTACTCCTCTCGTTGAAAATGTTCCTATAACATATATGGATAAGAATGATCTTGATAATGATGGAAGGAAAAATAATTATTTACTCTCATAACTTTTTGAAAGTGAATTCCTTAGTGTTAAGGGAGTTGGAACTACCAAAGGTATCTAGGAGAAGTTGAAAAATATCTATGAAGGTAATATGAAGGTGAAGAAAGCAATGTTTCAAATTTTGAGGCTTAAGTATTAAAATCTCAAAATGGGTGAGTATAAATCTATTGGTTACTTGATTACAAGGTTGAATGATATTGTTAGAACCATAAGATGTATTGGTGAGATGTTGGAGGATTCAAAGGTGGTGGAAAATATATTATGAATTCATTCTAACAAGTTTGATACCAAAGTTTTATATTTGGAAGATATATATTTGAAAACTCCATCTTTGGATGAACTTTATAGTACTTTTGTGACTTATGAAATGATAAGGGCGAAAGTTATGAAAAGTAAAGAAAAAGTTGATAGAGATATTTCCTTAAAAGTTTCAATGAATGGAAAATATAAATATTTTCTTAAAAATTATGTAGTTAGTGACTCCAACACTGAAAATGAGGTTCGTAACAATTTTGATGAATTCTTATCCTTATTTTCTAAAAGTCTAAAAATATCTATAGGAAATTGAAAAGGTAATATTCCTCTAAAAAAATAGATTTTAGAGTTTTTGGGAATTTTATTTTGAATTTCTCTCAAAGAAATAATGAATAAGAAAGTGATGAATATTATAGAAGTCCGGGAATATATTTGAATAAACAAGGTGACAAATCAAAATCTTTTTCCGTGGTAAAAGATAAAAATTTCTCCAAGTCCAAAAGGAGAAGTTTTTTTCTAAAGATGATGAAGATGAGGATAGTGAACTTGAATCTGAAAAATTAATTGAATTTGATATTGAAAACATGTTTATCAAAATAGTTAATGATAAAGAGTTTAAAAGTAATAGTTCTGGAGAAGAATACACTCAGTTATAATTTCATCTGAAAATAGAATTGAAATAATTTCCTCAAAAAATTATAAGACTTGAAAGAGAAATCAATAATTTAAAGAATAAGTGTTATATATAAAATAATAAAGAATATTTTCTTGAAGAAAAAACTATGCTTCTAGAAGATATTTATTTCTTGAAGAAATGTTGATAAAAATAATAGAATCAAAATGAACATATTGAAGTGAAGATCGTTGAAAAGGAGGAAGAGTAGTAACTTGTTCAATAAAAGTTATCTAAATCTTAGAAAGTATTTACAGGTTTCAAAAACTCCATCTCTAATGTTTATGAATGATCTAAAAAGTTTGAACCTAATAAATATAAAAAAATTATCTTTAATGGTTGAAAATAAAATTGAATGTTTTCTTAAGAAGAAGAAACAATACAATATGTTGTATGTGGCCAAAACAAAAAAATTGAAAATTCTAATTTTTCTAAAATTTCAAAGTCTAAAAAAAATATTTCTATTAATTCTAAGACTTTTACAGTAGGGAATAAATCCAAATTTGATAAGAATATTTAAGGTTATAATAAGAATTTTGGTACTCAATAAATTTTTAATATGGAATTTATGAATTTTTTTGAAAAACATGTTTACAACTCCATATAGTGTAGAAGTTATAGAGGAAAATGCTTTTTCTATAGCTATTGTTGTTATCGTGGTGGATCTGGGCATACAGAAAATATGTATTGGTTCAACCAACAAAATTACAATTATCCCATGAGTAATAGAAAGAAAATTTTGTAGGGGATTCAATCTTATTAAAGAAATAATTCTAAGAAAGTTAGTTTGAAAGTTAAAAATAGATTCCAACCTTCTGAAACTATTTTTGAAAGATGTGAAAATCCTATATATATTTATAAATTATGTCTAGTTTTGATATCATCACAACAATATGTTTATAAAAATTATCAAAATCTAGATGTGGAAGAAGATAAAAGGAAATAAAATTTTATTTTTATAGAAACTTTTCTTAAATCTATAGAATGAGAACAACCCTAGATTTTGGATAATGTTTAGTCCTCACATATGAAAATAGATTTAAAGCTATTAAAGAATATGAAGGTATTTAAAGAAGTAATAGTGATGTTGGGAAATGATGAATCGCTCAGAATCAAAGGTGTTGATTCTATTATTATTAGGGAATAAAAGTTGAAATCCAAGAAGGCGTTGTATGTTGATGGGCTGAAACACAACTTATTGAGTGTTTACTAGCATTTTTATGGAGATAGTAAAGTTGTTTTTATAAAGTATGGTTTTTTTAAAAATAGTTGAAGATGGAAAGTTTGTTACAAAAGGCCAACATATAAAGGGAATGTTGTTTTAATTTGGTGATGTATGGAATTTGGGTTACTTAATAATGATGGAAGTAAATTAGTTATGGCATAAAAGATTAGAAAATATATGTTAGATAAATATGGCTAAGCTATCAAAGTGAGATAGTATTTTTGATATTCCTAATATGGCTATAAAAATATATTGGTGTTGTTCAATTTGTTAGAAAAATAGAAGATTATAAACTTTGTGCATAGGAAATTTGAAATCCTTTCAACTCATCCCCAATAAATAATTCATTATTATATTTTTGGTACAATGAGTAACCAATAAAATTTTAGATATAATTTATTTATTTATTTCATTGATTACTTTACTCACATTTCTTGTATTATGTATTTAAACAATAAATCATTTTCTCTAAAGATGTTTAATAATTTCAAGAGAAGAGTCAAAAAAGAATGTAGATATTCTATGAAGAATTTATGGACTGATACAAGTGGGGAATATAAGAATGAATAATATTGAAGATATCTTGGAAAACATATAATTATTCATAAGTTTAGTACACCATATGCACTACAACAGAATGGTGTTTCTAAAAGGAATAATAGAAGTTTGGTGGAGATGGGGTATACAATGCTGATTGAACATGGAATTTCTCACTATTTATGGAGTCAAGAGATGATTTCAATAGTTTATATTTAGAATTATTTTTTCTACAAGATATGTTCTGATATAAATCTTTATTAAAAGTTCTATAATAAAACTCCTTGTTTGAAAAAATTAAAGGTTTTCAAGAGTCCCTATATCATTGAAGAAAAGGTGTAAATCTTGATAATTTTTATCAAAGAGTTGATTATGTAATAATTCTTTCCTATGATCCTAATGGTAGATTATATAGATGTTTCAAAAACTAAATGGTAAGAATATCCAATTTCATTGATGTAAAAGTTCTTGAAAAGGTAGAGGAAGATGTTTCAAAATCACATGCAGGATAGGAAGATGAAGATAATTAAAGCGTTATTATTGAGAAACATGAAAATAATTCCAAAAATGGTGATTCCATATAGATGGAAGAATAGGAATCAGCTCTTACTAGAGATAAGGAATTATTTTTTATATCTCATCCAAGGATGAGAAAAAAAGGTGCAAGCTAAAAATATCATTGGTGATAAAAAAAGGTCCAAACAATAAGAACATCAAAGTTTTTTTCCCATATATATTTTCATTAAAATGTTAAACTGGAATATGTTAATAGATATTTTGAGAATTAATAATAGATTCATGTTATGAATGAATAGTTGGGTCGGATTGATAAGAATGATACTTATGAACTTATACCCAAACCAAATGATAAAAATTATATTTTTATAAAGTGGGTGGTCTGAAATAAGTTGAATGAAGATGGTGAAGTGATAAGAAACAAATCAAAATCGGTGTGTGAAGGTTACTCGTATATTGATGGAATTGATTTTGATGAGACTTTTTGTCCTGTTGCGAGGTTAGAAACAATCAAAATATTTCTTGAAATATTTTTACAAATAAGTATTAAAAATTTTCAGATGCATGTAAATTCATCATTTCTAAATGGAGAAATTGATGAATAAGTATATATTGAACAACTGTGTGGATTTTTGGTTTGAAAATATGAAAGTTACGTGTGTAAGTTGAAGATATATTTTTTTGGTCTAAAACATGCTCTGAGAGATTGGTATTCCAAATTGGATACATGCTTAGGGAAGTTTAACTTTAAGAAAGGAAGAGTTGGTAGTAATCTATACATAAAAAATCATGATATTTCACTCATTGTGATTGTTTATGTTTTTGATATTATCATTACAGGGAATTATGAAAGAACTTGTGAAAAGATTATGGAAGAGATGAAGTATTTTAAAATTTCTATGCTTGGTGAAATGAAATATTTTCTTAGCCTACAATTCTCACAAAATAAGAAATATATTTTTTTATATCAATAGAATTATTCTAAGTAAATTCTTAATAATTTTATAATAGATAATTTAAAACCTATTTCCATGCCAATTTTGGTGGGAACCAAGTTTCTAAATATGGAGAAGCAAATGAAGTGGATAATAAATAATTTTGGAAGCTGATTGGAAGTCTGTTGTATCTCATTGTATCAAGATCAGATATTTTTTATGTTGTCACCTTATATGAAATATTTCAAAGTGATCCAAATGAATCTCATCTCTTATCTAGAAAAAAACATTCACATATATCATAGTCATAACATATTTCGATATCAAATATAATAGCTCAGTAATAATTGATTTTTTTGGTAATACAGATACCAATTGGGTAGGAAGTGTGGATGGTATAAGATTTAAATATGGTGGATTTTTATTTTTTGTGGAAATTTGGGTGAGTTGACATACTAAAAATAAAAAATATATAACTCTTTTCATGTATGAAGTTGAATATATTGCTACCACTCAAGATATAACAAAACTTATATGGACGATGACTTTGTTAGAAGATTTTCTAGTTGAAGTAATGTTACCTATACTCTAAGGTTGTGGTAATCTGAGTGCTATAAATCTCACAATAAATATAGTTCAATGTTATAATTAAAAAAATATGACAATCAAATTTAATTTAATCAAAGAGTGTGTGTAGAAGAGTGAACTCAATTTTTATTATGTTCCTACAATGGAACTAGTTGCTGAAATATTCACAAAACCTTAACTAAACAAAAAAAATTCAAACTGAGTTTGAAAATGGGAATCCAAACTATTTATATCCAATTTTAAGTTATGTTTTTCTATCCCCACTCTTATCTAATCTTCGGATAGTGTTTCCAATGGGGAGAAAAAAATGTTTCATAAATCTATCCATTGGTATGTGATAAAAATTTTAAAGAAGCATCTATTTTGGGAGATTTTTTTAAAAGGGGTAAGTTGTAAACTAAGAGAGTATGTGTGTGAACTATACTAATTGTTTTTTGAATTTATTATAGGAGACATATTTTTATAGGAAAATGAAATAATTTTGGAAGAGGTGGAAAGTTTGAAGTAGAAATTTTGAAGTTCAAGAAAAGAAAAGTTTGATAAGTTACTATGGACATCATGGTTTTCCAATCCATGATTCTTATTTCCTAAAATGATTTTTCTCATGTAGGGTTATAAATTTTGTTTAGTGATCCATTGATTGATTTTATAAATTTTTAATGATTTATAAACCTTGGTTGACAACAAAATACAAAGGGTGATATTATTAGGACCAAGTTGGATGTAAGTTGTTTTTCAGATGTTGGAAGGATTCTGAAAGAAGTGGTTGTTGAATGGTTTTATCTTTTTTTTTGTATTTATGTAAAATCACTTCACTTTGTACGTGTTGGTAATCAGATTAAGTAGTAACAAACTTAGAATATCAAATTCATATTTTTTAAGAGATTCTATCATTTTTAGTTTTATGTTCTAAATATTTCTTCTGGGTGAATTTGTTTTTTAGACTCATATTATGTCTGGAATGAAGTTTTCAAATCATAGTGAAAAGCTATTTCGAACTCAGAAATTCTATCATATGTTTGAAGACACTAAATCAGATAATGATTTTTTGTGAAAAAATTTATCAATATCATAATTTGGATAAAACTTTTGATCCAAGCTTTGTGAAAGAAAGCAAGGGAATATGTGTTGGGTATGTTAAGTCGGAAAATGTTGTGCCAGCATCATTTTTTTAAACATCGTGAATAATTCATGGTAAAATTTGGATTTTGTGAAATAAAATAGAATATTATTTCTAATCCTTCCTATCTTAGATCATATTTTTGAGTTTTACTGGACACAAAAGTTGTTTTTTGACTGGAAGTTTTTATTTTTTGAAGTCATAGGCTTTTCATTAGTGTTGATCAATTGGTATATCATACATTTTGATTCACCAAACTATCAATCCATCATATGAACCATTAGATGCTAAGTTTTAAAAATGAATAAGTCATTGTTGGTACCAATCCATCATAAAATTCAAGCCACTGATACATCAAAATTTTGGTGACATAGATAATAGATCAAATAAAAATTACACCATAGGAAAAACATATGAATGTACAAATAATATCATATAGACAATAATTTTTGTAATATATATGTTTTTTACATCAATGAATCAGTTGGGTTTTATATGTCGATCAATCGAATGATGTATAATAATGTAGTAAACCATTTTCATGAGACCTGAAGCATCAGAGTGAGTTCTAAAGGTGTTTTTTCAATTTATTAAGAACAGAAGTTCTGAATTTTTTGAATTGGGTCAAGATTTTCCATATAATACTTAAAATTGATCCATCAAATGTGGAATATAGACAAGTCTATCAGATGCATGAGGACACCGATAAGTCATCAGATGCAAGAATTCATCATATGCAGTTTCATCAATCTGAGAAATATTTGATCATTTGAAGAAAGTGGAAACATATTGAAGTTACCATCATAATGTTGTGGGGTTATAAATTCTATATAAGTTTCAAAAAAATTTATGGAAGAACAATTTCAGTTGGTTTGGAGAAACAGAATGGAAAGTCTTCTATTATACATATGTTCAATTGGATCAAGAAAATCCTAATGACAGATTGTATTAGATTCAATAATTGTTCATAATTTGGAAGGAGGATAATGTTTTGAGAATATTTGAGAATAATATAAAATAATTTAGAAGAATTGATAAGAGGTAAAAATGAATTTGTAACATCCCAACATGGGAGCCACACACCGTTTCCTCGAGCCGATTCACTATGTGACCTCAAGCGCACCTCCCCATACGTTAGTGGCTGCTGACAAGCACTGAGGGTCTAATATTGATAATGGGGATATTATACCCTCTTTATCAAAGGATCACAATAGAAAAAATAAATGAAAATAACTAGAATATTTAATCATAACTATAATAATACCAGTATCACAAGATGATCAGAACTAGAAATACAATATCAAAACTAAACAGTAGATATTCCATACCAAAGTATGTGTTAAGTGTAAAAATGAATCCCAAAAGTAAATACACTGGAAACTCCTAATCAGGTCTTGAACCACATATGGCTCCCTCATCCATGCTCCACACAAATCATCCATCTAACATTGTTCATTTTCCCTTAACTTTTCATGAAACTGTGAAATCTATTTGGGTACCAATCAGGAAACCCTAGTTGGGTGTGAGTACAACTCAGTAGGCTGCCAACAGCGACATCTAAAACAATTTAAAGACAAAATAGTGTATAAATTTTTATAAATAAAAAATAAAAGAAATAAATAAAATAGTTTACATTTATTGAATTATACTTTATTTAACCACATAACCACCGATTTCTTTAGGACACCTGAACTCTCAATACATATTTTATACCGTGTTGGAGTCTAAACTATCCTTAAGGGATATCATATATATAAATTTCATTATTACCATTCATCATCAAAATTCATGACTAAATTACTTTTTTACCATTCATTATCACAATTCACATCTTAATGTCATTGTTACCATTCATCATCTCAATTAATATCTGAATTCTATTATTACTATTCATCATCACAGTTAATATTTAAATTCCATATTACCATTCATCATCACAATTAATATCTAAATTCCATTACTAACATTCATCATCACAATTCATATTTGAATTCCATTATTACCATTCATCATATCACTATGGGATTTTGATGCAGTAGACCATGTCCCACACATGATTATCACATATATCACAATATCAAAATTTCACATGTATCTCAATATCACATTAATTAATTAACTAATTAACTATTAAAATTGAAAAAAAACATATTCAAATCATTACATTAATTCATTCAATAATTAATTAATCTCGTCAATTACATTAATTAATTTAGTAATTAATTAATCACGATAATCTCATTAATTAATCCAACAATTGATTAGTTACAATAATTTCATTAATTAACTCAAAAATTAATTAATCATAATTCAAAAAAATCATAATTAAAAAAATATCCTTAATTAATTTAACAATTAACTAATCCAAATCAACAATCACAATATACCCACAATTAATTCAACAATTAATTATTTCAATTCAATCAATTCAATATCCCTAATTTCACAATCCCTAAATGAATTAATTTACCAAATTGATAAATTCAATTTAAGAAACTAAATTTCTATTATTCCAATAAAAAATCTAAAAGTACATATAAGTAATTGAAATCAATACTTTGGGATTTGAATAATAGACCACCTACCTCAAAATTGGTGACAAATGCTCACCAATAGATATCCCCAATTCGGGTGACTAACCCTAATCACATCAAAAATCAAGATCTTTATTCAAATCCTAGATTTAAGATCAAATGAAATGAGATATATAAAACCTATATCTAGATCTAAATCTAACAATTTAAATCCCTTCAAAGGATAGAAGAAGAATAGGAAAGAGATGGGAAACCAATAGGGATGAGATTCACTTACTGTGAGGGTCGTAGATCTTCAATCCGCCATTTTATTTTCAATGAACAAATCTTTAGAGGGATTTTAATCCATATAAAAGCCTCCAAAAACAATAGAGAATTTTTATGGTCAATATAGGGTCAATTATGGGTTAAAATGGGGGGATTCAGAAATTTTAATTCTAATTTTGAGGTCAATTAAAAACATGTACACGGTTTCCTTGGCAGGGGAACATGGTTTTCCAAATTGTGTGCCTTAACTATGCACCAATTTTAAGGTTGGTTCATAGTTTTTCCTAATATGGTGCATGGTTTGAAAAATTGTGTGATGGATATGTGAATCCCCTCTGCTTGGGTTTGCATGGTTTGATAAGTTGGGGTGCAAGGTTTGGGAAAACCATGCATCAACCATTTTTTTCCCAATTACTTCCAAAATTATCAATTTTCACCCAAATTCACCCCAAGATACAACCCAAAAAAAAGTCCTCAAAACTAAAAAAAGAGTACCTATAAAAAATCATGAGACATCTCCAGAAAAGGTTGGGATCTTACAATCTCCCCAACTTATAATAGCTCATCCTTGAGTTGTACTCCCAATCATCTCTAAGATTTCAAGTCAAAAATATCAGTCCATTGAGACCAAATATCTACTTATATCTACCATGTTTCCTCATGAACATGACCATGTTTCCACAACACTCAAACTATCTGCATGATCTTTCCCTGCAATATGTTCCTGTTGAAATCCAACACATGTATCAGAGGCTCCTCAAAGGATGCATCTATCTCAAGTTAAACATAGTACACATTGATCACATAATGTGGGTCTAGATGACCCCTTTGAAGTTTTGACACATGGAAAACATCATGCATAGCACTGTATCTCTATGGAAGAGCCAATTGATACTCCACCAACCTGATTCTCTCAACAATCTCAAACGGTCCAACAAACCTGGTCACCAACTTTCCCTGCCTCTGTATCCTATGGTGACACAACTTAGGTGTCACCCAAAAGAATACATGATCACCCTCTATAAACTCTAGGGGCCATTGATGTCTATCAGGATGTGACTTATGTATACTTTGTGCCCTATACATATGTTTATGAATCAACTAAACCTGCTATGATGTCTACTACATGAGACTCGATCCCAAAAACTCTAACTCACCTACCTTCATCTGGTATAGGGGTTATCTACATGACCTACCATAAATATCCTCATATGGTTCCACCAATATTGTTTCCTAAAAACTATTTTTATAAGAGAACTCTGCCAAATATAGGTTCTTATCCTAAGACCCGCCAAAGTCTATGACACATGCCCAAAGAATATCCTCAAGAACAAGTATCGTACACTCTAACTACCCATCTATCTGTGGGTGGAAATCCATACTTAGTAAACTTGTGTACCAAGATCCTTCTTCAATACATACTAGAAGAATGAAGTAAAGCATGATTCACTATCTGGAACTATAGTCCATGGACCCCGTGAAGATGGAATATCTCTCATTCATACAATTCCCCCCAACTTTTCCACTAATAAGGTCTCCCATACCCACAATAAATGTGATAAATATGTAAAATGGTTCTCAGTCACAAATATTGAATCATTCTTCTAAGTCTTTCTCAGGAGATCCACCAAAAAAATCCATAGTAACATTATCCCACTTCCATTCTAGAATGGGAAATGACAATTGAAAACCAGCAATTCATTGATTCTCTTTCTGCACTTTTTTATAGTTGTAGCGTCGTGTCACAAAACCAAATATATCTTTTTTCATTTCTATCCACCAAAACATTCAATGTAGGTTGTGATACATTTTGGTCACTCCTGGATGCATCGCCCACTTTGAGGCATGAAATTCATGAATCAGCTCCTCCCACATACTCATAGGTATAATAACACGATTCCTGAAATATATGAACTCATCCTCATATATGGACCAATCAAAAGGTGAATCCCCACATTTATGTATTTCCCTAAAGGATAAGCATTCTAGATCCTCATAAATCATATCCTTGATCTATCTCAAAATTATATACTCCCCTGAAACTGATACGAGAGTCATATGCTTCTGACTCTCTTGAACCAAAACATGCATCTCAGCTAGTAAAATCATCATATTCTACTCAGTAATAGACTCCTAAAATGCTTGAGTCTATGTTTTCCTGCTTACGATGTCAACCACATTGTCTCCCATATCAGGCATATATGATAGGTCAAAATCAAATGAATGCATATACTCAACCCATATCTGCTTCTAGAGATTAAAATCTCACTATGAAAAGATATACTTTAAGATCTTGTGATTAGTATAAATATTAAACTTTTATCCCAATAGATAATACTACCAACACTTCGAAGCATAAACTACTACATAGAACTCAAGGTCGATGTAGGGTAGTTGTATTCATGTGTCCTCAATTGTTGAGACTCGTACACCACAACTTGATCTCCATTCATTAACACCACTCCAAGATTGATCCTAGAAGAATCACAAAACACCATATACTCTTCCCCCTACTTGGGTAAGATCAAGATATGTGCAGACATCAAATGATTCTTTAACTCCTAGAAGTAATTATCACATACTTCTGACCATTCAAACTTTATCCCCTTCTTGGTCAAGCCAAAAATTATCACTATCAATTGAGAAAATACCTAGATGAATCTTAGATAACATCCTTCTAACCTTAGAAAACTATGGATATTGGAAACATTCTTAGGATGCTCCCAAGAAACCACTTCCTAAACTTTATCTACGTCCATCGAGACACCTTTCTCAAGATGATGTGACCCAAGAAGTGTCCCTGATCAATCAAAAATGGCCACTTAGATAACTTGGTCTATATCTGATGCTCTCTCAGTGTACATAGAGTGATGTCAAGATATTGGGAATGATCATTGTAAGTATTATAGTACACCAAGATATCATACACAAAAACCACAATAAACAGATCTTGGTACAAATGAAAGATTATATTACTCAAGACCATAAACACTATTGGTGCATTCTTCAGCCCAAACAGAATCACAATGAACTCATAAAGGCCATACCTTCTTCTAAAAGCAGCCCTTAATATATCATAAGGTCAAACTCTCAACTGATGATGCCCTGATCTCAAATAAATTTTGGAGAAAACACCATCACCCCTTAACTAGTAAAATATATATTCAATATGTGGAAGAGGATACGAGTTCTTCATAGTTATTCGGTTCAACATTCGGTAATCAACACACAAGTGCAGGGTTCTGTTAGCCTTATTTGTAAAACAAACTAGAGAACCCCAAGGCAATGTACTCAAACAGATAAGTCCCTTATCCTTCAACTCTTCAAGATATGTCTTGATATCAGGAAGATCTATTGGTGCAATTTTGTATAGGGGAATAGAAACTAGCTCATCCCTAGGCATAAGAACAATTGAAAACTCCATGTATCACTCAGGTGGTATCCCTGAGAAGTCTTTGGGAGACACATCCTAAAACCTTTCCACTATAGGTGGAAATATATTGTGCTTCACCCCTCCATCATGCAGTTATAGACTAGAAACCTAGGCCGTGATCTCCCCCAGTTTTTGATGATCTGACCTTGTACAGCCCGCTAGGATATCCCATTCTCCACAATGGATTTAATTGTCACCATTAGGTGATGTAAATGTCTCCCTCCTATGGTAACAATCTATGTGGGCTCAGTATGATACTAACCATTATATCCCCAAAATTATATCAAAGACTGAAAATTACATAATGTAAATATCCCATAAAAACGATACTCCTCAACCTTGAGAGAATAATCCTTTTATAGATAGTTGTCCCTCGATCGTACTCCAAATAGTGTATCTATCACCAAAACCCCACTCACAAACACCACCACCAGGCTAAAACCATTCAAATTTGTGTAGAAATAAAATAATGAGAGGAAAAATTATTAAATAAGGAATTAGGTAGTGTATAAGCTATAAGAATAGTACCTCTAATAGTCGACGATCAAGCTTCGCTATCCACCAGTGTATGCTAAATGGAATGTAAATATTCTGTCCATCTTTTATGTGATGTAGTTTTAGATCCCTGAGTTATACCACTCTACTGATATGGGTGCTCTTTTCCATAAGTATTGTGTACACTACCTCTACTTTCATGGCCAATATAATTCCAACTACTATCTTGATATGGTGTAGAAGATCCCCTTCCCACACATTGATTTTTACTAGATACTCCATCATTACCCATCTGTCATGGGTTCCTACATAACTTTTGTTGATATCCCATCCTACTGTAAGATCGACACTCTATTTTTGGTCAGGGATAGTGTCTTCAGAAGTCTCTATACCTTCCACACCGGTGACAGATCACATGAGAAATGTCTTGTGTAACTAACCCCTCCCCTTGGATACTATTCTTTCTATCACCCTGAATAGCATACTCATAATGACGCTTCTTTCTCTCAGAAGACGTTCCTCTTGATCATCCAGCAGAAATATTCATTCCTACACTAGAATCCTCCTTTAGGTTCCCCTCATATATGAGATCCTGAACCACCACCTCAGCAAAATTATTTAACCGAAATACGTTAACTTGGGACTTAATATTACATTTAATTTCTTCCTGTAAACGTATTTCCATAGTTGTCTCATCCCCTTCCAACACTATAGAAAGGTGCTAAAAATATGTAAAGCATCTAGCATATTCCATCACATCCATACTCCCATGAGTCAACCTCATAAAACTAGCTGCTCTCTCCTACCTCAGCATCTCTGGATAATATTGATCTAGTAACTTCTCCAAAAATTCCTTCCATAACATACCATCGTCCTTCATACTCTGACCCTAAACATCCCACTAGTTCTTCATTGATCTTAAGAGCATATAAGCACCAAAATTGACCATCTTCTCAACAAGATCCTATAAATGGTCAAGTATAGTCCGGATGGACTCAATCAAGAACTCTTCTGCCCCAGTTCCACCCTCCATAGTACACATTAGTGGGTGTTATAACTAAAACTCCCATGTAATATCATAAATTCTTTTCATAACCCACCTTTGATCTCTTTCCATGGATTTTATAAATAGAAAAAAAAATTAATTAAACTTCTATCCAACTTCCTCACCCGGCACTATCAGTGCCTCAGGTTCCACTATGAGAGGAGCATCTCCATCCATGTCCTCTTTCTGTCCTGTCAATGAGAATCATCATGGAGTCGTATCACTACAATGCCAAACACATATCTTCAGATACAAAATACAACATTAACATAGTTAACAAGAGATGTTCACATTAATCCATAATAAGATTTTTCCCTTTTTCCACCACATGGTAAACACTAAGGCACTATCACTACCCTTAACTATCCTATGTCTAGGTCATGGTTAACAAATGGTAAACTCATTATCATTATTCAAGTTTCTTATTTGATGCCTATTTATTGACATTTTTCATCATTTTTAAATTTTTAGTTTCATATTAGCCAACATTTTTAGTTCAATTATATAAGAAAGGAAAAAAGTTCAATTTAATCATATACCCAATAACCCATTTTCCTATGCATGCCTAAAATGATTCATGTCACAAAATAATCCTGATTTCCAAGAACGATGCATGAATACTCAACTATCCTTCTATTCTAGGCCATGATTCAATATCAGAAAACTCAGGAATAATAATAACATCACACAAAAAGTGCATCACTCAAGGTAAAATAGAATCAACTGTAACATCACACATCAATAACAACAATCTCGCCCTGGGTACTTGGATTTTACCCTCATACATGGGTTAGAAATTCCCATGAATGAGATCTTAACTAAGTTCTCACTCATCCTATCCTCTTTTCTACCTTTCCCAAATAGTATGATAAAATAAAAAGAGAAAAAAACTCCTTGTATACAATTTTATAACATCCTAAACTGGGTGCCACACACTGGTTCCCCAAGTTGGTTCGCTACATGACCTCAAGCACACCTCCCCATATGCCAAAGGCTACTGACTAGTAGTGAGGGTCTAATATCGATCAAGGGGAGACAATACCCTCTATATCAAAGTAGAAAAATATTAAAAATAAATGAAATTAACCAAAAGATTTATTCAAAACCAGAATAATACTAGTACCACAAGATGACCAAAACTTTAAATATAATATAAAAATTAAACAGTAGACATGTAATGCCAAAGTGCATGCCAAGTGTCAAAATGAAACCCAAAATTAAAGACACTGAAAACTGCCAAGTTGGTCATGAACCACATCTAGTTCCCTCATTCATACTCCACCCAAATAATCTATCTAACATGGGTACTTTTCCCTTAACCTATCCTAAAACCATGAAATCTATTCGGGTATCGATCAGGCAGTTCGGGTAGGTAGTGATTACAAATTAGTAGGCCACTGCCAATAGTATCTAAAACAATATTCAGTCAAAATAATATATGCAATTTTAAAAATAATAAATAGAATAAATAAATTAGACAGTTTCGATTTATTCAACTGGTCTTTATTTAACCACCTAACCCTCGGGTTTCCGAGGACACATGAACTCTCAATACCATATTAGGCCCATGTTAGAGTTTGAACATTCCCTAAGGGATATCATATATCTGAATTCCATTTATACCATTCATCATATAAATTCATAATTTAATTCCATTATTACCATTAATCATCACAATTCACATATGAATTCCATTGTTTCAATTCATCATCTTAATTCATATCTAAATGCCATTATTACCATTAATTATCATAATTATCATCTGAAATCCATTATTACCATTCATCGTCACGATTAATATTTGAATTCCATTTTTACCATTCATCGACACAATTTATATCTAAATTAAATTTTTACCATTCATCATATCACTATACACTTTTGATGCAGCAGATCATGTCCCACACACGATTATCATATATATTACACTATCACAATTTTTTATGTATCTCAATGTCACATTAATTAATTCTTAAATTAATTAATCAAATTAAAAAAATGAATATTAACATGATTCAATTAATTAATTAAAAAATTAATTAATCCTATCAATTCCATTAATTAATTAAATAATTAATTTATCATGTAAATATCATTAATTAATCCAATAATTAATTAATCCTAACTATTCCATTAATTAATTCAATAATTAATTAATATCGATTTAACCAATTTTGTAACCAAAAAATCACAATTAATTGATTCAATATTTAATTCATCCAATTCAACAATACCAATATACGCACAATTAATTCAACAATTAATTCAACAATTAATTATTGCAATTCAATCAATTCAATATCCTTAATTTTACAATCCCTCAATTAATTAATTTAACAAATTAATTAATTAAATTTAAGAAACTAAATTTTTAATCATCCAATGGAAAATCTAAAATTACATACACTTAATTGAAATCATTACTTTGGGATTTGAATAATAGACCACCTGCCTAGAAATTAGTGACGAACACTCACCAACTAAAATACCCAATTGAGGTGGAATAACCCAAATCAAATTAAGATATAGATCTTGATTCAAATCCAAGATCAAAGATCAAAAAAACAAGATCTATTAAATAAAGATATAGATATAAATACTAAAAGGGAAAACATCCCTTTAGAGGGTGGGAGAAGAATGGGAAAGTGATGGGAAACCAATTGGGATGAAAATCACTTATTCGGAGAGGTGCAGATCTTCAATCCTCCCTTCTATTTTCCAAGAACAAAGATCAGGAGGTATTGGAATCTATCTATAAGCCTTCAAAAATGAGAGCCAATGTTTAGGGTCGAGCTAGGGATGATTATAGGTTAAAATAGGGGGTTCATGAATTTTAATTATAATTTTAAACTTAATTAAAAACCCACATATGATTTTCTAGGTAGGGTTGCATGGTTTTCCAAACCCTATTCCTTAATTATTCACCTCTTCTAGGGGGTGCATGGTTTCTCCTAAGAGGGCGCACAGTTTGATAAACTATAAGAACCCGCTTTTTGACTCAGGTATGGATCTTATAAATTTTGTTCTAATTCCCTTTTATAGACCCAATATGGATTCCAATGAGTTCATGAAGGTCTTGTGGGTGTTTCGGGATTGTTCAGATCCTAAATACTAGTTTTAGGGGTGAAAAAGGTATGTCATATGGTCATATTAAATAGTACGGGGTAGCCCTCATGGTTAGTTTTAACCGTGTAAGAATGGATAGAGAGTAGAAAGAGGGTGAAAATTTTTCCATAACCATGTGACATGGGTCACACATCCATGAAAAAACTACAAACCAAATTGGTGAGGTTCTTTTCATGGTTGGCACACGATTTCCCTAATCGTGTAGGTGCCCCTTACTTCAACAGACCGTGCACGGTTGGCACACAGTTTTGAAAGTTGTAATGCCAAACTATGTGAAGGATAATTTTGGATGATTTTATAGTTTTTCCCTTAATTAAATAATTAAATAAATCTTGTCCTCTCATTTACTCTCAATCAGACTGTATCCCCTTACTCCTCCCTTTTTTGATCACCTTTGTGCCTCTTTGGTAGTATTTGATCTCAAATCACCTTCTGAAATTCGATTTGATCGTTGGATGTCATGTTGGACGTGTATCAGTAAGATCTTGATTTCTATTTAATCTTTCTATATTCTTCCTCCTATAAATGATGATATTTAGATGCAGGATCATATGTTGTATTTTTAGGTAATTGATCTATCATTTAGATGTCTTCTAATCCAGGACAAACTTGAGGCTAATACTAAATGAGAAGTGTTTTATGAGTATGAGGTATGTGGTCTATAACTCTATCCTCAAGATTCATAATTTCTTAAATTCTTATGTGGGCTTTACAATTTCATCATTCATTTTCTTTTTAATTCGTATTTCTTACTTAAAGTCATTTGAACAATGTTCTAAAACCTGTGTGATATATGTTATTCATTGTTGGAGGTTACACCCCCAATGAAGACCACCCCATGTAGGGTGATTTCTTTAGTTATTCCTAAATATCCTATTATGACTTTTTCTCCACTATTCAGGTGTGTGAATTAAACCTACTAATGGTAATCCCCTTGAATTAGATGAATTTTGATTTGATAAATGCCCAGTGTCTTGTTTTCTCCTCACTTGGACCTCCTAAGGTGAGTGCTTCACTTTATTAATCATTATTAATGGGAAATGGAAAGTATATTATATATATATGACTTTTCATAATGGATGGTAATTTAATGGATCGGTTGCACATCTATATCACCCCTTTTCATGTTTAATGGAAGGTATCATAGTGAACCATATTAAATCATTATGACTCAAATGAATTATAAATGGTTTCATGTCTTGAGATTCCTTATCACTTACATGAAAGTCATGGAACAAAACTTTTATTTGTTAAATGGAATAATTATTATAAGGACTAATTAATTATATTAATTTATTATAAGGTTCGTTTTATATAGATGATGACATATTTATAGGAGTGGTTTCACTCAATCTCACCTTGGATTCCCGAGGGAATGCCTTGATCACTCAAGGATTCCTTTTTGATTCAACGATGATAGTTGTCTTCGTTGAGACCCACATTTAATCCTAATACTCATCTATTAGTGGATTCCCAATATGACACCATAGGATCCCTCATTTACTATTACAAGATTCCTTGGATACACTCCTTGAATCCATCATGGATTCTATGGACATGAGGTGCCTTGGTAACAAGCTTGGGCCTAACCATAGCTTATCCCATTTTACCATGGATGTTTTCCTTAGATTCGGTTAGATTGATTATTATGTAATTCCTTGGATGATGCTCCTTGTATTACACTCTTAACCCTTATCCAAGATGTAGTAATTACTGATTTGGTGACCCTTGAGGTCTAGGTTGCATTGGTTATCACCTTTTAACCTCTTCATTATAAATAACATCATGAATCCCTTGTTCACCTTGGATCCTTCACTATTACTATCATATTAGTTTTTAAGTACTATTATTACCTCATGTGACTAATTTATATAAACTAGAACTTAATTAATTAATTAACTGGTTACAAGTTCAAACACTATCCAAGGGATGAAGCAGGAACTTGGGTATTTACATTATTGTACTTCTTTACTTTTATATACACTTTCTTGCACAATATTTTAGTTTATATTACATGGACCAGATGTTATAGACACCATTTCTGGTTTCCTAATGAAATTTATATCACACCCTATCAAGGATTTCATTGTCACTTGAGAATATTATATGCATGCTGGTTTTGACAAAGGCAAGTGTATCACTTCAAACACTAGATTTCTTACTTGCTTAGGATGGAGCAAGTAGCAGATGACCAAGTGGGAGCTTGGGGTGATGGGGGTAGTTTTTGGATTCCTTTTTTATACTTTTTTATATAATTTATTTTATACTACTTTTTATCCATGTTTTCTAGCTTTATATGTACATGATATATCATCACCAACTTTTGTATATGAGTATTAGTTGTTTCAGTTATTCATTATTACATCAGTCTTCTTCTATTGTGTGTTATGTTTATTATTACATTACTTCCACTACTTATCTCTTGTTATATTATATTCATAAATTTTTCTACACTCTGGTAATGAGGATATAGTATCCTCACAAATACACCCTAGGACATCACTACTAGTTGGAAGCCTCTGCCATTCGAGGAGATGTTCTTGAGGCCATGTGGTCTACCGGGCATGGGGAACCTTCGGTGTAATTTGGGTCTGAGACATCAAAACTGGTATTGGAGGGTTTCTTTTCTTGCTTTACTATTTAGATAAAATAGATTAGAGATTAGTTATTCTTGTAACTTGTTTATAAGTCATTCTTGGGTTTCAAGAAACCATGCTCGGGGTAAATGCTATGTTTCTAAAATTATAATTGTTGTTCTATTTTTTCCTATTAAAGTTGATATCATTTCACCGTTGGGTGATGAAAATGTGGTGTTGTTGATTATTATTATATGTGAGGATCATGTTTTTTACTTGTCTTGATGATATGATGGAAAAGAGAAATGTTACATGCATCACCATAGGCACCTATAATTCACATTCCATGCATATTGCCATTCTATATAGGTACATTTCACTACTTTCATTTCATGATATGTCTGTGATTGTTGAGTGATGTTGTGGAAGTTATATTATGCATATTATTTTCCTTGTCTATGATTTAGTGATTTTTTATTTCAATTCATGAGGTGTTATGGGCCCTCATAGGTTGGAATTAGAAATTTACTAAATCTATCCATTCGATTAAAAATAAAATGGGTGGTATTTTCGGTGATAAGGAGTATGGGCCTTGATTCACTAATAATGAGGATCGGTTTTTTATGAACCTTGATATATGAAATTAAACAAATGAAAACTTTAAAAGTGAATCAATACTTTTAAAATGAAATGGTTTCTAGTTAATGATGAGACAAGGTATAATTGATCATTCTTCTATTGGAAACCCTAAAATGTATACTTGAGCACTTACCAGTACATAGCCTTATAAGCAGGTAGTAGGGGTAGTATACCATGGGTAGTAAGGTCTTTCTTTCATTCATCTTACACTAGTGTTTTTATTTATCTACTTAAATCTTTTTATAAGGTGTGTTCTTCGAATTTGTAGACCAATTCCACCACAACATCCTCATGTCATGCTCCAATAGGGTGGAAATGACCATGTTCTAGATGTTGTGGGCCCTAAGCCACAAGTCTTATCGCCAGGAGTGCCACTTGAGGAACCACCTATTGTACTTGATCTGGGCACTGATTCTTATCTTCATGATAGTTTCCTATATCAAATTTATTCTATGAAAGGTGATCTGTGACATGAACCTATGATGGTTGATCTGACCCATGAGTTCCAATAATAGAAACCTCTTACCTTCTCAAGGGGTGGTGGTCCACAGACGGATGATTCGTTACTAGAGGCCACCTTTTCTATATTTGATCATCTAAATATTCCTTTGGAGTGTATTTTCAAGCTTTCTACTTACATGCTACGTGATTTGGCCAAGAGTCGGTGGGATGTGATTACCCATGTTGGTCGCCGTCAGGGCATGGTATGGGGTGATTTCCAGACCAATTTCTATTAACAGTTCTTTCCTCAGATGCTAAGAGCCTACATATCCAAATATTTCATGCATATCAATAACGATTCTATATTTGTTATGGATTATTCATAATTTTTCTCTAATTTATAGTTCTTTGTACCACTTTTATCCATGGATGAACTTTTGCATGCTAGACGCTTCGAGGATGGGCATCAGTATGCAATCTATACTTAGGTGAATGTATTTCGCCTACCTACATTTTCTGAAATAGTAAATCAAGATCTTATCACTGAGTGCAACCTAAGGTATATTAATATTATCAATAATAGAGGACTGGAACCAAGGTAGGACATTAGTTCTTCTGGTAGCATAAAATGTTCCCTTGAGGTTTTTTGTCAGGGCAGTGGCAGCCATAGTACCCATACTGGTACCTCTATAGTGTGTTGCAAGTGTGGATGACATGGGAAACTAAAGAATCAGTGTTATAGAGACCCTCTAGAGTGCTAGGCTTGCAACCATATAGGGAACCTTCATAGGGTCTTTCAGACCTTTCTATCTAATTCAAGTGGAAGAGGTTCTACACCAACTCCAAAATCAGAGGCAAGTTCTTTTACGCCGCATCAAGCAGGGAGTTGGCGTATTAGCATTAGGACTGACCAAGGATGTGGTTGTGTCCATGGAACCTTTTCTCATGATCACCAGCAGAACCAGCGTAGCAGTTTTGATCATAGTAGTCCAGGTATTATACAAGGTCGTCGTTCAGTTCATTTTCACGCACTATAGTTGATACCTGAGGATTAGGTTGTCGGACCGTCTACAGTACGAGGTACTATTCTAGTATCATCTCCTATAGTATCTACTTTATTTGATATAGGTGCTTCGCATTCATTCATCTCTTTATCTATCATGGAAATCCTTATACTACAAATACATTATTATTGTGGTGTAATGACCCTAGATACACTATTATGAGTATGGTCATGGGGCATATGCTAATGTAGGGACAACCCCCTTGAGGTAGGTAGTTACCCTTTCTTGTGGAAACACTTTTCTAGATGATGGGATTTGATATAATTATCATGATGGATTGGTTTTTTTTGTATCATGCCTTTGTAGACTGATATTGTTGTAGGGTATCATTTACATCACTAGAGGGAAGTAGTTATCTACAAATGAGTGAGTGGTATTTCCAGGCTAGTACAGTTGGACCAGATCATCATGTGCTAGATGGAGTGACTGTCCAGATTTCTAATATATTCATGGATTATTAGGGTTTACATCGGGATGAATCTCCTCTAGTTGTAGATCATTTCAAGGATGTAATTCCCGATAATTTTTTTGTCTTGACTCCTCAGAGAGAGGTACAGTTTATGATTGAGCTTGTTCCAAGCAAATCTTCAGTTTACATTCCTCTATACATGATGGAACCTACTGAGCCCCAATATCTCAAGAAGTAGTTAGAGTAATTGGATTCCAAAGGTTTTATACATCTTATCAGTTCATTTTATGGTTCATTCATTATTTTCGCTAAGAAGGTGGATGGGACCCTTTATCTATGTGTGTTTTGTAGATGGTTGAACTAGATTAGGGTCATGAACTTGTATCCACTACCTTGAAAAGATGATCTATCTGACCATCTCTAAGTAACTAGGGTATTTTCAAAGACTGGCCAAAGATTAGGATATCATCAGGTGCGACTCAAGCTAATAGACATACATGATACATCTGTCTAGAGTAGGTATGGTCTATGTGAGTTCCTTATTATATTGTTCAGTCTTATGAACAAGACCATCAATTTCATGGCTCTAATGAATAGGGTGTTCCACCATTATTTGGATTCCTTTTTCATAGTATTTTTAGATGACATCTTGGTTTATTGTCACGCTCATAGAGACCATGCTAAGAACCATGAGATCATTAGAAGTACATTAAGAGGGAATCATATTTATACCAATCTTGCTAAGTGACACTTTTGGATCAAAAAAATCATTTTAGGGGTAATATTATCTCAAAATCAGGATTCTTTTTTGACATAGAGAAAGTTAGTGTTTTGGTTTCTTTGGAGTATACCAAGAATTTGTTTAATATAAGGAGTTTCTTAGGGATTGATGGATATTATAGGTTTTTCTTAAAGGAATTATAATTCCTTACTTTACCTCTTACTAGTATTATAAATAATGGTTTCAAGTTCCTATGTTTAGAATCATTTAAGGAAGCCTTTCAAGAGCTTCAAGGGAGGCTTGTATCAGCACCTATTCTAATTCTTCTAGATCCAGGAAGAGGCTATATCGTGTTTCATGATGCATTAGGAATTTTCCTTGGATCATTGATTATATAAGAGGATATAGTCATTTCATAAAGATCTCATCATTTGAGGCCTAATGAGATAAATTACCAGACACATGACCTTAAGCTAGCAGTAGTTGTCCATGCCTTACATTTCTAGAGACATTGTATGTTGGGTGATCACTTTTTGGTGTATATGAAGAACAAGAGACTCAAATATATCTTTAAATAGTATTAATTTAATATTAAATAGTGAGGATGGGTCTAATATCATCAGTCCTTCAATTTCAAGCTTTTTTATACACCTAGAAAGAAAAATGAAATAGCAGATGCCCTGAGTCAGAAAACTCAGGCACAGGCTACATGGGAAGCCAATGATGAATGAAAATTGATGGTATTATTTTCTAAGATACATCTGGTGTTTCATAAAAGTCACAATCATTCTTATCTATTTTCATTGATAGCTACTTATTCCCTCCTTGATAAGATGAAGAGTGGGAAGTTTTCATATCCTAATGGATTGGTTCTCCATGAGATTATTTCACGATATGAACCACCTTTAGATTGGTCTATGGGAAAAGACAATGTTTTTCATATACATAGACATGTATAGGTTTCTAAAAATATTAGATAGGAGATGATGCATTAGTCCAATGCTACTTAGTGGGTATTTAATCCAAGAATCATCAAAATATATCGAGACATGAGATGTTAGTATTGGTGGCTTGGGATGAAACTTTAGATAGCAAGAATTATCACTAGGTGTTCCACTAGTTGGTATGTGAAGGTAGAGTACCAGAGACCTATAGTATTGTTATAACAACTTTATATCCTGGAATAGAAATGGGATGATGTTTATAGGGACTTCATATTCGACATACCAAGTTCTCATAGAGGTAATGATGATGCAAGGGTTTTCATTTAATGACTAATGAAAGTGTCCCACTTCATTATTATCATGGAGAATTTATCTGTTGATTAGATGGGAAGATATCATATCTATGAGATCATCTGACTATAAGGGGTCCCTTGTACTATCATTTTAGATAAGGATGCCCATTTAATGTCACATTTATGGAAGGGGTTGCAAAATTATATGGGTACATAGGTGGTTTTGAGCATAGGTGCTTCTGAGCACAACCTTTTACCCTCAGACTGATGGACAGTTAGAATGGATGATACTGGTTCTAGATGACATAATCTAAGAATAAATCATTGATTTTGGAAGTTCTTGGGAGAATAATATCCTTATAGTTGAGTTTTCCAACAATAGTATCTTTCAGTTGATGATTTAGATGGTTCCTTTTGAGGCCTTATATGGTATGCCATCCCATTCACCCCTATGCGAGATATAGGTATATGAGGTCGCCCTATTAAGTCCTCATATCATTCAAGAGACTTAATAGTAGGTTCAGCTGATCAATAAGCATATGTATACTACTCTGTCTATACAGAATTCTTATTTCAATCGCCATAGACGTCCTCTATAGTTCGAGGTTATGGATCATGTTTTCTTATAGGTATCATTCTGGATAAGGAATATACGGATACAAGGGAAAGGAAAGTTTTCACATTGTTATGTAGGTCCATTTGAGATTATAGAGTGGGTCAGCCTGGTAGAAAATTGGTTTCTACTAACTCAAAGGTATCATGAAATGCATTATGTCTTCTACGTTTCATAGCTTTCCCAGAATCATGTCAACCTATTTCATACGTTGATCTCAAGGAGGGTGAGTTAGTGTAAATTATTCATTTGAGGAGTATCCTATACACATCATTGAATGGTTCATGAAGGCTATCTAAGGCTGGTCTATCCCTCTAGTATGGGTGTTATGGAAGCATGGTTGTGTACAAGATGATACTTGGGAGTGAGAGTCTAACGACATGCCCAGTGGCCAGAGTTTCTCTCAAATAGTGTTTTTCCACACTTGGAAGGTGAACCCAGGGATGATTTCCTTTAAAGGGGAAGATTTTAATAATCTAGTTTCTGAATAAGGTAATGATCCTTTAAATTTTGGTCTAATTACCATTTATGAACCAAATATGGATGCCCAATGAGTTTGTGAAGGTATTGGAGGTGTTTGGGGTTTTTTTGGATCCTAGAGCCTGGTTTTATGGGTGAAAAATTCTTGTTTCATGGTTATAGTAAATTTTATGGGGAAATATAAATGGTTAGTTTTAACTATGTTAGGCTAGATATAGCTTAAAATTTGGGCACATTTTTTTCCCTAACTATGCTATTTGGGATGCACGGTTGTGTGAAAACTGCAGACAAAATTACAAAGGTTTTTCGAATAGTTAGTGCATGGTTTCCCTACCCATGTGACCTAACTGTGTTGGTTCCCCTTCCTTCATCAAACTACCCACATTTGGAAAACTATTTGGAAAACCATGCATCCAAACCGTGTGAAGTATATTTTTATGTGATTTTATGATTTTCCCCTCAATGAAAAAATTAAATTAAACTTCTCCTCTCATTTCTACTCCAGTGGATAGCAGCCACTTACTCCTCCCTTTTTTATCTCCTTTGATCCTATTTGGAGGTATTTTATTTTGGTTTTTCATCTAGACTCTGATTCGATCATCATTTATCATGTTAGATGTGTATCGGTAAGATCTCGATTCCTTTTAAATCTTTCATTATTCTTATTCCCATCAATGAAAATATTTAGATATATGATCATATACCCTATTTTCATGGTGTTGATCCATTCTTATGATCTCTTTGAATCTAGGAAAAACTAGAGGATGATACTTGATGATGAGAGTTATAAAAATATGAGGTAGGTGGTCTATAACTCACTCCTCATGATTGTTTGTTTTATAAATTTTCATGTGGGAACACTAATTTCATCGAGCGTCATATTTTTAATTAGTATTCCTTTATTATAGTCATTAGAACTATGTTCTAAGACCCATTCCATATTTTTTATTAATGGTTGGAGGTTACGCCCTCAATGATGACCTCCTTGTGTAGGTTGATTTCATTAGTTATGCCTTAATGGCCTGTTATGACTTTTTCTCCACCATTAAAGTGTGTGTCTTGACCCTACTATTGGTAATCCCATTGAAATAGATGAATTTTGATTTTATAACTGGATAGTTCCATGTTTTCTCCTCAATTGACTTGCCTAAGGTGAGTTCTTCACTTTATTAATCACTATTAATTGGAAATGGAATATATATCATATATATATGACTTGGCCTGATGGGTGGTAATTGAATGTATTAGTTGCAAATTCATATCACCCCTTACCATGGTTAATGGAAGGTATCATAGTGAACCATATTAAATCATTATGACTCAAATGAATTGTAAATGGTTTCATGTCTTCATATGCCTTGTCACTTATATGAAAGGCATAGAATGAATCTTTGACTTGTTAAATGGAATGATAATTAAATGTACTGATTAATTAAATGAATTAATTGTAAGGTTCCTTATATACAAAACTTTAAATATTTATAAGATTGGTTTGACTCAATCTCACCTTGGATTCCTAAGGGAATGCCTTTAGAACTCGAGGATTCCATTCCAAATCAAGAATGTTGGTTCCCTTAGTTGAGACCCAACTTGTAACTTGATCCTCATCTATTATTGGATGCTCAGAATGACACCATATGATCCCTCCTTTACTATTATAGGATTCCTTGGATACACTCCTTAGATCCAGCATGGATTCTACAAACATTATGTGCCTTTGTTGCATCATCAGGCCTAGCCATATCTTATCCTATTTTATCATGTATGTTTTCCTTGGATTCTGTTAAATTGATTATCGTGGAATTTTGTGGAGGATGATCCTTGAATTACACTCTTACCCAATATCCAAGTTTTAGTTACTACTGAGTCGATGACCCTTGATGTCTAGGTTGCCTTGGTTATCAACTTGGAACCTCTTCATTATAAATAACATCATGGATTCCTTGTTCACCTCGGATACTTTAATATTACTATCCTATTAGTTTTCTAGTTATGGTATTATCACATGTGACCTATTTATATAAACTGAATCTTAATTAATTAATGATCTGGTTGCATGTTCAGGCACCATCCAAGGGCTGAAGGAGGTACTTGGGTATTTACATTATAGTACATCTTTACTTTTATATATGATTTCTTTCACATTTTTTCTGTTTATATTACACTGATAGTATGTTATAGACACCATTGGTGGTGACCTACTAAGATTTATCTCACACCCTATCTAGGATATCATTGGAACCTGGGAATATTACATGTATGAATGTGTTGATAAAATAAAGTGTATCACTTTGGAAACATGATTTCTTATTTTCGTGGGATGGAGCTAGTAGAAGATGATAGGTGTAACGTCCCGGACCCGGGTGGCACGCAACGGGTGCCCCGAGCCCGGTTCGCCACGTGACCTCAAGCGCATTTCCCCAAACTCCAGAGGCAGCCGACTAGCAGCGAGGGCCCAGGTCTGATAGTGGGGAAACTATGCCCTCATTTTTCAAAGTGTAGCACAGCGGAATACCAAAATAAACATACAACAACAGAGGAAGAAGAAAACATACACAACTGAAATAACTATAGCAGTGGATATAACCAACAGTATATAAGTGATGATGCTACATGTTTCAAGTTCTAAGAAAACAGCCCGAACATGTTATACATCAATACAGTACAGCAAAAAACAGAGTACAGCAAAACAATCAAAACAGCTAGCAGCGGCATCACGAGCCTAGGCTCGGTCCAATGCCCTCCCACTCCTCAGCAACAGTCAAGTACCTGTATAGGGACTCTTTCCCCTATCTACACCTAAAGCAACATAATCTGTTTGGGCCGAAATGCATGACCCAAATAGGGTGTGAGAAACATATCTCAGTAGGCACCCACTAAAGGCCCATGCCCAACTGTGTGTAAGCATGCAACAATAGTGTGTAGTAGTAAAATGAAATAAAGTAAGCAGTACTCAAAAGTAACTAATTACCAGTTATATTTCCATTTCATTATCCATTTAATCCATTTAAATATTAGAAACCACCACAGTGCATTTCTAGGTAAACAGTCCACATCCTCAGATAAACAAAACCTTACCCTCAGGTAAGCAGAATCCAACCTGCAGGTATAGCCCTCAGGCATAACAGAAATTGCCCTCATGCATAGGAAGTGTCACCCTCAGGCATAGAATTCAATCCCTCAGGCACGAAAGGTTTCCCTTAGGTGAAATACTACAGACCTCGGGCTAAATAGTGCAGTGCCCTCAGGCTAATCACAACAACGCCCTCAGGATAAATACAAAAACGCCCTCAGGCTAAACAGGTAATCGGGCCATGCCCAATAGTTAAACAAGCAGTAACAAGCAATTCCTCTCAAGGCAATTCTACAATTACCACTTTGAAGGCATACCCTCGGGTATCCTGGCCAAACGGCTAAACAGAGAAACACACCACGGGGGTGGTTCCGGATCCGAGCAACGATCCCAACCAGCATTTTTACATCAAAATTTAATCACCTATGCAATTCTAGGCATTAAACATAGCAACGGCCTCAGCCACACGACACCCCAACATGGGTTCTTGGCACAAAAATGCACAAAACACACAGCAATTGGAAGACTAAACACAAAGACACCTAGCTTATATGCCAACAAACACTATACCCGAATGCTGACTCCAAAAACGCCCAAGAATGGCATAGATCTGACAAAGAACAAAACTCATTCAAACGTAAATAACTTACGTTAGGAGAAGATTTGGCAAGAATGGTACCAGGATGGGAGAGGGCTCACCCATGTGGTTCCAACGAGATCGTCCGAAGCCGAAACGGATTCCAGACGAACGCCCACTGGATCTTCAAAGATCTGGCCTCCTACTTTGGCTCCAAAATGGCTCAAGTGCCTCCTCTACCAAATGAGGAGGCTACTACCTATTTTAAGCCGAAAAAACAAAGTACACGGCATGTACTTCAATGTACACGGCGTGTACTCCCTTCATTTAACTGTTCAAATGGTGGCACCGCCACACTGTTCATACGTCGACATGAGTACACGACATGCACTCTCGAGTACACGGCGTGTACTGTCACCCAGCTGGCGGCGACGCCACCGCTTAACTTTTCAAGCCTACCGACTCACTACACGGCATGTAAGGTACCACTACACGGCATGTAGTCAGTTCCTACACCTTTTATTGCCGGCATGGCTACACGCCCCGTGTACTCATCCCAACACGGCCAAAATTACATGGCGTGTAGTTCCAAAATTTAGGATTTTTCCCATTTTCCATATTTTCTCAAAAACACTTAAGGAAAAGGAAAAGAAGAAGCCCATACCTCTAAAATAAGAATCAGGTTCTTACAAACTTCCCCCGTATAGCAATTCGTCCCCGAATTTCCTTTTCAAGGGTGGTGAAGAGAAAGCTCAGAATAGCTCTGGCCACTGATCACGTACGTCGGCCTCCCTCTCCCAGGTCTCGTACTACACTCGGCCATGCTGCCATAGCACCCGTACGAGAGGAACTGACCGGCCTCGGAGAACCTTCGTGCTCCTATCAATGATACGGATCGGATGCTCCTCAAAGGATGCATCATGCTGAAGCTCAACCTCCTCTGGCTGAAAGGTGTGAGACGGGTATGAATGGTAGCGACACAACTGAGACATGTGGAAGACGTCGTGCATGGCTCGGTACCGCTGCGGTAACTACAACTGATAGGAAACCAGTCCGACTCTCTCCAGAATCTCAAATGGTCCCACATACCTTGGTGAAAGCTTACCCTATATCATGATCCGTCTGTGTCCCATCCTCGGCGAAACACACAAGAAAACCTGATCCCCGACCATGAACTCTAAAGGTCATCTGCGGTGATCAGCATAAGACTTCTGACGAGACTGCGCGGTAGCCATCCGCTTCTGAATCAACTGGACCTGCTCAGATGTCTCCTGCACAAGCTGTGGCCCCAGTAAAGCTGCCTCAACTACCTCTAACCATTACAAAGGTGATCAGCATGTCCTACCATATAAATCCTCGTATGGTGCCATCTCAATAGTTTCCTGAAAACTATTTTTATAGGAAAACTCGACTAAGGGTATATGCTTCTCCCACGAGCCCCCAAATTCTAGGACGCATGCGCGCAGCATGTCCTCCAGTACCTGTATCGTCCGCTCTGATTGTCCATCTGTCTGAGGGTGGTATGTTGTGCTCAGAAGCACCTGTGTACCCAACGCCCTCTGAAAACTCTACTAGAAACGAGAAATAAAGTGGGTGTCCCAATCTGAAATGATAGAACGAGGGACCCCATGCAGACGTACGATCTCTCGGATATACAGCCTTCCGAGCTCGTCCACACCAAAGGTCTCCTTGATCGGCAAGAAGTGAGCTACCTTCGTGAGTCTGTCCACAACAACCCACACAGTGTCATTGCCTCGAGGTGGCCTCATAAATCTCGTCACGAAATCCATCGCGACATCATCCCATTTCCACTCTGGAATGGGCAACTGTTGTAACAGCCCAGCTGGTCTCTGATGCTCTGCCTTCACCTGCTGATAGGTGGAACACCTCGTAACAAAACCAGCTATCTCTCTCTTCATACCCGGCCACCAGTACTGACGTCTCAAGTCATGGTACATCTTGGTAACCCTAGGATGAACTTCCCAAGCTAAAGCATGAAACTCCCACATCATCTCCTCACGTATATCCCCTGGAACCCATACACGTCCATGGAAATGCAAAACCTCATCATCGCCTATCGTCCAACCGGGAGGAGGGTCCTCACTTGTCACCGACTCCCATAGAACTAGGCCTTCTGAAACCGATAGCTGCCTCATCCTCACTCTTTCCAGGAGGGTAGAAGTCACAGATAACGAGGAAAGAAAAGTCTGCCCCTGACTATCATTCACCTCCAGATGCATCTCAGACAACAAAGCCATAAGCTGCCACTCACCACTGGCCTCCTGCACTGCCTGTATCTGAGTCTTCCAGCTCAGTGCATTAGCTACTACATTACCTTTACCAGGTGTATAGGCAAGCTCAAAATCAAAGGACTGTAGGTACTCGACCCACCTTCTCTGCCTCAGATTCAGGTCACACTGAGCAAAGATATACTTGAGGCTTTTTTGGTTAGTGAAAACCACAAAATGCTCTCCCAACAGGTAATGTCTCCAACAGCACAACGCATGAACAACTGCAGCCATCTCGAGATCATGTGTCGGGTAATTCCTCTCATGTGGCCTCAAATACCGAGAACCATAAGCAACAACTCAGTCGTCCTGCATCAAAATGGATCCCAGCCCAATCCCTGATGCATCACAGTAAACTGTATAGCTCTTCCCATGCTCTAGGAGTATCAGGATCGGTGCTGATGTCAGCCTTCCCTTCAGGTCCTAAAGAGCTGTCTCATAAGCTTCTGACCAAACGAACGTCACACCCTTCTTAGTCAGACCTGTCAACGGTGCTTCTAATCGGGAGAAGTCCTGTATGAAGTGTCTGTAGTAACCAGCCAGCCCTAAGAAACTTTGTATCTCAAACACGTTCTTGGGCTGCTCCCAGGAAACTAATTCTCTCACCTTCTCTAGGTCCACTACAACTCCTGCCTCTGAGATGATATGACTCAGGAAGTGAATCTGGTCCATCCAAAAGTGGCACTTCGAGAGCATAGCATATAGTCGATGCTCTCTCAGTGTACTCAATACAATCTCAAGATGGGTGGCATGGTCATGTCGAGTGTGAGAGTACACCAAGATGCCATCCATGAATACTACCACAAATGAATCAAGATACGGATGGAACACACGATTCATCAGATACATGAAAATTTCTGGCACGTTCGTGAGTCCGAACGGCATAACCGTATACTCATATAGACAATACCTACTCCTAAAAGCTGTGAGAGGTATATCAGATGGTCTAACGCACAGCTGATGATATCCGGATCTCAATTCAATCTTCGAGAACACTTGTGCTCCATGAAGATGATCAAAAAGATCATCTATCCTCGGCAAGGGATATCGGTTCTTAACCGTCAACTGGTTTAGCTTCCGATAATACACACAAAGTCTGAGGGTACCATCCGCCTTCTTCACAAAAAGGACCGGAGAACCCCAAGGACAAGTACTGGGTCGGATAAAACCCTTTGCCTATAACTCCTCTAACTGCCTCTTGAGCTCCTGAAACTCAGGCGTGGCCATCCTATAAGGAGGAATGGACACTAGTGCTGCTCCTGGCACAAGCTCGATAGATAAATCCACCTCACTTACCGGAGGTAGACCTAAAAAGTCATCCAGGAAGACATCCCTGAAACGATCGAAAAATGGAGGGAAATATGTCTGACAAGTCCCCTGGTCATCTAGATATAAGCTCGCAATCTGGGCTGTAACTCCACCTCGCCCATGATGCTCTGGTCCAGCTCGACTCACCTAAACACCTCACTCGCCCTTGTATAGAAACTCCCCACCCTCTGGTGATGTGAAACGCACCCTACGACGATATTAGTCTACAAAGGCTCGAAAGGTAACCAACCATTCCATCCCGAGAATGACGTCATAGCTCGTCATCTCCAGGACATAGAGGTCCTAAAGGAAGTGACACCCACCTACCTCAAGGGGGAACTCCTTTCACTGACGCACACCAACCGTCCTAGTCCCCAACGGAGTGTCTAGCATCAAGATATAAGAAGAAGTAGAAACACCGAGCCCAAGGCTCTCCACAGTGGGTACAGATATAAAACTATGTGTAGCACCCATATCAAAAAGGACTGAAGACAAGACAGATGCTACTAGAATAGTACCTCTGACTACAGAAGGTCCAGGATCCGGCTCCTGCTGGGTCTGTTGCACTGCATATGCCTGCCCAGTACCGCGGCCCTACGACACACCCTGGCTACCCTGAGCTATCCCGCCCTGTTTCCTCTATGATCCTGGTGTCTGGCTACCATGGCCATGACCAACATCTCTGCCTGCACGCCCTGACGTATTCCAGTTCCCTGACTAGTAAGAAACCACTGGTCCTGCTCCCGCACGCGGAGTCTGTACAGAGCCCCTCTCACTAGCCACTGGTAGAAATGCCCTGCAAAAGCACTGCAGATGACCCATCTTGCCGCAATCTCGGCACTCCACTGGGTCTGATGGACACTACTGCCTCTTGTGCCCCTCTCTGCCACACTGGTAGCACCTGACTGGTCCACCTGAAGAAGCTGCCTGGCTGGTACTACCACCCTGAGAGAAGTCCATCTGTCTCTTCCTCTTGCCAGCAGAAATAGTACCAGTAACTGGTGCTGAATCACCCGGGCCCACACCACTCGATTCCCACAGGTTCCTCTCTGTAATCAATGCCTGTTTCACAATCGCGTGTACAGTAGGCAACCTGAAAGCATTTACCAGTGCACGGATGTCATGCCGAAGACCATCCTCAAAACCTCCGGCTCTCAATATCTCATCACCCACCAGCACGGGTGCAAAATGCTGAAGCTCTATAAAACGAGAAGAGTAGTCCATCACCGACATAGCGCCCTACTGAAGATTCATGAACTCTCGAGCTCTATCTTCCCTCAGCGTCTCGGGAAAGAATAATTCATAGAAGACTGCCTGAAAATCCTCCCATTCCATGTCCCTGGGATGATCTGACTTGGTGGTAATATCCAACCACCTCTTGGAGGAATCACACAGCATGTAAGTCGCGAGCTTGACCCTCCGCCCTAGAGGCATCTCAAGATGCTTGAAAATATTCTGCATCGATCCTAGCCAAGACTCTACAGCCTGTGGTCTGCCATCCTCTGAAAACATAGGCGGATGCTGCTGCTAAAAGATACGTGTTAGCTCGGCCATAGATGTGGCAGTATACGGTGCTACCTGAAAGGTTTGCATGAACCGCAATAATCCTTCACGGAGCTGCGCCTCCGCGCCTATGTCCGGTATAACAACTGGTGCCGCATCTGGCTCTGCTGGTGGATCAACTGGTATCCCATGGCCCACCATATACCGAGTATAATCATTGTCGCTCTCCTGGCGAACAACTCGCGGTCGTCTAGGCGGCATGACTCTACAAGGTCAAAAGCACGCCTCAGATTCAAGATTATTAAGACTGAAATGAAGGAACCACAAAGGAACAAGAGGAGGAAGGTGTTTCTAAATTTTTAAAACAAGACTACACGGCGTGTACACTGCCTACACAGCGTGTACTTTACTTCCTTTCCCCTGCCCAGGTCCTTCTACACAGCTAAGCCACACGACTTCCATTCCACAAAACTACACGGCGTGTATAATATCTATATGGCGTGTATGGTGTTATTTTCCAACTGCTCGTGTCATCTGTGACATGGACAACTACTCGGCTTGACTCTACACGGTGTGTTACACCCATACACGGCTTGTACAACACCCCATTTCCTAGCCACATGGCTAAATCCACACAGTTTGTCCTCGTACAAGCCTACACGGCATGTCCCAATGGTACACGGCGTGCTCAGGGAGAGGTGACACCAGCCTGTGTTGTTAGTTACACGGTCGAGTCCCCATGTCACACTACACGGAGTGTCTATAACTGGAACGGCATGTTCTATAAAGGATTTCACCGACCCGTGTTGTTAGTTAAACGGCCGGACTCCGGGTCAACACTACACGGCGTGTACAAAACTACACGGAGTGTTTTACCCAAGCCCTTCCCTACCCCATGTCGTCGCCCACACGATTTGTGACACGGGAAGAGACTACACGGCGTGTACTCAGGGTACACGGCGTGAACTAAAAAAGTTCATTTTTCTTCCTGAACAGAAGAACACACACAGCGTGTTTGAGGTCCTACACGGTGTGTATTCTGGGTTTTCCGAAAAGTATGCCTCAGAAACATTTCCGGAACCCAGAAAATACTGAAAACAACACCTAAGTGTCAAATTCCGACCCGTGGGTGCCCATACACCCCATGAATCAAAGTTTGACATCTTATTTGCGTTATAACTAATAACCAGTAAATGATCCACCAAATTCCAGTCAATGGGGGCCCATACTCCCCAAAAACCAAAGTTTGGTGTCCATTCTATAAACAAGATCAAACAATAATACCATATCACAAGGCAGGTATTTATCAAGCAGCTATCACAACATCATTCTTTACTAACACAACTTCTATCACAACAACATGCAAATTCTAATGCACCTACATGGCATGGAAACTATGCATGGAATGTGATATCTAGCATGTGCCTATATGATGCATGAGACGGAATACCCTCATCTCATTAGGTTGCAACTAAATAGAACCCACAGATAAAATATAAACAGAACAATCCAAGTTTGTCACCCAACGGTGAAAACATGTCAACCATAAAATTGCAAGATCAAAAGAATGCAAAGTACGAGGTAGACTGTATTTTCCCTGTACACGGGTTAGCTACGCCTGGGCACAGCTTATTACCAACTACAGTTCTTCCTAACTCTGACTACGGATCCAAATAGTAAGTCAAAGAAAATAAACTCCTCTGATACCACTTTGTAACGTCCCAGAACCGGGTGCCACGCAATGGGTGCCCTGAGCCCGGTTCGCCACGTGACCTCAAGCACATTTCCCCAAATGCCAGAGGCTGCCGACTAGCAGCAAGGGCTCAGGTCTGATAGTGGGGAAACTATGCCCTTATTTGTCAAAGTGTAGTGCAGCGGAATACCAAAATAAACATACAACAATAGTGGAAGCAGTAAACATACACAACTGAAATAACTACAAAAGTGGATATAACAAACAGTATATAAGTGATGATGCTACATGTTTCAAGTTCTAAGAAAATAGCCAGAACATGTTATACATCAATACAGTACAGCAGAAAACAGAGTACAGCAAAACAAGCAAAACAGCTAGCAACGGCATCGCAAGCCTAGGCTCGGTCTCATGCCCTCCCAATCCTCAGTAATAGTCAAGTACCTATATAGGGACTCTTTCCCCTTTCTACACCTGCAACAACATAATCTGTTTGGGCCGAAAAACATGACCCAAACAGGGTGTGAGAAATATATCTCAGTAGGCACCCACCAAAGGCTCGTACCCAACTGCGTGTAAGCATGCAACAACAGTGTGCAGTAGTAAAATGCAATAAAGTAAGCAGTACTCAAAAGTAACTAATTACCAGTTATATTTCCATTTCATTATCCATTTAATCCATTTAAATATTAGAAACCACCACAGTGCATTTCTAGGTAAATAGTCCACATCCTCAGACAAACAAAACCTTACCCTCAGGTAAGCAGAATCCAACCCGCAGGAATAGCCCTCAGGCATAACAGAAATTGCCCTCAGGCGTAGGAAGTGTTGCCCTCAGGCACATAATTCAATCCCTCATGCACGAAAGGTTTCCCTCAGGCGAAATACTATAGCCCTCGAGCTAAATAGTTCAGTGCCCTCAGGATAATCACAACAACGTCCTCAGACTAAATACAAAAACGCCCTCAGGCTAAACAGGTAAACGGGCCATTCCCAACAGGTAAACAAGAAGTAACAAGCAATTCCTCTCAAGTCAATTCTACAATTACCACTTTGAAGGCATACCCTTGGGTATCCTGGCCAAACGGATAAACAGAGAAACACACCCCAGGGGTGGTTTTGGATCCAAGAAACGATCACAAATATCATTTTCACATCACAATTTAATCACCTATGAAATTCTAGGCATTAAACATAGCAACAGCCTCATCCACACGACACCCCAACATGGGTTCATGGCACAAAAATGCACAAAACACACAGCAGTTGAAAAACTAAACACAAAGCCACCTACCTTATATGCCAATGAACGCTATACCCAAACTCCATCTCCAGAAATGCCCAATAATGGCATAGATCTGACGAAGAACAAAACTTATTCAAATGTAAATAACTTAGGTTAGGAGAATAATTGTCAAGAACGGTACCAGGAGGGGAGAGGGCTCACCCGTGTGGTTCTAATGAGATCATCCAAAGCCGAAAGGATTCCAGACGAACACCCGGTGGATCTTCAAAGATCTGGCCTCCTCCTTTGGCTCCAAAATGGCTCAAGTGCCTCCTCTGCCAAATGAGGAGGCTACTCCCTGTTTTAAGCCGAAAAAACAAAGTACACGGCGTGTACTTCAAAGTACACAGCATGTACTCCCTTCATTTAACTATTCAAATGGCGGCACCGCCACACTGTTCATATGTCGACATGAGAACACAGCATGTACTCTCGAGTACACGGCGTGTACTGTCACCCAGCTGGCGGCGACGCCACCGCCTTACTGTTCAAGCCTGCCGACTAACTACACGGCGTGTAAGGTACCACTACACGGCGTGTATTCGGTTCCTACACCCTTCATCACCAGCATGGCTACACGCCCTGTGTACTCATCCCAACACGGCCAAAAGTACACGGCGTGTGGATAAAGTACACTACATGTAGTTCCAAAATTTAGGATTTTTCCCATTTTCCATATTTTCTCAGAAACACTTAAAGAAAAGGAAAAGAAGAAGCCCATACCTCTAAAATAAGAACCAGGTTCTTACAACAGGGCTAGATCTTAGGATACTAAAGATAGTTTTTGGATTACATTTTTCTACATTTGTATAGATTTTATTTTCTGATTCTTTGTTTCTATGTTTTCCATCTTTATAGACATGTGATATATCATCACCAGCTTTTGTATATGAGTATCAATTGTTTCAGTTATTCATTATCACTTCAGTATGCTTCTGTTCTGTGTTCTATTTATTATTAAAATACTTTCTGTACTTATATCCTATTATCTTATATTCATCTAATGTTCTACACTCTGGTAATGAGGGCATCATCACCCCACAGACACACAGTATTCCCTCACTATTAGTCAGCACCCTATGGTGTTCGAGGAGATGCACTAGAGTCCATGTGACCAACCGAGCTTGGGTCACCTTCAGTGGAATCCATATCTGGGATGTCACACAAACCATGCACTAGCCATGAAAATCCACTTTGTTCAAGTTTTCACGGTTTTATGGGATAGGGCGCATGGTTTGTACAAACCATTTCCAACCATTCAATTTCCCTCTTCCTTACAAAATTATCATTTTTTCCCAAACACACCCCAAGGTACAACACAAAAAAAATGTAATAAAATATATAAAAATAATAACTTTAAAAAAAACCCAAGACATCTCCAGAAAATGTTAGGTTCTTACAGAAGTCAAAATGAAAATGAAATTTGAGATTCTGGATTTAGTATGATCGGGAAAATGAAATTAGTTTACTTCCCATTTCTCTTATGATATTCTTATAAATAAAATTCGAAGTACAATGTATTATGACAAATTTTCATGTGTAGGATAGATAGAGTGTGTTTACACTGATTTTTTTGTGACATAATTGTGAGATAAGAGTTTCTAGAAAGAGTTTTATTGATAAACATTTATAAAAAAAGATGTTTGATAAAAATGGTGTGGTTAGGGTTTCCTAGATTGGACGGAGAAATCAAATTGAAAGTTTGGGGAAAAGAAATAATTGATTCTAATTGGTTTTTGGACTGACAACTCAGACCTATTTCCAGACTAAAGAATTAGAATCAGCTATCAAACTGATTTTTCATATGAATTCTAGGGAATTTGTTCTTACCCACTACTAGGTATGAAAGTGAATATTTTTTCTAATGATTTACAAAAGTGTAAGTTTTCAAAGTAGCATAGTGAAATGTTATGAAACAATTGGTGAAGGTTTATAAACCTATTATAAAGACTTATTTACATCACTCATTCTAGAATAAGCACAAGTATAGTTTTATTTATCATAGTTCTACACAAGTGTAACGGTATTTCCTACTTGTTGTATCAACCCAAAATAATTTTTTTGGATGTGTGGTATTAGATTAATTCCAAACCATGCTAAGGATTAGATACTATTATTGAGTAGTGAACCTTGTAAATACTTGTGTTCCAATAGATGTGTGAATGTTTTGTCTTCAGAAAAAATATTTAACAGGAGGTTAAGGTTGTTATACAATGAAGATAACATAAAATAAAAATATACCATCGATTCACCCCATACCCCTCTTAGTAATTACATGGATACAAGTTGGGCCTTTTCATGAACCATAGTTCAAAGTTTTTGACCAGCCAAAGTTGGGGTTCTTTCAATTATAGGGGAATTATAACTTTATGTTTTGGGTGGACTTAACATATTTCAAATTAAGGGTTGACTATCAAATAAGTACTTTGTGTAACTAAGAGGAATATTTTAAGGAAATCCAATATAAGGATTTCAAGATTAGGGAGTCCATTCAATAGGTCAAGGAACTATGAGTTAAGGAATTTGGAATTTGTAATTCAAACCTAAAACCCTTCAAATTTCTTGAATGGCCAAATTTTGGGTGATGATAATGGGAATATGGATCATTACCACTAGAATTTCCAATAAATAGGATATTATGAATCCAATGGTGAGGGTTATTGGGCTTTGATAAAATAGTGGGAGATTAATAAATATAATATTATTTTTTTTCTAAATTTTAGCAGATAAAGTAAAAAACTATGATCATCTTATTTATATAAATAGAAAAAAAATGACATCAAACAAATCATTGTGATCCATACTTGAGAAGGATATCCTCTTCACTAGAATAGGTTTTCGAGAGTGTAAAAGTAACTTACATGTTATCCTATTTCGTGAAAGGAAAATGTATATTCCGGAAGAACCAATTTATGATTATCCTAGTAACAGGGAATGAGATGAAGATTTAACTCTCTATGGGAGTAATTTGAATGATGCTGCAGATGTTTAGTGTTTCATGCTATCATCTATGACCAATGATATTTTGAAGAAACATGAGGACATGGATATGTATAGCATGATGTATCACCTTTAAGGTCTCTATCAAGAGAAGGAGAGACAAGAGAGATATGAGATATCAAATGCTCTTTTTACAATTAATATAGGAGGGTCTATTCCAATTGGTCCTCATGTAGTTAAGCTTATTGTCTACATTGAATGCTTATCCATCTTAGGGATTAAATTTTAAGATGGGTTTTGCATAGATCTGATACTTTATTCACTACCCAAGACCTTATCTAGTTTTATTTTTCATTATAACATGATCAATAATGAGAATATGTAATGCCCCAATATTTCATAGTAAGTTATTTTCTTTAAAGTAATTCAATAGCATGTACTATACGCAACACCGAGTTCGAGTGCACCATGACTTAACAAACTAGCTATTCATAAAGTTGTTATGAATTGTATTAACTGAATTTTGAATTTTAAATACTCCATATAATTTTAACATCCATATTATGTGTTTCTTATATATAATATAAAAATAAATTCAATTTTTTAGAAAAATAAGTATTTTTCAAAAATGTAATTTTACCGCCTTTTAATGGAGAACCATTTTCAAATCCAATGTTTGACACTTTTATATATTCAATTTGAAGAAACAAACTTATTATTTATAATAGGGACATAAAAATTTATTTTTGATAAATTTTTGGTGCTTTTCGGATAACTTTCATATTTTGATGAATAATGAAAAATATTAAATTTTATCTAAAAACAACTTTTTTATTAAAAATATTTTATAGTATTAAATTATATATTTGAATTGTTTTTAGGTATAATTAGAATATATTTTTATCATTTAATCCAATTTTGGTCATTGCAAGTAATTTTACATTTAAAATGGACATAAACACATATCAATCTTTTGATAGTTATTACTTCTCAAAAACCCACTTTCTGGTTTTGACATCGGGGTTATTTTTTAAAATTAATTAATACAACTTATATTTATTTAATTTATTGAAATAAACATCATTTTTTAATTTTAAATATCAAAATAATCTTAAAGTGAATTTTTGGTATTCTTTTTAAAACTTTTGATTTTTGATGAATAGTGAAAAACATTGTGTTATTGTTTAAAAATGAATATTTATTTAAATAAGTATTTATTTTATATAAATTTACTTTAAGTAAAAATAGATACATAATACCTATATAAATTCAATGTAATTAATTGGAGTTATTTTATAATAAGATTGGATGTACAAAATTTTATTGAACAGTTTACCGTCTTTTACCCACCTTCTAGGCACATTTGCAAATTTGCATAATCATAATTTTAATGATTCGGTGATATTAATTTCAAAAATATGAGAGACATGGTTGACATTATTAAGTAAAATTTTATCAATAAGATGAAAATAATTTTTTGCGATTAGTAACTTTTGAATTTTATTTACCACGGTTAAAAGTAAATAGGGTAATTAATGGTAAAAATGATATTATAATTACCCGAACACATGTCATAATTCTATTGGATAATTTTATTTCGACCAAAATAAACCTTTGGAATAAAATATGATCATTTCAATCCAATTGGATTAGATTAAGAAATTTATTGTTATTTTATTTAAAAAATAGTTAAAAGTGTAAAATTCAAAGTTTAATAACTAAAACATTTTTAATATAGGGTTATACATAAGATAAATTCAACTATAAATATTCATTACAACCATAATATTATTTTCTACATCATGATATTTTATTTATAATTCTTATACATTAAATAATTAAATTTATTTATGACACAATGATGATGCAGTAATTACCTAATTAATGAAAGATTAAAATAATTGATATTATAAATATTAAAATAAATGTAAATTGAGACTTTTTAAGCCTTAAAAGAATTTTATAGGTTAATATGACATGTGAGGGTTGATTTAATGAATTGTTTTCCAATTAATAAAGTTTATATGACTTTAACAAAAACCAAATACTAAATAGTGTCAAAATTTACATAATTGAGTTTTTAAAACAAATACTATTTTATTAAACTATATAATAGTCCTATAAAATCTAAGGTTCGTAAAAATGAATTATATAATGATATATATGTTATTAATGAACAACTTGGGGTTCTCTTGGTAGTTTATAGTAAGTTTATTAACCATATAATATAAAAATACAAAGAGACAAGGTAAATGTCAAACTATTTAACTAAGAGTTAAATCTAAAAGTTAAGATTAATATATTGAGATAAACCTATCTAAAACCTATTGGTTGAGATTTTTTCGACCCATAGCCACCTTATCTTAGAAATAAATTCATTTGGAGACATTAAAAACCGAAAATTAATTTATAATAAAAGAATATTTCAAGCTTTTCCAAAAGTGACCCTCACCTCTCTTATAAAAGGGCACTTCCCCTTCTCTTAATTTCACACCTCCAAAGTCGTTTGTCTCTACCAACCCCTGCCCTAATATCCTCCCAACTACACTCAATTCATACTAGATAAATTACTTTGATTATAAATCCAACCTAAGGATCCCTTTTGATCAAATCAAAATGAAGCACCTGAAGAAGAGGTAATAATTTCATCCCCTCTTTCAAAGTTATATTCTCCTTCCACTTCCTCTTTCATTGTTGTTTTCATACCAAAATATTAAATCTAGTACCTTATACATACTGTGTTGTTATTATAAATATGTTACAACCATATTAATTATTCTATCCATCCTATAAATGACAAAGTCACCACATGTGTGTACGTACGACTTACCGTCTCCACGTCATGGTGTAGTTGTTATGAAACACTTCATTATTTGGGTGGGAATAATAATTTTGTATAATTGATTTAAATAATAATTATAAAATGTTAATTATTCTGTATATATGATATAAAATCTAGTTATATATGATTTCACCTTCAATTGAATGATATTATCACCCATGCGTACGTACGAATTACGGTCTCCAAGAACGTGATAAGATTCATTCCCCATCGTAACCAATCATGGATAATTTTCATTTTATGATTAAAAAAATTAATAACTTAATATAATTCATTATGTGAATAAAATAAATCCTATACATAACAAACATGACTTACCAAACAAAACATATTAAGGAAAATGAATCAGTTAACACCTGAAATAATGATACTATTAAATATTATTAACAAAACAATATTAGAAGATCATATATGATATCATATTCATGTATGTGGTTCTTTTATAATTTAATAACAATTATTTAAATAATATATATGAGGTTAACATACCCTTGACTGAGGAAAAGTACAAGGTAAGGGGTTTTCATCTCACTTATTTTTTCCGTGAGATTCATGCTATATTGCCACTATTTCCTTTTGTGTGGTGTAGGTACTGAAAATGATTGTATTAATTGTATAATATAATTGAATTTATGGGTATTTAAATATTCATTTTATGATCCTTCTTTCATGGGTTGTATGTTTCATAAGTCACCAAATCAGTCAGGTAATTTCTAATTTTGATTTCCACTCATTGGGTTTTACGCAAACTTCATTGATTATTTTACTCCAAGATTATGTGTGAAATCAATATTTATTTATTTATGTAGTAATTTCCACTCCCCTTTGTGTGGATATACTTTGGATACACATAATCACTCCATTGATAAATTCTCAAGTCATCGATATGAACTTGATAAGAGTAATCTTAACTCAATTTTCAATCATTGAGTTAAACATCCAAGTCATTGGTGTTGTTGTTTCAAGAATATGTGTGAATGTCTTATGATTGATTTACACTGAATACCCAATAATATTTAGTGTATTTATATTTTTCACACATAATTATTTCATTTATTTATCCTTAACCTAAGGATATGGTCTTTATAAGGGATTTCATCTATATTTACATTCTATTGAGACTTCTTTGTTTCTATGCACCAATTCACTTTTATATGGTGTATATATTGTACTTTGACATAGTATATCATGAATCCCTTTATTCTCATGATATTATAAAGTTTATATTATCTTAATTATTTGTATTCAAATCTCTCTCAGTTGGTTAGGAACTATAACTAAAATATCTTTTTAAATGTTTTAAAGATTTATTCTTCTAAATCTTTCCCATTAATGTCCATGATTCAAAAATGGTTTTAAGTATTTATTTATATGGACATGAATGTTTTAAAATTAAAATTAATTTTAAAGGTTTCAAAGTTTTATGGGACACTTTTATTCAAAAAATATATTTTTAATAGCTTCTTGATAAATAGTGAGACTTTTAAATGTTTTCAAGAAAAAAGGGATATTTCTCTCAAATAGTTTTACTGGTTATTTTTTTATATGTCAATATCCTTCATTATTATTGATTGAGGTTGATAAAATCTTCTGTATTGTATTGAATGAGTTATGTTTGACTATGGATGTGCTATTTTTATACCATTCATGGTTTTTGGTTAAAATATTGACATTTTTTATGCTAGTTTTAATACAAATGTTTAGATTATGTTTCAACCTTTTCATATGAGGAATGCATTAGACTTAGTAAGTAACGGTTGGAGCCCGCTATAGCTCCTTGATGCATCAGTAGGTCTCATGAGATAAACTAGTGTCTTAGTACAAGGCCTTTAAAAAAATTTATTTGTATTCTTGGCACGAGTCCTTGACTATGTGGTTATGATGTCCGGCATTATGCATTACATCATTATGAAATTAGCTATTGATATTACATGTGATTATTCGACTAGTAGAATATCCATGTGATTAAGTAAATGTCGTTATCTGCTTTATATTTTCCATATTCTTCTTTTTTATGTTTAAAAGTCTTGTGTTTTGTTCTTATACATTGCCTTAAACATTTATAATTATTTATAATAGTTTCTGTTATATTGTTATTGTAACAGCCCGAGATTTTATAAAAAATATTCTCTTTAATTTTATTAATGTCTTGTGTTGTACGCTACACCAAAAGGAGCTTGCACAAAACGCATATTTGACTTTCCTTGCATTACACGCAATCGCAACCTTCCTCGATAGCGTGTGTAGTACGCAATACTGAGTTTCACGAAACAACGATATGCTATTAAAATATTATTAAAACTAGCCGTTATGAATAGTAATAACCACTTTTTAAATTTTATAAATTTTAGCTCTCAAAATGGACTTCATTTTTGGATTCGGAGTATCGAATTTAGCCTAAGGTGAAATTTTGGTACTTTTCGGATAACTTTCATATTCTGATGAATAGTGAAAATTACTAAATTATAATTAAAAACAACTTTTTTAATAGAAATAATTAATAGTGATAAATTATTAATTTGAGTGGTTTTAAAGTATATTTAGAATATATTTTTACAATTTAATACAATGTTGGTCATTGAATGTAATTTCACATTTAAACCAGACATAATCAAGTGTCAATCTTTTGATAGATATTGTTTCTTAAAAACACGCTATTTGTTTTAACAGCGGGATTTAATTATAAAATTAATTAATGCAACTTCTATGTTATGAATTTGGTAAAATAGACTTCATTTTTGAATTCGGAATATGAAATATAGCTTAGGATGAAATTTTGGCATTGTTCTGAAAAACATCAATTTTTGATTAATAGTGAAACTACTAAGTGGTAGTTAAAAAACTGAATTTTTCATAAAACTTAATTTTACCGCTTCTGTGAATGGAATTTCAAAAATCTGAGAGACACGGTTGATGTCAGTAAGTAAAATGTGGTTCAATGAGATGAAAATAATTTTTGGTGAATAGTAACTTTTTACTTTTATTTACCACAGTTAAAAGTAAATAGGGAAATTAAGGGTAAGAATGATATTAATATTACCCTAACACATGTCCTAATTCTACTGGACAAGTGTATCTCGACCAAAAACAACCTTAAGTGTAAATTATTATCATTTAGGCCCACTTGGATTAGATTAGGACATTTATTATTATTTAATTCAAAGAAGAGTTAAAAGAGTTAAAATCAAAGTTTATTTACTAAAACATTTTTAATATGGGGTTATACATAAGATAAATTCGACTATAAATATTTATTAGAAAGATAAAAAGATTTCCTACATAATAGTATTTTATTTGTAATTTTTAGACATCAAATAATGTAATTTATTTATGACACAAAGATGATGCAGTAATTATCTTATTAATGAAATATTGACATAATTGATATTATAAATACCAAAATAAATGTAATTTAAGACTTTTTATGAATTACACTAATTTTCTAGGTTACTATGATATATTATTGTTGATTTAATCAACTTGGTTTGAACATATAATTCTGTTATGACTTTCAAAAAAATCATATATCAAATAGTGTCAAAATTGACACAAAATAGTTTTTAAATCAAATATTATATTATTAATTGTTATTTTATTCCTAAAAATATAAGGTTCGGCCAAATGACTTAGATAAATATATATATATTAATAATAAACAATTTTGGGTTCGTTTGGCATGTTATAGTAAGTGTATTAACCATATAGTGAAAGAAAACAAAAAGACATGGTAAAAGTTAAATTATTTAACTTAGAGTTAAATCTAATTGATAAGGTTAAAGTAATACCCTAAACTTGTATAAATCTTATTGGTTGATAGGATTTCGACCCATCCCCACTTTAGATCCGAAATAAGACCCTTTGGAACCATTATAAACCGATTTTGACTTTAATATAAAATAATATTTTGAGGTATTCCTAAGATGCCCCTCTCCTCCCTTATAAAAGGACACCTCCTCCCCCTCCTCCTCACACCAATTTGAGAACTCAAGCTCGGACAACCCCTGCCAAAATCTCTTCTCCACTTCCATAGAATAATCCTAGAGGTCCTGGTCTTCTTCAAAGACTAATCTTAGTCCCCTAAGTGGAGGATTCAAAGAGGCGTTTCAAAGAAGAGGTAATATCCATTACCGATCTTTTCAATTTCTTTCTTATTCAACTTCTTCTTCTTTAGTTGTTTCATGATAAAGTAATAAAATCAGTATTACTTACATACTGATATGTTATTATAAATATTAACCAACTCTAATTAACCTTCTATCCATCCTACGGAAAAAGGAAATCACCGCGCGTGCGTACGTACGGAATACCGTCTCCACGCCGTGGTGTAATCTATTTTCCGTCACCACCTTAATTGGATGGGTATAATGGTGTAATGAGTAACTATATATGATTATTATAAAGTGATATTGATAATTAAATAGTATACATACACTTCAACACAATTCCACGACCATGGGAACGATATCATCGCTCGTGCGTACGTACGGACTACCATCTCCACGACACGATGAGATTCATTCTCAATGATTAACCATTCATGAATTATTATAAAGTATATATAATAAGTACTAATGAAATATATGACCTAATAATGATACTGGAATTATTTATATTTATATGTATGTCATCTACTTAATTCCATTCAATTCAATAAGGAAACGAAAACAGCGTTCATGCGTACGTACGGACTACCGTCTCCATGAACGGTGTATTTCATTCCATTTATCGATATTATATATATATATATATACTCTGAATATATATTATATATAAATCATGTTTTACATTCTGGATATAAGTAATCACGATCCAAGTAATCATATTAATAATTACAAGTTAAAAACACGAACGACAAATGAGACGATTTTACCCAAAACGCTACTTTAACATGAATTTACAAAATAACGGGTAATATAAAGTCATAAGTGGACCATATATTATATAATAACAATGAATATGATTCTGGAATAAGTCAATAACATGATTTAAATCATTATACAGGAGGTTCGGACACGTACAAAGCAAGTCGGACCTAAGGTAAGGGAAATATCACAATCTCATTTTTATCCGAGATTGTTTATACTTTGAAATTTACTGGGGTGTATTTTATTATCCACATCCATGTTTCCTCAATATGTAATATTATTTCCATCCACCTAAAATTGTTTAAATCCAATTTTACCCTTCGATGAGTTTTTAGTAAAGGATATGAAAGGAATATGTTTTTCGTTTTTCGTACGAGGTACTTTTTGACTTTTCCGACAAAAGTACGAAGAATGTTTTTTTAACTTATACGGCATGAAGGGATTTTTAAAACATTGTTTCCAAGAAAATTCTTTTACAAGTTTTCAAGTTTATTTTTAATCAACTTATTTTATTTTAAAGTCGTATGACATGTTATGAAAGGAAAAATGTTTTTGAAGTAGAAAGGATATTTTCCTCAAGAATAGAGTTCAATTATTTTATCAAAATTATTTTCCATCTAAGATAATAAAAGGGTTCTATTTTTATCCCTATTATTACATGGATTTGATTATGTTGTGATGGAAATATTTTTATGAATTCCTTTATCTTATATGAATTGTTTTATGATGTCATGTTGTTTAAGAATCCCATTTTTATTACATGGGTTACGCTGTGATGTATGGTTTATGATTATGTGGCACACATAAGAAAGAATTCATTATAAGATGGGTGGGACCTATATCTCCCTCCAATGCATTGGGTAAAGATTTATATCTCATGAGATAGACATGGCTGGAACGGAAGGTTATTTCGGTTCAGTGATACAGGACTGAAACGAGGAGTGAACTCGGTTCAGAAAGGGACTTTGTCCACTAAGATAGTCTTGGAAATGAGTCATGACTAACAAGAAATGATTTTCCATGATTATGTGTGCATGCCACAAAGTTTCAAGTTTCATGTTATGATTATGGGGATCTCATTTTCACTTCTATGATTTATTCCATGTTAAGATTTTATGATCTCTTTTGCAGGTTATGATTTTCAAAAAGATATGATATGATTTTTATTTCCTTTATTTTCCCTTGTTGAGCATTTGAGCTCACCCTTTTATGTTTTCTTTTCCCCAGGTCAGGAATATGGATATTAAGTAGAATATGCTAAAAGGGACCCTAGATATGATGAAATAAATGGGAGACACTGTAGAAGATTTATGAACCAGTTGTTTATGTTTCCCAGTTTCTAAAGACACTATACCTATACGGTCCTTTGTGGTTTTGTCATATGTTGTAATAAGTGTGCTTCAATTTTGAAGTATTAACAATGTATGGAAAGTATGGGTCATTATATATACTTTATAATTGTATGAAATATTAAGAAAGGAAAAGTGTTTTTGAAATAGAAAGGATATTTTCCTCAAGAATGGATTTCAAGTATTTTATCAAAATTATTTTCCATATAAGATAATAAAGGGTTCTGTTTTTATCCCTATTATTACATTGATTTTATTATGTTGTGATGGAATTATTTTTATGAATTCCTTTATCTTATATGAATTGTTTTATGATGTCATGTTGTTTAAGAATCCCATTTTTATTACATGGGTTATGTAATGATGTATGATTTATGATTTTGTGGCACACATAAGAATGGTATCATTATGAGATGGGTGGGACCTATATCTCCCTCCAATGCATTGGGTAAAGATTTTATATCTCATGAGATAGACATGGCTGGAATGGTAGGTTATACCGGTTCAGTGAAACAGGACTGAAACGAGGGTTACTCGATTCAGAAAGGGCCTTTGTCCACTAAGATAGTCTTGGAAATGAGTCTTGACTAACAAGAAATGATTCTCTATGATTATGTGTGAATTCCACAAAGTTTCATGTTTTAAGTTATGATTATTGTGATTACATTTCATTGCCATGATTTACCCCATGTTATGAAATTATGATCTCTTTTGCAGGTTATGATTTTCCAAAAGTTATGTGCTTATGTATATGATGTGATTGATATTTCTTTTGTTTACCCTTACTGAGCATTTGAGCTCACCCTTTTATGTTTTCTTTTCCCAAGGATATAAAGAAAGGTTTTAGGTAAAAAAAAAGGAAGATCTTTATAGGAGATGTTGAAGATCTTTCACCACGATTAGAAGATTACGTTCCGAGTTTCCAAAGACACTAAACTATTACGATCCTTGTGTGTGTTTTTTTGTTATGTACTAAGTATTCCGCAAAAGTAATGTAATGTCCATGTACGTCAAGCTTCGGGTCTCTACAGTTGGTATCAGAGGAAAGGTTTAGTCAACCTTTGGAAACTAGGATGCGAAAACGTTAGTGAGATCCCTAGAGATATTTATAAGGTATGTCTAGGGATGCACCTAAGGATAAGTATATGTATAGGTTATAGTACTAGAACTACGCTAACGATCATAGAATTAAACCTAAGATGTTAGATATTGAAGGTACTCCCTCTTTATTATGTTGTTTTCCCTAGCATGATTTTTGCCTCTCACACTATTCTTTTTGGGTTTTAGAAAATGGCTGGAAACAAGATGATTCACGATAATGGAGGATATGATGGACAAGGGAATGATATTCTTCATAATGAAATGGGATTTGGAAGTCCAAAAATAATTATTATGCCGAATCAGCAATCTCATAATATGATCAATAAAGTAAAATTTGGTAAGTTTCCTGACTCGGCTAATAAGAGAAAGATGGAGTTTTATGATGAGCATAGAGGAAAGAAAGTTCAATTTCCCCTATTTAAATCATGTGGGAAGAGGCATCAAGGAGAATGTTTCAAAAGAACTGGAAGATGCTTTGGGTGTGGAAAAGAAGGACACAAAGCCAGTAAGTGCAAAGGAAAAGGTTCAGTTAACAACATGGATGAGGATAATGGTATTGCTACGACATCAACAATGGTTAAATGTTTTAAATGTGGAATGTATGGGCATTATGCAAACCAATTCCCTAAGGGAAAGTCTCATGAAGATAATCAGTATGGTCGTATGGGAAGTATTTATGTGGATGATGATGAAGAGACTACAAATGATATGTGAGATGAAAGAATTGTTGAAGCTCGGTCAATGGTTTAAGAATGTAGTGGAATGATTACATGTTTATCATGTGTAATGTTGTATAAGTAATCTCATGGTACTATGGAATAAAGAGACATCTAAGGATTGTTACACTGTTGTCCTTCCTTGAGTTTTGAAAGTGTATGATTAATGGTACAAGTATCCATGAAAGGTTATTCAGATATTTTTGGAATGTAGATGATATGCGCATAATGAAGGGATAAGGAGAAAATGAAATGTTTGACAGTATTCATGAGCTCATGATTGATATAAGGACTAAGTGATATCAGGGTTTGAGTATATAGAATTTTGAGGATTTTGGTATGTGGAAAGTGTTAACTTTTAACTGCATTCAAGTTTTCACTATGGTTCAATGGGTATTCAAGAGAATACATTATTAAGGCCTTTGAATGTTTGGAATGTGACCAACAAAACATATGATATATGGGGATCGACGATGGTGTTAAATCTCTGGTAATCATTTTCACTATGTTATGAGAGTGGACTGCAGTATTATGGATAAGCCTAAAGATTTGAAATGGATTATGTTGGACATAAGTTAGTATTGTTTAAGGATAGAAGTTTTTTCGATATTATTGATTGGATGTTATAGTAATATAGTTTTAGAAAAAGGACAACCTGCAGGACGGGCGACAGCCCATCGCGTCGGACAAGGCTGTGGGAATCGAACCCACAACCGAAGTGCGACTGGCCTTTATTGCCTACCACTGGCCTGCAGGAAGTCCCTGTTTAGTAGAAACTAGTTTTATTTTATTAAGCAGTACGATATATGAAGTATAAGTCCATTTTAGGAACCATATATGATTAATCTCACTATAGATGGACTTATGTATTTTTTTGATAACTTTTCTAACCTTTTGTTTGAGACAGATGGAATGACCCATCATTCTATCACATGATCTGCTAACACATCACGAATGACAAATTCAACTTCATTTCTTTAAGAGATGAAGTGGAAATTGTCCAAAGAACGACAAACGGTGAGACTATACCAAAATCACGAAAGTATTTCTTCTAATTCCAATTTCATCAACTTTAGGGAAACGATCTTGAAAACCAAAAATGTTGTCCTAGTGATCTTATATCTGATGAATCAGATGGTACCTTAGATCATCACAAATTTATGGCTTTGTGATTGCTGGCTTTTCCATAGCCATGTTCTCTACCACTCTCCATCAGAACATGATGGTTAGATTTCTCTTCCATATCCATATTTTCACCTATGTGGAAACCCAGTGATTAGTTTATTTGGGTAACCATTACGTTTCATACTTTTGTTTTTAAAGATTGGTTTTGATATTCCTTTTTACGATGTGGGTTTCTATTAAAGAAACTTTCTAATAGTAAACCATTTATAACCCCGACGAATTTCGAGGGCGAAATTCATTTTAAGGGGGGTAGAATGTAACAGCCCGAGATTTTATAAAAAATATTTTTTTTAATTTTATTAATGTCTTGTGTTGTACGCTACACTAAAAGGAGCTTGCACAACACGCATCTTTGACTTGCCTTGCATTACACGCAATCGCAACCTTCCTCGATAGCGTGTGTAGTACGCAATACTGAGTTTCACGAAACAACGATATGCTATTAAAATATTATTAAAACTAGCCGTTATGAATAGTAATAACCACTTTTTAAATTTTATAAATTTTAGCTCTCAAAATGGACTTCATTTTTGGATTCGTAGTATCGAATTTAGCCTAAGGTGAAATTTTGGTACTTTTCGGATAACTTTCATATTCTGATGAATAGTGAAAATTACTAAATTATAATTAAAAACAACTTTTTTAATCGAAATAATTAATAGTGATAAATTATTAATTTGAGTGGTTTTAAATTATATTTATAATATATTTTTACAATTTAATACAATTTTTGTCATTTAATGTAATTTCACATTTAAACCAGACATAATCAAGTGTCAATCTTTTGATAGATATTGTTTCTTAAAAACACGCTATTTGTTTTAACAGCGGGATTTAATTATAAAATTAATTAATGCAACTTCTATGTTATGAATTTGGTAAAATAGACTTCATTTTTGAATTCGGAATATGAAATATAGCTTAGGATGAAATTTTGGCATTGTTCTAAAAAACATCAATTTTTGATGAATAGTGAAACTACTAAGTGGTAGTTAAAAAACTGAATTTTTCATAAAACTTAATTTTACCGCTTCTGTGAATGGAATTTCACAAATCCGAGAGACACGGTTGATGTCAGTAAGTAAAATTTGGTTCAATGAGATGAAAATAATTTTTGGTGAATAGTAACTTTTTACTTTTATTTACCATGGTTAAAAGTAAATAGGGTAATTAAGGGTAAGAATGATATTAATATTACCCTAACACATGTCCTAATTCTATTGGACAAGTGTATCTCGACCAAAAACAACCTTAAGTGTAAATTATTATCATTTAGGCCCACTTGGATTAGATTAGGACATTTATTATTATTTAATTCAAAGAAGAGTTAAAAGAGTTAAAATCAAAGTTTATTTACTAAAACATTTTTAATATGGGGTTATACATAAGATAAATTAGACTATAAATATTCATTAGAAAGATAAAAATATTTCCTACATAATAGTATTTTATTTGTAATTTTTAGACATCAAATAATTTAATTTATTTATGACACAAAGATGATGCAGTAATTATCTTATTAATGAAATATTGACATAATTGATATTATAAATACCAAAATAAATGTAATTTAAGACTTTTTATGAATTAAACTAATTTTATAGGTTACTATGATATATTAGTGTTGATTTAATCAACTTGGTTCTAACATATAATTCTGTTATGACTTTCACAAAATCATATATCAAATAGTGTCAAAATTGACACAAAATAGTTTTTAAATAAAATATTATATTATTAATTGTTATTTTATTCCTAAAAATCTAAGGTTCGGCCAAATGACTTATATAAGGATATATATATTAATAATAAACAATTTGGGGTTCGTTTGGCATGTTATAGTAATTTTATTAACAATATAGTGAAATAAAACAAAAAGACACGGTAAAAGTTAAATTATTTAACTTAGAGTTAAATCTAATTGATAAGGTTAAAATAATACCCTAAACTTGTCTAAATCTTATTGGTTGATATTATTTCGACCCATCCCCACTTTAGCTCCGAAATAATACCCTTTGGAACCATTATAAACCGATTTTGACTTTAATATAAAATAATATTTTGAGGTATTCCTAAGATGCCCCTCTCCTCCCTAATAAAAGGACACCTCCTCCCCCTCCTCCTCACACCAATTTGAGCACCCAATCTCGGCCAACCCCTGCCAAAATCCCTTCTACACTTCCCTATAATAATCCTAGAGGTCCTGGTCTTCTTCAAAGACCAATCTTAGTCCCCTAAGTGGAGGATTCAAAGAGGCGTTTCAAAGAAGAGGTAATATCCATTACCGATCTTTTCAATTTCTTTCTTATTCAACTTCTTCTTCTTTAGTTGTTTCATGATAAAGTAATAACATCAGTATTACTTACATACTGATATGTTATTATAAATATGAACCAACTCTAATTAACCTTCTATCCATCCTACAGAAAAAGGAAATCACCGCGCGTGCGTACGTACGGAATACCGTCTCCACGCCGTGGTGTAATCTATTTTCCGTCACCACCTTAATTGGATGGGTATAATGGTGTAATGAGTAACTATATATGATTATTATAAAGTGATATTGATACTGAAATAGTATACATACACTTCAACACAATTCCACGACCATGGGAACGATATCATCCCTCGTGCGTACGTACGGACTACCGTCTCCACGACGCGATGAGATTCATTCTCAATGATTAACCATTCATGAATGATTATAAAGTATATATAATAATTACTAATGAAATATATGAACTAATAATGATACTGTAATTATTTATATTTATATGTATGTCATCTAATTAATTCCATTCAATTCAATAAGGAAACGAAAACAGCGTTCATGCGTACGTACGGACTACCGTCTCCATGAACGGTGTATTTCATTCCATTTATCGATATTATATATATATATATATATATATATACTCTAAATATATATTATATATAAATCATGTTTTACATTCTGGATATAAGTAATCACGATCCAAGTAATCATATTAATAATTACAAGTTAAAAACACGAACGACAAATGAGACGATTTTACCCAAAACGCTACTTTAACATGAATTTACAAAAGAACGGGTAATATAAAGCCATAAGTGGACCATATATGATATAATAACAATGAATATGATTCTGTAATAAGTCAATAACATGATTTAAATCATTATACAGGAGGTTCGGACACGTACAAAGCAAGTCGGACCTAAGGTAAGGGAAATATCACAATCTCATTTTTATCCGAGATTGTTTATACTTTGAAATTTACTGGGGTGTATTTTATTATCCACATCCATGTTTCCTCAATATTTAATATTATTTCCATCCACCTAAAATTGTTTATATCCAATTTTACCCTTCGATGAGTTTTTAGTAAAGGATATGAAAGGAATATTTTTTCGTTTTTCGTACGAGGTACTTTTTGACTTTTCTGAAAAAAGTACGAAGAATGTTTTTTTTAACTTATACGGCATGAATGGATTTTTAAAACATTATTTCCAAGAAGCTTCATTTACAAGTATTCAAGTTTATTTTTAAACAACTTTTTTTAGTTTATAATTGTATGACATATTAAGAAAAGAAAAGTGTTTTTGAAATAGAAAGGATATTTTCCTCAAGAATGGATTTCAAGTATTTTATCAAAATTATTTTCCATCTAAGATAATAAAGGGTTCTGTTTTTATCCCTATTATTACATTGATTTGATTATGTTGTGATGGAATTATTTTTATGAATTCCTTTATCTTATATTAATTGTTTTATGATGTCATGTTGTTTAAGAATCCCATTTTTATTACATGGGTTATGTATTGATGTATGATTTATGATTTTGTGGCACACATAAGAATGGTATCATTATGAGATGGGTGGGACCTATATCTCCCTCCAATGCATTGGGTAAATATTTTATATCTCATGAGATAGACATGGCTGGAATGGTAGGTTATACCGGTTCAGTGAAACAGGACTGAAACGAGGGTTACTCGATTCAGAAAGGGACTTTGTCCACTAAGATAGTCTTGGCAATGAGTCTTGACTAACAAGAAATGATTCTCTATGATTATGTGTGAATGCCACAAAGTTTCATGTTTTAAGTTATGATTATTGTGATTACATTTCACTGTCATGATTTACCCCATGTTATGAAATTATGATCTCTTTTGCAGGTTATGATTTTCCAAAAGTTATGTGCTTATGTATATGATGTGATTGATATTTCTTTTGTTTACCCTTACTGAGCATTTGAGCTCACCCTTTTATGTTTTCTTTTCCCCAGGATATAAAGAAAGGTTTTAGGTAAAAAAAAGGAAGATCTTTATAGGAGATGTTGAAGATCTTTCACCACGATTATAAGATTACGTTCCGAGTTTCCAAAGACACTAAACTATTACGATACTTGTGTGTGTTTTTTTGTTATGTACTAAGTATTCCGCAAAAGTAATGTAATGTCCATGTACGTCAAGCTTCGGGTCTCTACAGTTATCCTTACTAAGCATCTGAGCTCACATTTTTCTTAGTTTTTATTTTTTCCAGGATGTGAAGAAGTAAATTATGACTGACCTACAGGATTAGGATAAGGGATATAAGAGTGTTCAAAGGAGACACAATATTGTTGTTTTTCATTTGATAATGTAATGTAAAACTTATGTTTGTATGTATTACTTACAAGGATACTAAACCAATAGGTCTTTTAGGACATGATCTATTATGGTCATGCCAGTGTTATGTAATAATGCACCGACTCTGGATAACTATGGTCGAGGCGTTACAGTTGGTATTAGAGTAATTTTAGTAAAAACCTTGGAATATAGATTTAGAAAAACTCTAACTAGAAAACACTACCCTAAGATAGACTTTGAGGAATAATATAGAAGAACATCCAAAAAAATTGGTAATGTAAATATTATGTGGGTTTTTAAGAAATACATCCCTATCTGGATACAAGAAGGTAGAGGCAGCTCTGACATAGATGTACCTAGGAGTGAAAACTGTGATAAGGAGTTTCAGGCTTGACCTAGGGTATCCTGGCACATGGAAACGGGCATTGCTGCACTCTGGGTTACGACACTCCTGGGGGATATGCTTAAGATAATTCACATTTTATTTACAAACCAATTTGGAGGATTTTAATATAAGATGAGAATAAATAAGCTTAGTTAATCCTAAGGTGTTTTAGATTGAAAATAATGTGTCATGATATTCTCTAAAATATTTTATGACTCACACTATGCTTTCTTGTGTTATTCAATGACTAGATTCCAAGGAATTCATAGTAACATTGAACATGATGTACAAGGTGGGAATGATGATGGAAATAAGAAACTAAATGGAATGTTGATAGGATTAAAAGAAATCATGTTCATGTTGAAGCGGGTTCCCAAAAATATGATCAACAATATATACATTAACCAACTCCCAAACTCAAAAAATAATAGAAAGGCAGAGAATGATAAGAGCTCCAGCAGTGGAAATCATGGAGAAAAGAAATCTCAATTTCCATCATGCCAGAAATTTGGAAGGAGACACCCAGGAAAGTGGCTCAATGGAACAAATAAATTCTTTATGAGTGGGAAATAAGGACATAAAGTAAATAATTTCTGAGTAAAAATGAATATTACTATGGAATAAAATAAAAATGATCCTAAGAATCCAATTACAATCATTTGTTGTAAATGTAAGGGACCTTGGCATTACCCGAGCCAATGACCTATTCTATAGGATAACCTCTAGGTCAAGGAAGAACCTATGTGGAAATAAATGGATGGAGAAATGTTTAAAAGTATTAATGATATTTGTTTATGGGATTACTTTGGAAGACTATACTCTTGTATGTGTAACCATGCAGTTTGTTATGTGAAAATTCTATTTGCAGAAGAATTATATTTTCTTTTGTGGATATAGTTATGAAGAACCATTTGGGTTTATATGATCCTTGAATTTGAGGCAATTACAGGTTATTAATTTTGGGATGAAAATGCAAGGTATGAGATAACATTTGTGGTTAAATTATTTTATGGTTATTTTGAGGAATTTATCTCATTTTTGGATTGTTATAAAATATAGTTTTTGAAAAAGGACAACACGCATACCATGTGACAACCCGTCGCGTCAGAAAAATTTGTAGGAATCAAAACCACAACCAAAGTGTGATTGGGATTTCTTGCCTACCACTAGACAATGTGAAGTCCCTAGTTAGTGTGACTAATTCTTTTTAGTTAAATGATTTTATTTATCAATAATAAGTTGATTTGGGATCTTATGTTTTATCAAATAGATATCCTTAGTATAGGAAAATGATTTGGTGATTAAGTGATAAATGTTATTCTTGATGGCGTATGCTCTGTTGGGAACACTATATGCCTAAGAAAAATAGAATACTATGGAATTTCATTTGAGGAGTAACAGTGGATTTTTTTTTAATCTATGTTTTTCTTATAGAGTTTCAGGTTATTAATGGAAGTGATTAACCTATCATAGAGAATATGTGATTTGGCTAATTACACTTCTGTATGAGACTTTAAGAGTAGTTGATGTTATTTTGAGATAAATGTTATGATTTACTATGAAAGACTATGTGATTAAATTCTTTTGGGTTTTGGGTTTCAATCTTAGTTTGGATTATATGGAAGTATTTTTAGGATAATTGTTTATTGAATAGTATTTATTGAAATTTGGGTATTGTTTGTTCAATTTTAGAAATTAAGATTAATATTTCTTTCTATAAAGGATTATCCATTTTGGGATCATATGATCTTGTACTAACCATTTGGTTTTAGTTAATCTCTAATGAAAATGGAAATATATAGTTCATCTTTTGTGGATTATGTGGTTCTCTAAAAGTTGATTATAGCGCTTTAGGTGTGACCAAGTCATCCTGAATACTCATCGTTTGGAGAAAAGATGAGTTAGTGGTAAAAATTTATTAAAGTATGAAACTATACTTAAAAAGTAAGAATATATCTTTATGTTCTTAGTCAATATCATAAATAAATTCCACAAATTTATGAAATGGAACTTAAAATAAAAAAACATTGTTCATTTACTTTTCCTACTGGGAAACTAATTACCGTTTAACCCATCACAAGTTTGTGGTTTTCTTTTTTTTAACTTTCTCCTAATCATGTTTTCTATCACTCTCCATCAAAACTTGAAACTTATTTTATCTTCCATATCCTTTTTTTCTATATAGAATCCTAGTATGGGTTATCTCGGGTGACATATGTACTTATCTTTCTTTCTTTTAAAGTGATAGTTTTATTGACTCTTTTTCCGATGTGGGACTTTTAAAGAAGTTCACAAGAGAAATTTTAAAATTTCAAGGATGAAATTTCTAAAAGTGGAGAAGAATTTAACACCCCAATATTTCATATCAATTTATTTTCTTTAAAGTAATTCAATAGCATGCGCGACATGCAACACCGAGTTCGAGCACACCATGACTTACCAAACTAGTTCTTCAAAAAGCGGTTATGAATAGTATTAACTATATTTTTAATTTTATATAATAAATATAATTTTTACATCCATATTATGTGTTTTTAAGACATAATATAAGAAGAAATTAAATTTTTCAAATAAAAGAAGTATTTTTCAAAAATGAAATTTCACCGCCTTTTAATAGAGAACCATTTTCAAATCCAATATTTGACAATTTTATATATTCAATTTGATGAAATAAACTTTTATTTAGAATAGGGACATAAAAATTTAGTTTGGATTAAATTTTGGTGGTTTTTTTGATAACTTTCATATTTTGATGAATTGTGAAAAATATTAAGTTTTAATTAAAAACAACTTTTTAGTCAAAATAATTTATAGTTTAAAATTATATATTTGAATGTTTTTGAGGTATAATTAGATTTTATTTTTATCATTTAATCAAATATTGTTCATTGGAAGTAATTTTACATTTAAATTGGACAAAAACACATATCAATATTTTGATAGTTTTTATTTCTCAAAGACCCGCCTTCTGGTTTTGACAATGGGAATATTTTTTTAAATTAATTAATACAACTTCTATGTTTTTAATTTTGGGAAATAGACATCATTTTTTAATTTAAAATATAAAAATTATCTTAGAGTTAATTTTTTGTATTTTTTTGAAAACTTTTGATTTTTGATGAATAGTGAAAAACACTGCGTTGTTGTTTAAAACTGACTTTTTATTTAAATAAGTATTTATTTTATTTAAATTTATTTTATGTCAAAATAGATACATAATACCTATATAAATTCAATTTAATTCATTGCATTCATTTTATAATAATATTGGATGTATAAAATTTTATTGAACTCTTTGTCGTCTTTTACCCACCTTCTAGGCACATTTGCAAATTTGCATAAAACATAATTTTACCACTTCTCTGATTTGAATTCCAAAAATCCAAGAGACACAGTTTACATCGGTAAGTAAAATATACTTCAATAAGATGAAAATAATTTTTGTTGAATAGTCACTTTTGAATATTTACCATGGTTAAAAGTAAATAGGTAATTAATGGTAAAAATGATATTATAATTACCGTAACACGTGTCATAATTCTATTGAATAAGTTTATTTCAACAAAAATCAACCTTATGAATAATATATTATCCTTTTGATCTACTTGGATTAGATTATAACATTTATTATTATTTTATTTAAAGAATAGTTAAAAGTGTAAAATTCAACGTTTAATAACTAAACCATTTTTAATATAGTGTTATACATGAGATAAATTCTACTATAAATATTCATTAGAAATATAAACCTATTTAATACATCATGATAATTTATTTATAATTTTTATAAATTAAATAATTAAATTTATTTATGACACAATGAAGATGCAGTAATTACCTAATTAATGAAAGATTAAAATAATTGATATTATAAATATCAAACTAAATGTAAATTGATACTTTTGATGAATTAAAATAATTTTATAGGTTAATATGACATTTTAGGGTTGATTTAATTATTTTTTTGTGAAGAAATAAAGTTGATATGACTTTAACAAAAACCAAATACTAAATAGTGTCAAAATTGACATAATTAGGTTTTTAAAACAAATACTAATTTATTAAAATATATAATAGTCCTAAAAATATAAGGTTCGGCCAAAGGACATATATAATGATATATATGTTATTAATTAACCACTTGGGTTTATTTTGGTAGTTTATAGTAAGTTTATCAAACATATAATATAAAACTACAAGAAAGCATGGTAAATGTCAAACTATTTAACTAAGAGTTAAATCTAAAAGATAAGGTTAATATGGTAAAATAAACCTGTATAAAACCTATTAGTTGAGTTGTTTTACCCATACCCACCTTATATTCTAAATAAATCCATTTGTATCCATTAGAAACCTAAAATTAATTTATAATAAAATAATATTTCAAGCTTTTCCTAAGGTGACCCTCACCTCTCTTATAAAAGGGAACTTCCCCTTATCTTAATTTCACACCTCCAAAGCCATTTTTCTAGGCCAAAACCTACCCAAATATCCTCCCAACTACCCTCACGTAATTCCAAAGGCCTTACATTGATCATAAATCCATCCTAAGGATCCCTTTTGATCAAATCCAAGGGAAGCACCAGAAGAAGAGGTAATAATTTCATCGCCTCTTTTAAAGTTATCTTCTTCTTCCACTACCTCTTTATTTGTTATTTCCATATGAAAATAATAACTCCAATACCTTCTACTTATTGTGATGTTATTATAAATATGGTATAACCATATTCATTATTATATCCATCCTATGGGTGACAAAGTCACCATATGTGCGTACGTCCGACTTACCGTCTCCACGTCGTGATGTAGTTGTTATTCAACACTTCATTATTTGGATGGGTATAATAATGATGTATAATTGATTTAAATAATAAATATAACATGTTAATTATTCTGTATATATGATATAAAATCCAATTATATATGATTTTACCATCAATTGAATGATTTTTTCGCTCGTATGTACGTATAGATTACCATCTCCACGAACGTGATGAGATTCATTCCCCATCGTAACCATTCAAGGATAATTTACATTTTATGATTAAAAATAATTTTTAAGAACATAATATAATTAGATATATGAATCAAATACAACCTATCCATAACAAACATGACTTACAAAAAAACATATAAAGGAAAAGGAATTAGTTAACACCTGAAACAATGATATTGCTAAAATATTATTAACAAAACAATATTAGAAGATCATATATGGTATCATATTTATGTATACAGTTATTTTATAATTTAATAACAATTATTTAACTATTATATAGGAGGTTAATGTACCCTCGACTACGGAAAAGTAAAAGGTAACGGGTTTTCATCTCACTTCTTATTTCCGTGAGATTCATGCTATATTTCCACTATTTCCTTTTGTGTGGTGTATGTGCTGCCCATGATTTTATTCATTATGTAATATAACTTAATTTATGGGTATTTAAATATTTATTTTATGATCCTTATTTTATGGGGTGTATGTTTCATAAGTTACCAAATTAGTAAGGGAATTTCTAATTTCGATTTCCACTCATTATGTTTTACGCAAACTTCATTGGTTATTTTACTCCAAGATTATGTGTGAAATCACTATTTATTTATTTATGTAGTAATTTACACTCCCTTTTTTGTGGATATAATTTTTATACACATAATCACTCCATTTATAAATTCTCAATTCATCGATATGAACTTGATAAGAGTAATCTTAACTCAATTTCCATTCATTGAGTTAAACATCCAAGTCATTGGTGTTGTTGTTACCAGAATATGTGTAAATGTCCTATGATTTATTTACACTAAATATACAATCATATTTAGTTTATTTATATTTTTCACACATAATTATGTCATTTATATATCCTTAACATAATGATACGGTCTTTATAATGGATTTCATCTCAATTTACATTCTATTGAGACTTCTTTGTTGTTATGCACCAATTCAATTTTATATGGTGTATATACTGTACTTTGACATAGTATATCATGAATACCTTTATTCTCATGATATTTTAAAGTTTATATTACCTCAATTATTTTTATTCAAATGTCTCTCCTTTGGTTAGGAACTCTAACTAAAATATGTTTTAAATGTCTTAAATATTTATTCTTCTAAATCTTTCTCATTAATGTCCTTGTTTTAAAAATGGTTTTAAGTATTTATTTATATGGACCTTAATGTTTTAAAATTAAAATTACTTTTAAAATATTTAAAGTGTTATGGGACACTTTTATTCAGAAAAATCTATTTTTAACAGCTTCTTGATAAATAGTGAGACTTTTAAATGTTTTCAAGAAAAAGGGGATATTTCTCTCAAATAGTTTTACTGATTATTTTCATCTATGTCAATATACTTCATTATTCTTGATTGAGGTTGATAAAATATTCCATATGGTATTTAATAAGTTATGTTTCACTATGGATGTGCTATTTTTGTACCATTTATTCTTTGTGGTTAAAATATTGACATTTCGTATGCTAGTTTTTATACGAATGTTTAGATTATATTTCAACCTTTTCATATGAGGAATGCATTGGACTTAGTAAGTGACTGGTGGATCCCACTATATCTCCTCAATGCATCAGTAGGTCTCATGAGACAAACTAGTGTCTTGGCACATGTACTTGAAAAAAAATTATTTTTAGTCTTGGAACAAGGCTTTGACTATGTGGTTATGATGTCCGGAATTATGCATTCCATCATTATGAAATTAGATATTACCATTACATGTGATGATTCGACTAGTAGAATATCCATGTGAATAAGTAAATGACATTATTTGATTTATATTTTCCTTATTATTTTGAAGTTTATTTTTAAAAGGTTTTTGTTTTAGTCTTATGCATTGCCTTAAACATTTATGATTACTTATGATAGTTTCCGCTATATTTTTATCCTTACTGAGCATCTAAGATCACCACTTTATTATGTTTTATTTTTTCCAGGATGTGAATAAGTAAATTATGACTGACCTGCAAGAATAGGATAATGGATATAAGAGTGTTCAAAGGAGACACAGTATTGTAGTTTTTCATTTGATAATGTAATGTAAAACTTATGTATGTATCTAGTACTTCCAAGGATACTAAACCAATTGGTCTTTTGGGACTTGATCTATTGTGATCATGCCAATGTTATGTAATAATGCACCGACTCTGGTTAACTAGGGTCAGGATGTTACAGAAGATCATTTCATAAATTCTTACTCTGATTCTCCATGTGGATAAGAAAACGGGGAAAACAATCCCATGATCCTTATAGTGAATAAGAAAAGTAATAATAAAGCGAAGGGGTCTAAGACTCATAAAAATTATAAATCTCTCGAGTATCATCCTTCCTAGAAGAGGAATAAACATATGTAATGAAAGGAAAAAAGGAGTAAATATATTTTTCATGTGTAAATAAATTCCACTAGAAGAATAATTGTACCCATAACAAGGGGAATCTAAAGGTTTATTTGTTGTCAACTGTAATCTTCCAATATCTACACATTAGGTATTAGATATAGCTTGTGGTTCTCACATATGTATCCAAATATAGTAACCAAGTAGATTCTAAGATAATTTAAGAGGAAAGGTAGGTTTTGCGAGATGTCAATGGTGAGAGGCTAGGTTCTCTAGTCATTGGTGACTACCACATTTAATTTCCAACAAAAATGATATTGGTTTTAAGAGATTTTTATTATGTACCAATTATTATCAAGAACATATTTGTTATATCATTCCTAGATGTTGATGATTTTATTTTTAAGTTTGGTGATAAAATTTGTTTCTTTTATGAATACAACATATTATATTGTATGGTGAATTTAAATAATAGACTCTATGTATTAAATTATGAAAACAAAGTATTAGAAATAGATAAAGAATCTTGTTTGCATGAAAAATATAACACCCAACAATGGGATCACTATCTTTGTCATCTAAATGGGAAGAATTTGACAAAGCTCTATCAAGATATTTTTTTAGAAACTTTTGAGTTAAAACCAATTGAAAGATGTCATGATTGTTTAGAAGGAAAAATGAACAAACCACCATTCAGTGGATAGGGTGAAAAGGATATAGAACTTTTAGAATTGGTATGCACTGATGTGTGTGGACCATTTCTAGTAGAATATAAAGGTGGGTATTCTTACTTAATAACTCTAATTGATGACTTGAGTAGATAGGTATATAACTAATTTAAGAGGTATAAGTCTGAGTCATTTGAGAAATTCAAATAATGCAATAATTAAGTACAGAATAAAATAAAAAAGAAGATAAATAAGTTTAGATCAGATAGAGGTGGTGAATATCTTAACTAATTTTTTATCAAAGTTTTACTAGATTTTGGGATTCTATCTAAACTCCCTCCACCTTACACACCAATTTGGAATGTTTTTTGTAAAAGGAATAATTATACCTTGTTAGACATGGTAAGGTCGATGATGAGTCATGTTGATATTCCATTATCCTTTTAGGGATATGAATGAAAAAATATGGAATACACACTAAACTGAGTACCAACTAAAGTGGAAAATAGAATTCTTTTGAGTTATGGAGTGGAAAGAAACCTGTTTTTTCACATACATGTGCATGTAGTTGTGAGTAATTTATTAAGGCCTTATTAATCAACAAAAAAGAACCCCATGTCAAAAAGTGATTCTTTATAGGATATCATAAAGAAACAAATGGATAATTCTTATAAAACCCATTAGAAAAGAAATTGATTATTTCTAGAAAATTATTATTACTTTAGAGGGAACACATCCTGAAAAAGGTTAGTGTGATAAAGATTGAATTTTATGAAGTTGATGATCAAGATACATAAGAGTTGGTAGAGGAATAGATTCCATGGGTCCCCATGGAATATGTAGTTCTTGAAATAAAAGTACTTCATAGGAGCACTAGAGAGGTAAGAGAACTAGAGAGATATGGTTTTCTACTTATCAAAGATGGTGACTCATTATTGGTTGAAAATGATGAACCTATCTCCTATAAAGATGAAGTATAGAGATCAAAAGATGCAAGATGGAATGAATCCATGAATCCTGAAATGGATTCCATGTATCATAACCAATTTTGGGTTTTGTTTTGTGCACTAGTTGATATAAAGCTTGTAGGGTAAAAAGGGTATTCAAGAAAAAATAGAACATAGAAGGTAAATAAAATACCAATAAAGTATGGCTAGTGGCTAAAGGGTTTAAATAGTGTCAAGTAATTAACTAGGATGAGACTTTTTCACTATTTTCCATGTTTAAATCCTTCATAATTATATAGTTTTATCTGCTTACCATGACTATGAAATTAGGAATATGTATGTTAAAAAATACTTTCTTAATGGGAACCTTCCTGAAGATGTCTACATGACACAACCAAAATGGTTTGTGACTCTAGGTGATACCAAAAAATATTTTCAAGTTATAGATATTCATTTATGTATTGATGAAAGATTCCAGTTCAGGGAACATTCAATTCAATGAAGCTATAAAAGAATTTTTTTTCATTAATAATGAATTTGAGATATGTGTTTATAAGAGGTTTAGTGGGAATTTAGTTATTATATTAGTATTATATGTTGATGACATATTACTTATTATAAATGACATACCAATATTATAATCTATTAAGGACCAGTTAAACAAGTGTTTCTCCGTGAAGGACATAGATACAGAATCCTATATTCTAGGGATCAAGATAATTTGTGATATATCCAAGAGGATTCTTGGACTAATTAAAAGTATATATATTGACCACATACTAAAGATATTTAGTATAGAACAATCCAAGAGGGGCTTGGTTCCAATCTCACATGGTATATATCTCTCTATGAAAATGTGTCTTCAATCACAATAGGAGAAAGAAATAATGAGTAAGATCCCATATGCTTCACTGATAGGGTGAATAATTTATTCCATTTTATGTAATAGAATTGATTTTTTTTTGTGCATTGAGCATGGTAGGCGGATATCAACCTTATCAATGAGAAAATAATTGGTCTGCTATTAATTCTATACTAAATTAACTAATAATAACTACCTATATATTCCTTATGTATGGAGGAGATGAAGAGCTAGTCATTAAGGGTTATATTTATTCTAGTATTCAAATAGGTTGAAATGATTTTAATCCACATTCAGGATATGTTTCCTATCTCAATAAATGAGTTGTGAGATGAAGTAGTTCGAACTAGCTAGTTATCATTGATTCTACAGTGAATTTTGAGTATATATAGTCTTTTGATGCAACCAAGGAAGCTATTTGGATAGGTTACTATGTCCAACATCTTGATGTGGTACCTAGAAGTAATGACCCAATCACGTTGTATTATGATAATACTAAAAACGTTTCTCTTATGAAAGAGACAAGGTTACACCAATGGAAAAAAGCACATACTCTATAAGTATCACCTTTTGAGGGATTTTCTATAGATGGTGAAGTTTCAGTAAGAATATTTCCCAAAAAACATGGTGGACCCCTTGATTAAAGGCATATCTCAGCAGAATCATGAGTATCATGTGAGATCTAGTTGACTAAAAGGTTGTTAATAGTTGGCTCTATTAAAAGTGGGAGTCTTCTTGTAGAGACCCAAACTTGACGTACAAAGTCATTAAATTATTTTTTCGGAATACTTAATACATAAAAAAACAGATACCCAAAGACCGTATTTGTGTATTGTCTTTGGAAACTTGGAAAATAATCTTCTAATCATGGTGAAAGATCTTCAACATCTCCCATAAATATCATCCTCTTTTTGTTTTCTTACCTAAAACCTTTATTTATATCCTGGGGAAAAGAAAACATAAAAAGGGTGAGCTAAAATGCTCAGTAAGGGTAAACATGGAGAACATAAAAACAATCCATAAACATTTGAATGTAAAAACATGAACATAAAAAATCAAAATCTTGAGCAATGACATAAATCTTGGTAGCACATAAGGCATAGATCATAAAGGAACATTAATTATGATAAAATATCATGGGAATAAAACATTTAATTGTGTAAAACCATTAAGAACATGTTATTATTTCCATAGTAGCCAAGGCATTGTTGCCAAGACCATCATAGTGGACAAAGTCCATTACTGAACCGGTTTTACTTGTCATTCCAGCCCCATATTACTGAATCGGATTCACTTGTCGTTCCATCCATGTCTCTCTCATGAGATATAATTATTTACCCAATTAATTGGAGGGAGATATAGGTACCACCCAAATCATAATGAAATCATTCTTACTTGTGCCACAAAATAAACATAAATCATTCATCATAACCCAAAGAATAAAATGGGTTTCATAAACATCATCCCATCTTAACATAATCCATATAAAACAAATGGATATCATTTCATCATAAGAATAATAAAACCATGTAAATAATAGAGACGTTATACTTGAAACATAAATATACTAAATAATGTCATCTTATATGGAAAATAGTTTTGATAAAACTGTAACAGCCCGAGATTTTATAAAAAATATTCTTTTTAATTTTATTAATGTCTTGTGTTGTACGCTACAACAAAAGGAGCTTGCACAACACGCATATTTGACTTGCCTTTCATTACATGCAATCGCAACCTTCCTTGATAGCGTGTGTAGTACGCAATACTGAGTTTCACGAAACAACGATATGCTATTAAAATATTATTAAAACTAGCCGTTATGAATAGTAATAACCACTTTTTAAATTTTATAAATTTTAGCTCTCAAAATGGACTTCATTTTTGGATTCGGAGTATCGAATTTAGCCTAAGGTGAAATTTTGGTACTTTTCGGATAACTTTCATATTCTGATGAATAGTGAAAATTAATAAATTATAATTAAAAACAACTTTTTTAATAGAAATAATTAATAGTGATAAATTATTAATTTGAGTGATTTAAAAGTATATTTAGAATATATTTTTACAATTTAATACAATGTTGGTCATTGAATGTAATTTCACATTTAAACCAGACATAATCAAGTGTCAATCTTTTGATAGATATTGTTTCTTAAAAACACGCTATTTGTTTTAACAGCGGGATTAAATTATAAAATTAATTAATGCAACTTCTATGTTATGAATTTGGTAAAATAGACTTCATTTTTGAATTCGGAATATGAAATATAGCTTAGGATGAAATTTTGGCATTGTTCTAAAAAACATAAATTTTTGATGAATAGTGAAACTACTAAGTGGTAGTTAAAAAACTGAATTTTTCATAAAACTTAATTTTACCGCTTCTGTGAATGGAATTTCAAAAATCCGAGAGACACGGTTGATGTCAGTAAGTAAAATGTGGTTCAATGAGATGAAAATAATTTTTGGTGAATAGTAACTTTTTACTTTTATTTACCACGGTTAAAAGTAAATAGGGTAATTAAGGGTAAGAATGGTATTAATATTACCCTAACACATGTCCTAATTCTATTGGACAAGTGTATCTCGACCAAAAACAACCTTAAGTGTAAATTATTATCATTTAGGCCCACTTGGATTAGATTAGGACATTTATTATTATTTAATTCAAAGAAGAGTTAAAAGAGTTAAAATCAAAGTTTATTTACTAAAACATTTTTTATATAGGGTTATACATGAGATAAATTCGATTGTAAATATTCATTAGAAAGATAAAAAAATTTCCTACAGAATGGTATTTTATTTGTAATTTTTAGACATCAAATAAGTTAATTTATTTATGACACAAAGATGATGCAGTAATTATCTTATTTATGAAATATTGACATAATTGATGTTATAAACACAAACATAAATGTAATTTGAGACTTTTTATGAATTTAACTAATTTTCTAGGTTACTATGATATATTAGTGTTGATTTAATAAACTTTATTAGAACATATAATTCTTTTATGACTTTCACAAAAATCATATATCAAATAGTGTCAAAATTGACACAAAATAGTTTTTAAATCAAATATTATATTATTAATTGTTATTTTATTCCTAAAAATCTAAGGTTCGACCAAATGACTTAGATAAGGATATATATATTAATAATAAACAATTTGGGGTTCTTTTGTCATGTTATAGTAAGTTTATTAACCTTATAGTGAAAGAAAACAAAAAGACACGGTAAAAGTTAAATTATTTAACTTAGAGTTAAATCTAATTGATAAGGTTAAAATAATAACTTAACTTGTCTAAATCCTATTGGTTGATAGGATTTCTACCCATCCCCACTTTAGCTTCGAAATAAGACCCTTTGGAACCATTATAAACCGATTTTGACTTTAATATAAAATAATATTTTGAGATATTCCTAAGGTGCCCCTCTCCTCCCTTATAAAAGGGCACCTCCTCCCCCTCCTCCTCACACCAATTTGAGAACTCAAGCTCGTCCAACCCCTGCCAAAATACCTTCTCCACTTCCCTAGAATAGTCCTAGAGGTCCTTTTCTTCTTCAAAGACCAATCTTAGTCCCCTAAGTGGAGGATTCAAACAGGCGTTTCAAAGAAGAGGTAATATCCATTGCCGATCTTTTCAATTTCTTTCTTATTCAAATTCTTCTTCTTTAGTTGTTTCATGATAAAGTAATAACATCAGTATTACTTACATACTGATATGTTATTATAAATATTAACCAACTCTAATTAACCTTCTATCCATCCTACGGAAAAAGGAAATCACCGCGCGTGCGTACGTACGGAATACCGTCTCCACACCGTGGTGTAATCTATTTTCCGTCACCACCTTAATTGGATGGGTATAATGGTGTAATGAGTAAATATATATGATTATTATAAAGTTATATTGATACTGAAATAGTATACATACACTTCAACACAATTCCACGACCATGGGAACGATATCATCGCTCGTGCGTACGTACGGACTACCGTCTCCACGACGCGATGAGATTCATTCTCAATGATTAACCATTCATGAATGATTATAAAGTATATATAATAAGTACTAATGAAATATATGACCTAATAATGATACTGGAATTATTTATATTTATATGTATGTCATCTACTTAATTCCATTCAATTCAATAAGGAAACGAAAACAGTGTTCATGCGTACGTACGGACTACCGTCTCCATGAACGGTATATTTCATTCCATTTATCGATATTATATATATATATACTCTGAATATATATTATATATAAATCATGTTTTAAATTCTGGATATAAGTAATCACGATCCAAGTAATCATATTAATAATTACAAGTTAAAAACACGAACGACAAATGAGACAATTTTACCCAAAACGCTACTTTAACATGAATTTACAAAAGAACGGGTAATATAAAGCCATAAGTGGACCATATATGATATAATAACAATGAATATGATTCTGGAATAAGTCAATAACATGATTTAAATCATTATACAGGAGGTTCGGACACGTACAAAGCAAGTCGGACCTAAGGTAAGGGAAATATCACAATCTCATTTTTATCCGAGATTGTTTATACTTTGAAATTTACTGGGGTGTATTTTATTATCCACATCCATGTTTCCTCAATATGTAATATTATTTCCATCCACCTAAAATTGTTTAAATCCAATTTTACTCTTCTATGAGTTTTTAGTAAAGGATATGAAAGGAATATTTTTTCGTTTTTCGTACGCGGTACTTTTTGACTTTTCCGACAAAAGTACGAAGAATGTTTTTTTAACTTAAACGGCACGAATGTATTTTTACGGTTTTATAAAGCCTTATTTCCATGAAGCTTCCTCCAAAATATTTCATGACAATTTTTAATAAAATCTCTTTCTTTTAAAATTGCATGATGTTTTGTGAAAAGAAATTGATTTTGAAGAAGAAAGGATATTTTCCTCAAGAATTCATTTCAAGTGTTTTATCAAAATTATTTTCCATCTAAGATAATAAAGGGTTCTGTTTCTATCCATATTTTTACATTGATTTGACTATGTTGTGATGAAATTATGTTTATGAATTCCTTTATCTTATATGAATGGTTTTATGATGTCATGTTGTTTAAGAATCCCATTTTTATTACATGGGTTATGAAATGATGTATGATTTATGATTTTGTGGCACACATAAGAATGGTATCATTATGAGATGGGTGGGACCTATATCTCCCTCCAATGCATTGGGTAAAGATTTTATATCTCATGAGATAGACATGGCTGAAATAGTAGGTTATACCGGTTCAGTGAAATAGGACTGAAACGAGGGTTACTCGATTCAAAAAGGGACTTTGTCCACTAAGATAGTCTTGGCAATGAGTCTTGACTAACAAGAAATGATTCTCTATGATTATGTGTGTATGCCACAAAGTTTCATGTTTTATGTTATGATTATTGTGATTACATTTCACTGCCATGATTTATCCCAGGTTATGATATTATGAGCTCTTTTGCAGGTTAAGATTTCCAAAAGGTATGTTCTTATGTATATGATGTGATGGATATTTCTTTTGTTTACCCTTACTGAGCATTTGAGATCACCCTTTTATGTTTTATTTTCCCCAGGATATAAAGAAAGGTTTTAGGTATAAAAAAAAGAAGATCTTTATGGGAGATGTTGAAGATCTTTCACCACGATTAGAAGATTACGTTCCGAGTTTCCAAAGACACTAAACTATTACGATCCTTGTGTGTTTGTGTTTCTTTTTGTTATGTACTAAGTATTCCGCAAAAGTAATGTAATGGACATGTACGTCAAGCTTCGGGTCTCTACAGTTGGTATCAGAGGAAAGGTTTAGTCAACCTTTGGAAACTAGGATGCAAAAACGATAGTGAGATCCCTAGAGATATTTCTACGGTATGTCTAGGGATGTCCCTAAGGTTAAGTATACGTATAGGTTATAGTACTAGAACTATGCTAACGATCATAGAATTAAACCTAAGATGTTAGATATTGAAGGTACTCCCTCTTTATTATGTTGTTTTCCCTAGCATGATTTTTGCCTCTCACACTATTCTTTTTGGGTTTTAGAAAATGGCTGGAAACAAGATGATTCACGATAATGGAGGATATGATGGACAAGGGAATGATATTCTTCATAATGAAATGGGATTTGGAAGTCCAAAAATAATTATTATGCCGAATCAACAATCTCATAATATGATCAATAAAGTAAAATTTGGTAAGTTTCCTGACTCGGCTAATAAGAGAAAGATGGAGTTTCATGATGAGCATAGAGGAAAGAAAGTTCAATTTCCCCTATGTAAATCATGTGGGAAGAGGCATCAAGGAGAATGTTTCAAAGGAACTGGAAGATGCTTTGGGTGTGGAAAAGAAGGACACAAATCCAGTAAGTGCAAAGGAAAAGGTTCAGTTAACAACATGGATTAGGATAATGGTATTGCTACGACATCAACAATGGTTAAATGTTTTAAATGTGGAATGTACGGGCATTATGCAAACCAATGCCCTAAGGGAAAGTCTCATGAAGATAATCAGTATGGTCGTATGGGAAGTATTTATGTGGATGATGATAAAGAGACTACAAATGATATGTGAGATGAAAGAATTGTTGAAGCTCGGTCAGTGGTTTAAGAATGTAGTGGAATGATTACATGTTTATCATGTGTAATGTTGTATAAGTAATCTCATGGTACTATGGAATAAAGAGACATCTAAAGATTGTTACACTGTTGTCCTTCCTTGAGTTTTGAAAGTGTATGATTAATGGTACAAGTATCCATGAAAGGTTATTCAGATATTTTTGGAATGTAGATGATATGCGCATAATGAAGGGATAAGGAGAAAATGAAATGTTTGACAGTATTCATGAGCTCATGATTGATATAAGGACTAAGTGATATCAGGGTTTGAGTATATAGAATTTTGAGGATTTTGGTATGTGGAAAGTGTTAACTTTTAACTGCATTCAAGTTTTCACTATGGTTCAATGGGTATTCAAGAGAATACATTATTAAGGCCTTTGAATGTTTGGAATGCGACCAACAAAACATATGATATATGGGGATCGACGATGGGGTTAAATCTCTGGTAATCATTTTCACTATGTTATGAGAGTGGACTGCAGTATTATGGATAAGCCTAAAGATTTGAAATGGATTATGTTGGACATAAGTTAGTATTGTTTAAGGATAGAAGTTTTTTCGATATTATTGATGGGATGTTATAGTAATATAGTTTTATAAAAAGGACAACCTCCAGGACGGGCGACATCCCATCGCGTCGGACAAAGCTGTGGGAATCGAACCCACAACCGAAGTGCGACTGGCCTTTATTGCCTACCATTGGCCTACAAGAAGTCCCTGTTTAGTAGAAACTAGTTTTATTTTATTAAGAAGTACGATATATGAAGTATAAGTCCATTTTAGGAACCATATATGATTAATCTCACTATAGATGGACTTATGTATTTTTTTGATAACTTTTCTAACCTTTTGTTTGAGACAGATGGAATGACCCATCATTCTATCACATTATCTGATAACACATCACGAATGACAAATTCAACTTCATTTCTTTAAGAGATGAAGTGTAAATTTTCCAAAGAACGACAAACGGTGAGACTATACGAAAATCACGAAAGTATTTCTTCTAATTCCAATTTCATCAACTTTAGGGAAACGATCTTGGAAACCAAAAATGTTGTCCTAGTGATCTTATATCTGATGAATCAGATGGTACCTTAGATCATCACAAATTTATGGCTTTGTGATTTCTGGCTTTTCCATAGCCATGTTCTCTACCACTCTCCATCAGAACATGATGGTTAGATTTCTCTTCCATATCCATATTTTCACCTATGTGGAAACCCAGTGATTAGTTTATTTGGGTAACCGTTACGTTTCATACTTTTGTTTTTAAAGATTGGTTTTGATATTCCTTTTTACGATGTGGGTTTCTATTAAAGAAACTTTCGAATAGTAAACCATTTATAACCCTGACGAATTTCAAGGGCGAAATTCATTTTAAGGGGGGTAGAATGTAACAGCCCGAGATTTTATAAAAAATATTCTTTTTAATTTTATTAATGTCTTGTGTTGTACGCTACACCAAAAGGAGCTTGCACAACACGCATCTTTGACTTGCCTTGCATTACACGCAATCGCAACCTTCCTCGATAGCGTGTGTAGTACGCAATACTGAGTTTCACGAAACAACGATATGCTATTAAAATATTATTAAAACTAACCGTTATGAATAGTAATAACCACTTTTTAAATTTTATAAATTTTAGCTCTCAAAATGGACTTCATTTTTGGATTCGGAGTATCGAATTTAGCCTAAGGTGAAATTTTGGTACTTTTCGGATAACTTTCATATTCTGATGAATAGTGAAAATTACTAAATTATAATTAAAAACAACTTTTTTAATCGAAATAATTAATAGTGATAAATTATTAATTTGAGTGGTTTTAAAGTATATTTAGAATATATTTTTACAATTTAATACAATGTTGGTCATTGAATGTAATTTCACATTTAAACCAGACATAATCAAGTGTCAATCTTTTGATAGATATTGTTTCTTAAAAACACGCTATTTGTTTTAACAGCGGGATTTAATTATAAAATTAATTAATGCAACTTCTATGTTATGAATTTGGTAAAATAGGCTTCATTTTTGAATTCAGAATATGAAATATAGCTTAGGATGAAATTTTGGCATTGTTCTGAAAAACATCAATTTTTGATGAATAGTGAAACTACTAAGTGGTAGTTAAAAAACTGAATTTTTCATAAAACTTAATTTTACCGCTTCTGTGAATGGAATTTCAAAAATCCGAGAGACACGGTTGATGTCAGTAAGTAAAATGTGGTTCAATGAGATGAAAATAATTTTTGGTGAATATTAACTTTTTACTTTTATTTACCACGGTTAAAAGTAAATAGGGTAATTAAGGGTAAGAATGATATTAATATTACCCTAACACATGTCCTAATTCTATTGGACAAGTGTATCTCGACCAAAAACAACCTTAAGTGTAAATTATTATCATTTAGGCCCACTTGGATTAGATTAGGACATTTATTATTATTTAATTCAAAGAAGAGTTAAAAGAGTTAAAATCAAAGTTTATTTACTAAAACATTTTTATATAGGGTTGTACATGAGATAAATTCGATTGAAAATATTCATTAGAAAGATAAAAAAATTTCCTACATAATGGTATTTTATTTGTAATTTTTAGACATCAAATAAGTTAATTTATTTATGACACAAAGATGATGTAGTAATTATCTTATTTATGAAATATTGACATAATTGATGTTATAAACACAAACATAAATGTAATTTGAGACTTTTTATGAATTTCACTAATTTTATAGGTTACTATGATATATTAGTGTTGATTTAATCTACTTTATTAGAACATATAATTCTTTTATGACTTTCACAAAAATCATATATCAAATAGTGTCAAAATTGACACAAAATAGTTTTCAAATCAAATATTATATTATTAATTGTTATTTTATTCCTAAAAATCTAAGGTTCGGCCAAATGACCTAGATAAGGATATATATATTAATAATAAACAATTTTGGGTTCTTTTGGCATGTTATAGTAAGTGTATTAACCTTATAGTGAAAGAAAACAAAAAGACACGGTAAAAGTTAAATTATTTAACTTAGAGTTAAATCTAATTGATAAGGTTAAAATAATAACCTAAACTTGTCTAAATCCTATTGGTTGATAGGATTTCGACCCATCCCCACTTTAGCTTCGAAATAAGACCCTTTGGAACCATTATAAACCGATTTTGACTTTAATATAAAATAATATTTTGAGATATTCCTAAGGTGCCCCTCTCCTCCCTTATAAAAGGGCACCTCCTCCCCCTCCTCCTCACACCAATTTGAGCACTCAATCTCGGCCAACCCCTGACAAAATCCCTTCTCCACTTCCCTATAATAATACTAGAGGCCCTGGTCTTCTTCAAAGACCAATCTTAGTCCCCTAAGTGGAGGATTCAAACAGGCGTTTCAAAGAAGAGGTAATATCCATTACCGATCTTTTCAATTTCTTTCTTATTCAACTTCTTCTTCTTTAGTTGTTTCATGATAAAGTAATAACATAAGTATTACTTAAATACTGATATGTTATTATAAATATTAACCAACTCTAATTAACCTTCTATCCATCCTACGGAAAAAGGAAATCACCGCGCGTGCGTACGTACGGAATACCGTCTCCACGCCGTGGTGTAATCTATTTTCCGTCACCACCTTAATTGGATGGGTATAATGGTGTAATGAGTAACTATATATGATTATTATAAAGTTATATTGATACTTAAATAGTATACATACACTTCAACACAATTCCACGACCATGGGAACGATATCATCGCTCGTGCGTTCGTACGGACTACCGTCTCCACGACGCGATGAGATTCATTCTCAATGATTAACCATTCATGAATGATTATAAAGTATATATAATAAGTACTAATGAAATATATGACCTAATAATGATACTGGAATTATTTATATTTATATGTATGTCATCTACTTAATTCCATTCAATTCAATAAGGAAACGAAAACAGCGTTCATGCGTACGTACGGACTACCATCTCCATGAACGGTGTATTTCATTCCATTTATCGATATTATATATATATATATATACTCTTAATATATATTATATATAAATCATGTTTTACATTCTGGATATAAGTAATCACGATCCAAGTAATCATATTAATAATTACAAGTTAAAAACACGAACGACAAATGAGACGATTTTACCCAAAACGCTACTTTAACATGAATTTACAAAAGAACGGGTAATATAAAGTCATAAGTGGACCATATATGATATAATAACAATGAATATGATTCTGGAATAAGTCAATAACATGATTTAAATCATTATACAGGAGGTTCGGACACGTACAAAGCAAGTCGGACCTAAGGTAAGGGAAATATCACAATCTCATTTTTATCCGATATTGTTTATACTTTGAAATTTACTGGGGGGTATTTTATTATCCACATCCATGTTTCCTCAATATGTAATATTATTTCCATCCACCTAAAATTGTTTAAATCCAATTTTACCCTTCGATGAGTTTTTAGTAAAGGATATGAAAGGAATATTTTTTCGTTTTTCGTACGAGGTACTTTTTGACTTTTCTGACAAAAGTACGAAGAATGTTTTTTTAACTTAAACGGCACGAATGGATTTTTACGGTTTTATAAAGCCTTATTTTCATGAAGCTTCCTCCAAAAGATTTCATGAATATTTTTAATAAAATATCTTTCTTTTAAAATTGCATGATGTTTTGTGAAAAGAAATTGATTTTGAAGAAGAAAGGATATTTTCCTCAAGAATTCATTTCAAGTGTTTTATCAAAATTATTTTCCATCTAAGATAATAAAGGGTTCTGTTTCTATCCATATTTTTACATTGATTTGACTATGTTGTGATGGAATTATGTTTATGAATTCCTTTATCTTATATGAATGGTTTTATGATGTCATGTTGTTTAAGAATCCCATTTTTATTACATGGGTTATGAAATGATGTATGATTTATGATTTTGTGGCACACATAAGAATGGTATCATTATGAGATGGGTGGGACCTATATCTCCCTCCAATGCATTGGGTAAAGATTTTATATCTCATGAGATAGACATGGCTGAAATGGTAGGTTATACCGGTTCAGTGAAACAGGACTGAAACGAGGGTTACTCGATTCAGAAAGGGACTTTGTCCACTAAGATTGTCTTGGAAATGAGTCTTGACTAACAAGAAATGATTCTCTATGATTATGTTTGTATGAAACAAAGTTTCATGTTTTAAGTTATGATTATTGTGATTACATTTCACTGCCATGATTTATCCCAGGTTATGATATTATGAGCTCTTTTGCAGGTTAAGATTTCCAAAAGCTATGTTCTTATGTATATGATGTGATGGATATTTCTTTTGTTTACCCTTACTGAGAATTTGAGCTCACCCTTTTATGTTTTCTTTTCCCCAGGATATAAAGAAAGGTTTTAGGTATAAAAAAAAGAAGATCTTTATGGGAGATGTTGAAGATCTTTCACCACGATTAGAAGATTACGTTCCGAGTTTCCAAAGACACTAAACTATTACGATCCTTGTGTGTTTTTGTTTCTTTTTGTTATGTACTAAGTATTCCGCAAAAGTAATGTAATGGACATGTACGTCAAGCTTCGGGTCTCTACAAAAACACTTGAAATGAATTCTTGAGGAAAATATCCTTTCTTTTTCAAAATCATTGTCTTTTCAAAAATTCCACGCAATTTTAAAAGAAAAGGATTTTATTGAAAATAATCATGAAATATTGTAGAGTATGCTTCATGTAAATAAGGCGGCATGAAACCGTAAAAATCTGTTCATGCCGTATAAGTTAAAAAAACATTCTCCTTGTAATTTTTCTGGAAAAGTCAAAAAGTACATCGTATGGTAAACAAAAGAAATATTCCTTCCATTTATCATAGTAAAAGTCAAAAAGGGGTAAAAATGACTTTAAACATACATATAAGAATAGTAAAAATTTTATGAAAACATTTTGAGAAAACATGGACATGGATGATAAACCTAACCCCCACTAAATACTTACGAATAAATAATCCCGGTTAAGAATGAGATTGGAATAATTATCCCTTACCTTATGTCCAATTTCTTTAGTATGTGTCCAAGACTCCTGTATAGTGGGTTTAAACATATTATTAACTTGTAACATAACCATAATAATATTTATTATATCATATATGATTCACTTACGACTTTATATTACCCATTCATTTGTCAATTCCATGTTAATGCATCGTTTTGGGTAAAATCATTTCATTTGTTGTACTTGTTTTGACTTGTAATTATTCATATGATTACTTAGATAATGATTACTTACTTCCAGAATGTAAAAAATTATTTATATATAATATATATTCAGAATATAAATATATATATAATAGATCGAAAAATGGAACGAAATACACCATTCATGGAAACGGTAGACCATATGTACGCATGAACAATGTTTTTGTTTCCTTATTAAATTGAATGGATGTAAGTAAATAACATATAAATAAATCCATTATCATTATTATGTAATATATCTCATTAAAATTCATTATATATACTTTATAATCATTCTTGAATGGTTAACATGGAGAATGAATGTCATCGCGACGTGGAGACGGTAATCCGTACGTACGCACGAGCGATGATATAGTTCCCATAATTATTGAATGGAATTGGAGTGGATGATAGAATATATCAGAATTAGTATCACTTAATAATAATCACATATAGTTATTCTTTACACCCTTATACCAACACCCCAATACTCATCCAAGTAAGGTGGTGGTGGAAAAATAGATTACACCACGGCGTGGAGACGTTATTCCGTACGTATGCACGCACAGTGATTTCATTTTCCGTAGGATAGATAGAAGTTTAAATAGGGTTGTTTCATATTTATAATAACATATCAGTATATAATTAATACTTATGTTATTACTTTATAATGAAACAACTATATAAGAGGAAGTAGAAGAAGAAAGAAACTTGAAAGAATCGGTAGAAGAGATTACCTCTTCCTCGACGTGCCTCTTTTAAACTTCCTCTTAGGGCACTAGAGTTGGTATTTTGAGAAGACCAGAACCTCTATGATATAACTAGAGAGATTGAGAAGAGTAATCTTCAGGGTTTTACTGATATTGAAGGCTCAAAATGGTGTTAAGATAAGAGGGAGGAGGTGCCCTTTTATAAGGGAGGAGAGGGGCACTTTTGGAAACCTCTAAAATATTAATTTATAATAAACTCAAACCCCAGTTAAAAACATCTAAAATGACTCAAATTAGAATATTATATGAGATAGGGTTGTAATCTCATCAACCAATAAAATTTAGACATGTTTGGAATTTATTTTAAACCTTATCAATTTTATTTATCCTTATTTAATCTATTTAAATTTATTTATGGTAATAAAATTCTAATTTTTAAATTATTATAAATACTTACTTATGTGTTGTGAAATTTCCATAATTAGATACATTATTACATTTTAGACCATATAATTTTCAATTTGTAATTTTTAAATATTTTTTTGATTTTTAAACAATTTAATAATATGTTATTTTTATAAAATATCAATAGTGTCAATTTTGACACTATTCAATTATTTGAATTTAAATAAAATCCAAAGAGAAGATATGTTCGATCCAAAATATTTAATAGATTCATAACAATTCATATGCATCTATAAAATTCGTGGATCACATTAAATAGTTCATATAATATTTATTTTAATATTTTCAATACCATTTATTTGATATTTCCCTTAATAAAATAATTACTACAAAATTTTGTATAATTATTTAATATACTTATTTGTTTCATAAAAATTAAAAATAAAATCCTATGATGAAGATAAATCTATTAAATTTAATAATAATACTTTTACTCGAATTTATCATCTTAAAATCACAACATTTAAATTTTTATATTTATTAAGTTATGAAGGTGACAACTTTGACATTATTAAAAATAAAATAATATAAATGTCATAATCACTTTTATACGGCTCCAAATGGTCCCAGAGTCTACCCTTGTATTCTTATAGTATAGATATACTCTACCAATAGGTTTTTGGAAAGTTTTTGGGCCTTTTAATGGGTATTATTATTTTAATAAAAACTATATTATTGATTTTCCACTAAGTAAATAATTTTTGCATCATTAATGTATAAGCTATTAAGGTAATTAAATATTTCCTAACAATTAAAAATAAATTACCATAAAAAAGAAAAATGTTTTATCTTTAAAATTATTAATTATAATCGAATTTATATTCTTTACAACCTTATATTAAAAATACTTTAATTATTAAGGTTTGAGTGAGACATATTTCACTTTCTTTTAAATAAAATAAATTAAAGGTCTTAATCACATCCAAGTGGGTTAAAATAGATTATATTTAGACCCAAGTATGTTTTAAGAATAAATATAATCATCTAAATATATTAGGACAAGTTTTAGGGTAATTTTATAATATTACATTTACCCTTAATTACTCGATTTACCTTTAACTATGGTAAATAAAATTTACCGTAGTTACTATTAATAATGCCCAAAAATAAAAAGTAGCCTATTAAAAAAATTTAAACCCACTGATTCCAAATATGGAATCCATTTTTCCAAATTCAAAACACAGAAGTTTCATAAATTAAATTAAAATGGATCCCGTTGTCGAAAGAAAACAAGTTTTTGTTTAAAACATTGCAAAAGATTGAATTTATTTTACCTACGAATTCAATATAAAATTAATGATAATGACATACATTATATTAAATGGTAAAAATATATTATTTTTATACTTTAAAACCATTCAATATTATAATTTAACCATATAAATTTTCTTGATGAAAAAAATTGTTTTTAATTAAAATTTAGTGTATTTTTACTATTCATCAAAATATGAAATTTATCCGTAAAATATCAAAAATTTATCCAAAGTAAATTTTTATATCCTTATTACAATGAATAATTTTATTCTTTCAAATTGAACTTATAAACGTGTCAAAAACTATATTTAAAATGGGTGCGCCATTAAAAGGCAGAAAAACTACACTTTTTTAAAAATACTTATTTTACCCGAAAAATTTTGTTCACATACCATGATCTAGAAAATTTTTAAGCTGAATGATAATGTTATAAAATTAAAAATGTAGTTAATACTATTCATAACATCTAGTTCATAATAATATTATAAAAATATATAATTTTTTAGTGAAACTCAGTATTGTGTACAACACACACTATCGAGGAAGGTCGTTATTGAGTGTAACACAAGTCAAGAATAGTGTTGGCATATACTAAAAGCTAATACGGTGTTGCGTATAGTGAAATCTAAAATTGTTGAAGTGTAAAACACAAGACATCAAAGAAATGAAAAAGAATATTTCTCATAAAATCTCGGGGTGTTACATTCTACCCCCTTAAAATTAATTTCCCCCTCGAAATTCGTCGGGGTTGTAAATGGTTTACTACTTGATAGTTTCTTTCATCGAAACCCACATCGTAATAAGGAATACTAAAATTTCATTTTTAAAAAGAAAGTTAGAATCATAACGGTCACCCAAAGTAACTCAGCACTGGGTTTCCACATAGGACAACATAGGTGAAAACATGGATATGGAAGAGAAATCTAACCATCAACTTCTGATGAAGAGTGGTAGAGGACATGGCTATGAAAAATCCAACAATCATAAATCCATAAATTTTTTATGATCTAAGGTACCATCTGATTCATCAGATATGAGGGAACTAGGACAACATTTTTTGTTTTCAAGATCATTTCCCTAATGTTGAAGAGTTTTTGAATTAAAAGAAATACTTACGTGATTTTGCACTACGGGAAAAATGGGTATTTGCGACGGGTTATTTGCGACGGGAATAAATCCTGTCGCAAATAGTCCCGTTGAAAACTTATTTGCGACGGGGGAATTTTCCCGTCGCAAATAACCGGCGGCGGTAAAAGGTATTTGCGACGGGAATATTCCCCCGTCGCAAATAGTATGTCGGCAGGTGGTTATTTGCGACGGGTCCCGTCGCAAATAACTATTTAACCGTTGACCGTAATAAATGTTGGCTAAGGTATTTGCGACGGGTACCGTCGCAAATAACACTATTTGCGACGGGAATCTCGTCGCAAATGGACCCGTCGCAAATAATCTAACCTATAAATACCCCCATCCGTTTTTTTCAAATCATTCTCATTCTCTATCTTCTCCTGCTCTCAAACTTTTGTTTCTAAAGTTGAGTTTTTCTTCAGTTTAATTTTTTTCTTCGGAGCTGATATTAAAGTTTTGAAGAACGATCAGAGCAGGTCAATTTTCAAGGTATTTATGTTCATTTTAATTTAATATTTATTTTTAATTTTTTATTAGTTTCAATTATTCTTAATTAGTTGTAATTTAATTATGTTTATATTGTTTTCTTACTTAATAAATTTAAATTATTAGTATTGTTCATAGTTAATGGTAATTAGGAATAATTAGTAATAATTTTTAATAATTAAGAATAAATATTAATAATTAGTAATAAATACCAATAATTAGGAATAACAACATTATTACTTTATTAGTATAATTTATTATTAATATTAAAATAATATAATTTTTTATATATATACAATTTTTTTTTCATCTGTGTGTTTACTGTCTTCACATGTATTATTTGTATGTGGAGATAGAAAACACACAGATGAAAGAAGAATTGTATATAAATCAGAAAATTATATTATTTTAATATTAATAATAAAATATACTAATAATGTTATTATTTGTAATTATTGGTAATTATTTCTAATTATTGGTAATTATTCATTTAATTACTAATAATTAGGAACAATTATCAATAATTATCAATAATTAAGAATATTTAGTAATAATTAGTAATAATTACCAATAATTAGTAATAATTAGTAATAATTACCAATAAGTAGTAATAATTAGTAATAATTACCAATAAGTAGTAATAATTAGTAATAATTACCAATAAGTAGTAATAATTAGTAATAATTACCAATAAGTAGTAATAATTACCAATAAGTAGTAATAATTATGTATAATTTGGAATAATTACCAATAATTAACAATAATTAGTAATAATTAGTAATAATTACCAATAATTACCAATAATTAGTAATAATTAGTAATAATTACCAATAATTGCCAATAATTACCAATAATTACAAATAATTAGGAATAATTAGGAATAATTAGGAATAATTAGGAATAATTAGGAATAATTAGGAATAATTATCAATAATTATCAATAATTATCAATAATTATCAATAATTATCAATAATTATCAATAATTAGGAATAATTAGGAATAATTAAGAATAATTTTCAATAATTATCAATAATTGGGAATAATTAGGAATAATTAGGAATAATTAGGAATAATTAGGAACAATTATCAATAATTATCAATAATTAAGAATAATTAGTAATAATTAGGAACAATTATCAATAATTATCAATAATTAAGAATAATTTGTAATAATTAGTAATAATTGCCAATAATTACCAATAATTAGGAATAATTAGGAATAATTAGGAATAATTAGGAATAATTAGGAATAATTAGTAATAATTAGGAATAATTAGTAATAATTATTAATAATTAGTAATAATTATTTATAATTAGGAATAATTAGTAATAATTATTTATAATTATTTATAATTACCAATAATTACCAATAATTACCAATAATTATCAATAATTACCAATAATTACCAATAATTACCAATAATTACAAATAATTACCAATAATTACCAATAATTACCAATAATTACCAATAATTACCAATAATTACCAATAATTACCAATAATTACCAATAATTACCAATAATTACCAATAATTACCAATAATTTCCAATAATTACCAATAATTAGCAATAATTAGCAATAATTAGCATTAATTAGCAATAATTAGCATTCATTACCAATAATTACCAATAATTACCAATAATTACCAATAATTACCAATAATTACCAATAATTTTCAATAATTACCAATAATTTGCAATAATTAGTAATAATTAGTAATAAATACCTAAAATTAGGAAAAATTAGAAAACAATAGGAAAAATTCTCAATAATTAGTAATAATTACCAATAATTAGTAATAATTACCTATAATTAGTATTAATTACCAATAATTAGTATTAATTACCAATAATTAGTAATAATTAGGAATAATTAACAATAATTAGTAATAATTACCAATAATTAACAATAATTAGCAATAATTAACAATAATTAATAATAATTACCAATAATTACCAATATTTAGTAATAATTAACAATAATTGTCAATAATTACCAATAATTGCCAATAATTACCAATAATTGCCAATAATTACCAATAATTAGTAATAATTACCAATAATTAGTAATAATTACGAATAATTAGTAATAATTACGAATAATTAGTAATAATTACGAATAATTATTAATAATTACGAATAATTAGTAATAATTACCAATAATTAGTAATAATTACTAATAATTATCAATAATTACTAATAATTATCAATAATTACTAATAATTATCAATAATTACTAATAATTATCAATAATTAATAATAATTAGCAATAATTAGTAATAATTAGTAATAATTAGTAATAATTAGTAATAATTAGTAATAATTAGGAATAATTAGTAATAATTAGGAATAATTAGTAATAATTAGGAATAATTAGTAATAATTAGTAATAATTAGTAATAATTAACAATAATTAGGAATAATTAGTAATAATTAGGAATAATTAGTATTAATTAGGAATAATTAGTAATAATTATTATTAATTACCAATAATTAGTATTAATTACCAATAATTAGTATTAATTACCAATAATTAGTATTAATTACCAATAATTAGTATTAATTAACAATAATTAGTATTAATTACCAATAATTAGTATTAATTACCAATAATTAGTATTAATTACCAATAATTAGTATTAATTACCAATAATTGCCAATAATTACCAATAATCACCAATAATTACCAATAATCACCAATATTTTCCAATATTTTCCAATAATTACCAATAATTACCAATATTTTCCAATAATTACCAATATTTACCAATAATTACCAATATTTACCAATAATTAGGAATAACTACCAAAAATTATGAATAACTACCAATAATTTGGAATAATTACCAATAATTTGGAATAATTACCAATAATTTGGAATAATTACCAATAATTTGAAATAATTACCAATAATTAGGAATAATTACCTTATTACATTATTTGTATATTTTATTATTAATATTAAAATAATATAATTTTCTATATTATATACAATTCTCTTTTCTTCTGTGTTTTTTCTGTCTCCACATGTAATATTGGCATTCTTTTTCAAAATTATCAACCTACTCGCCAATGGAGAGGTGAAAGTGAATGCCAATATTACATGTGGAGACAGAATGTGAAACACCCAGATGAAAGGATAATTGTATATAATATAGAAAATTATATTATTTTAATATTAATAATAAAATATACTAATAATGTAATGATGTTATTATTATATAATTAATATTTATGAAAAAAATTATATTAGTATTATTAAAAAAAATAAAAAATCAATATAATATTAAAATTATCAATATTTGTAACAGGTTTTGCTTTATTCTCAATATATTCAATCCTTGCTTGTGTTTTTTCTAACAAATTATTCAAAACCAGTAATGCTTTTATATTTTATAGAAAAATATGGAACAACGAGGTCGTCAACAGTCATTATTAGATGACCGCATATGGATAAATCAATGTAGAAATCCAAATGGTTCTGGTTTAAATCCAGTATATATAGAGGGTGTGGAGATTTTTTTATCATTTGCAGCATCAAATTCAGAATTTGTTTCAGAAGGAAAGATAAAATGCCCTTGTAGAAAATGTGCATTGAGAACGTTTGACACGTTTAACAAAGTGGGGGAACATCTCTTGCGTTTTGGTTTTCAAGCAGATTATGTTTTTTGGTATCAACACGGTGAACGCAGTTCCAGAGCAGGTGATACCAACTTGATTCCGGATCCATCCCAGTTTCAAGATTTAGTACATGATGTTGCAGGTTCATCTGTTCAACATACAGAAACTCCGGCTGATATAGCTTCAAATCCTGAGTTGGGACCGTCTGAATTTTATGATTTGTTGAAGTCTGCTGAGGATGCATTATATCCTGGCTGCAAGATGAGCAAATTAGAAGCAGTTGCAAAATTTATGGCTATCAAATCAGATAACGGAATGTCAAACACCTGTTTTGACCAGATATTTTCTTTTCTGAAAACACTGTTACCCGAAGGAAATGTTTTACCTGCAAATTACTATGAAAGTAAGAGGTTGGTTCGAAATTTGGGACTTACTTGTCAGAAGATTCATGCATGTTCAAATGACTGCATTTTAAATTCTGGGGAAAATGAGTCGTTGGATAGTTGTCCCACATGTGGGAAACTGATATATAAAGAAGGACAACACGGGAAGTCTGGTTTGATTCCTGTAAAACAGTTGAGATATTTTCCGCTTACATCCAGACTTCAGCGTTTATTCATGTCTAAGAATACAGTGACAATGATGTCATGGCATAAAGAGAATAGTTCAACCGATAAAAGCTTGAATCATCCAGCCGATGGTGATTCATGGAAACATTTTGATAGAGTGCATCAATCCTTTGCTTTAGAAGCTAGAAATGTTCGACTGGGCCTTTCCACTGATGGTTTCTGTCAGTTTGGATCTTATGGTAGTCAATATTCATGTTGGCCTGTTTTTTTAACTCCGTACAATTTACCTCCATGGATGTTGATGAAGGATCCATATATCTTTTTGACTTTACTAATTCCAGGACATCCGAAGAAAAATATTTATGTTTATTTGAATCCATTGATTGATGAATTAAATTTATTGTGGATTACTGGTGTCAGTACATATGATGTTGCAAAGAAACAGAATTTCATACTGAGAGCAGCATTGATGTGGACAATAAGTGACTTCCCGGCTTATGGGATGTTATCTGGCTGGAGTACACATGGTCAGAAATCATGTCCTTACTGTATGGGAGAGAACAAAGCATTTATGCTCATTCATGGAAAGAAACCTTGTTATTTTGACTGTCATCGCAGATTTCTTCCAGCTGATCATCCTTTTCGCAGAAACAGATCTCATTTCAGAAAAGGAACAGCTGAAAGGGATGGACCTCCAAAAATGCTATTAGGTTCGGAGTTAAAATCGGTTGTATTTTCATTACCTCCCATCACTTTTGGTCCCACAATAAACCAACAGAAAATTTCTGGTTTTGGGAAAGAACACAATTGGATTAAACGTAGCATATTTTGGGATTTGCCATATTGGTCTGATTTGTTGGTCCGACACATGTTAGATGTCATGCATATTGAGAAGAACTGTTTTGATAATTTGTTTCATACAGTTTTGGATACGCCAGGAAAGAGCAAAGACAATATAAATGCACGTTTAGATCTTGCCCAAATTTGCAGGCGTCCAGAATTGGAACTATTTGAGAATGTCAGAACAGAAAGGTTACTGAAACCAAAAGCAGCTTATACACTGTCTAAAGAAAACCGTTTATTATTTTGTCAGTGGATTGCAGATTTGAGACTTCCAGATGGCTGTGCTTCCAATTTGGGTAGATGTGTAAAGAATGGTCATATTACTGGATTAAAAAGTCATGATTGTCATGTTATAATGGAGAGACTTCTACCCATTGGATTAAGAGGTCTCTTGAATTCTGTGATTTGGGATTCCATAACAGACATGTCTCATTTTTTTCAGGAAATTTGTGCGGCTACGGCAGATTATGATGCTCTAGGAAAACTTGAAAAAGATGTTGTTGTAATTATATATAAACTGGAAAAAATATTTCCGCCGTCTTTCTTCGACTCAATGGAACATTTGATGTTACATTTTCCATATGAATCCAAATGTGGAGGTCCGGTACAGTTTCGATGGATGTACCCATTTGAAATATGCATGCAAAAATTGAAAAGAAAAGTACGCAACAAAGCATCTGTTGAAGGATCTATTGCAGAAGCTTATTTGCAAGAGGAAATATCTTTTTTCTGCTCCCATTATTTTGAATCTGAGTATCCTTCAAAACACAACCGAATGGGACAGAATGATAGGAATATTGATGAAATCGACAATCAATTATCTGTTTTCAACCAGTCAGAGCTTGGTTTTGGTGGAGTTTCTGAACGCTGGCTTTCAGATGATGAACATCATAGAGCTCATACGTATGTTCTGCTCAACTGTGAAGAGATGACATCAGTTGTACTGTAAGTGTTTATATCACTTATTCTATCATTTATGTTACAGTAAATAACTTTGGTTTTTATAGGTTGTATGATAATCATATCAAGAAACAAATTCCACAAATTACAGCAGCTGCTCTCGAAGAACGTCGACTGAAAAATTTCTCTGAGTGGTTTCAAAAACTGGTAACATAAATTCATTATCTTTTAGCAACTCATTCAATGTATAGTTTACTATATTGATAATTATTTCACAAATTTTCAGGTGTCTCGACATGCTGATAAAATTGACAAACGGCTGTGTGTATTGAGTAACCCACCTTCCAAACTTGTTAAAACTTATAATGCATATGTGGTGAATGGATTTCGATTCCACACACATGCATATGGGGAATCGAAAAAAACAATGAACAGTGGAGTTAGCTTGAGAGGATCTCATCATCGAGAAAATGAAGTTGACTTTTATGGAATACTTGATGAAATCATTGAACTCTGTTATCTTGGACAACATTACATAACCATGTTCAAATGTCGGTGGTTGGATACAGAGAGAGGCGTGCGTGTTCATCCGACTCATGGAATCATGGATATTAAATGTAAAAGTGTTCTCGCAGTAAATGAACCATTCTTATTGGCTCAACAGGCATATCAAGTTTATTATGCAAAGTACTGTGCAACATCAAGAGACTTGACTGATTGGTGGAGTGTAATAAAAATCAAAATTCGAGACAATCAGTTTAGTCAAAGTGAATGTGCTTTCACTGATGTGCAAAGAATTGAAGTTTTTCAAGAGAGTACTCAAAATCAATCTTTTTTACAAAGAGACGTGAGTATCGATGACGACACCCCACATTTAAGAGTCGGTGATGACGATGATGTTAATGATGTCACATATGAATTTGAAACGGTAAGAGATGAAGCAACTGTAACTCGAATGGATATCGATGATGTTGAGGAGGAATATGAAGATGACATTGACATATATGAAGATGATGATGAAGATGAACACTGATAGAATTTCATGGTATTTATATACAATCATAATATGTATATATGTATATGTAATAGTAATTATCAATTATTTGCTAACATTAACATTTTCTGTTTCAGATGGACGACGCCACATTTCGTGCATTGGCGGATGCTGACCTGACTTTTGATGCGGATGAGTTGCTGACAGATGACCCTCAGCCTGCAGGCGCTCCAGGGAGTATGCGGAGGGGGCGCGGTCTTGCACGATTGATGATTCCTGACCCCGTCCCCGAGCGACGTCCACGTCTTGGGTTTGATCCACGCACACGGAGGTGTGATAACCTGTGTGATAACCTGTGGATTTGACTAAGATTTCATTAATCTATTCACATAATAAATGTTTATTATTTTTTCAGTTTTCCGCATATAGAAGTCGGACAGGGCAGCGCTATTTTGCGCAACTATTTCTCTCAGCTGTGGACCACATGGGAGCAGATTCCCATTGATGTGAAGCAGGCCATGTTCGGCCATTGGTTGGTATATACGTAAATAAATAATTTTTATTTTGAAAATTATTTCATTTCTAACTTGATATTTTGATTTATTTGTAGGGTTTATGGTATCCGATCGAGGATACCATGCGTGACGCCATCCACGAGGCATGGGAGGTGGCCATGCGTGATCGTCTTCGTCAGTTTCTGCACAATTTAAGAAAAGCTGCGATGAAGAAAGCAGGAGTGTCAGATTTTGAGGAGTCATGTAGAGCACACCGACCAGAGTATATTTCATCCCATGTATGGGATGGATTATGTGTGCACTAGTTGAGTGGTGCCTTTCAGAGGAGATCATCGGTGGGGAGGTAGAATCGGGGGAGACAGGAGGTGACTCATCGAGCTGGGAGTCGTTCTTTCAGTACTCATAGACAGCATCTGGTACGTACATTATTTATAAATATTTTATATAACTATAAATATTAATAGTTTATTTTTTATTCTTATAGGCTGTCGAGCACCCCGATATTACAGAGTATGACGTATATCGGAGGATGTATAGTGATCCTGCTACTGGGGAGCTCAGAGGTGATCGTCAGCATCACATCGTGGTCAGTATTATTTGTTTTCAAGTTTAAAAATTAACTGCATATAACATATTCACAATTTTAATTTTAAATTGAAACTATAGGAGTCATATGAGGCCGCAGCGGCACAGGCCCGGCCTGAGAGTCAGGCCGATTCATCAGATCAGACCACTGCCCGTCAGTTTGATGAGGCGGCATGGATGCAGGCCACCCAGTATGCCTTCGAGAAGGGCCGGGTAGTTGGTATCGTCTCTCGACTGACTCCCGGAGATTATTATGGCAGTGCTGCGATGTCGGTGTCCAGCTCGAGAGGAGCTCGTGCATCTTCTTCTACACAGTATGAGGATCAGTTGCGATCTCAGACTGCACAGAGAGAGAGTCTCCGACAGGAGCAGGAGCAGATGCGTCAGCAGCATGAGGAGGAGCGTCGACGCCAGCAGCAGCTGTACGAGGAGCAGGCGAGTCGGTGGCAGCAGCAGCATCAGGAGCAGATGGAGTACATGCGCCGACTCACTCATGCTTTAGGGATGGAGTTTCCTCCACCACCATCTGCAGATCCCCCACCTCCCCCCCCCCTCCCCCCCCCCTCCTTCAGATTAGAGTCTGTATTTCTGTTATAAAATTTGTGAAATCAAAATATTTTTTTTTCTATTCGTAGTTTCTGTCTCATTATAAAATATTAATAATATTATATTTTTAAATAACAATATTAATATGAATAATAATATTATTTATATTTTATAATATTAAATTTTATATATATATTAAAATTCTATATATATATTAAAATTTTATAATATTATAATTTAATTATTTTTTTTGTAATACTTGAATTATTTTAATATTTGAATGTAAAATAATTCTATTATTTTTATATTAATTAAAATAACTTATTAATATTTTTTTATTTATGAATTATAATTGTAATATTATTATATTAATTAAATCATTTATTAATATTCTATTATTTTTTATTTTTGAATTATAATTCTACTATTATTATAGTAATTAAAATAATTTATTATTTTCATTTGTAAATTATAATTCTATTATTATATTAATTAAAATAATTTATTAATAATTTATTTTTTTTATTTTTTTTTTAGTATTTGCGACGGGATACTATGCCCGTCGCAAATACTAGTATTATTAATAGTTTTTTATTTTTTTTAAAAAATAATATTTGCGACGGGATACTATTCCCGTCGCAAATACTAGTATTATTAATTTTTTTTATTTTTTTTAAAAAATTAGTTTTTGCGACGGAACCGTCGCAAAAAACTATTTTAAATGTTTTTTACAAAAATACGGAATACTATTTGTGACGGGGAGAATGTCCGTCGCAAAAAAAGTCTTTAGCGACGGGCCCGTCGCAAATAAGTGTAGTTGCGACGGCGTTTTCAGCAACGGGCTATTTGCGACGGGACCCCGTCGCAAATGGCTATTTGCGACGGGATCCCGTCGCAAATACCTGTTTTTCTAGTAGTGTTGGTACAATCTCACTATTGTTTGTGCCTTGAACCATTTACACTTAATCTCTTAAAGAAATGAAGTTGAATTTGTCTTTCATGAAGTGTTAGTAGATCATCTGATAGAATGATAGGTCATTCCATCTGTCTCAAACATAAGGTTAGCAAAAGTTATATACATAAGTCCATATTATGGTGAGATTAATCGTATATGGTTCAAAAAATGGACTTATACTTCATCTATCATACCGCTTAATAAAATAAAACTAGTTTCTACTAACCAGGGTCTTCCTATAGGTCAGTGGTAGGCGCTAAAGGCCTATCACACTTCAGTTGTGGGTTTGATTCCCACATCCTTGTCCGACGTGACGGGTTGTCGCCCATCCTGCAGGTTGTCCTTTTTCTAAAACTACACTATTATAACATTCCAGAAATAATATCGAAAAAAAGTTTCTATCCTTAAACAATATCATCTTATGTCCAACATAATCCATTTCAAATCTTTATTCTTATCCAAAATACTTCTATCTAAGCTAATAGTATAAAGAAAATAATTACTATAAATGTCATCAACCAAGCATTTGAATACCATCATTCATCCCCCATATATCATAAGATATATCTTTTTGATTGCATTCCAAACATGTGGATACCTTAATCTTGTATTCTCTTGCAAAATGAATTACCATAGAACCTTATTGAAAACATAAATACTTTCAAAAGTTAACTCTTTCCACATACCAAAATCCCAAAAATTCTTTATACTTAAACCATGATGTCACTTTGTCCTTATATCAGTCATGAGCTCATTAATAATATCAAACATATTATTTTCTCCTTATCCCTTCATTATGCGCATATCATCTGCTTTCCAAAAAATATTTCAATCACTTTTCATGGTTACCGGTACCATAAAATTATTGAAAACCAATACATAGATATTCCAAAATTCCATGATATTATAAATGAGATTCCATGATACTATTTTGAAATCCCATTACATAAAAACTTAATCATTCCATAACATCATTGTCATACTCAACATCCCAAATAGTGATCACATGTGAAATCCCTTTGTCCTTTGCCTTGATAGTTTTCTCACGTCGATCATCATTTACCCTTATATTAGGGCATTTATTAACATAATTCCATATTTCCTTGCACTTGAAGCATTGAAGTGTTGGTGGAGCGTTCTCTGTAGTCTTTTCTCTATTCACGTCATTGGAAACTTTTTTCCCATTACTTAGGCACTTAGCTTCTCGATGACCTTTTTTTCCACACTTGAGACATTTTCTAGTACCTTTTAGACAATCTCCACCATGCTTCTTTCCACACTTTGAGCATAAAGAAACATTCACCTTCTTTTCACCATTTTGCTGAGATTTTTCCTTGAACTCCATCTTTCGTTTTTTGTCAAAACCATGAGATGGATATGTAACACCAACTTCCAGTTCTACCTTGATAGCACAACACACAATTTCTTCATAGCTATTGAAGTCTCTTATATCTAATTCCCTTCGAAGACTTGGTTTTAAGCCATTGAATAATCAATCAATTTTACTCTCAGGTTGGATGATAAAGACATATGCATACCTTGCAAGCCTTGTAAAATTCGCCTCGTATATACCAACAGATTCATCATCCTTTTCCTTAAGCTCAAGTAACTCCTTTTCCATATTTGTTAGAATAATATGAGGGAAGTACTTATTGAAAAATAATTTCTTGAATTCATTCCATTCCATGGATTCAATTTCATCTGGGGGCCTCGTATTCTTAATTAGATTCCACCACTGGTCTACTTTTCCTTCTAAATGGTAAATAGCTGGAATGAATTTTTCATGTTCCAAACAGAGAATTATAGAAAATATCTTTTCAATGGTATTGATCCATTGTTCAGCAACAAGTGGATCAGAAGACCCACTGAAAAGAAGGTGGGATTTGCCTCATGAAGGAATCAATAGAATATCGTTCCCTTCTCTACTCATTTGGAAGTCCAGAATGATTCATAGCTTATGGAAGTATAGAAAAAAGATTTTTCACTCCATCTCCCATAACATTGGTTTGTTCAGGAGTAAAATCATTGCATTGTCCATTACATTGATCAACACGGTTCCTTTGGGTTCCATCCATCGTCTAAAACCCAAAAAGAATAGTGTGAGAGGAAAAAATCATGCTAGGAAAACAACATAATAAAGGGGGAGTAACTTCAATATAAAACATCTAAGGTTTAATTATAAGATCTTTACTATAATTCTAGGACTATAACCTATACTTATACTTAACCTTAGAGACATCCCTAGACATACCTTCGAAATATCTCTAGGTATTTCACTAAATTTTTCACATCTTAGTTTCCAAAGGTTAACTAAACCTTTGCTCATATACCAACTGTAGAGAGACAAACTTGACGTATATAGACATTACATTACTTTTGCGGAATACTTAATATATAATAAAAACAGACGCCCAAAGACCATATTAGTTTAGTTTCATTGGAAACAAGGAACATAATCTTCTAATCATGGTGAAAGATCTTCAACATCTCCCATAAATATCTTCCCCTTTATGTTTTCTTACCTAAAACCTTTATTTATATCTTGGGGAAAATAAAACATAAAAAGGGTGAGCTCAAATGCTCAGTAAGGGTAAACATGGAGAACATAAAAACAATCCATAAACATTTGAATGTAAAAACATGAACATAAAACATCAAAATCTTGAGCAATGGCATAAATCTTGGCAGTACATAAGGCATAGATCATAAAGGAACATTAATCATGATAAAATAGCATGGGAATAAAACATTTAATTGTGGAAATACATTAATCACATGTTATGATTTCCATAGTATCCAATGCATTGTTTCCAAGACCAATATAGTGGACAAAGTCCATTACTGAATCGGGTTTACTTGTCGTTCCAGCCCTGTATTACTGAACCGAATTCACTTTCCATTCTAGACATGTTTATCTCATGAGATATAAATCTTTACCTAATGAATAGGAGGGAGATATAGGTCCCACCCATATCATAATGAAATCATTCTTACTTGTTCCACAAAATAAACATAAATCATTCATCGTAACCCAAATAATAAAATGGGTTTCATAAACATCATCCCATCATAACACAATCCATATAAAACAAACGGATATCATTTCATCATAAGAAGAATAAAACCATGTAAATAATAGAGAGATTATACTTGAAACACAAACATACTAAATAATGTCATCTTATACGGAAAATAGTTTTGATAAAACACTTGACATGAATTCTTGAGGAAAATATCATTTCTTCTTCAAAATCATTTTCTTTTCAAAAAATGCCACGCAATTTTAAAAGAAACGGATTTTATTGAAAATAATAATGAAATATTGTAGATTATTATTCATGGAAATAAGGTTTTATGAAACCGTAAAAATCCATTCATTCCATATAAGTTAAAAAACATTATCCTCATACTTTTGCCGGAAAAGTCAAAAAGTACATCGTATGGTAAACAAAATAAAAATTCCTTCCATTCATCGTAGTAAAAGACAAAAAGGGGTAAAATGACTTTAAATATACATGGAAGAATAGTAAAAATTTTATGAAAAGATTTTGAGAAAACATGGACATGGATGATAAACCTAACCCTAGTAAATACTTACGAATAAACAATCCCGGATAAGAAAGAGATTGGAATAATTATCCCTTACCTTAGGTCCAATTTCTTATATATGTGTTTGATAATCTTGTATAGTGGGTTTAAACATATTATTAACTTGTAACAGAGCTATAATAATATTTATGATATCATATATGATTCACTTATGACTTTATATTACCCGTTCATTTGTCAACTCCATGTTAATGCGTTGTTTTGGGTAAAATCATTTCATTTTTCATACGTGTTTTGACTTGTAATTATTCATATGATTACTTATATAATTATTACTTACTTACAGAATGTAAAACATGATTTATATATAATATATATTCATAATATAAATATATATAATAGATCGATAAATGGAATGAAATACACCGTTCATGGAGACGGTAGACCGTACGTATGCATGAACGCTGTTTTCGTTTCCTTATTAAATTGAATGGATGTAAGTAAATAACATATACATAAATCCAGTATCATTATTATGTCATATATCTCATTATTATTCGTTTTATATACTTTATAATCATTCTTTAATGGTTAACATGGAGAATGAATGTCATCGCGTCGTGGAGACGGTACGAGTGATGATATTGTTCCCATAATTATTGAATGGAATTGGAGTGAATGATATAATATATCAGAATTAGTATAATATTATAATAATAATATATATTTATTCTTTACACCCTTATACCAACACCCTTATACCCATCCAAGTAAGGTGGTGGTAGAAAAACAGATTACACCACGTCATGGAGACGGTATTCTGTACGTACGCACACGCGATGATTTCATTTTATGTAGGATGGATAGAAGGTTAAATAGGTTTGTTCCTTATTTATAATAACATATCAGTATATAATTAATACTTATGTTATTACTTTATAGTGAAACAAATAAATAAGAGGAAGTAGAAGAAGAAAGAAACTTGAAAGAATCGGTAGAAGAGATTACCTCTTCCTCGACGTGCCTCTTTTAAACCTCCTCTTAGGGCACTAGAGGTGGTCTTTTGAGAATACCAGAACCTATATGAAATAACTAGAGAGGTTTATAAGAGGAATATTTAGGGTTTTTCGGAGATTTAAATCTCAAAATGGTGTTAAGAGAAGAGGGAGGAGGTGCCCTTTTATAAGGGAGGAGAGGGGCACTTTTGGAAACCTCTAAAATATTAATTTATAATAAACTCAAATCCCAATTAAAAACATCCAAAATGACTCAAATTCGAATATTATATGAGATAGGGTTTTAATATCATCAAAAAATAAAAGTTAGACATGTTTGGAATTTATTTTAAACCTTATCAATTTGATTTATCCTTATTTAATCTATTTAAATTTATTTGTGGTAATAAAATTCTAATTTTTAAATTGTTATAAATACTTACTTATGTGTTTTTGAAATTTCCATAATTAGATACATTATTAAATTTTAGACCATATAATTTTCAATTTTAAATTTTTAAATATTTTTTTGATTTTTAAAAAATTTAATAATATGTTATTTTTATAAAATATCAATAGTGTCAATTTTAACACTATTCAATTATTTGAATTTAAATAAAATCCAAAGAGAATATATATTAGATCCAAAATATTTAATAGATTTATAACATGTAATATTCATCTATAAAATTAGTGGATCACATTAAATAGTTTATATAATATTTAGTTTAATATTTTTAAAACCATTTATTTGATATTTCCCTTAATAAAATAATTACTACAACATTTTTGTATAATTAATTAATATACTTATTTGTTGCATAAAAATTAAAAATAAAATCCTTTGATGAAGATAAATCTATTAAATTTTATAATAAAACTTTTACTTGAATTTATCATCTTAAAATCACAAACTTTAAATTGTTATATTTATTAAGTTAGGAAGGTGACAACTTTGACATTATTAAAAATAATATAATATAAATGTCAAAATAACTTTTATACGGCTCCAAATGGTCCCAAAGTCTACCCTTGGATGATTATGGTATATATATACTCTACCAATAGGTGTTTTAAAATTTTTTGTCCTTTTTATGGGTATTATTACTTTAATAAAAACTATATTATTGATTTTTCACTAAGTAAATAATTTCTGCACCATTAATGTATAAGCTATTAAGGTAATTAAATATTTCCTAAAAATTACAAATAAATTACCATAACAAAGAAAAAAAATTATATTTCAAATTAGTAATTATAATCGAATTTATATTCTGTATAACCTTATATTAAAAATACTTTAATTATTAAAGTGAGAGTGAGACATGTTTCACTTTATTTTAAATAAAATAAATTAAAGGTATTAATCACATCCAAGTGGGTTCCAATAGATTCTATTTCGACCCAAGTTTATTTTAGGACGAAATATAATCATCCAATTATATTAAGATAAGTGTTAGGGTAATTTTATAATATTATATTTACCCTTAATTACCAGATTTACCTTTAACTATGGTAAATAAAAATTACCGTAGTTACTATTCATAATGCCCAAAAATAAAAAGTAGCCTATGAACATAATAATTTGGACCCAATGATTCCAAATATGGAATACATTTTTTAAAATTCAAAACACTTAAGTTTCAGAAATTAAATTAAAATTAATCTCATTGTCGAAAGAAAATGGGTTTTTGTTTAAAACATTGCAAAAGATTGAATTTATTTTACCTACGAATTCAATATAAAATTAATGATAATGACATGCATTATATTAAATGGTAAAAATATATTCTATTTATACTTTAAAACCATTCAATATTATAATTTAACCATATAAATTTTCTTGATGAAAAAATTTGTTTTTAATTAAAATTTTGCGTATTTTTAATATTCATCAAAATAAGAAACTTATCAGAAAAATATAAAAAATTTATCCAAAGTAAATTTTTATATATTTATTAAAAAGAAGAATTTTATTTTGTCACATTGAACTTATAAACATGTCAAAACTATATTTAAAATGGGTGCTCCATCAAAAAGCGGCAAAACATTTTTTGAAAAATACTTATTTTACCCGAAAAATTTTGTTCACATACCATGATCTAGAAAATGTGTAAGATGAATGATAATGTTATAAAATTCAAAATTTAGTTAATAATATTCATAACGTCTAGTTCATAATAATATTATGACAATATATCATTGTTTAGTGAAACTCAGTATTGCATACAACACATGCTATTGAGGAAGGTCATTATTGCATGTAACACAAGCCAAGAGTAGTGTTTGCGTATACTACAAGGTAATATAGTGTTGCATATAATGTAATATAATCTTGGTGAGGTGTACAACACAAGACATAAAATAAATTAAAATGAATATTTCTCATAAAATCTCAGGATGTTACACTGTTAGAGTTGGTTCCTTAGAACCAAATTATGTGTACTTTATGATAACATATATTCTTTTTTTAATATTAATAAACTCATTATCACATAATCATTATTCTACTATGTAACATAGTTTGTGACAATTTCTAAAGAGTAGTTTTCACACTAAAGGTTCATATTAATTCCACACTATGAGGAGAACCTAGAATTTCCATGATAGTATTCTAAAAAAATATGATTTATAGCTAGATAAAATCATTTTAGGGACACAAATGATACAGGCTGTTAGGGGTGGAGACTCGTAGAACTTTGAGGTGTCTTATTATGGTGTATTCCCTTGGAAACATTCAGTGCAGGATATTACAAGAAAGAGACTCACTATTAGGAAATCCACATTTATATGTTTCATTGGATGTTCTAATTTATGGATGTGTGTATTGATCCTTTGAATTTAATATTAATATTAATCAGTGTTATAAGTCACATACATTGATGTATTGACAAAAATTGTGATGACATATGTTTATAGTGAGGTAGGGTATGTTGGGTGTGACATGAGAAATATTTCATTAATAAATAATATGAGAAAAAAAATTTACCTTATCATATTTAAAAAATTTATATCTTAGTCCCTTTGATGGAAATTATATAGCCTAAATAAATGAATTTCCATGTTTTCATATGGTAAAGTTTTATTTTTTGAAATTCAAAGAAAGGGATATCGAGCACATAGGTTGATGGAAGCAACATGAGACATGCTTGGTTAGAGATATCATGATAAAGTCGTTATATTACACAATAAGAATCCATATTAGGTATTATGTCATTATAGCATTAAATTCTTTCTATATGGGTTCCATATAGTGGTGATAGACACTAACCTTGTACTTTAGGATACTTCTCCTGATGTCATTGAGAAAGATTCCAAGAGGGTTACACACTAAGTGTATCCTAAATATTAGCTAAATAATATATTATTATTTATTATTTAACAAGTTTAATAAATAGTATTCCTGCATGTGGTTTAATAATTATTCATGTTTTCTTGATTGCATATATTCTATAACTAGTTATTTAATAGAATATTATATGAGCAGAATATTTAATAGATATTTATTTTTTATTAAGTGGATATAGTATTTATTTATATATTTTTCAATAATGCAATGATATTTATTAATAAAATAAATTTTCATTATTCAAGGCCTGATAAAAATTGTGGAGGAATGGAGGATCGAGTTTAATGGTCTGGTGAGAAATAAAATATAATGAATATTATTTGAATAAATATTATTTAATTTTAAATTGTGAGTTTATCTCAAGTTAAGAAATAATAATATTATTATTATTATTATAGACATGGGGTTCTGTAGGGATTAAATAAATAATAAAGGGAACTTGTACAATTATTTATTCTAACCCTAGCGGTATATAAACCCAATTAAATTATTCTCTTAAAAAATCCAATTCATTTTGTGTTTTTTACAACAATAGATAGATATAATCCTCTCAACCCCTAGATAGATCCCTCTACTAGAACACTCCCTTGAATGAATATTGTTCTTCCTCCACCATCCACTCTCTAGTCTATAGAAATCAATAATGATCGTTTGGAATTGATTCTTAGGGTGATCAAATGTAGACAATGAAAGTGATAGGATATACCATGCTATCACCCTAAGATTTCTACAATGACATTAAAAGATTTTTTGAACACTTATAGATCACTGCTAGATTGAATCTATTTTTTATTCCTACAATGAAACGATAGTACACTGTAAATCCATTGTCATATCCATCAAAAAAGAAATAATTTCTTAGAAGGAAATTCTTTAATTTCATAAATTAATTATAAGTAATATAGGATTATCATGTTCTTTGGTTCTGTAATTTACCCATTTTCTATATTATTTGATTCAATTTAATTGATCATGGCATTAATTCTCATGTGAATCTTAGATTAATCATTGATCAAAATAAAAAAGAAAATTTGGGCACAAATTATCTAACATTTCCACTACACCCAGAACCTATAATGTCAACCCATATCATTTATTTAAATATAATTTACTATTATTTTAATTAAGACGTGATGTATTTATGTTTATACTTTAGTATTCTATAGGTAGTTTTACTTTTAATACTATAATCTGAATGAGATTCCTCTTACCTAATAGGTTTCATTGAGTATGGGAAAAAATTCAATTAGTGTAAATGATTTCAATGAATTGGGGTGAAATTCCCACTAGTATTAATAACTACTTTAATATGGTCCATAATTTTTATTGTCTTATGGTGGAGGTATAAGTTTCCATTTAACTTATGTCAAGGAAGGTATGCTATTCTCAATTTCCCTATCATGTATACAGACTTTAATTAAGGTTCCTTAGTGGTGAGATATCTCTAGATTTAAGTTGATTTATCTTTGTTCACTACTACAAATCCATGGTTGACATTCCATGTCATCAAACCATATAGACTAGGATCTCTACTCCCCTCTATCCAAAAATGATATTTTGTGGCTGAGACACTGATTGAATGATATATTTATATTCACATATCGCTTTTATGATGGTCATACGTAGATTTGTTCTGGGGTCAAGATTACATAGGGATAATAAAATAACAAAAGGCTATTCCACACCTTTTCACCTTTTATAATTTTACTTTTATTAAAACATGAACCATATACACTTTTTATTTCTTTATTTTGAATATAAAATTTTTTAAAATATAAACTAATAATCAAAAGGAATAATGTATTTAGAATGATATGAACATAAATATAAAAAAACATACATAACTACATAGTCATTATTTAGATATCACAAAAATGGGCTCATAAATCCCAATCATCTTCAAATACTAAAAAGGATAACCTGGGATATACATAAGGAAATGGGTAAGCTATAAATCCTAATAAGGGAAAAAACATACCAGTTAAATATAACTATTGAGAGAAAGGTCATCACATGATATCATATAGAAGAAGATTTTATAACATCAAAAGGAAGCATATAATATAATAGATAATGGAATTGCAAAAAAAAATCAATAACATAAAACATAAAATCATAAGCATAAGTCTTAGATTTCCTCCAAGATGACATTATATAATGTGCAAGGCTAGACTTTTGTACACCATACTTGGTATCTAATGAGATGAAAACATTACCCAATTAATTAGATTTCTATCAAGGTGAAACATTTTTATTCATAACATGTACATTTATATGTGTTCCACATAATAAAATCAGACATATTCTATAAGAATAAGAAAATCTAAATAGAAGGAAATCAATCACCTAATCATGTCTTAGAGCACAATCAAAAGGAATATCATAAAGATTAATGTGAAATAAGGGATTAATCACTCTTTGACATTATGAAATGTTTAAATAAGATTAATTAATGTATTTTATATTTAAGTTATTTGAAAACATATAAAATTAAGGAAAATTAGGTTTAGAAGAAAACATCTTCATCACAGTTTTAATAAAATGGTAATGAATCATTAAATAGGGTTAAAGCTTAAAAAATTCCATAAAACCAAAAATAAACCTAAATGATTTTTAATGAAATGATGAGTTTTTTTAAAAACCATATAATTTTAAAATCATTTTACGTATTTTAAAATTAAAAGTGATGATGAATAAATAATTTTTATTTAAACAGGTTGGACTAAAAGAGATTGAGAATGGTACATATTGAACATTTATTATTCTTTATAAAGGAATGTAAAGTAAACTAGGAATATAATTTAGGATCATATATAAATAATATTGAAGGTTTATATGTTAATAATATATAGGTAAATAGAGAAAAATATTAATAACATGTAACCCAAATATATTTGGGTTGTTCAAAATATCTGATCACGTTGTCGATCACGTCAAATTAGTTGTTTAGTTTTTAATAGAATTTATGCATTATAGTAGGAACCCTAGGTCTTTAGATCATTAATTCAAAAATAAGTTTGTAAATATTTAAATAAAAGGGGAACAGGTTTCTGGAAAACTTGGGGTTTTATGATTTAATATGCCAATATAAAAAGGAAATCAATAAAACAAAGTGGAAATTAACAGAATTGATTATCTCATGATGCTCATCCTTCATCACCTCCTAAGATAGGATTATGATATTCTAATATCTGTTTTGTAACACCTATAACTAGGTTATTAATTATTTTAAACTTTTCTACCTCTTAGTGTTTAGTCAAAAACAAAAAATGATTCACTGGTTACCCTCAATGATTGGATGATTTGTTTACGACTTCATAATCAAAACTCACCAAGGAAACACACAAAGAACATGATGTGTTGTCTAGGTTTGTATGTTATTTATTTCTGATATCATTAAATAAATTCACATGGAATTTATAGTGTTTATGTGTTTCCAATTGTCCAATATGAACCACAAAAACACCATAATTAAAAGAGTAAAGAACAAATGTTGAATAGTGTGTGAAACGTTACATGAAAGGGTACCCCCAAACATGATCATTAGAGTCAATTATGACATACCGGTACATAAATCAATAAAATAAGAAGAGGAGATGATGAAAAATAATACAAAAACCTATAATTTAAAATACCATTCAAATATTACAAAAAAATATTGGGATTTACATCATGTTCCCCTTAGGTGATCATAATGAGTTTAGAATTCCATGAGAGTGGAGGATGAAAAATATGATGAAGTAAAACATCCCATATCCTCTAGATCATTTATTAATGAGTATAGGACTCATTTGGGTCTCCAAAATGGCAGCACCTTTCCTCCTATTCTAACTAGAAAATGGGTCTCCCAAGGTATCATTTTATAGGAAAATTGGAATGTGCTTTTTAGCCCCCTGATTTTGAGAAACCACTTCACCCATTGTTTTTAACCTCCAGATAGTATTATCATGATTTGGAGAAAAATAAAAGTTGCATAAACACCTCTTAAATATATCCACAGAACGTTTTTCAGCATTTGGAAAAATAAATCTCAAGATATTGATAGAATATAGAACACCACTTTTGACTTAGTGAAAATTTGATTCCCGGGACATATCCATTTGGACGGGCCTCTTAGTGAACAAATTGGGATTTAGTTCCTTCATAATAGTTGTATCTCACTATGTTTTGAATCATCCCACAAAATATCAACCCAATTGGATGCACGGATTAGTAGAAGTGTGCTGTTGAGTCCACTGGTGTGCTAGGATCCTATACAGTTTGATCCATTCCTCTTGAAATTCATCATGGGCCCTCCAAATCATCTCCACCTACAATGTAATTATTAAAAAAAGTAACATTTACCTTTTTAAAAGTGATAAATACAAAATAATTTAATCAAACATGAAGTTAAATTTGTCATTATTTTTATAATTTTCAATGGAAAACTATTTTAACATAGTGGTGTGAGGGTGAAGTAAAATAGTGAATTGGGGTGCGATCACACCCCCACACCTAATCATTTTCAATCCTGGTAAAAGTAACATTTCCAAAATGATTAATCTAGATATTATAAACTTCATGAATATTTAACATTATATGAAAATTTTATTCATGAAAGTAATGTGATCAAGGAGAAAATCACACCAAGGGTTTATTCTCAATGATCATGGAAAAAAGGTGTCTCATAAATTATATCATCATGAAATTTAGGGATGTTAATGAGACCAATTAGATAAAGTAATAAAAATAAACAATTTCACTAACTCTTCAAGTGTGTGTGTAACAACCATTTCATGCTATTCTTCCCACTTTATATCTAGTAAATATAGTTTATTTTAAAAAAATTACGCTTAAATGATTATGTCCACAAAACCTATTCTATATCCTTTGTAATCAGATTTAAAGACCCACTCACTTAAGTATTCCTATAATTCAAACCTTTGTCTCTTGACCTAGATATTCCCATATGATGTACATTTCATCACTCCCCTCATTTATTATTATTATTTTTTTTTTCAAAAGTAGTACTTGGAAAAAAAATATTATACTCATCTCTAAATGCTTGTTTGATCTCCTCATGGCACTAATTTTAATAGTTGTAACATGATCAAAGGTCAAGGAAGATTGGTTTTTTATCTGACCAAGAAAAACCCCATATTTTAGATTTTTTAGGGCGTACAATAGTCAGATAACAAGTACACATGCATAGGTAAATCCGGTACAATATGAAAATGATCGGATAAGGAATGAACATATGGAAAAATCATTTTGGAAAGATTATAAATATTAACATAACTTATATTTATCCTTCATTGATTAAGAAAATTTCACATATCATGGTTTGGTTTAATGATGTTTTGATATTTTTAGTGACACAATTTTCCCATAAACTACTCACACAAAGGGTGCCATTCTTATTAAAGGTTTCGAAGTGATACAACCATTTATATCATCGAAAAACAACAAATTTTAAATAAAGTCACACCTAAATGTTAAATTCATGATAAAACACACATTTTATCATTAAAATAAATTTTCTAAAATGTAAAAACAACATAAAATAGGGAAATTACTCTTAAATTTTCAATGAATTCCATGATTAAGCAGGCATAATTTTCCATGATAAAGTGGGCATAAAAAATTAACATTCTAAAACTAGAGTGAGGTAGAAAAATGGAGTGGAGGGTAAGTGATAATACTATACACTAAGAGAAAAATAGAAAAAGAATAAAAAAATGAAAATTCCTAGCTTACCCAGAAATATACCCATCCCCCCCCATACACACCTAGATTGTGCAGTTTCCTCACTGTAATAAAGGATAATGTAGGAAGTCAGGATAAAACCTTTTGGGATTCACTGGTATATTTATTCTTAAGGGTTTATTTCCCACACCAGGTGCTTTGGAAAATCCTCCTAAAAGTGTTTAAGTATATTCCCAATGATATTAATACTTCAGGAACTTAGCACATGAAAAACCTATATTGTACCAAAAGGGTAAACATTAGTAACATTATAAGGACCAAGCCATTTGGAGCAAAGCTTAACTTGGGTGTATCTTTATCCTAGAATTTTACAAGAGGACCTTCTCACCAATATGGAACATATACTGATGAAACATGCTATCATGGATAGCCTTTGTCTTCTCTTTATAGATTTGGGTGTTCTAATATGAATCACACTAAATTTCTTCTGACTCCTGGATTTGTAGCTTTATATGCTCACCTGCATCTAAAATATTAATATTAAATTTCTTAAAAGACAGATATTCATGGTGATCTACCTCTACAAAGAGGAGGAAATTCTTTCCAAACACAATCTTATATGGTTACATTCCAATTGGGCTTTTAAAATATGTATAGTATGCCCAAAGTGAATCATCCAAGACCAAAATCCAATCTTTCCTATTGGGTTGTACCATTTTTTCCAAGATTTTATTAAATTCTCTCTTTGAGATTTCTTCTTGTCTATTAGTTTGGGGGTGATATGCAGTGGAGACTTTATGAAAAAACCCTTACTTATGAAAAAAAAAATTTGTGTTCTGATTGAAAAAATGTGAACATTGATCACTAATGATGAATCTTGAGAATCCAAACCTACTAAAAATCTAAGACTATATAAAATCAATAAACACTCAAGATTCATTTTTCATTGTATAATTTTCTTTCACCCATTTAGAGACATAGTCCACAACCAATAATATGTACACAAATCCAAATGAATTTGGAAAATGCTCCATGAATTAAATGCCCCATACATTAAAGATCTCACAAAATAACATTGGTTGTTGGTGCATTTCATTCTATTGTAGATATTCCCTATGAATTGACATCGAGTACATGACTTAAAAAACCAATGGGAATCTCTATACAATATTGGCCAATAAATTCCTGAGCCAAGGACCTTATGATCTCTACGTAGAGATCCAAAGCGGCCCCTATAAGCCAAATTGTGGAAGAAGCTAAAAATTGAGGTGAACTCATGGTCAGGGACACACCTATGAACAAATTGGTCCCTAAAAATTCACCATAATTAAGGTTCATTCCAAATGCACCATCATGAATCACACTTAAGTCTCTAGGATTGTGAAGTGTTGAAATAAGTGGGTACCCTAGATACTGCAAGAAAATTCACAATTACTGCATACCAGGGGTAAGGTCCACAACATCACAATGTTTATCATGATGAAAGAATTATCTAATGGGGAGGGTTGATTCAACACAGTGGTCAAGTGATGGGGAAATCCTACTAATGTGGTCAACTACAACATTTTCCACTCCTCACTTATCTCGAATCTCAAGGTTAAACTCTTGGAGGAGGAGCAACCACCAAATGATTTGAGGCTTAGCTACAAGTTTCCTTAGGAGAAAACAAAGGGTCGCATGATCAAAAAAGACTATTATTTTTTACACAATAAGATAAGAACGGAATTTTTCCACGAAAAACACAATTAAAAGAAGTTCTTTTTCAATGGTCGTGTAGTTTTTTTGGGTAGGATCAAGGTTACGTGAGGCATATGCAATAACATGAGGAGTCTTCTCAACCCTTTCTGATAAAAATTCCCCAACTAAAAAGTTTGAGGCATCACACATATGTTTTAAGGGGAGATCCCACGTTGGTGGTTGTATGATGGGAGAAAATGTGAAACTCATTTTTAGTTAATTAAAATAATCCTTAAAATTTTTATAAAAAACAAATTCAAAATCCTTTTGAAATAATCAAGATAAGGGAAGTGAGATCTTAGTAAAGCCTTTAATGAATTGGTAGTAAAAACTAGCAGGAGACAAGAAATATCGCACCTCATGAACACATTTTGGATATGGAAGTCTTGAAATTAATTCAATTTTTTATTTATCCACTTGAATTCCCTCATTTAAAATAACATTCCCAAGAACTATCCCCCGGTCAACCATGAAATGGCATTTCTCATAATTTAATATGAGATGTTTTTGAATGAAATGGTGGAGGAAAAAACCTAGGTGTGCCAAAAAATCATAAAAGGAAGTTCCAAAAACCATGAAATAATCCATAAAAACCTCCATACAATTATCAAGTTACTCAAAAAAAATACTCAACATATATCGCTGAAAAGTATTATGATCATTACATAGATGAAAAGGAATCCTTCTATATGAACAGGTGCCAAATAGGAAAGTAAATTTTTTCTTTTATTTATCCTCATGGGATATATGGATTTTAAAATAACTTGAATAGCCATCAATAAAACAATAATGGGACTTACCATCCAGTCTTTCTAACCTTTGGTCAATGAAAGGTAGAGGAAAGTGGTCCTTTTGTGTGGATTTATTTAGTCGACCGTAGTTAATACAGACTCACCAACTATTTCTCACATGTTTTGGAACCAATTCATTCTATTAATTTTTCACAATAGTTATTATAGTTTTTTTAGGCGCAATTTTCACTAGGCTAACCCATTTACTGTTAGATGTCGGATAGATGATCCCAGCAGTAAGTAATTTACTAACTTCTAATTTTACCACATTAAATAGAGTTGGATTCAACTGACATTTATCTTTTCTTATGGGCTTATCCTCATCATCTAAAAGTATATAGTGCATACAAATAGACGGTCAAATCCAAAGAATATCTTCCAATGTCCATACTATTTACTTTTTACACTCTCAAAAGTTCGAGCAGTTTTGATTACTGCTATAGATAGAGGTTATTGGAAATAATAATTGGAAATTGGTCAATACCATCAATATATTCATATTTTAAATTATAAGGGAGTGGTTTTAGTTCCAACACCAGTTTTTTGGATTAATGGATGGGATTTAGTGGGGAGTGGTCCATTGAACTATCTATATTCTCAGGTTTATTATCTAAGGAAATAGAATCGATGAAAATGATATTTGAAGATTCATTTATGGTCATGGGTACCTCAAAATGAACACGCTCGTCAATTAAATCACAATATTTACACATTTATAAACACACATAACACTCAAAACATGAATCAAAACTCAAATCATCTAAGGGTGAATAAGAGGAAAATGAATTGGACTATGAGTCGAGGAGAGAATTATGTGTGTGTGTGTGTGTGTGTGTGTCATTTGAGAGAACATCTATTGAATAGACAGGAAGAGTGGAGTTCTCTTCAATGGGGTGTTTCATGGAATCAAGGATGTTAAAAATTTCCTTTTATCCACAGAATTCCATGGAAAGCATACCATTGTTAATGTTGATGATCATCTTTATTGTTTTCAAGAATGGTCTTCCAAGTGTGAGAGGGACATGTCCTTGGGTTTTGGTATCCTCCCTATCAAGAATATAGAAATTAGTGGGGAATGTGAGATTCTTCACTTTTATGAGGATTTCCTTAACCACTATTTATGGGTGGGTTGTGCTCTAGTTGGAAAGTTACACTATGATTCTTGTTGATTGAAACTCTCCAACTTGAAAAGAAGTTTACATAGAGTAAGTAATTAAATTAGTTGAAGAACCTAAATCTAGCATAGCATCTGAAAATAATATCTCCCCTATGGTGCAAGGTATAGTGAAAGTTCCTGGATCCTTGTATTTGGATGGAATTTCTTGTTGAATTATGGTCGATACATTCCTTCCCATGTTGACTCTTTCATTTCCTTAATCCTTAGTCTATGGCTGAAAAGTTCTTTAAGAAATTTGGTATAATAGGGAATTTTCTTAACTACATCCAATAAAGGAATGTTAACTTGAACTTTTTTAAATGTATCCATTATTTCATTATCAATCCCATTATCAAAATTTTTCTTATGTTTATAGAGTCTTTGGGGAAAATCAAGATTAATGGATTGTTTATGAGAGTCCTCAATGATAATTTGTTTACCCTTTTTTTGTTTTTTATTCATAGGAATATTTTATGGGTAGATAAAGAGTTTTTTCAAGAGGGTACATACTTTTTGTGTAGAATCATTTGATTTAGAAAATTCTTTACCACTATGAATTGTGATTGAAAAAACATTAACTTTGTATTTTGGATTATAAATAGGTTGTGAAGGTAGTTTTCCTGAACTTTGCATCTTTATCTCAATAATGTTTTATTCCAATTGTCCCAATTGAGTTCATAGGTATTGAATAGATGATTGTGTGGTCTATTGAAACTATATGTTATGGGTTTCCATTTGCTTTGCCATGTCCTTGAGGCTTGGTTCAGTTTTGGGAGTAGGAGAAGTTTTATAATAATTTTAAGGGTAAAAAGGTTACATACCTTGGCCTTGTTGATACCAGTTCTATTTAGGGTAGCTCGAGTTGCCTCCTTATCAGTACTATGGTTGTTCTTTCCAAATGAGATTTGGATTTGGCTTGAATGGTTCTTGCTTGAAGGGTGGTGCTTGTTGGATTGGACTTATAGGGAATACTACTACACAATACTTAGATGAATCCTAAAGGTGTGTTCACTGGTCATAAAAATGAGTGTTATTAGAACAAATACTATAATGTAATGAAACAGAAGAAGAGTGTGATTTACCTTTTTCTTGAGATAATTTCCTTAGAAGAGTATGCATCTCATAAAGTTTATTATCTACCTTTTTTCTAGGGTCGAATGACTTACCTCATGGACTCATTAGTTTGGTTTAATTACTCATGTACCAAATTGTTGTGCATTTTGATCCATGTTGGCTATTAAGTCATGAGCGGTGGAAGGTGTTTTATCAACTAGGGAACCACCAGCTATAAAATCTATCATTCCATGATCCATAGGGACAATTCCCTTATAGAAGTATTGAATTATAAATTTTTCACTAATTTGGTGTTGGGGGAAACTTGAACAAAGTCTTTTGAATCTTTCCCAATATTCATGAAGGGTCTCTCCTTGTGATTTCCTAATGGCAAAAATTTATTTTCTAATTAATGTAGTTCAAGAGGAAGGGATGAAATTTTCTAGAAAAATTCTTTTCAGGTCATTCTAGACCCCAATTTTGGTAGTAAGATAGTATATCTAGTCTTTGGATACACTATCAAGGGAGAAATGGAAGGCCCTAAACTTAATGAGATCTTCATATACATTTTGGGGTTCCATGGTGGATCACACTAGGTGAAACTCAATAATATGTTTGTGAGGGTCCTCACCAGGAAGACCATGTGATTTTAGAAGGAGGTGGATAAGGCCAGATATCAACTCAAATTTTTTCACTTCCTTAGGATATTGGATGTATGCAGGTTGCTACTCCATATTCGGTGTGGTCAGTTCTTTTAAGATATGGTTTTTTGTAGCCATGTTTTTTGGGATTTTATTTTGTTTTATTTTTTATTGGGTTGGGATCACTTGAGGTTCCAAAATGGTTTCTTCAGTGTTACTTTATTTTCTTACTCTATATGACCTAATTTATAACTGAAGTTTCTTTTCAATTTCTAGGTCAAATTCAAGCAGTTTTACTTTTTCTGATCGGGTCTTGCAAATAAGTTGTGAAGTTTGTTTTTTTTTGTCTTTTTATGATGATGGATGGATAAAATAATTTATTAATAATAATTAAAGGATAAAATAAAATATAATGTGATACTATATAATTATATATAAATGGAGAGAAGAAGAATAAAGATATGGAGATATAAGGAGAGAGAGGAATAACACACAAACACACAAAAATAAAATCAAAATCAAAAATAAAAAAAATATGGGGGTTATTGAAAGTAGTATTAGTTAAGTAGTAAAATAAATAAATAGAAATAAATAAAGATAAAAAAACGATCTTGGATCCCAGTAACATCTCCAAAATTTGATCACATTGTCGAGCACGTCAAATTAGTTTTTTAGTTTTTACTAGAATTTCTGCAGTATAGCAGGAACCCTAGGTCATCTCTTGAATGAACCTTAGATCATTAATTCAAAAATAAGTTTTTGATTATGTAAATAAAAGGGTAATAGTATTTTTGAAAACTTTTGGTGTTATGATTTAATATTCCAATAGAAAAAGGAAAGTAATAAAACAAATCGGAAATTAACAAAATTGGTTAAGCATGATCAACCCAGGGAAATCTCGGGATACTCATCCTTCATCTCTTCATGTGATAGGATTATGATATCTTAATTCCTAGTTTTTAACACCTATAACTATGTTATTATTGATTTTAAACTATTATAACTACTAGTATTTATTCTAAAATACAAAATGATTAACCGGTTACCACCAATGATTGGGTGATTTGTGTTTGACTTCATAACCAAAACCCATCAAGGTAACACATGAAGAACTTGATGTGTGGTCCAGTTTTGTATGTTATTTATTTATGATACCATTACATAAATTAACATATACTTTACAGAATTTATGTGAGTACATTGACCAATATTAACCACACAAACACTACAATTAAAAGAGGAAAGAAGAAATGTTGAATGTTGTGCGAAACATCACATGAAAGGGCACCCCCAAACATGATCATACGAGTCGAGTATGACATACCAGTACATAAATAAATAAAATAAGAAGATAAGATGATGAAAAATAACAACAAAACCTGGAATTTAAAATACCATTCATATATTACAAAAAAATTGTTGGGATTTACATCATGTTCCCCCCAGATGATCACATGGAGTTTAGAACTCCATGGGAGGAGAGGAAGAAAAATATAATGAAGTAGCATTTCACATAGCCTCTAGATATTGTAGTAATGAGTAGAGGACTCATTTGGGTCTCCAAAATGGTATAAAATTTCCTAATAGTCAAACTTGCAAATGGGGTTCCCAAGGTATCCTTTTATAGGCAAATTAGAAGGTGGTTTTGAGCCCCCAGATTTCGAGAATCCACTTCGCCCATTGTTTTCTACCTCCAGAAAGTTTTATATCACATTGGAGAAATATAAAAACTTTTATACCCACCTATGTAATATATCTATATAAGATTTGGAACCATTTGAAAAACTATATCTTGAGATATCAACAAAATACAGAACACCACTTTTGACTTTGTACAGATTCAATTCCCTAGATATATTAGTTCATATAGGACTCTCAGTGTAAGAATTGGGATTCAATTCCTTCATAATAGTTATATAATAATGATTTTGGGTTCATACCATAAAATATCATCCCAATTGAATCCAATTATTATTAGAAGTGTGCGGTTGAGTCCACTAGTGTGCTTGGATCCTGCATAGTTTGGCCTATTCCTCTTGAACTTTGTAATGGGCCCTCCAAATCATCTCCACCTACACTGTAATTATCAAAAAAAGTAACATTTAATTTTTAATAGTGATAAAAATAATAATTTAATCAAAAATGAAATTAAATTTGTTATTATTTTTATAATGTTCAATGGAAAACTATTTTAACATAGTGGTGTAAGGGTGAAATAAAAAATCGAATCATGTTGCGATCAAGATCCTTTACCTCAGGTCTTAAAATTAATCATTATTATCAAATATCTTCATAAAAATGAATTAAATTTATTAAATACTTGAAAGCACTATTTTCAAATATGTTTTATTCATTACTGTTCTTTTATGATTGTTTAAAATCAATTGATTAAGACATCATGTTTACTCATACTCTGAAGGGTGTTCATTTTATGGATCTAATTCCTCTCTAGTTTGCAGATAATTATATATTTCCTTATTAAATGGGACTAAAACTAAGGAATTTAAATGGAATGATATTCATTTCATTCCAAAATTTTAATTTTTCCCTTTTATACAAATATGTTCTCATATGGGGATGATTTATTTAGTATAAATGTCATCATTATACGGTTAATTAATTTAGATGGTTTTACAGATGATCATTTTAATGACCCGACCCAAACCATTGATTATAATACTGAGTGTCATAAGACCTCATTCATGCCCCCTGTATATAAGAGGTTATGAACTAGAAGGGAAGTTCTAAAACACATTGATGAGGATACTATACCTGAAGTATCATGTCATTTCTATACACAGTAAATATAATATAAGTAATTATAATAATCAAAGTAAAAATAAAGAAAATATTTATGTAACACCCAAATATTTAACATTATGTCTCTTTTTAAATAAATTTAATCTATTTGATATATTATGTTTCATAGAATAGCAAGCTTAAACAAACTCCAAAATATTATTATTTTAACACCACCATTATCACCTGACCATTAAATTGAAGGGAATAAATAGTATTAATCACATTATAAAATATAAAATTTTTTAAATCATTATTAATTTATTAATTATTTATTTCTTAATATGCACATAATTTTTAGTAAAGTCATTTTATTCTTCAAATAAATGTTTTCTTTAAAAAATATATATTTATTTATTTCTATAATAAAATAAATATAATTAATTTTATAAAATTTTAAAATATTTATTTGATAAAATTAACATAATTTTTGGATTCATCAAGTCAAAAATTATTTTGGGATGAATTTTAGAGAGTTTTTTGAAAATTTTAATTTTTTTAGTGAATAATAATAAATACTGATTTTTATAACTCCCATTTTCTTTATATTTAAAAGTAATTTTATGACATTAAAATGATCTCAAAGTAACTTAAGTACTTTTTTAGATAAAATATAATTAATTAAATTTCAAAAATATTTATAACTTTTTCTATTATAAGTACATTTTTGGGAAAAAAACATATTTTTTCAAAAACAAATATTCTTTTTCATTATGTTTTTATGGTTTAATTTTAAATGTAATTTTGAAAACTAAGTCTTTTGAAACTTTAAAAATGGATTCTATATTTGTAATAATGAGGTCCAAATTAGGTTATAAGGTTATTTTCATTTTTAGGCATAAAAAATCTATTGTGGTAAAAGAAATATTTATTGTTGTATAGGTAAAATAATGTAGTGGGTTAAAGTTAAAAGGTAAAATCTAAAAGTACCAAAAAATACAATATTAAATGGGTTTTTGATGTGTTTCTAGACCTTAACCATCCTTTATAACATTACTTTTCATAAAATTCATTGTAATTAATGCTGTATAAATGTGTTTGGGTTTAAATATAAAATAATCATTATTTAATTACTTAACCCCCCCCCCCTTCTCAAGTATAAATTGCACCCATAACCACCCCCATTATCCTCAAAATCCTTAAATATTTTAAAATATATATTAAACCCTATCTTCCCCACCCTCCCCACATCCAATTTTTTATGGTCTCACCCAAATACCAATTCTATTTTCCTTAAGAGGTACTTCAATGAGGTTATATTCAAGATGAGGTTAAAGTACACAAAACTAAAGGGAAATGTGAGGTAAGGGTTTCTAATCTCAATTTTATTTCTACGAGATATATTTCATGTTCAAAACTTATTTCTTTTCTATGGTTCATATACTTCCCTTAAATATATTATATCATGAATCTCATTTTCATCATAGTATTCAATGTTTCATTTGATAATTATTGCTTTCAAGGTCCATACAATTCGACTGATTATAAAGCAGTAAGAGATTTATTAGCTCAATTTCAATTAATTGGGTTAAACATATTCTTCATTGATTATCACATGTTAAAATTATGTGTGAGTAGAATATTTTAATTACCTTATGTTGTATTTCCAATTTTTTAATGTCGATTTACAACTGATAGAAATAATCGATTCATTTGATTAATTCTTGCTTCAATGATATGATATTTATAAGTGACTTTATTTTAAAAATTATCTTTTTAAATTTTCCCTTAAAATTATTTATTCCTTAAATTTCCATGTTTTTTAAAATTGTTTCTAAATATTTTTTATTATTATCTTAATATTTTTTAAATTTATTTTTACTCATGTATTATATTTTAAAAAATGGTTTGAAAGGATTCTTTTTTTCATTTTCTAAATGAGGTTCTTTGTGAATTTTTTAACAAAAATATTGAAGAAATATTTTTTTAACTTATATGGAATAATAAAATTTTCCCGATATCATGACTCTTTAATGATTTTATGTTTCCTTTACAATATTACAAGGTTCTTTACAAAGAAAATTTTTTCCTTTATAATTGTGCATCTCTTTAAAAAGAAATGATTTAAAAATGGAAAATTTTATTTTCTTTAAGAATTATTTCAAGAGTTCTTTCAAAATTATTTTCTATATAAGATAAAATAATTTGATGTTGCTTATGATTTACTTGGTATATTATTCAAGAATATTATCCCTATTCTTTTTATGGTTGGTTTATTTTAATGATGGAATGGTATTTAGGGAACTTGTTTCCTTTCCATGGGTTATTCTATGATTGAATTTTTATGAAACCCACATTCTTTTCATGATTTCTAATATGATTTATGTTCTTATGGAACACATATATATGGTTTTCATTATGTGATAGTGGTTATGTTATAATCAAGGATAGTGGTTGTGTTATAACCAATGACAGGTGGGACCTATATCTCTCTATAATTAATTGTGAAATGATTTATATCTCATGAGATATATAGGAATGAAATGGGAAGTGAAATTGGTTCAGTAAGATAGTAATGAAATGTGAAGTAAACTCAATTAATTAAGAAAGGACCGAAATGGGGAGTGAACTCATTTTAGTATAGGACTTTTCCCTCTGTGATAGTCTTGGGAGTGAACTTTTACTACTATGATGGTTTGGGGAGTGAACACATTCCGCTATTATAAAAGGGATTACACTTGGGATGGTGGTATGTCTCACCCAATAGTTATTTCTACTCATAGAGTACCCTTATATGTTTTGTAAATGAGCCTTGACTACTAATAGAATTATTTTCTATGTTTATGTGTATTAAATATACATGTCTTATGAAAATGTTATTTTATCATGACTCATGTTCTTTTATGAATCATGTATTATGAAATTATATGATTTATTCCATGACTCAAGATTATTATATTTGATATGAATGGAAAAAACTTTAAAATTTTATTCCCATGTTCTTATTTCCTTTTGATAAGGTTATGATTTATATCTTCTTTGTTTATCCTTACTGGGAATCTAAGCTTACACTTTTCTTATGATTCCTTTCCCCATGATGTGAAGAAAAGTATTAAGTATTATATATCAAAAAGAGTTCTAGTTATGAAGGAATAAGTGGGAGAGGATGTAGATGTTTTATGAACCAGTTGTTTATGTTTCCAAGTTTCCAAAAACACCAAACCCATATGTATCTGATATGGTTTTATTATGTTATATAATGAATATTCATCTATTTAGATGTAATACATATTTATCAAAATAATGGATCCTTATATTTGGTATAAGATCATGGTTTAGTTAACCATTGGAAACTTTGATGAGAAAACCTTAAGTAATATCCCTAAGTATAAGTATAAGTATTGGTTACAATACTAGAATTTTGTTAATGATCATGAATAACCTAGGATAGAACCTAAGGTGTCATTGATTGAAATTTTATATGAAATTTCCATTAATTATATGGTCTCCCACTATGATTATTATTGCTTGCACTATGATTTTTAGGTTTTAGACAATGGAGGGAACCAGGAGGATTCATGTTAATAATGAATGTGATGGACAAGGGAATGATCTTCCTCATGAGAAACCAAATGAAATGGGAATCACACTGCAAAACCTTATTATTATTCGTAATCACTAATCTCATAATATGATCAATAGTATCAACATTAGTTATTTTTCTTACCCATGTAATAAGAGAAAGAATGAGTTTCATGAGGACCATAGAGCAAAAAGAAAGTTTAATTTTCATCATGTAAAGAATGTGGGAAGAGGAATCTAGGAGAGTATTTCAATGGAATTGGAAGATTCTTTGGGTGTGGAAAATAAGGACACAAATAAAGTAATTTCAAATGAAAATTGAAAGTTTTATTTAAAATAATGTATGATAATAATGGTTTTCTTAAAGAATAATCAATAGTTAAATGTTTTTAATGTGTAATTTATGGTCATTATAAAAATAAATTCCCTAGGGGGAAATCTTGTGAAGAGAATTGAAAATGTTGTATGATTAATGGTTATATTGATGATGATGAAGAGACCATGAATGGTATATGATATGGAAGAACTGTTAAGGTATAAAATGATGAATCATGGTTAATGGTTTATGAAGAAAGTATAATGATTGAGTGTTTGTGTATTATAATTAATAAATAATTTTGTAGAATTAATTTTATTATGGAATAATGAAACATATAAATATTTTTACACTGTATTTTTTCCTTAGGTATTTGGAAGTAAATATTGAATGGTACTGGTAACCATGAAAAGTGATTGTGGTGGTAAGGTTTTTTGGAGAAAATGTGATTAAGGGAAAGATAACCCTTAATATATGCATTATGTTGGGATAATAATGAGATAAAGAGATGTTTTATTATGATAAAATAAATGTTATAGTATATATGACCTTAGAACTGATTAGTAATATGATGAAAAGGTGGTTATGGATTGATTTTATAGAATATTTGGATTTATGGTATGAGTAAAGTGTTAATTTTTTTAATCATGCTTGTTTTCACTATGGTTTTATGGTAATTTATGTTATTAACATGTTTCAAGAGAATACATGATAAATATATCTTAATGTTGTGTGTTTTGAAGTTAAGAGTTGCATCAAGTTCTTTGGTGGATTAATGATAAGTTTACTTTGAAGATTTATTGACCTTCTGAAATTATTGGATTTTAATCTTTTGGAAGGTTCGTAAGGGTAACCATTTATAAAAAAAATTATGTTGAACTTTGGATGAGTTTTTAGAAAATAATTTATTACTTAACCATATGAAGATTTATGAATATTGGATAACCTGTGCTAACCATTTGTTTGTGATGATAACTAGAGACAGAAGGAAAGACTTGTCATCCCATTATAGATATTATGATCCACTTATTCTTCTAGCATTACAATTTTAGATTTATTTCTTGGAATAAGAAATGGAGTGAAAAATGATCATGTCACAACCAAAGAGTAAGATTGTACTTATGAAGTTAAATCAAGTAAGTATATCTTCTCAAAATATTTTGAAATAAATTGTTATCCTATTATCGTCATTTATTATGATATCAATTAGCTTTCTCAGATCTATATTTCTATTATTTTTTGGTCATTAGCCTTATCTTGACCATGTTCTCTATTGTTCTCCATAATAACTTGATAGTTATAATTTTCTTCTATGTTCATATTTTCACTTTACACTAATTTTATACCAATATAAATCCTAGTTTTGTGGTGAAATTTACCTTTTACATTGTATCTTTTTAAGAGGAAGTCTTATTAACCATTTTTACAATGTGGATTTTCCACAAAAGAATTTTCAAATATCCACCTTTGATTTTTTAAATGAAATTTAAAATTATGAGGATGTAATTTATTGAAATTGTTGATCAGATCGGGATGGTGGCTTATAGAATAGCACTTCCACTAAACCTCTCTCAAGTCCACAATGTGATCCATATATATCTCCTAAGGAATTTCATACCTAATCCTTCACATGTACTAAACTTAGAGGTCATACATATACAGAATGATATTTCTTATGAGGAACAAGTTGTAGATATTCTATGTTTAATAAAAAATCAATGAAACAAGGCCACTCACACAGTCAATTTTTTGTGGAAAACCTCTAGCTTGAGAAAGCTATGTGGGAACCTAATGATGTGATGAGGCAAAGGTATCCTCATCTATTTGTATCCAAGTGATGAATTTCAAGGGAAAAAATTATTTTAAGTGGGGTAAAATTTTACACCCCAATATTTTCTGGTATGTCTCTTTTCAAATAAATTTAATCACTTCAATATATTACTTTTCATAGAACACCAAGCATAAATGAACTATAAAATATTACTATTTTAACACGGTCATTACAACCTAGTTTTTAAATTGGAAGAAATAAATATTATTAAACACATTATAAAATATATAATTTTACATCTCATTATTAATATATTAATTAATTATTTTTTAATATACACATAATTTTTAGTAAAGTCATTTTATTCTTTAAATAAATGTTTTCTTCAAAAAGTAATTTTTATTGATTTCTTTAAGAAAATAATATAATTAATTTTTAAAACATATATAAATTTTATTTGATAAAATTAATATAATTTTTGGATTCATCATTTCAAAATTATTTTAAGTTGATTTTTTGATAGTTTTACGAAGACTTTAATTTGTCAGTGAATAGTAAAAAATACCAATTTTTATAAAACTCTCATTTTCATTATATTTAAAAATAATTTTATGATTTTAAATTAATTTCAAAGTAACATAATTAAATTTTATTTATATATAATCTAATTAATTACTTTTAAAAAAATTATACCATATTTTGTCATAAGTACATTTTTGGTATTACAAACACATTTTTCAAAAAAAAACAATTTTTTATTGCGTTTTCACGGTTTAATTTTAAATTTAATTTTGAAACTTTTTTATTTTGAATTTTAAAAAATGGAATCCATATTTTGAATAATGACATCCAAATTATTTTATAAGTATATTTTCATTTTTAGGTATAAAAAATTTACCATGGTAAAAAAAATATTTACTGTAGTATAGTTAAAATAATGTAGGAGGTTAAATTTAAAATGTAAAAAATTAAAATACCTCAATACTAATATATTAAATGTGTGGTTTATTTGTTTCTTGAAATTTTCTAGACTTTATAGAATCTGTTATCTTCCAAATATTTCTATGATAATTCCACCCAAATGTGGTTGGTTTTAAATATAAAATAATCATTATTTAATCAATTAAAATCCCACTTCTTCAAGTATAAATACCACACCTCACAACTCCCTTTATCCTCAAAAGCCTTGAATATTTTCAAATATCTTCCAAACCCTCTCCTCCCCACTCTCCCCATGTCTATGTGTTTTTTTCACCAAAAAAACAATTCCAAGATCCTTAAGGGGTCATTCGAGGAGGTGATATTCAAGAGGAGGTTAATATACACAATACTAAAGGTAAGCGTGAGGTAAGGGTTTCTTATATAACTTTTACCTCTATGAGATATATGATTTATTAATAAATTATTTATTTTTTGGGGTGTATATAATTCCCTTTGATATATTTTATCATCAATCCCATTTTCTTCAGGGTATTTAATGTTTCATTTGATAATTATTAATTTTATGGGGCATATGATTCAACTGATTATAAAGTGGTAAAGGATTTATTAACTCAATTTTCATTAATTGTGTTAAACTTCTTCTAATTAATTATGACATGTTAATATTATGTGTGATTTTAATTTTTATTATATTATCTTGTATTTCCACTTATTTTATTTTTATTTACTACTAATACATGTAATAAATTCATTTGATTAATGCTCACTTCAATGATATGATATTTATAATAGAATTTCTTTTTAAAATTATCTTTTTAATGTTTCCCTTAAAAAATTATGTCACATCCTTGTTTTCTAAAATTATTATTTAAATTTTTTTACTATTCTATTATGATTATTTAAATTCATTTTTACTTGTGTTTAATTTTTTACAAAATGGTTTGAAAGGAATCATTTTTGTGTTTTTTAAATGAGGTTCTTTATGACTTTTCTAACAAAAATATGGAAGTAATGTTATTTTAACTTATATGGCATGAGAATATTTTCCCTCCTTTATGATACTTTAATGATTTTATATTTCCTTTACAATCTTACTTGGTTATTTTTAAAGAAAATTTTTTCCTTTATAATCGCACGGCTCTTTAAAAAATGATTTAAAAATGGGAAAAAATTTAGCATTAATTCAAGTGATATTTTAAAATTATTTTCCATATAAGTTAAAATTTTTTATGTTACTTTTTCTTTACTAGGGATATTATTCAAGGATATTATCCTTATTCTTTTTATGGTTTATTTATTTTTATAATGGAATGATATTTATGAAACCTGTTTCTTTTCTATGGGTTATGCTATGATGAAATATTTATGAAACCCACTTTGTTTTAATGAGTTCTAATATGATTTATATTCTTCTGGACCACATATTTATTGTTTTCATTATGTTATGGTGTTTACATTTTAACTTAGGATAGTGGTTAAGTTATAACCAAGGATGGTGGTTACATTATAACCAATATCATGGGGGACCTATATCTCCCTAAAATGTATTGGGTAATGATTTATATCTCATGAGATAGACAGAAATGAAATGGTAAGTGAACTTAGTTTGGTAATATGGGATTAAAATGGGAAGTGAACTTGGTTTAGTAAGATAGTAATAGAATGGAGAGCGAACTCGGTTCAGTAAGTTACTTTGTCCTTTATGGTAGTCTTGGGAGTTAACCTTGACTACAATGATGGTTTGTAAAGTGAACCCATTCCACTATGAGGAAAGGTATATCACTGAGGATGGTGGTGTGTCCTACCCAGGAGGTGTAGTCACTTATAGAGTTCCCTTATATGTTTTGTAAATGAGCTTTAACTACTAAGGGAATGATTTTCTATGATTATGTGTGTGCCACATTCCATATCTTATGCCAATTCTATTCTCACATGGCTCATGTTATTTTATGATTCTTGTCTTATGAACTTATATGATTTATTCCATGACCAGAGATTATTATATTTTATAGGAAATTTATAATTTTCAAATGTTATTTTCATGTTTGTTATGGAATCTTACCTTTTTATTTCATAACTTTTCATTACATTTTAAAAACAGAGGATCTTTAAAGTCTAATGTAATGGAAATCAGGAACACAGTACATGAAAGCATAAAACATTATTCTAATAAAATTTTAAGGCTCACCAAAGGTTCATCCTAAGTACAATTACTAAATCTCATAACTAGGATACATACATCAAAGGAAAAGCTGAGCAGAAGTCCCATTAAGGAAAACAAGTGAAATAGTTTATATTTGAGCTTGAGTGACATCCAAAAGAACATGAGGGATATCATAAAGGAATGATAAATAGTCATATAATAACAATAATAACATGAATAATAACTTGAAAATGTGTCTACAACATTTAATTTATACATTCATGAACATATCACCAAGGTGCATCCCCAAGGTGTCATAAAAATTACCAAGGTTGTTCACCAAAGTATCGTAAAACTTGTCATCTCTAGAGATTAAATTCTTTACCCAATGCATTGGAGTGCTATCATGGAACACCCTCAATATGTCATTATTTTCATATGATCCACATATATCATAATCATACATTTCACAAATAACCCATAGAGAGTAAAATAAATGGGTTTCACTTCAAAATCGTGACGTTTTAAAGGTGCTTAAAAATATGATCATTATGTAATTTATAACCCATGGAAAGGGAGTGAGGGTTATATGTATGTCAATTATAGAATAAAATAGATAAATTTTATGTATTTATTAATACCCCTATAAATGAAAATATATTTGGTTATTCACATAAATAAAACAATATAATTTCTTGAGAAAGAGAGATATATTTTTTGAGACGAAAATTCTCCAACATAACGGCTACATAAAATGTTTTTAGAAAACATTAAAAAGAGAAGGAAAATGGTAAACCAATCATAAATAACTCATAATACATTATAGGTATAGAATATAATTTAAATAATATCATGGTATAGATGTTTTAATGACATACCACATGAAAAGGAAACCTGAAAGAAAAGAGAATATTCTATTTCTTTTACAAAAATTCGGCAGCCTAACGACATCACTTAAAAATTCAGAAAATCATTTGATGAGAGTGGAAAGGATCTATAATCAATTGTAAATTAAAAGGGCAGTAATAAGGATATAGAAGAACATACCCCCATATAATAAAGTAGAAACTAGAAGACATAACATTAAGGAAGTCATGACTAAAAGAGGAGGGTGAAAGGTTCCCTTACCCTGAAGAGTAACTTTGAAAGCTTGAAGGTTGGGACCTTCAGGGGATTGAGGGCACCTTGGGAGGACTAATTGGGAGGTAAAAATACCAGATCTTAGTTTATGATGAATTTTTAATGAAAGTAATGACATAATGGGTTGGTATTTATAGAAAAAGTGAGGGAATATTTTATTAATTTCCAATGGACACCTCATCGGTGGTATTTTCTAAACCATGTGTTTTCCTATTATATTGGACACTTGGGACACCTAATAAAATATCTTACTATTCACAAATCAACCAGAATTATTACTTCATGATTACATCACTAATGATGTCATTAAACACATCGAAACTCAAAACTGTATTTTTACTATTCACTAAAAATTCAACTGTTTCAGAAAAATTCCAAAAATTCACCCTAAACGTTTCTCAACATGTAGAATCCAAAAGTGAACTCAATTTTTTAAAAATTAATTTAATTTTAAATTAAATTAAATAAATAAAATACTAATACTTGACTAATAATTTCTAAAACATTTATGTACTTATACTGTGATATAATTATATCACATTACCACTTAAGATGACTAAAACATATTTATACCTCCTTAGGTGATTCTACTATGTCATTGGTAAAATTAACATTCATAAGGTTAAAATTACTATTCCAAAGGGTAAATTTAATATTCACCAAAAAAATATTTTGATATTATTGAACCACATTTTTCATCCTGATTACAACCATGTATGTCCAATTTTTGAAAATCATTTCACATAATAAGTTATTTAATAATAAAATGTTTTTATAATATTCATTAGAAAAACACTATTCATCAAATACTATTCATAAATCACTATTCATAAAATTTAAACTCCTAATAAAATTTCCAAAAATTCATCCTAGGTTAATTTTGACATTTGAAATTCAAAAATGATGTTTATTTCACCATAATAATCCTTTATGTATGAGAAATATTTGAAAAGTACAATTTTAACTTCTAAAATCAATTTGTAAAATTTTTCTTAATTAAACATATAATTTTTTAAGAAATTTTTTTCCAAAAATAGGAATTATAAAATAACAATTTTATTTATACTAAGGGATTACACAAAGAATCTAAGGCCTCATTACATAGCCCCTTATAACACCTGCATAGGACCTAAGAGTATGGTGTGTAATGGTAATATAATCTTGGGGCGGCTCGGACAACATTTCCCATGTAATGATTTATATATGCTTGAACTTATCCCAAAGGAGTTTCCATTAAAGCTTCACATGTTGAAGCTTGTAAGAACCTGGATCTTCTTTTTCAGGTACGTTTTCCTTTTCTAGTTATTTTTTAGAAAAAGAGGAAATTTTGGAAAATTTTGATGCACACACCATGTGCTTTATGAGTTGGGTCGGTTGCCTTTTTATGTGTTTAAAGTGTATATATTGAGTTGGGAAGTGGTTGGGATATTTTGGAATGGTTTTGAATAAGTTTAGAGGCTTTTCTTAGGGAGCACAGTTTGAGCACGGTTAGGGGAAACCGTGTGGGTTCTCCAGGAAACTGTGCACGAGGAGACAGTAGGCTTCGCACGGTCTGTGCACGGTTTTCCAAACCCTACGAGGAAACCGTGTGGTCCCCTCCTCTCAAGGCAGTGGCATGCGCATGGTTAGCGCACGGTTTTCCAAATCATGTGTACTAACAGTGCGGCCAGTTAAAATTAGGGTTCTTAAATCTGGGCTCCATCGAGGGTGCCTCATTTCACTCTAAACTCTCTCCCACTCGAGCCTCACTTGGGATTTTGGGTTCTCAAAGGTTGAAGGTGCTCTCCCACTTGTTTTGGAATCAAATCGAAGGGGTTTCTTATTGGATTGAAGTAGGTTCTTCTCAGGTAAGTTTCTCCTCTTGGTTTCTCTTTGGTTTTCTCTAGGACTTCTCTTCCCTCTCTCTCGATTTTCTAGATATACATATTTTTCATGTACATATAGTGTTGGGGTTTCCTTGGGTGTTGATTTTAAGTCTTTTTTATGATAGGGAAGGAGATATAGAGCAGTTTTTGTGAAGCGTTTTCCCGGATTTGGGGTGTGGTTGTTTGTGGGTCGATTTCACCAGAAAACTAAAGGTATGTGGTTTGTGCCTTTTGGTTGAAAGTATTTTAATTATATGTGAAAAAACACTAATACCCATGAATGGGGTATTGTGATTTTACTATTTTTAACCCTGTTATTTTCCTACTTTACTGGTGTGTGTGCGAGTAGAGGTTGATTGTATGTGAATAGGGTTGATTGCTATGTTTTGGAGGCGTTGCCCATACATGTTTTCACTATGACCCTTGAGCTCTGCTTAACCTGTTAGGCTGCCATGTTTTTCCCATGACTAGTTTTTGGATGGTGTGATTGATATCTGACATGATTTTTATGTTGTAGACTGTTATCCAAGTAATTCTGTAGGTTTACTTTGTCCATATTACATTGCTATGCTTGTTTGACTTACACAGGGTCGTGAGAACCCGGTGTAGTAGACTATAAGGGGAATTGACCGTGTGAGCTTCCTCAGAGAGTCTCTAATTACTTATGGGCTATAAGAGGAATTGCTGTATGAGATTCCTTAGAGAGTCCTTTGAATCACTTTTGTTATATAATGGGAATTGACTGTGTGAGCTTCCTCAGAGAGTCCTTGAACCATTTTAGACTATAAGGGGAATTGACCGAGTGAGCTTCCTCAGAGAGTCTTAGACCACTTGGAGCTATAAGGGTAATTGACCGTGTGAGATTCCTCATAGATTCCTTGACTACCTTAGACTATAAGGGTAATTGACCGTGTGATCTTCCTCATAGAGTCTTTAAACTCTTGGGACTATAAGGGGAATTGACTGAGAGAGCTTCCTTAGAGAGTCTCTATAGTATCCTTGTTTTGATTGAACCAGAGGGGTTAGGTAGAGAGTACTACCCAGAGGGTTCCCTGCTTATTTGTTGTCATTGATGTATAGAACTGATTTCATTGAAACTATAGCACTGGTTATTGGTGATTACTTCCTTGTTTACTTCTTTCTTTTGTTTATTACCTGTCATATATTCACTGACTATTATGCACATATCTTGTGGTGATTGCCTACTAGGATTTAGTCTCACACCCTATTTGGGCTATGCATTTGGTCCCAAATAGATTATATTGCTACAGGTATATATAAGGGAAAGCACCCTTTTACTTCAGGTACTTTATATGTTGTGGAGGTGGAGAGCATGGGACCAAGCTGAGGCTTGCGATGCTGAGGAGCTGTTTATCTATTTTATTTTGTACTTTGTCTTATTATTGTTCTATATTCCAGCATTGTGATTTGTTTTGTGGTTTTCCTAGACATATGTACCATGCATCATTTATATATATATATGATTAGCCACTAAATGAGGCTAATATTCATTGTTAATATACTTAATTTTCATGTTCTTTGTTATTCATAAATACCATTTTAGTGCATTTTACACTTTGAACATCATTTCACATTATGATTGTAATACCTTCTTAAAATGCACTATTATGTGGTACATTTTTGAACATCATTTAAAGTACCCAATGATTCATCTGATTTTAAGGAATTGAATTATACATATTTTAATTTGATATTTTTGTAAATTTATCTACACTTAAATATGATCATGTTTGATTCAGGGATCAATGGAGAATTCATGGAGGATGATGGAGATATTTGGCAATGAAAGGAAGCAATTCTGGAGAAGGCAGATTGGACACCAGCCCAATGATGAGACTGTGGGGCCCAACATACAGGCCCAATTAATCCCAAATTTCGTGGGATGCTAGAAGACATGTACAGGAACAAATCACTCTTCAGGAGTTAATGCTAATTCGGCCTCCATGGTGGTCATTTAGGCGGCCCAAGTTAGAGATACAATTCTGGGCCAGATTCTGCGGCCCAGAAAAACAGTCCACCAATTTGATCATATCTCGGAATACACAACTCCAAATGGGCCCAAATTTTACAGGCGGTTAGCAGACATCCGGAGATCCATTTTCTTCTTCTATGGCCCACCCTGATTCGGACTTCTAGAAGGTCTTCCAGACGCGTCTGTTCGGTGGATGAAAACTGGCTGCCACCTCGGGTCAAGGGTGGAGAAGTCACCTCTCCACCTACTTTCCACCACCTATGCCTACCCTCATTGATTGGGATGACTTGTACTGTTGGTGGTTCGACCCAAGGCTCCCAAAATGCCTATTTAAGGCAGTGGTGGTGAAGGAGTTGAAGATCTTGGATGCTTTGTTTACTTGTAATGTTATGCTGCATTTTTGTTGCCTCAATTTTGTCTTTCACATGTAAGTTGTTCAATTCACTTTAGTTTCTTAATAAAAGTTCTTCTTCTACTCTTATTCTGTTGTTCTTAATATCACTTTGATACCGTTGGATTAAGGTGTGAATTTATTCACACCAACCCTTGTGAAATTATTCACACAACGGTGGAGTGATCATTTTATTTTTGTTGTTTTCTTTACTTCTTCATTCCTCCCTTATGAGTCTACTTTCCGCTTCCATTGAAACCATGGGATCAATGGAGGGCTAACCCACTTATGGGTTGATCCAAGGGAGTAGCAAGGGGCTGGATTGGATGTTATTTATCACCTAATTAATTTATAATCACTTCTTTAATTGGGATTTTTATTTGATGATTTTTAAACTCCATCGTCCTTGTTGAATTTAAGGCCACACACCTCAAGTACTAATACGATCCTTTACCTTGAAGTGCTCAAAACTTTGATCCTTCAAGTGTATAGGTGATTAGTATTAGAGGGTGTAGGCATTAAACCAGTAAGTGATGATGTTGTTTTATCTCCTTAAATGAATCCATCTCAAATTTAAGAAATTGAAATCATTAAAAAGAAAATACATCCAATCCACCCCGAGTGATAACCTAGGATCAACTCATTCTTTTAAATTGAATCCACTTAAATCTTTTAGATATCTTTAAAACCCATCCAAAATCAATCCAAGTTGGCCACTTCATAGCCAAAAATCCATCCCTTAGGTTGTGTATCTTAGGTATCTTCTTTGGTCTCTGTGGAATCGACAACCCAAGCTACACTACAAGGACCGTTCTACCCTTCTTCTCTTGGGTAAATTTGGGCGTGAACCAAATTTTGGCGCCGTTGCCGGGGACCAAGTAAGTACCTTAGATCCAAAAAAAAAAAAAAAAACCTTCTTTCCTCACCTCCATTCTTCTACTCTCACCCAAGATCTCTTATCTTGTCCCTTTCTCGCTTTTTTTTTTGGCGCATGTCCGCCTACACCCGCGATTTCTCAAACAGACTAGTTAGGGTTGAAAGTCCTGGGATAGGGGAGTCAAGTGCACCTAAGGGATTGTTTAAATCAGATTTAAATATTCTTGAAACCCCAAAGTCAGAACTTGAAACAAGTCCAATGGAGGGTCATCCAAAAAATCAAATTGTAAACCCTGGGGGGAATCAAATGGGAAACCAAAACCAAGAAGCTCCAAACTTAGGGAATGTAGTTGATCAAACCATGAACGACTACCTCACTCCAGCTTGGACCAATGCCCCCTCATGCATTAGACACAATTCCATAGGAGACACCAACTACATATTCAAACCCCATGTCCTAAACCACCTTCCAACCTTTCATGGGATGGAGTCAGAAATGCCATACCTTCATGTCAAAGAGTTCAACGACATTGTTGAAACCATGTGTCCCCCACATCAACTAGAATCCGCTAAGATGAGGATATTTCCTTTTTCATTAAAGGATCGAGCTAAAAATTGGCTAAACAACTTGAGACCTGCATCAATCCACTCTTGGGACCAACTGCAAAGAGAATTCTACAAAAAATACTTCCCTCATCACAAAACAATTGCACTTAAAAAGAGCATCCAAAACTTTTTTGAAAAAGAGGGAGAGTCATTCTATGAAACATGGGAGAGGTTCAAAGACACCCTAAACATGGTTCCACACCATGGGTTTTCTATACCTGAACAAGTGAGAATTTTCTATGAAGGGTTGGGTCCGGGTAATAAACAATTCATTGACATGATGTGTAATGGAACTTTTAAAAACAAAGCCCCAAATGATGCTTACGAGTATCTGGAAAGTCTGGCTGAACAAAACCAAACTTGGGGAACTTCACCTTATTCTGAAAAGCCACAAAGAACCACAGGAATTCATACACTTAGAGAAGAGGAAAGCCTTAGGGCTAAACTCGCAGCACTCTCTAGGAAGGTTGAAGAGATAGACCTTAGGAAAGTCCATGAAATCCAAAATGTAGACCTTGTTTGCACAATTTGTGACAAACATGACCATAAAACAGACAACTGCCCAACCATTCCATCCATCAAGGATGTTCTTCTAGGAGGACCCCCAGCGGAAGTCAATGCCCTAAACTTTCAAAAGCCCCAATACCAAAACACTTTCAATCCAAGGTACAACGACCACCCAGGCTTCCGCTGGAAAGATAACCAACAACCTAGCCTACCTCAGGGACAAAATTCTTACCCCCATCAGAACTACCAAACCCATAACCAGTTCCAAACCCAACCTATCCAATACCAACAACCACCGGTCCATTTTCAACAAACCATCCCACCTCCAAAATATCCCCCTGGGATAAACCAACCTACTCAAGCACCCACCCAAACTGTTCCACAAAGCCTACTAGAACAACTGTGCAAACAAATGGAGAGGATGAACTCGGAGGTATCTTCCCTAAAACAAGAACTTCAAACCATCAAAACAGGAAAGGCACCCATGCCTACTCAGGCGGTGCCATCCTCAACTTCAAGGGGAGAGTCAAGTTGTGCTCAAACAACTCATGAACAACTAAAGGCTGTGACTGTTTTAAGAAGTGGGAAATCAATTGAGAAACCTGAACAACTAATTCAGAACCCACCTGAAGATTCAAACTTGGATGAGAATTCAAGTGAACCACAAGATCAAACTGAGGAAACTGATAACAATGTGAAAGAAACAACTCTTCAACAAACAACCCCACAACCTGCACCATTTCCCCAACGCATGAGGGGGAAAACCAAACCTGAATTGAGTGAAACGTTGAGGGAAATATTTTCACAAGTCAAGTTGAACATACCCCTTCTCGATGCAATCCAAACCATACCTGCCTACTCAAAGTACCTTAAGGACTTGTGCACTTTTAAAAGAAAATTTTCACATAAAAACCAAGTCCTTTTGGCTGCTAATGTGAGTACCACCATTCAAGGTACAATTCCTCCTAAGTTGAAAGACCCAGGTTGCCCTTACATCAATGTTGAACTAGGAGAAAGCAAAGTTGTCAAGGCCTTGTGTGACCTAGGTGCTAGTGTAAATCTCATCCCATATGCTGTGTACTGCCAGTTAGGCCTAGAAGAGCTCCAACCCACATCTGTCACACTTCAGCTTGCTGATCGTAGCATTAGGGTTCCCAAGGGGATTTTAAAGGACGTTCTGGTAAAGGTTGAAAACTTCATCTACCCTGCTGATTTCATTGTACTTGACAACCATCCAAATTTAGGAAATAAGGAACAAACCCCAATCATCCTTGGTCGTCCTTTCCTTGCAACAATCAACTCTGTTATCCGAGTCCGAAATGGGAACATGACCATCACCTTTGGGAACATGAGTCTAGACTTGAACATCTATAATGCCAGCTCACAAATAGGGGATGACGAGGATATTCATGAAGTAAACATGATAGGAAGCATTGATAATGAATCCATGGAACATCAAGGAATATTTGATGAATGTTTAAGTCAGAATGAGATTGATTTCCTTTGTTCACATGAAGGAAGTTTATCTCCTTGGCTCAAATCATTTTCAAATTGCTCCTATAATGATGTCTTAGGACCAACAATCAGTGAAACCTTTCAGGAAAACACATTCATGGAGACAACTCAAACTCCCTTCCCTAACCCAGGTCAATACAATCTTGTGGCTGAAACTTCTACACATGGGGAATCAATTCAATCTGAAAATCTAGGAAACAAATTTGATCTTGATCCAATGCCCCAATATTCTGCTGAAATTCTGAACCAACCAGATCTTGAATTGAAGGAACTTCCTACCTCCCTCAAGTATGCCTTCCTAGGGGAAAATCAAACACATCCTATAGTCATATCTTCTTCTCTTGAAGCCAATCAGGAGGGGATGCTTCTAGATGTCCTTAGGAAACACAAGAAAGCCATTGGTTGGACCCTGTCTGATATTCCTGGGATTAGCCCACTTATTGGAACTCATAGGATTACTCTTGAATCTGAATCCAAACCATGTCGTCAACCTCAGAGGAGACTCAATCCAAATCTTATGGATGTGGTAAGGAAAGAACTTCTTAAGTTGTTGAAAGCTGGTATCATCTACCCCATAGCTGAGAGTGAGTGGGTAAGCCCAATTCAAGTTGTCCCAAAGAAAGCTGGAATCACTGTGATCACTAATAAGGATGGGGAAATTCTTCCAACTAGGGTGAGTAGTGGCTGGAGAGTCTGTATTGACTATAGGAAGCTCAACTCTTGTACCAAGAAGGACCATTTTCCCTTGCCCTTTATTGATCAAGTCCTCAAGCGAGTGGCGGGTCATCAATTCTATTGCTTCCTAGATGGGTACTCAGGTTACAATCAAATTGAGGTCTCCCTAGAGGATCAAGGGAAGACTACATTCACATGTCCTTTCGGTACCTTTGCCTTTAAACGCATGCCGTTCGGGTTATGCAATGCCCCTGGAACCTTCCAGCGGTGCATGATGGGAATCTTCTCAGACATGGTAGGGGATTTTCTTGAGGTCTTCATGGATGACTTCTCTGTGTTTGGGGATACCTTTGAGGGATGTCTGCAGAATGTGGATAGAGTCTTGTCAAGATGTGAAGAAAAAAATCTGGTCCTAAACTGGGAAAAATGCCATTTCATGGTTAAAGAGGGACTTGTTCTAGGCCATCTGGTCTCGAGTAGGGGGATTGAAGTTGATAAAGCAAAGGTTGACATCATTCGTCACCTTCCATCACCCAGAACTGTTAAGGAAGTGAGGTCCTTCTTAGGACATGCTGGTTTCTATAGAAGATTCATTAAGGACTTTAGTTCAATCTCTCGCCCTCTTTGTGCTCTCCTAGTAAAGGATGCTCCATTTGTTTGGACAGAAAGCTGTGAGGGTTCATTTTCAACCCTTAAATCCGCTCTCACCTCTCCTCCCATTATGAAATCTCCAAACTGGGACCTTCCTTTCGAACTCATGTGTGATGCCAGTGACTTTGCTGTAGGAGCTGTGTTAGGACAACGGTGTGATAAAACTCCATATGTCATTTCTTATGCAAGCAAATCCTTAAATGATGCCCAAATCAATTACACCACCACTGAAAAGGAGTTACTTGCTATTGTGTTTGCCTTAGAGAAATTCAGGTCCTACCTCTTAGGATCACCCATCATTGTATTCACCGACCATTCAGCTCTAAAATATCTCTTCCAAAAACAAGATGCAAAGGCTAGATTGATTAGGTGGGTCCTTCTTCTTCAAGAGTTCGATTTAACCATTAAGGATAAAAAAGGTGTCGAGAATGTTGTAGCTGATCACCTCTCTAGGTTGGAATTCAAGGACAAATCACATCACCTTTCTGTGTCTGATTCATTTCCCGATGAGAACCTCTATTCTGTGAGTGACTGCCCTTGGTATGCTGACATAGCCAACTTCTTAGTTTCAGGGGTCATTCCAAAATTCTTAGGGACCCAAGCTAGAAGAAAATTTCTTTCTGATGTCAAGCATTATGTGTTTGATGATCCATACCTATATAAGTTCTGTCCTGACCTAGTCATTAGGAGGTGTGTGCCAGAATCCGAACAAGAGTCCATCCTTAAATTCTGTCACAATGAGGCATGTGGAGGTCACTTTTCCTCTAAGAAAACTTCTGCAAAGGTTCTTCAATGTGGTCTCTTTTGGCCCACCCTCTCAAGGGACTCCTACACATTTTGTCAAAGCTGTCCTAGGTGTCAACAAGTAGGGTCCATCACAAAAAGGAATCAAATGCCTCTCACTCCAATATTAGTGGTTGAAATCTTTGACTGTTGGGGAATTGATTTCATGGGTCCCTTCCCAAACTCTAGGGGATATCTTTACATTCTCTTGGCTGTCGATTATGTCTCAAAATGGGTTGAGGCCATTCCTACAAAATCCAATGACCATCAAACTGTGATTAGATTCCTTAAAGAAAACATCTTCTCTAGATTTGGGATTCCTAGGGCAATCATTAGTGATCGTGGAACTCATTTCTGCAATCGCCCATTCTCATCGCTCATGGAGAAGTATGGAATTTCTCACAAAGTGTCCACCGCTTACCACCCACAAACCAATGGTCAAGCTGAGTTAGCCAATCGAGAAATCAATCAAATTCTTGAGAAAACTGTCAATCCATCTAGGAAAGATTGGTCGAGCAAACTCTTAGATGCTCTTTGGGCATATCGAACAGCATTTAAAACTATCCTAGGAATGTCCCCATATAGGTTGGTTTATGGTAAAGCATGCCATTTGCCAGTGGAGATTGAGCATAAGGCCTTTTGGGCAATCAAAAAAATGAACTTTGACATTTCTTTGGCCGGAATAAAGAGGAAATTGGATCTAAACGAGCTTGAGGAACTTAGGATGGAGGCTTATGAAAATTCAAGGATCAATAAAGCTAGAGTTCAAGCCTACCAGTCTAGGAATCTTAAAACTAAACACATTGAACCAGGGAAACCTGTGCTTTTGTATAGTTCTAAACTTCATTTGCACCCGGGAAAGTTGAGGTCTAGATGGTCCGGTCCATACATAGTGCATAAGGTGTACCCCCATGGGGCTGTTGAAATTCAAGATCCCACCAATGGTCAAATATTTAAAGTTAATGGTCATAGAGTCAAACCATTCATAGAACCATTCCAAAAACATGAAGTTGATGAAGACCTGAGTGAACCTACCTTTGATGAAAAAAAAAACAACAATTAATCAATAAGGGGTTTAAGTCGAGCTAACGACGTTAAACAAAGCGCTGCACGGGAGGCAACCCGTGGTTTTTATGTTTCTAATATTTCTGAATCATCTTTATTTTTCAAATAAGATTACTTAATCATGTTTATATTTAAAATAAAAAAAAAATAGACTTTTGACCTGTTCTTCTATTATGAGTATGGATGGGTACGAAATAGGAGCACCATATTCATCCGTGTCACGTGGTGTGATCCTTGAGTAATACCTTACCCAGAAATTTAAAAAGAAGACAATGTATCATCAGTTTATTTTGTTTTTATTATTCAATAGGTTAAGAAAAATATATATAATAATACAAAAAAAAAAGTCCACGCCATAGGCCGTGGGGCAAACCCCGTCACAACCGGCGAAGCCGCGGGGACTCGAACCCGGGACCGAAGGGAGACAGGGGCGCGCGCTTACCACTGACCTGCGGCTTCTTGTGCTACCTTATTCTATAATTTTTATATATATTCTTATATTTTAATTCCTTTATTATATAAATATATATATATATATATATATATATATATATATATTGTTTGTTTTTGTTTGTTTTGTTTGTTTGTTTTGTTTTTTCCTTTTTCCACTAGGGAACTTTGCAAGCGACATGGATATCAAAGGAATAAATTCGAGCGGCAAGAACTTCAAACTTCAACCGCCAGGTGACTTCATTCCATAATCCTCATTTTCAATTTCCTTTTTCAATTTTTATTCCCTGCCTCTACTCCTTCTAATTTTTCATTTCTTCAAACACTGGGGACAGTGTTGTTTTAAGTTGGGGGGGGAGATAAAATACAAAAAAATGCTTTTGTGTCAAAAACAAAAATTGAATGATTTGAAAAAAAAAAGTAAATGGAAGGAAAAATTCCTTTAACTTTGAACATGGTAATACACATTGCACACTTTGAAACTGAATATCAAATAATTTAGCATGCCCTGATTCTGATTTTAATCCTTGTATAATTTCATGAGCATAGATTTTGGAAAGTGTGGCTGTCCAATGTGATATTTCATCGTTTATATTTTCATCCAAATAAAAAAATGCCACAATGCACGTCCTCTAGACTGTGGGGTACTAATTTGAATTTTTGGGGTCCCATAATAAATAGCATAGGCTGGTTTTATTTTTATGAATAATATGAGTATTCAAAAAAAAAAAAATTAAAAAAAAAAATTATTATTAAAAAAATAAAAAATAAAAAAATAAAATAAAAATTTGCGTGTAGAGCAATGGATTGATAAAATGCGAGGCTTTCGGCACTTGGGGATCGTGACTCCAGAGTTGTCTAGCCCTGAGTTTTTCAATCTATCTCTATTTATGGTAATATGACTTTGTTTTGATTAAGTTAACTCGAGACGATGCCCGAGTATGTGGGCTTCACTTGGTGCCCTAAGGCCTTTGAGTCTGGGAGTCATCGGCAAAGTCTTGCTACATGGGTTAATTTGATTAATTGCAATCTCAATTACTATAGCAATATTGCAAAAAACAAATCAAAAAAAAATAGGGATGAAGAATACTCATATTAGGATTAAATGTGATTCCACCTAGCGCTTCCATGATTTCCCCCTTGAATGAAAATGAACCCCCATATCTATTGTGATTCACAACACATCATTACACCTAATTGAGTTGGATGAAGTATGATGATGGATTTGATCAAAGGAATGGGCTTGGGATTGGGATCTGCTTATGAAACTATCTCGTATTAAAATATTTTGATGGGTTTCATGATTGTTTGGTATAAGGTTTTTTGGTGATCATTGTGTATTAAAATGTTTTTGGAAAAGGGAATTCGAATTTCATTTTTGATGAGATATATTTTGCTCGGGACTAGCAAAACTCAAGTTGGGGGGTGTGATTAGCCACTAAATGAGGCTAATATTCATTGTTAATATACTTAATTTTCATGTTCTTTGTTATTCATAAATACCATTTTAGTGCATTTTACACTTTGAACATCATTTCACATTATGATTGTAATACCTTCTTAAAATGCACTATTATGTGGTACATTTTTTAACATCATTTAAAGTACCCAATGATTCATCTGATTTTAAGGAATTGAATTATACATATTTTAATTTGATATTTTTGTAAATTTATCTACACTTAAATATGATCATGTTTGATTCAGGGATCAATGGAGAATTCATGGAGGATGATGGAGATATTTGGCAATGAAAGGAAGCAATTCTGGAGAAGGCAGATTGGACACCAGCCCAATGATGAGACTGTGGGGCCCAACATACAGGCCCAATTAATCCCAAATTTCGTGGGATGCTAGAAGACATGTACAGGAACAAATCACTCTTCAGGAGTTAATGCTAATTAGGCCTCCATGGTGGTCATTTAGGCGGCCCAAGTTAGAGATACAATTCTGGGCCAGATTCTGCGGCCCAGAAAAACAGTCCACCAATTTGATCATATCTCGGAATACACAACTCCAAATGGGCCCAAATTTTACAGGCGGTTAGCAGACATCCGGAGATCCATTTTCTTCTTCTATGGCCAACCCTGATTCGGAATTCTAGAAGGTCTTCCAGACGCGTCTGTTCGGTGGATGAAAACTGGCTGCCACCTCGGGTCAAGGGTGGAGAAGTCACCTCTCCACCTACTTTCCACCACCTATGCCTACCCTCATTGATTGGGATGACATGTACTGTTGGTGGTTCGACCCAAGGCTCCCAAAATGCCTATTTAAGGCAGTGGTGGTGAAGGAGTTGAAGATCTTGGATGCTTTGTTTACTTGTAATGTTATGCTGCATTTTTGTTGCCTCAATTTTGTCTTTCACATGTAAGTTGTTCAATTCACTTTAGTTTCTTAATAAAAGTTCTTCTTCTACTCTTATTCTGTTGTTCTTAATATCACTTTGATACCGTTGGATTAAGGTGTGAATTTATTCACACCAACCCTTGTGAAATTATTCACACAACGGTGGAGTGATCATTTTATTTTTGTTGTTTTCTTTACTTCTTCATTCCTCCCTTATGAGTCTACTTTCCGCTTCCATTGAAACCATGGGATCAATGGAGGGCTAACCCACTTATGGGTTGATCCAAGGGAGTAGCAAGGGGCTGGATTGGATGTTATTTATCACCTAATTAATTTATAATCACTTCTTTAATTGGGATTTTTATTTGATGATTTTTAAACTCCATCGTCCTTGTTGAATTTAAGGCCACACACCTCAAGTACTAATACGATCCTTTACCATGAAGTGCTCAAAACTTTGATCCTTCAAGTGTATAGGTGATTAGTATTAGAGGGTGTAGGCATTAAACCAGTAAGTGATGATGTTGTTTTATCTCCTTAAATGAATCCATCTCAAATTTAAGAAATTGAAATCATTAAAAAGAAAATACATCCAATCCACCCCGAGTGATAACCTAGGATCAACTCATTCTTTTAAATTGAATCCACTTAAATCTTTTAGATATCTTTAAAACCCATCCAAAATCAATCCAAGTTGGCCACTTCATAGCCAAAAATCCATCCCTTAGGTTGTGTATCTTAGGTATCTTCTTTGGTCTCTGTGGAATCGACAACCCAAGCTACACTACAAGGACCGTTCTACCCTTCTTCTCTTGGGTAAATTTGGGCGTGAACCAATATATATACACTCCAGCTGTTTATTTCTTCAGACTTCCGTTGTTTAATTTCGTATGGGTTATTACTGATTCTGCTATTGTTATCTTTTTTTTTCTTTTCCATTGTGTTACTCTTCCAATGAGGGCATAGTTTCTCCACTAACACACCCAAGTCCCTCGCTGCTAGTTGGTAGCCTCTGGAATTAGGGGAAATTCACTTGAGGCCATGTGACCAACGGGGTATGGGGCGCCTCTGGGTGGCTTACAGAACTGGGATGTTACAAAGTGGTATCAGAGGGATTCTTTTCTTCTTGACTTACTATTTGGAGCCTATAATTATGGATAGGATGTAATAGGTACTTGGTAATAAGTTGTGCCCAGGAGTAGCTAACCCGTGTACCAGGAAAAGCCAATTTACCTCGTTAATGCAATTTTCTGATTTTGCAATTTTACAGTTGATTTGATTTTTACCGTTGGGTGACTCATATGATTTGTTTTATTAATGTTGAAATTATTGAGGTTCTATTTCTACCACAACCCGATGGGATGAGGGTATTCCATCTCATGCATCATATAGGCACTTTCTAGAAATCACATGTCATGCATTCTTGCCCTGCCATTTAGGGTGCATTAGCAATTGCATGTTTTTGTGATAGATTTTGTGTATAATATGCATGTTTTTGTGATAGTTTCCTTGATATAATACCTAATTTTTGATAGGGTATCATTTTTGTAAGGTTTTATTTGAAATGAACACTAAATTTTGGTTTCTAAGGTGTTTGGGCCCTCATGGACCAGAACATGGTGGATAATTGCCTTGTCTTTGCTTGTTTATAACATGTATAAGATGTAAAGCTTTTATTCCAGGGGATTATGGGCCCTCATGGATCGTAATTTGTCACTTTCAATGTTAGTTTCAGTGTTTCTCTGGGTTCCAGAGTAGTTTCTGAGGCTTATTGTCCAGAAAAAACCCAGAATACACACCTTTTAGTTTTGACTACATGCCATGTGTTCCTCTGTTTGGGAAGAAATAGTTTTTCTTAAGTACACACTGTGCACTCTCTATACACACTGTGTAGTCTTGTCTTATGAGCGCTGTGTGGCTTAACCTTGTATAAGTACTTGGGTAGGGGAATAGGATTCAAGTACACGTCGTGTGTTAAGATAGCACATCGTGTGTTTGGGGTGTTACACGACCTAGGCTAGCAGAAGTACACGCCCATGTAAATGGATTAAGGGAACACGCCATGTATGAATTGTACATGCCGTATAGTCCTTGATAATCTTGATCTAAGGTGTGTGCTTGACCTTTCAGAGTCATTCCACCGAGACGTCCTATGGTTGTATGCCAGTTGCCAAGCGGTGATCAGACACCGGACATGGCTGATCAGGTACTTCCAGCAGATCCTCCAGTTGTTCCAGTCTTGGCACCAGCTGTTATACCTGACACAGGTGATGATGCACAGTTCAGAGAGGGATTCATGAGGATGATGAAAACCTTTTAGGGAGTGCCACCTCCTGCCCCGTCAATGGAATATTTGATGTGGGTCTTTCAGCAGCATCATCCTTCCACTTTCTCAGGGGATAGAGGACACCAGGCTACAAAGTCATGGCTAGAAGCCACGCAGATGATTTTTAAGCATCTGTAGATACCTCCAGAGAGGAGGGTCAATCTCGCTACCTACATGCTTCGAGACTCCTCCAAGAGGTGGTGGGATGTGATCTCACAGGCATGGAACTAGCATAATATGGCCTCAGATGAGTTTTAGTGCATCTTCTATGATTACTTATATCCAGAGACCATGAGGGCCGATCGAGTCCAGATGTTTATGATTCTGGAGCAGGTTAATCTTTATGTGATGGAGTATTCCTCTCGCTTCATAGAGTAGCAACGTTTCACACCTATTCTAGGAGTTGATGAGTTGTTCCTTTCACTGAGTTTGAGGATGGTCTAAGGGACAACATCTGATCTCAGGTGAACATATTCACATTGACTTCGATATCCTCTATAGTCAACCAGGAACTGATCACGAAGCACAGTCTGAGGGATTTTGGAGCTATGGGTCAGGGTGGTTCAGCATCCAGGGTTAGTGCTTCTCCAGCTGATAGCAAGAAGCACTACAGGGAGACTGCATGAGGAGATCAGAGTAGGCAGAAAGCTTCTTTTGGTAGCCAGGTGGTATGCTACCAGTGCGGGAAGAATGGGCATACGAGGCCACATTTCCCGAGAGACCCAGTGGAGTGCCGATCTTGAGGCAATATGGGACATCTTCGGCATTTCTGTCAGATCTTATCACCAGTAGCTTGTAACAGGGGTTCCTCTATGACCCCGTGTTCAGGAGAAGCACCACCAGTTTCTCACCAGTCTCGGAACTGGAGTTCTTTTGGATGTTCAGGCCTAGTTGGGGTTCATGGTCGTGGTATCCAGTCACCAGGTTTCTAGCGACAATAGGGTGGATTAGCTCAGAACAGTCAGGCAGGGTCACAGGGCCGCGGTACAGGCCAGACTTTTGCAGTGGAGCATACCCAGCAGGAGTAGGATCCTGGACCCTCTATAGTTCAAGTTACTATCTTAGTAGCTTTAGTTTTAGCTTCTACGCTTTTCAATACAAGGGTTTTCCATAGCTTTATATCAGTCGCTGTTGTGGAAAGCCTTGGGCTATGCATCTTTTATTATGTTGATATCTTGACACTAGAAACTCTGTTGGGGACTAGAACAGTGAGCGTACATCAGTGCATGGAGTTCCCTCTAGAGGTTGGTGGTTGTCACTTTTTATGGGACATCTATGTCCTAGAGATGACAGGCTATAATGTCATTCCCAGAATGGACTGGTTAGTTCCCTTCCAGGAAGTCATCAATTACTACCACCATAGGGTGAGTTTCACATCACTAGAGGGTGAATCTTTTCTTCATAAGGGAGATTGGGATGTTCAGGCGAGCAGAGCAGGACCCGAGCATCATGGGATAGGAGGAGTTACAGCCCATATTTCTAGTCTATATCTGGATGACCAGGGGACTTCAAAGTTAGACTTTCCTCCAGTGGTGGATTGTTTCAGAGATATCTTCCCAGAAGACTTTTCAAGTTTTCCTTTGGACCGTGAGGTAGAATTTTCTATTGAGCTTGTTCCAGGAGCATCACTGGTGTCCATTCCCCCTTACAGGATAGCTACACTAGAGTTACAGGAGATCAAGAAGCATTTGGAGTAGTTTCAAGCAAAGGGTTTCATCTGACCTAGTACTTCTCCTTGGGGTTCGCTTGTCCTATTTGTGAAGAAGGCAGATGGTATCCCCAGGCTCTATGTGGATTTTCGGAAGCTAAACCAGTTGACGGTCGAGAATTGATATCCCTTACTGAGGATTGATGATCTCTTTGATCACCTTCGAGGAGCCCGAGTGTTCTTGAAGATTGACTTGAGATATGGTTATCATCATTTTCGTGTTAGACCATAATATATACCTATCACAGCTTTTCAGAGTAGGTATGGTCTATACGAGTATATGGTTATGTCGTTCGGTCTCACGAACACGCCTGTAGTTTTCATGTCACTGATGAACAAGTGTTCCATCCATACTTGGATTCTTTCATGGTGGTCTTTGTGGATGATATCTTGGTGTACTCTCACACTCGACACGACCATTCCACGCATCTTGAGATCATTTTGAGTACACAAATAGAGCATTAGTTATATGATAAGATCTGAAAATGCTACTTTTGGATAGACCATATTCACTTTTTAGGTCATGTTATCTTAGAGACAGAAGTATCAGTAAACCCAGAGAAAGTGATAGTATTAGTTTCATGGGAGAATCCAAAGAACGTCTTTGAGGTATGGAGTTTTCTAGGGCTGGATGGATACTACAGAAGTTTTATACAAGACTTTTCATGCTTAGAAGCACCAATGACGAGTCTGACTAAGAAGGGTGTGAAGTTCTTATGGTCAGATTCTTGTGATTCATCCTTTCAGGAGCTGAAAGGAAGGTTGAATTCAGCATCAATACTAGTTTTTCTAGAGTCGGGCAAGAGCTATAATATGTACTGTGATGCTTTAGGTATTAGGCTGGGAGCTGTGCTCATGCAGGGAGAAGGAGTCGTTGTGTACAAGTCTCAGCAGTTGAGGCCACATGAGAGGAATTACCCGATGCACGATCTTGAGTTGACAGCAGTTGTCCATTCCTTGCATTGTTGGTGACATTATCTTTTGGGAGAAAATTTTGTGGTTTTCACCAACCACAAGAGTCTCAAGTACATCTTCACTCAGCATGATCTGAATTTGAGACAGTGAAGGTGGGTTGAGTACCTTCATCCCTTTGACTTTGATCTTGCCTATAAGCCTGGGTAAGGCAATGTAGTTGCTGATGTGTTGAGTAGGAGGAATCAGATATAGGCAGTCTAGGAGGCCAACAGTGAGTGGCATCATATGGCTCTATTCTCTGAGATGCATTTAGAGGTGCATGACAGAGAGGGGCAGACTTTTCTTTCTTCTGTGGCTATTACCTCTACTCTTCTTGATCAAGTGAGAATGAGGTTGCTATCAGATTTAGAAGGACTAGTCCTACGAAATACCGTCTTAGGAGAGGACCCTATTCCAGGATGGACCATAGGAAAGGATGAGATCTTGCGTTTCCAGGGGCTCGTATAGGTGCCTGCTGACATACGCGATGAGCTGATGCGGGACTTTCATTCCTCAATTTGGGTAGTTCATCATGGTGTCACCAAGATGTATCATGATCTACATCATCAGTATTGGTGGCCAAGTATGAAGAGAGATTTTGATGGTTTTTTCATGAAGTGTTCCACCTGTTAGTAGGTGAAGGTGGAGCATCAGCAACTAGTAGGGCTTTTGCAGTAGCTTCTTATTCCCGAGTGGAAGTGGAATGATGTCGTGATGGATTTTGTGACAGGTTTAATGAGGTTGCCTCGAGGGAATGATGCAGTTTGGGTTTTCATTGACAGAATCACTAAGGTTTCTCACTTCTTGTCGATCAAGGAGACCTTCAGTGTTAATGAGCTGGGATGGTTGTACATCCATGAGATTTTTCACTTACATGGAGTTCCACACTCTATTTTTTCAGACCGAGATGCATGTTTTACTTCTCGGGTCTGGAAGGGGATTCAAAAGGATTTGGGTATACAGGTACTTTTGAGTACAGATTACCATCCCCAGACATATGGCCAGTCCGATCGTACGATTCAGGTTCTTGAGGACATGCTTCGTGCATGCATGAATCCAAGATTTTGGAGGTTCTTGGGAGAAGCATGTACCTCTTTTGGAGTTTGGCTACAAAAATAGTTTTCAATCAACTGTTCAGATGGAACCTTATGAGGATTTATACAGTAGGCCATGCTGATCACCCTTATATTGGTTGGAGGTAGGAGAGGCATCTATGATGGGACCTTGTCTTGTTCAAGAGACCACAGAGATGATAGAGTTGATTCGGAAGAGGATGGCTATTGTATAGTCTCAAAAGAAGTCTTATTCTGGTTAGTAGAGACAACCTTTGGAGTTCAAGGTCGAGGATCAGGTTTTTTTGTGTGCCACAGCGAGGTTGGGGAATAAGATGATTAGGATATAGAGTAAGCTTTTTCTGAGGTACGTCAGACCGTTTGAGGTTTTGGATAGAGTTGGGTCGGTTGCCTATCGGTTGTGGTTGCCTTAGAGGTACCGGGATATGCACGACATCTTCCATGTTTCTCAACTTTGACATTACTTCTCAGACTCATCTCATGTCTTCCAACCCAAGGAGGTTGAGTTGGAAGTGAATGCATTGTTCTAGGAGCATCCTATCTGGATTTTCGATCGAAGTATGAAGGTTCTCCATGGTCGGTCTGTTTCTCTGGTACAAGCGCTATGGCAGCACGGGCGAGTACAGGATGAGACTTGGGGGAGGTAGGCAAATGTACAATCACAGTGGTCGAATATTTTCGGGGTTTCTTCTTCTAAACCTCCTTGTTAGGGAAATTTGGGGATGAATTTCTTTAAGAGGGAAAGTTTTTAAGAACCTGTATCTTCTTTTTCAGGTACATTTTCCTTTTTTGGTTGTTTTTGAGAAAAAGAGGAATTTCTCAAAATTTTCAAAGTACACATTGTGTGCTTTATGAGTTGGTAAAGTTTCCTTTTATGTGTATAAAGTGAATTGATTGAGTTGGGAAGAGGTTGGGAGATTTTGGAATGGTTTTGAATAAGTTTGGAGTCTTTTCTTATGGAGCACGGTTTGAGCACGGTTAGGGGAAACCGTACGTGTTCTCTAGGAAACTGTGTAGGATGAGATATTAGACTTCACATGGACTACGAAGGGTTTTCCAAACTGTGTGAGGCAACCGTGTGGACCCCTCCTCTCGAGGCAGTGGTGTGCGCACAGTTTTCCAAATCGTGCGTACTAATCGTGCAGCCACTTAAAATTAGGGTATTTAAATCCAGGATCCCTCGAGGGTGCCTCATTTCACTCCAAACTCTCTCCCACTCAAGCCTCACTAGGGATTTTGGGTTCTAAAAGGTTTAAGGTGCTCTCTCACTTGTTTTGGAAGCAAATCAAAGTGGTTTCTTGTTATATTGAAGTCTATTCTTCTCGGTTAAGTTTATCCTCTTCGTTTATCTTTGGTTTTCTCTAGGTCTTCTCTTCCCTCTCTCTCTGTTTTCTAGATATACATCCATTTCATATAGATCTAGTGTTGGGGTTTCCTTGGGTGTTGATTTTATGACTTTTGGATGATAGGAAAGGAGATATAGAGTGGTTTTCGTGAATCATTTTCCCAAATTTGGGGTTTAGTTGTTTGTGGGTCAATTTCGCCAGAACCTTAAAGGTAGGTGGTTTGTTCCTTTCAGTTGAATGTCTTTGAATTATATGTGAAAAATCACAAATACCCATGAATGGGGTATTGTTTTTTTACCATTTTTAACCCTGTTATTTTCCTTCTTTACTGGTGTATGCGAGTAGAGGTTAATTGTATGTGAATAGGGTTGATTTCTATGTTTTGGAGGTGTTGCCCATACATGTTTTCTCTATGACCCTTTTCCTCTGCTTAGCCTGTTAGTCTCCCATGTTTTTTGCATGCCTAGTTTTTGGATGGTGTGACTGATATCTGACATGCTTGTTATGATGTAGACTGTTAACCAAGTAATTTTGTAGGTTTACTTTGGCCATATTGCATTGCTATGCTCGTTTGACTTACACAGGGCCGTGAGAACCCGAGGTATTAGACTATAAGGTGAATTGACCGTGTGATCTTCCTCAGAGAGCCTATAATTACTTATGGGCTATAAGAGTAATTGATTGTGTGTGCTTCCTCAGAGAGTCCTTTGAATCGCCTTTGGGCTATAAGGGGAATTGACTGTGTGAGCTTCCTCAGAGAGTCCTTGAACCATTTTAGACTATAAGGGGAATTGATAGAGTGAGCTTCCTCAGAGAGTCTTTGACCACTTGGGGCTATAAGGGGAATTGATCATGTGAGCATCCTCAAATATTCCTTGACTACCTTAGACTATAAGGGGAATTTACCATGTGATCTTCCTCAGAGAGTCTTTAAACGCTTGGGACTATAAGGGGAATTGAATGAGAGAGCTTCCTCAGAGAGTCTATGTAGTATCCTTGTTTTGATTGAACTAGAGGGGTTAGGCTAAGAGTACTACCTAGAGGGTTCTCTGCTTATTTGTTGTCATTGATGTATAGAACTGATTGCATTGAAACTATAGGACTGGTTACTCCTGATTACTTCCTTGTTTACTGCTTTCTTTTTTTTATTACCTGCCATATATTCACTGACTGTTAGGCACATATCTTGTGGTGATTGCCTACTAGGATTTAGTCTCACACCCTGTTTGGGATATGCATTTGGGCCCAAATAGTTTATATTTTTGCAGGTATAGATAAGGAAAAGCACCCTTCTACTTCAGGTACTTGATATGTTGTGGAGAAGGAGAGCATGGGACCAAGATGAGGCTTGCGATGTTGAGGAGATGTTTATCTATTTTCTTTTGTACTTTGGATTAGTATTGTTCTGTATTCCAGAATTGTGATGTGTTTGGCAGTTTTCCTAGACATATGTACCATGCATCATTTTTATATATATATACACTCTAGATGTTTATTTCTTCAGACTTCTACTATTTACTTTCATATTGATTATTACTACTTCTGTTAGTGTTATCTATTTGTTTTATCTTCCGCTGTGTTACTCTACCAATGAGAGCATAGTTTCCCCACTAACACACCCAAGTACCTCACTGCTAGTCAGTAGCCTCTGGAATTAGGGGAAATGCGCTTGAGTCCATGTGACCAACCGGGTACGGGGCACCTCTGGGTGGCTTCTGAAACTAGGACATTACAAAGCTCATCTTGGGCTTGGTCCATAACAAAGTCTAGTTATGAAACCTTCTTCCCAAGCTCCGAAAGATGGGCTTTGTATGGCCCGAGTCTACTGGATGAGGCCATCAACTCATCTTTCTGTATTAATTAACCATGATCACTTGTATTTATAAACAATAATCATAAAATTAATATCTTAGTTTCCAATGATCATATTGAACAAAGGTTATATAACAGTCAAAACCCAGTGGTATTATTTTAATTATACTCACTTTATTAATTAAAGGATATAGTTTTGTTGAGTATAAAATAAAATAATACACAAATTCAGGAAACAAATATTATTCAAGTTTTGAGTCATTACATTCTTTCTCTATTAAGAAATTTTTCCCTCGATATTTTAACTTGTACCCTCAGAAGAGAAAAGGTGTGGGTACTTCTGCCTCATAGAATTCTCTGGTTCCCACATAGATTCTTCACATTTTTGGTTTCTACACAACACCTTAACAAGGTTGGTATTCTTGTTGTGTAGAACCTTTTCTCTATGATCCAAGATCTCCACCGGATACTCCTCATAAGAGAGGTCATGTTCCAGTTGTACCGCCTCTAGATTTATTACATGTGAAGGGTCAGGTATGTACTTCCTCAAGAGTGATACGTGGAAGACATCATGAACTTCTGCTAAATTTGGAGGAAGTGAAAGTCGATAGGCCACTACTCCTACGTGATCAATGATTTCATAAGGGCCAATGTACCTATGTATGAGCTTCCCTTTTTTCCCAAACCTTATGAATCTCTTCCAAGGTGAAATTCAAATAAATACTTTGTCACCAACATCAAACTCCAAGTACCTTCGACAGTTGTCGATATATCTCTTTTTCCGACTCTAAGAAGCCTTAATGTGTTGCTGGATGGCCTGGACTTTTTTTGTCATTTCTTGCACAAGATTAGTCCCAAGAAGCTTTCACTCACCAGCTTCATCCCAACAAGTAGGATTTCTACATCACTTACCATATAAATCTTTATAGGGTTCCATTTTAATTCTTGAGTGGAAGTTGTTTTTGTAAGAGAACTAAAATAATGTGATATGTTGATCCCATCCACCTTTAAATTCTATTGATCATGTTCTCAGCATGTAATCGAGTGTTTGAATAGTCCTTTCAGATTGGCTATCAGTTTGTGGTTGATAGGTCATACTAAAATTCAATTCAGTGATCATATCATGTTGAAGGCTTCTCTAGAATTTTGATGTGAACCTTGGATCACGATCAGATATGATAGAAAGTGGAACTCCCTGAAGCCTTACTAATTCCTTCATGTAATTCTTGGTAAGTTGATCAAGAGATAAATCTTACTGAATAGAGATAAAATGGGTAGTATTGGTGAGATAGTCCACAATAACCCATATCGCATTGTTTCCTTTGGAAGTTCTTAGGATACTATTGACAAATTCCATTGTGATATTATCCCACTTCCATGCTGGTATGGGTAGTGGTTGCAATAACCCTTTAGAAAGTTGTCTCTCTACCTTAACTTTCTAATATACCAGGCACCTTGAAGTGTATTCAACAATCTCCCTTTTCATATTATCCCACCAAAAATGTCACGAAGGTCCCTTTACATTTTCGTGCTTCCTGGATGTATAGAGAAAGTATAATTATGTGCTCCATCCATCAGATCCTTCTTTATTTCTGGAATATATGGAAAACAAAGTATTGTATGAATTTTAGTACACTTTCTTGATCAATATTGAACTCATGAAACTTCTCATCCTTCACTGCCTCAAACTTCTTATGTAACAAAGGATCTCCTTTCTGAGTTTTCTTGATCTTCTCTAGTAATGACGGTTGAGAAATCATTTGGGTTAGGGTTGATGATGTCCCTTACCTTATAATTCCCATGTCCAACATTTCTAGTTCATTGATAAAAGTATCTCTTTGAATCCTCATCATGGATAGAACAATAGGGTATTTCCTTCTTAATGCATTAGTGACTTTGTTTGCTCTTCCGAGATGATGATGAATTGAAAAAAAATAGTCTTTAAGAAGTTACAACCATATCCTTTGTCTCATGTTAAATTCTTTTTGTGTGAAAATATACTTCAAACTTTGATAGTCTGTGTATATATCACATTTCTCTCCATAAAGATAGTGCCTCCATATCTTCAGAGAAAAAATGATCGCAGCCAACTCCAAATCATGCGTAGGATAGTTCTGCTCATGATTCTTCAAATGTTGAGATTCATAAGAAATGACTTTTTCATTTTTCATGAGATCACACTCAATCGATTTCAGATATGAATCACTAAAAATAATGAATCCTTATCCACTTGAGGGCAGAGTTAACCCAGGTGCAGTAACCAATCTCTTCTTTAAATATTAGAAACATTCTTCACACTTCTTTGTCCAGATGAACTTGAACACTTTTCAAGTTAACTTGGTTAGTGGATTAGATAGTCGTGAAATTTTTTTCAAAAAACCTCTTATAATATCCTTCTAATCCAAGGAAACTACAGATCTCAATTATTTTTATAGGCTGAGGCCACTCCTCTACAACCTTTTTCTTTTTAGGGTCAATTTTGATTCCTTCGTTGGTTACAATGTTCCCTAAGAAAGAAAATTGTTGTAACCAAAATTCACATTTGTTGAACTTTCCAAAAATCCTCTCCTTCCACATAGTTTTCAAAATAACTCTTATATGATCCTCATTCTCCTCATGAATTTTGAAATATATTATAATATCATCAAAAAAACTACCACAAATTTATCAAGTTAGTCCTTAAATACTCTATTAATCAAATCCATAAAAATAGTAGGTGCATTAGTCAGTCAGAAGGGTGTAACAACAAACTCATAGTGAACATATCTTGATTAGAAGGCAATTTTTGGAATATCTTCTTTCTTCATCCTCAATTTATGATAACCGGATCGAAGATCAATCTTAGAGAAGAATTGAGCCCCACAAGGTTGGTCAAATAAGTCATCAATTCTTGGAAGAGGGTATTTGTTCTTCATTGTGGCCCTGTTCAGTTCTCTATAATCAATGCATAGCCACATTGATCCATCCTTCTTCTTTACAAAGAGAAAAGGTGCTCCCCAAGGAGACACACTCGGTCAGATAAACACCTTCCCCAAAAGATCTTGGAGTTGTTTCTTTAATTCCTCCAGCTCCATATTTTCCATCCAATATGGGTTCTTTGATATCGAATGATATCCAGGTATGAGTTTAATGGAGAAATCTACCTCTCTTTATGGTGGAGGTTCAGGTAACTCCTCAGGAAACATGTCAATGTACTCCTGGATGATGGGGACATTTTCTATCATTATGCTCTCATTTCCTTCTTATTCTTCTCCAATCAACTCCATAAAGAAGGATATGGGAGGTTCTTCTAGACAAATATCAGGTTGAGATATCTCTCCTTGGAAGATAACTGTAGGTTTTCCATTCAAGACTACAGAGATTTCCTTGATTCTGTATTTGATCTTAGCATTATACTTTGAGAGTCAGTTCATCCCTATTATAATTCCGAATTCCAGCATGGGAATTAATACTATATTTTCAATAATATTTTTCTCACTAAAGTAAATACTAGAGTTTCTAAACACTGATGATGCTTGGATAATCCCACTAGGTGTCTTGACAGATAACTCTACTTTTAGAAAATCAAGGGTTGATTCTAAATTATTTGAAAACATTGAGGAAATAAAAAAGTGTAAATAACCAGAATCAAACAAAGTACTTTCTATCTTTGAGATAACCACAAGAGTACCATACACCACATAATTTGGAGATTCAACATCAACTGTCATGATTGCAAAACCACAACCTTGCTCCCTGGGCCTTTGCTGAGGCTGATGATGGTTCCCCTCCACTACCCTCGGATTTGGATAGTGATTGGAAAAGTGCCCAAGTTTTCCACACTTATAGAATTGGACATCAAGTAGGGAATGCACTATATTTACTTTGTCATTAGTGTTTGGGATTTGAGGCTTCGCCTCACTATGACAACTCTGTGCGGTATAACCATATTTTACACACTTTTAGCACTTCCTGCTCTCGAGAAAGCATTTCCCCAAATGCTTCTTCTCACATTTATTAAATGTAGAATGTTGCACTTGTTTGCCTCCTCTTCCCTGATAAAATTTCCTCCCTAATCTAGGCTCTATTGATCTCTTCTTCTCATTGAATTTATGAGACCACAGTGTCCCACCAAACTCTAGTTCGACGTTCAGCACACTCCACATGATCTCATCATAGCTTTCATAGTCTTGGTTGGCTAGATTCTTCCATAGATGAGGTCTTAGTCCATAAAAAATCTATCAACCTTCCCATTTGGATCCATGAAAAATATAGATGTGTAATGTGAAAGCCTTGTGAAGTTCATCTCGTAGCTTCCCATAGACTCACTCGCCTTCTACTTCAGCTCAAGAAACTCCTTCTTCATTCTTGTTCTCATAGAATGAGGGAAATACTTATTGAAGAAGATCCCTCTAAACTCTTCCCAATCCATAGATTCAACCTCTACTCTTGGGATCGTGTTTTTAAAAAGTTCCCACCACTGATCAACTTATCCCTCTAAGTGGTAAACATCCAGGGTGACCTTCTCTTGTTCCGAACAGCAGATCACAGAAAAGATCTTCTCGATAGAGCTGATCCACTGTTCAGAAATCAATGGGTCAGTAGATCCACTAAAGTTTGGTGGTCATTGATGCATAAAGGACTAAACATAAAGTTGGTCCCTCCGTGGTGAGATTGGTCTCTCGGCTTGATTCAAGTTATTTCCCATAAGTTGAGTTAGTTGGTTCATCATTCTCATGAATGTTTCCATTCTGGCTTCCATCGGAGGGTCGTCAGCACATGGTCCATTGTGGTCACCATTTTCATGGTTCCTCCTATTTTCCACCATTTTCTAAAAGAATAAAACCTTAGTTAGAATCTTATTTAATTTACGAATCTTTAAACTATAAAGGATTTTATTTCTTAAAACTCCATGCTTAAACAATTATATTTCTCTATAAATCCTTCATAATAGTTCATAAAAAGCTTGTAATTAACCAAACATATCCCTCAGGAGTGTCAAACTAGGAGTGCAGCAAGGCATATTGTCATGTACCAGGATACCCTAGGAAATCCCAAAACTCCTTGTCATAGTTTTCACTCCTAGGTACATTTGTGCCAAAGCCACATCCACTTGTTCGTATCCAGATAGGGATTTATTTGTTCAGAAACCACTTACTTAATATTTCACCAAAATACCAGGAAGTTTTCCTATATTTAAAATTTTCTATAGGGTTCTTCATAAAGTTTTCATATCCTAATTTCCACAAATAACTAAACTATCCTTTGATACCAACTATGGAATCCCGCCTTTTTATTTCATAACTTTTCATTATAATTTACAAATAGGGGATCTTTAAAGTCTAGTGTCTTGGAAATCAGGAACTCAATACATGAAAAAATAAAACATTATTCTAATAAAATTTTAAGGCTTCACCAAAGTTTCATCATAAGTACAATTACTACATCTCATAACCTGGATACATACATCAAAGGAAAGTGTGAGCAGAAGGCCAAGTAAGGAAAACAAGTGAAATAGTTTACATATGAACTTGAGAAATATCAAAAAGAACATGAGGAATATTGTAAAGGAATGACAAAGAGGAATATAATAACAATAATAAAATGATTAATAACTTGAAAATGTGTATACAACATTTAATTTAGACATTAATGAACATATCAGCAAGGCCCATCCCCAAGGTGTCATATAAATTACCAAGATTATTCACTAAGGTATCGTGAAACATGTCATCTCTAAAGATTAAATTATTCACCCAATGCATTGGAGAGATATCATGTCACACCATTAATATGTATTTATTTTCATTTGATCCATATAGATCATAATCATACATTTCATAAATAACCCATAGAGAGTAAAAGAAATGGGTTTCACTTCAAAATCGTGACATTTTAAAAGTGCTTAAAAATATAATCATTATGTCATTTATAACCCGTGGAAAGGGAGTGAGGGTTATATGTATTTAAATTACAGAATAAAATAGATCAATTTTATGTCTTGATGAATACCCCTAGAAATTAAAATAGATTTGGGTATTCACATAAATAAAACAAGATATTTTCTTGAGAAATAGAGAGAGATTTTGAGACGAAAATTCAGCAACATTACAGCTACATAACATTTTTTCAGAAAACATTAAAAAGAGAGGGGAAAAGGGTAAAAAACTCATAAATAACTCATAATAATGTATAGGGATAGAAAAAAATGATATAAGATCATGGTATGGATGTTTGAATGACATACCACATGAAAAAGAAACTTGAAAGAAAAGAGAAGATGTGATTTCTTTTACGAAAATTCGAAAGCCTAATTCAGAAAATAATTTGATGAGATTGGAAAGGGTATATTATCAATTTTACATGAAAAGGAAAGTAATAAGGATATATGATAACATACCACCACATAATAAAGTGGAAACTAGAAGACATAACATAAAGGAAGTCGTGACTAAAAGAGGAGGGTAAAAGGTTCCCTTACCTTGAAGAGTAACTTCAAAAGCATGAATTTTGGGAACTTGGGGGGCTTGAGGGAACCTTGGGAGGAATACGTGGGTAGTAAAATACCCTAGATTAGTTTATGATGAATTTTTAATGAAAGGAATGAAGGAATGGGTTGGTATTTATAGAAAAAGTAAGGGAATATTTTATTAATTTCCAAGGGACACCTCATCAGTGGTATTTGAAAAACCATGGGCTTGCCCATGGTATTTTCCCATGGTATTGGCCACTTGGGATACCTAATAACATATCTTGCTATTTAAAATTCTACCAGAATTATTACATCATGATTAGATCATTAATGATGTCATTAAACACACCAAAACTCAAAACTGTATTTTTACAATTCACTGAAAATTCAACTATTTTAGAAAAATCCCAAAAATTCATCCAAACCATTTTTCGACATGTAGAATCCAAATGTGAACTCCATTTTTTAAAAATTAATTTCATTTTAAATTAAATTAAATAAATAAATAACTATTACTTGACTAATAATTTCTAAAACATTTATTTATTTATACTATGATATAATTATATCATATTACCACTTAAGATGACTAAAACATATTTATACCTCCTTAGGTGATGTTACTATGCCATTGGTAAAATTACCATTCATAAGGGTAAAATTACTATTACAAAGGGTAAAGTTACTGTTCACCAAAAAAATATATTTTGATCCTATTGAACCACATTTTTTCACCCTGATTACAACCATGTATATCCGATTTTTGAAAATTATTTCACAGAAAAAGTTATTTAATAATAAAATGGTTTTATACTATTCATCAAGAAAACACTATTCAACAAATACTATTCATAAAAACACTATTCATAAAACACTATTCATCAAATTGAAACTCCTTAGAAAATTTCCAAAAATTCAGCCTAGGTTAATTTTGATATTTGAAATTCAAAAAAGAAGTTTATTTTGCCATAATAATCCTCTATGTATGAGAAATATTTGAAAAGTACAATTTTTACTTCTAAAATCAATTTATCAAATTTGTCTTAATTAAACATATACTTTATTAAGAAAGGTTATTCCAAAAATATGAATGTTAAAATAACAATTTTATTTATACCAAGGGATTACACAAAGTATCTAAGGCCTCATTACATATCCCCTTATAACACATGAATAGGACCGAAGAGTAAGGTGTGCAATGGTGATAGAATCTTGGGGCGGCTCGGACAATATTGCCCGAGTGGTGATTTCTATCAGCTTGAACTTCTACCGTAGTCAATTCTGTTCAAGCATTACATGTTGAAGCTCAGCTTGGGCTTGGTCCAGAGAAAAACCAAATGATGCAGCCTCTTTCCCAAGCTCCGACATATGGGCTTCGTATGGCCCGAGGCTACTGGATGAGGACATCAACTCCTATTTTTGTATTAATTAACCATGATCACGTGTATTTATAAACAATAATCATATTGTTAAGAGTTTAGTTTCCAATGGTCATATTGACAAACAGTCATATAACAGTCAAAACCCAGTGGTATTATTTTAATTATACTCACTTCATTAATTAAAAGATGTAGTTTTGTTGAGTATAAAATAAAATAATACACAAATTCAAGAAAAAAATATTATTCAAAATTTAGGTTGTTACATTTGTATTCCCTTATACTATGTTATGATTGATATCTTCTTTTTTTACCCTTACTGAGTATTTGAGGTCACTATTTTCTTATGTTTATTTTCCCCATGATTTGAAGAAAGGTATTAAGTATGATATGTCAAAAAGGGTTCTAGTTATGAAAGAATAATTGGGAGATGATGTGGATGTTTTATGAACCAGTTATTTATGTTTCCAAGTTTCTAAATATACTAAACTCATATGGTTCTGGTATAGCTTTGTTGTGTTATGTAATTAATATTCATCTATTTATAAGTAAAATATATGTACTAAAAGGATGGGTAGTTATAATTTATATGGAACACTAGTCTTACAAATTAGGAAACAAGGCATAAAGAATGGAAAACCAACCACAATATAAGTGAAAGAAGTTAAATAAATACATAAATAGTGGTATCTTATGGATTATATCCCAATACTTCTCCTAGATCTATGCTCCTTAGCTAAATCATATTCTACGGGATCCTTTCTCTTTCATGTTTACCTATACATAAAGTATGAACCCACATTGAAATCCCCATAGAGGTTGTGACTAATAAGTCCTAGTATCACACCACCATTATGTCCTTATAATGTGTGTACATGTACAACAAGGGTATTCACTGATAAAAATAAATGAAAAATCAAGAACAATAGTCATACAATCATGTATTGAGTGGTTGTACACTGACCATATCACCACAAACCCTTGGTCATACCTGCTTCGTCTCCATGTTCAAAATCTGATGATGGGTCATCAGAAATGATCAATAACAATACATAAAGATAGAGACATTTATCTCTATATCCTCAAGGCATCAATATGATCATTCTACTCGGTATCCTCAAGGCATCGAGTTCCAGTACATTCCTCAATATCCTATTGCATCAAGTCTCGTCTGAGACACAAGGATATTATACTCCTACTCCATGTATAGGTCCATCTCCATCATCGTCATAGACCATGCATGCTCCCCTTAATAGGGTATACATACCACAATGGTTGACCTATCATAGATACTAATAATTAACCTTCAATGTTAATATATCACACAATTAGTATGATCATGATAGAAAAAGAATAACCTAGCATCATGAGAAATATAGTAGCATCATATAACAACATGTGATTATCAACATGAATTATATAATGAAACTCTAACAATTCTCATTAAAAAAAGGATCATATATGGGTATCACAATAATGTACACACCAAAAATATATTACTATCAATCAAGAACACAAACAAAGAAAACACATGAATAATATCCTGAAAAAAAGGGTATATGAGATCCCTAAATGGTATGGAATGTCCTACCTTGTGTTTTTTTATAAATAAATCCATAGATATTAAAGGAATCATTGAGTAAACATGTCACGTGACAATGAATAATTAATCACATGTCAAGGTTGTCTAACTTCAATTCTTTTTCATCAATAAATATGTTTATACTACATAAAAAAGAGAATTCCTTATAAAGTTGGTCTTTCTAAAATAACATTCCTTATGGAGTTCATCATCAAAATAAATTCCATGTTATGTCCAAGGAAGGAATTCTAATTAACCAGATCTATTCTCGATCGATGAATGGATCATCATTTCAATATGAGATTCAAGAAGATGAAGATATATTGAAGATCATTCTAAAAAAAATATACCTAGAGACAAATATCCTTCTTGAGAATTATATCTCTGGTCATGGGGGTCATTGTTGACACATCATGTAACGAACCCGGTGGGCCTAAAGCCCAACAAACTCGGCCATGCCCGAGCCTAGCCCTCTGGCAGATAGCAGACCCCCACCCTCAGGCAGATAACAGGCCCCCACCTCAGACCAGCCCAGATAACACGTGGCAGGAACTGTCCCCTGCCTGGCGAGGGTGGGGGTCAAAACTATGGTATAATGGGGGTCAAAACTATGAACCATAGTATAATGGGGGTCAAAACTATGAACCATTAATAACCCATGGGGTAAATTAATTGAACCCTCAGACTTGGAACACAAACAACTCAATGGGACTCACCAGCCCTCTGGTAGCACCACTGGCTGGCCAATAACTAGAGACCTATTGGATGGTGTACCAAGAAGAATTTTGTGCATTCTTATTTCACCACCAGCTTGCCAGTGTAGTCTACTATAGCCATTAGACCTACTAAAACCCCACCAACTGGTAGGTGGGTTCCACCAGCTAGCTCATGGCTATTTTATAGCTACCCCAATGTTGATTCCTTTATTAAAACTCTCATCTCCAATTCATAGACCCTAATCCTCAAAAATTCATCCACTTAATCACTAATATCAAAAAAACAAGGAAACAATTTTAATAAACTCAAAAAATATCATGCATTGAAATAAAATGAGAATGTTATAATTCTCCCCCTCCAATGTGTAACACCCAAAGGATTTAAAAAAATTCAATGAATGAAATGTTTTTTAAGTAGATATTTATAACCAGCCTTTAAACATAATTTTTCTGCTTTTATGATTTGAATTTCAAAAAATAGTCATCTACAGTTGTGATCAGTAAGTTATTTGGAGTCTGATAGAACCAACTTGTTTTTTTTGTGAATTGTAGCATGCCCTTATGAATAGTAATGTGAATAGTAATATGACCCTTATGAATAGTAAATCATATTATTATTTTATTTTCTTAAGGATATAAGATAATGATATGTTGATTAGTTTTTCAAGGTGTTAAAAATGAGTTATAGATTAAAAAAATTTATTTTTGAATAAATTATGATTTTATATAAAAATTAAATTAATAATATTTATAAAATTATTTTCAAAAAATGGAGTTCATTTTTGAATTCTAAATATCTAAAAATGGTTATGGTAAATTTTTGGTATTTTTCTGAAATTCTTGAATTTTTGATGAATAGTAAAATATGATAAAATACGATAATGCTAAATATTTGTTTTATTGCATCATAGGTTATTCAAGGATGATTTAAGACCACTTGGTTCGAAATCACATTCAATTATTACTATTTTGGTTCACATTAATCAATACTATTTATAGTCTTGAGCAAAAATATTATAATAATGATTAAAATAATGTAAAATCCCTCCTCTCCTCCGCTATAAATACCACCCGCATTCCCCTCTTCCTCACACACCTCTCAAGCCTTGATCCTTTCCAAATTTTACCCCAAGACCCTTACTAACATCCAAGACCTTCTGGTCTCTGAAAAAGGACAAAACTAAGGGCCTTAAGAAGGATCTCAAGGAGAAGAGATCAAGAGGTGAACAACCTCTTTTGTTTTCTTCCTTTTCCTTTCATTTTCTTTTCTATTCTTCTTCTTTACTCACCTAACCTTATCCAAGAGTAATTAATGATCCAGTATCTTATATATTATTTATTTAATCATGTTTATGGAAGACTCTCCATTATACTTCTTCTTCTCTCCCACTTATTCAAGAAATTAAAACAACGCTCGTGATGTGTTGATTTACTGACATCGTGGATGATGTGATTTCAATTTTTGTTGCTTCCTTCACGACGGGTCATGAAACCATTTTTATGGTTTAACTAGATTATAATATATGTATTATATATTATATAAGTTTTTGTAATCATTTTTTACACATGTTATTAATTTATAAAACAAAATGAGTTTATTATAATCGAAGAATCGCCAAAATGACCTAAACAAATATCAATAATGTTTTAACTTATGAATCATCCTCATGTTAGAATTCAAAATAATAAATGGTATAATTTATGGTTTTGGAAATATTTAAATACCACTCCATTCCAATTTTGGATTTTTACTTCCAATTTACAAGAATATCCTTCACGAACCGATCATGGAAATCATGTAAAGAACGTACACAAAATAATGGAAGGAACAAAATACTAAAAATTAAAGGGAGAAATGATGTAATGAAATGATCATATAAGGTATTATAAAAATTAATATGTTTCTATAAGATATTAATAACACTCTTTTAACCATTATATAGGATATTTAAATGAGTTTTAAGTAATAAAAACCTGAGGTAAGGGAATTCATAACCCGATTTCCATTCTTCGGGTTAACATTCTACTTCATTATTTATGTGGTATTATAATTGTTTTTGGGATGAATTTTTTTATATTATGTTGAATTATTTTTATTTACAGTTTATATACATATTCCATCCACTCTATTAAGTCTCTTTTTAAATATATTATATTTATAAGGGGATTTTCTTTTAAAATCCTCTTAAAATTTTGTTTTAAAAAATTCAAAAGAAATGTTTTTATGAAATTATTCATGTTATATGATTATATTCAAGTTCTTGGGAATTATTTATGATGAAGGATGGTTCCAAAATTTCCCTCCAATGCATTGGGTATGTGTATGTTGGAGGTTAGCTGTATGGTTACTCCAAGTGTAACTATGATGGTTACACAACAAGGTAGTTGTGAGGGTTACATTGCAAGGTAGCCATGAGGTTTAAAAATTATAAGGTAGTTGATAGGGTTACAAGATTATGTAAGTAATTCCTCAAGATACATTTATGGTTATATTTTTGTTCAATATGTTTTTTTTAAATCTCATGGAAAATATCAAGTTTCACAAAGTATGTTTATATGGGTAGCAAGTATGTCTTATTTTGAAAATGATTTCATACGTTAAAAGTATTCATAGAATAAAGGTTTCATTCCTTCTTTTTGTATCTCTTACTGAGAATTTTGTGCTCATTCCAAGTTTTTAAATGATTTTCACAGGTTATAAGGTCGTGTGAGACAAAGAAGGAATCCAAGTTAAATGTTATTAAGATTTTTCAAGGAAATCAAGTTTTATTTGAAAAGTATTATATTTTGGATGAAATGGATATTGTTTATGTGGTATCTTATATATATGAATGTGTAATGTTATGTAAGTATTATATACCAACTCTATAGAACACTAAACTTAAAAGGATCCTCAATATGAAAGGAATTTAGTTCTTGACTAAAATTGAAGATTATGTAATGCAATATGGGTGGGTCCTTATAGTTGGTATCATAGGATGGTTTAGATAACATTAGAGGTTAGGATGATGTTAATAGAATACCATAAATGATTTTTACACTATGTTTAATTTGAAATGTTATATAATTTAAATATTACTATGTTTCTTCAACTAAGATATGTTTGTTCAGAATGGTTTTCCATAGAAGAAATAGGGAAGCTAGAGAGGAGAGGCACTGATAGAATGATATCCTTCTGAATATGTATCCTAGAATGGTAGGGATTGGAACCGATAATTTTGTTGCAGTAATGGATCATCTAACTAAAGAAATAAATTGTGGTAGAATCCATGAAAGAGAACCACCAGAGGTACAACAAATGAACATAGTGATATGGGAACATTTTATGAGACAACACCCTCCATCTTTCAATGGATCTTCTGACCTAGTAGTGGATAAAGGTTGGATTAAATACCTTTAAAATATATTCAATGTTATGGGATGTTAAGATAATCAAAAGTTATGTCTTTCCATTCATCATTTTGAATGTAAATTTGGTCAGTGGTGGTTAATGGTCAAGAATATCAGGGATAGAGAGGATGTTCATGCCTTAGAGTGGGATGAATTTAAAAGTATTTTCCTTGAAAAATATTTTCCAAAGGTGGTTTAACTTAGGATGGAGAAGAAATTCCTTGAATTAAAGTATAAGGAGGAAGATTAATTGGTCGTGTATGAAGCGAACTTCACCCGACTTGTGAGGTATGCACCAAATCTTATTCTGGATCTTGATAGAAAAATCAACTGCTTTTAATCAGGATTGAAGCTAATGTATTGAAGGGTATTGGACTCTCATGAATTAAAAATTTATGAGAAACGTTTCTGATGTGCTGATATAGTAGAGATGGATTTTTTTCTGATGATCACGTGCACTTTGACAATAAGGATAATAATAGGTCACAATGGAAAATGATGTGTAATAATCAACCAAAGAAATCTAATGGTAAGAAATTCCATTTTCTAGTTTGTGAAAAGTGTGGCAAGAAGAAACCAGGGGAATGACTAACCAAAACTGGGATGTGTTTTCGATATGGTAAGTTTGGACATATGGCCTAAGATTGTAATGAAAATGATCATAATACTAATACTGATAACCAAACTGTTAAGCGTTTTAAATATGGTAAGATGGGTATTTATGAAAATGTCTTCCCAAAGAGAGATTTGAATGATGAAAATAAGCCAAACTATAAGAAAAAAGGTGTAGTGAGATCCTCTGTGACTAAGTTTGTAGAATTTGGGCCATCCAATGAATTGTATCAGGTACCTTGTTTGTTTACTCATATTTTTCCAATGTTTTTTTTTTGATGCGATGTCTACACATTCCTTTATTTATGAGGAATTTTCTAGTATATTGGAAATATCACCTCAACAAATTAGACCAAAACTTATTGTTAAAACACTAGGGGGATATTATAGAAAATAGGAATTATAAGAATCTTTCTATTGTGGTATATGGAAGTAATTTACCTAAAAACCTTATTGTTTTTTCCTTAGTATATTTTGATGACATTACAGTATTTTCTAAGAGTAAAGAGGAACATGAAAAACATATAATGTTTGTTTTAAAAACCTTAAAGGAAAATAAACTATATGTAAAATTAAGCAAGTGTGGTTTTTGGTTGCAACAGATTTATTTTCTTAGGTACATTGTAAAAATGGATGGAATAATAGTTAATCCTGCCAAAATAAAAGTTGTTGATGAATGGAAAAGACCTAAAAATGTGACATAGATTCATATTTGTATTGAATTAGCAAGTTATTATCGATGGTTTGGTAAAAACTTTTCATGTTTATCTAGCCTGCTAACTAAGTTAATGCAAAAAGCGGTTAAATTTATTTGGAAAAGAGAATGTGATGTTTTTTTTCAGGAACTGAAGAAGAGATTGGTGAATGCTCCAGTTTTTTGCCTTGCCTTCCCAAAATGGTGAGTTTTTCATATACAGTGTTGCTTCATTGAAGGGACTTTGTTGTGTTTTGATGTAGAATGATCAGGTAATTGTATATGCTTCAATACAACTAAAACCTCGTGAGTTAAATTATCCCACACATGATTTGGAATTGGAAACTGTGGTTTTTTCTTTGAAAATTTGGAGACATCATTTATATGAATCCAAATTTCAAATATATACTGACCATAAAATTAGGAAGTATATATTCACTCAGAATGAATTAAACATGAGGTAGATAATATTGATTGATCTGATAAAGGATTATTATTTCATGATAAATTAGTATCTGATAAAAACAAAAAAGTGGTAGATTCCTTGAGTTGAAAACATCATGCATCATTAACCATGTTGGGTTTGGAACATGATCCCTTTATTAATGATTTGATGAATTTTGGCTTGGAATTTGTTGGTGTAGGAAATACCTCTACTTTATTTTAGGTTTTAGTGCAGCCATCATTATCAGAAAGAATTAAGAAATCATATAAGGAAGACCATGAGCTACAGAAAAAGGTATAATTGGTTAAAATGGGTAAGTTTCTAGAATTTAACCTTGATAAAGATTTTGTTCTGAGATTTAGAAAAAGATTATGTGTGCCTTGTGATTCTCAATTGAAGAATGATTTATTGTGTGAAGCTCATAGTTCTCCATTTTTAGTTCATTCTGGTAGTACTAAGATGTACAGAGACCTTCGAGAGTATTATTAGTGAGAGGGAATGAAAAGAGATATTGCAGGTTTTACTATGAAATGTTTGACATGGAAACAAGTTAAAGTAGAGTGATAGTTACCAAAGGGGATACTTTAGCCTTTTCTAGTGCCAGAGTGGAAATGGGAGAATATATCCATAGACTTCATGGTGGTACTACCTAATACTTCTTGAGGTAACAATTCCATTTGGGTTATTGTTGATTGGATAACTAAATCTGCACATTTTCTTTCTATTTGAGATAAAATTTGTTTGGATCAGCTTTCTCGATTATACCTCAAAGAGATTATTAGGTTACATGGATTTTCTCTTTCCATTGTATCTGACTGGGATCCCAGGTTCACTTCTAACTTTTGGAAGGGCCTTCAGAAGTCATTAGGCACAGAATTAAATTTCAGTATATCTTTTCATCATCAATCAGATGGGCTGTTAGAACGAATGATTCAGACTTTGGATGATATTCTTCTAGCTTGTTCAATGGACTACCATAGATGTTGGGATCAACATCTTTCTTTATTTGATTTTTCTTTTAATAATAATTTTAATTCCAGTATACCTTTTTATACACTGTATATAAAGCGGTGTAGAAATCCAAATTTTTGGGATGAATTCTGGGAAAGAAATTTGATGGGGACTTGAATTAGTAGAGGAAGTGTCTGAAAAGTGAATATGATCCAACAACACATGAGGAAAAATTAGAGTAAGTATAAAAGTTATGCAGATAATTGGAGTAAAGAATTTTCTTTTGTGGTATGTGATCATGTTTTTCTTAGAATCTCACCATAGAAAAGTGTTATGTGTTTTTATAAGAAAGGAAAGTTAAGTCCACAGTTCATTGGACCCTATAAAATTTTGGAGAAAGTTGGACTAGGTGTCTATTGAGTAGCTTTTCCTCTGAGCTTATCTCAGGTACATAATGTTTTTCACGTTTTGATGCTGAAAAAATATGTTTCAGCTTCATCTCATGTCTTGATCCTATAAGTGTAATGACCCGCATTTTGAACCGGACTAAAACCCGAAAGAATTTGAACTTTTTTTATTACTGAATAGGTTGTTTTTAAGACCGAGCTTTGGAACGGAATTATGAGAGATGGAACGCTTTTTTGTTTTGGTTTTGGGCTTGGGAGAAGGGCTGAGAAGTTTCCCTAGTGTCTCGAAAGGTCTCGGGAGCTTCGGTCCCGAGAGGGAGGCTAGTTTTTAAAAGGCAGAGGAAGGCGCACGGGCTACGCACGGTTTGACCAAACAGTGCGGCCCATTGTAGGAAAACCGTGCGGCCTTATTTAAGGGGGCAGTGTCTTGCGCACAGGCTGTGCATGGTTTCCTAAACTGTGTGCCTAGCCCATGAAGGGTATGTCTTAGAGGTAGTATACTATACACGGTTTGCGCACGGTTTGGAAAACCGTGCGGATCAAACCATGTGGGCCGGTCAATTTAAATAAATTGATTAAATTTAAAATATAATAAAATAAAAACATTAAAAGGAAATTAGAACCTCCCTCACCCTCACTCATCCGAGCCACACGACCCAGCACCCAAGATGGATCCCCCCTTCGTGCGACAAGATCCTCCTCCCTACGGCTTCCTCTTTCTTCATTTTCTCCCACCAATTTCTTCTGGTTCCTTCTTCGAATCTCTGAGGTAAGGTTCTATCCCTCCTCTACTCTTCTTTTCCAGCCGGATTTCGGCCTATCCTTCGACCCACAGAATTTGGCCGAACCCTAGGTATTGGGGGTTTCTTGATTCCTGTTTTTCCTCCATTCTAGGGTTGTGCCAATGTTGTCTCGGGACCCTTGGGTTTGAGTTTGGGCATCTGCCGCTGAAGGTGAGGCGGATACGGTCGGTTTTGGTTACCGGCTTTGGTTTGAGATAAGGGTTTTCCCCCATTTGGTTTCGCAGCACCTAGAATGGTTTCTTTAAGTGTTTTAAGGTTCCTTGTATTTATCTGTTAGTGTGTGGAAGTTTTTGGCATGGTTTCGAGTCGCCAAAGTCTAGGAGACTCTCCTGCGCATGCATAGGTAAGTTATATATGTATGTAGGTTCCCCCGTTACACGTATATTCATCCATGGCAGTGGGTATACGTGTATGGGTCTAGGAGTGCCTATGTATATATATGAAAAGTGCATGTGCAGGTGAGTGGATACGGGTATATTCATGTAAGAAGGCATGTAAGGATCCTCTTGCGCATGCCCATGTCCATGCGGGTGTGTGCATAGGGGCTAGGAATACTTGCGTGTATGTGAAAGTGTGTGTGACTAGTGGGGGAGCAGCAGCAGATCTTAGTTAGAAAGCACCAAGAGTCGGAGTGAATAGATGGATCCACTTAAAGGTAAGGTCCCTCTCCTTTCACTTTAATTTAAAGTAAAGTTGTAAAGAGATATTTCTCCATGGTCTTAGTATTTGAATTCTTCAAGTTAGTCTTGAATAAATGTTTCTGTGAAAATAGTGTGAGTTGCAGGAATAAGATAAAAATGGTTTCCTGGTAACAAAACTCACGATTTAATAATAAAACCCATCAATCCTAGGTGCACTGTCTTCAAGATAAAAAGTAGTGATAGAATTTTTATGCTTGCTTGCTGGATTGTTGTGGTTCCTCTTTGATGATTTGTATGTGAACTTACTTTGTTGAGACAAAGGGAATGAAATGGCTGTGATACTTGTGTTTGGGTCAATTTTCCATGTTTAGGCAAATTTAGTAAGATGATAAAGGGTTTAAGAATGATAAAATTATCATTTAAGATGGAATGGTGAAACTAGGAAGGAACAGACTAGGGTGGTATGGCCATGCCTTGGGATAACGTAATGAGCATGGCTTATGTTAGTAAAATGAATATGTGAGTATCTTGATTTAGATACTTAAGATGGGTTTCCTTAACTATGAACGTCAATGTGTTCGCTTATGTGTATGTGGTATGATTATTTGAATGCTTATGAGGTAATTCCATAAGTAGTATTCTATAGACATGTTCATATTGTGAGTGTGCACATGATGATGCCACATAATAAATGATCATAAAGGTGAGTTCATGCTAAGGCCACCTAGTGACAGATACGTGGTTGGATGGGAGGAAGTTATACCCCAAGCCAGTGTGAAAGTACATGTCAGGAAGGGAGTCATTCTTACCCCTTTCCAGTTGACCTCTGTTGATGATTACATGTCTGGAAGGGAGGCATTCTTACCCCTTGCTAGTTGACTTTTGTTGATGCTTACATGTCCGGATGGGAGGCAGTTATACCCCATGCCAGTTGAATGAATGTGATGGAAGGGAGGAATTCTTTCCCCTTTCCAGTTAATTTAGTTATGAGAGGCATTCTTACCTCATGTCCGCTATTCTCTATTATGGAAGGGAGGCATTCTTACCCCTTTCCAGTTGACCTATAGGGATGATAGGAATTCTTACCTCGTGCCCTCTAATCTCGATTAATGGGTGGGAGGCATTATTACCACACTCCATATATGATCTAAATGCTTTTATATATATATATATAGTGACATGATTAGGTTAATTTACCGGCAATGAGATGAAGCTGGTATAACCGTCAGGTGTCCCTTGGGAACCTAGACGGGTGTTATTTACTTATGTAATTCTGCTTACTGATTTCCCTATACTTGGCCACTGTTTAATTATTATACACTATCTGGATTGGGTTTGACACCGGTGGTGCTAGACTACTGAAATTTATATCTCACACCCTACTCGGGCCGCCATTGAACAGGGGTACCTGAGTAGACCTTCTTGCTTGCAGGACCTAGGTTGTGTGTTGTGTTGTTTGTACCTGAGGAGTTAGGAGAAAAGGACCAAGTAGGAGCTTGGGATGCTCAGGGGATCGCTTTCAGGATTTTCTGTCCTTTCTTTTTGTATTGTTTGTAAAGCATGCTGTATTGATTCCTGCTTTCATAATTGTATTGTCACCTGTACATGCATGCATTGTAAACTAGTGTTTTCCGCCTTTTATGTAATGTTTATCACAAGTCTTTTGCTTCTTCTTTTTAATTGTTTACTGGTTCCGCTATTGAATATTATTTACTCTGATAATACCGTTGTGTTACTCTGATATGAGGGTATATTCTCCCCACTATCACCTCCCGAGACCCTCACTGCTAGTCAACAGCCTCTGGCGTACGGGGAGATGCGCTTGAGGCCACATGACCTACCGGTCCGGCCACCGGATTGATGGTAAGCCAGGCTGGGACGTTACAAAGTGGTATCAGAGTGTTTATTTTCTTTTTCCTTACTTTTTTGGGTTGGTAAACAGGAGATTAGGAAAGTGTCAGTGCTTGGCTAATAGTCGTGCTTGGGACTGATCACCCCATGTATGGGGAATGACCAAGTGGGAAGGGGTGGTAATTAGTGTTCATGTTGTTTGCTATTACAGTTGATATGATTTCACTTTGAGTGGCCGTTGTATTTTCTGGTGCTTTTGGTTTATGAAATTCCTTGAATTTTACCCTTGGCCTGATATGGCAAGAAAGCTGCATTGCATGCATCATATTAGGCACATAGGAATTAACATGTCATGCATGTTCCATGCCATGTAGTTGCATCTTAGCTTGCCTGTATAATATGGTTAAGTGATTATATGCCATTATTATGTGTTATAACATGATTCTGTGATATAACATGTTTTGTGTTTACTTCTTATGATGGCATGTCTTGCTTTGGTTGTACCTGGGTTGTGAATGAACGAGAACCAATTTTCGATTTTAAGGTATATCGGCACCTTACAACAGGGAAGGGGTAACCCATATATTAAAACCATTCTGAGCATGATATGAATATTTTTTTAGGGCTATTTATAAAAATGTAAAGTTGTGGAAATTAAAATGCTAAAGTAAATTGGTCTTGATAAAAAAGGGGAGTCAAATGCCAATTTATAAATTGTATGGGTGCTTTATAGGTTGTAGATGGCCACCCATATACTTGGACCATTGTATGTGAGCATGTTAAATTCTGGGTTGGAATCTGGTTTTGATAAAAAGGGGAGTCAATTTTCAATCCATGAAGTGTATGGGCGCTTCATGAATTGGGAAATGGAAACCTGTATTAAATGTAAAGGCTTGTTGTATTGTGAAATGATTAAATGGAAAATGTTGCCTAATTTCAAAATTGAAAGGTTTTGGCTAACTATTAAATGTGCAACTAGACCCGAGTAGGTCAGTTGGAAAGTGTTGTATGAGATAACCCAGTTGGGGTGTTTGAATTTTAAAATGAATTGAGTAAATTCTTTGGGGTTGCTTTTTGAATAACCCAGGATGTATAAAATGAGACCCTCGTAGGTCACACTTTTGTTTAAATGGTTTTTTTTTCTCAATTGATTGATAAAGACGGGATGTCTGTGAATGTTTGATGTTCATAAAAGGAAGTTTTTGTGAAAATTTCTTGTTTTCTTGATACATGGTTGAATTTTTTAAATGGTTAGAGTTTAAATGGGGTAAAATGTTAAGGGCTTGGTAATGGAAACCGTGGTGGTGCGTTGAAACCCTAGTTTAAGGGGTAGTTTTGAGTTTCTCTTTGAGTTGCCTTGGAATGGGACCGTAGGTGTTTCCCGTGGGCGTTGTTTCCTTAGTGGTGTTTTTATGATTGTATTTTGACCCTAGTGACTTATTTAGTGTGACCTATCGTTAGGGTCAACGTTTGATCTTCATAAGGGGTTATCCCGTGGTTGGTAGCACCCATAGTGTTTCAATGCCTTGCTTGTACCGTGGGTTTTCTGACGTGAGGTGTTGTTCGGGTGTTTTTGTCTCTTGTTGGACTCTTTTTTTCTAATGACACCCTTGGTTGGATGGGTGGTCTTCGGGTTTTGACTTTCATTGTGCATTTAGGTCATCTCCTCAGTAGAGTGGCCCGGTGTTAAAGAATTGTTTCGTCCCAACGTTCGGGATGGATTTCAAATGACTCGTGTGTTTTGACATGCTTGTTTTCTTGTTTTGGATCTTCTTCGTTTGTTTGGTGATGTGATTGTGGCGGAGGAGCATCACATGATCATTTGCGGTGTTTGTGTACTAGCGCGCTTGTGCTCAGCTAGGTTATCATATTTTCCTTCGGTGACTAGACACTCCTAAGTTTGGGAGCGCGTCGCGTCGAATCTGGTGAATGTGTTCGTTCACATGGGATGGATGCTTCTTTGAATGCCTTTGGAAATGGGTTGGTCATGTCTGAATGCTTTGAGGTATGGGAGTTTAAAATGTGTGGATGTGTCGGTAGGTGAAGCTGAGTTCCTTCCTTGAATTTGACCTGTTGAGGTTCAAATGTTCATCTGTCTGGTAGTCTGGTATGATTAGCTGAAATCTGTTTTAATCCCCTTAGTGTATTCTTCTTAGCGATGAGCATGTACCCTATCTTGACATCGTATTAGAAGCACTAAGAGAGTGTCGGCCTTATCTGCGCTAATGCTTTTAAGTCTTTGGTCTTGATCGGATAGTTCTCTTTTGGCATTGCATGCAGGATGCATGGATTCTTGTATGGTTTGATCTTGTAAACGTCATAGGAAGTCAGGTGTAGGCTTCGGTGAATGTTTTTGTGCTAAACGTAAGGTGCCTTGGAGAAAGGCATTGTGGTTCTGTTTGAAATACGTCGGCCGTTTAGGTCGAGTGTTCTTGTAAATAGTCAGTCGGAGATGGCTTGACTCGGGGTTCTTATTTAACGTCTGCGTTCGGTGACATATCATTCTCTGGCACATTGTCAAGTAGAGGCGAGTGCGGTTTGTGTCGACCGGTGCCTAATATGAACAACCAGATCGACTTGGGCCATGAGGTCAATGGGGAATTGACCATTTGATCTGTTTCAAATCACGCTAGGAGCGTCGTGGGAATTCTTGGTGTGTGCGTTGAAAGTTAATTCCAACGGTGGTCTGAACCGTAGTTTAGAGTTGGTTTCTTAATGTTAAAAATATAAGGTGGGAATTACCTGTGGCAGGATTCTTGGCGAGACGATGACGGGTTCATGTCCAAGGGTATATGGGCTCAGAAAGAGCCATCTCGGTGATTTGGTTGGGAAACGAGTGTCAGCTCGAGTTTTGGTGGCTTATGCACTGTAGGTTTTAATGGATGCTTAAGGGTGTGTTGGACGTTTGTGAATGCAACGTGATCATTTGAACGAAGATTCATGACCCTTGTAGGTTGGGTGATGTGTACGTTGTTCCTGAAGGCTTCTCAGGGATGAGAAGTTGTAAGGTGGAAAGGTTGTAATGACCCGCGTTTTGAACCATACTAAAACCTGAAGGAATTTGAACTTTTTCGATTACTGAACGGGTTGTTTTTAAGACCAAGCTTCGAAATGGAATTTTGAGAGTTATAACACTTTGTTTTTTTTGGGCTTGGGAGAAGGCCCGTGAAGTTTCCCTAGTGTCTCGACAGGTCTCGGGAGCTTTGGTCTCGAGAGGGAGGATGGTTTTTAAAAGGTAGAGGAAGGTGCACGGGCTACACACGGTTTGACCAAACCGTGCGGCCGATTGCAGGAAAACTGTGCGGCCTTATTTAAGGGGGAAGTGTCTTGTGCACGGGCTGCACACAGTTTTCTAAACTGTGTACCTAGCCCATGCTGGGTGTGTCTTGGAGGTAGTAGACTCAGAACGGTTTGCACACGGTTTGGAAAACCGTGCAGATCAAACCATGCGGGCTGGTCTATTTAAAAAAATTGATTAAATTTAAAATATAATAAAATAAAAACATAAAAAGGAAATTAGAACCTCCCTCACCCTCAATCATATGATCCGCACGACCCAACACCCGAGAGGGATCCCCCCCTTCGAGCAATGAGCTCCTCCTCCCTACGGCCTCCTCTTTCTTTGTTTTCTCCAACCAATTTCCTCTGGTTCCTTCTTCGAATCTCTGAGGTAAGGTTCTCTCCATCCTCTCCTCTTGTTTTTCGGCTGGATTTTGGCCTATCCGTTGACCTGCGGGATTCGGCCAAACCCTTGGTATTGGGTGTTTCTTGATTCCTATTTTTCCTTCGTTCTAGGGTTGTGCCAAGGTTATCTCGGGACCCTTGGGTTCGATTTTGGGCATCCGCCGCCAAATGCGAGGAGGATACGGGCGGTTTTGGTTGTCGGATTTGGTTTGAGGTAAGGGTTTTTCCCCCATTTGGTTTCACAGCACCTAGAATGGTTTCTTTAAGTGTTTTAAGGTTCTTTTTATTTATCTGTTAATGCGTGGAAGGTTTTGGCATGGTTTTGAGTCACCAAAGTCTAGGCGACTCTCCTTTACATTCATAGGTAAGTGTATATATGTATCTAGGTTCCCCCGTTACACGTATATTCATCCATGGTAGTGGGTATATGTGTATGGGGCTAGGCGTGCCTATGTACATATATGAAAAGTGCATGTGCAGGTGAGTGGAGACGGGTATACGCATGTAAGAAGGCATGTAAGGATTCTCTTTCGCATGCCCATGGCCATGCGGGTGTGTGCATAGGGTCTAGGTGTCCTTGCGTGTATGTGAAAGTGTGTATACCTAGTGGGGGAGAAGCAGCGGATCTTAGTTATAAAGTGCCAAGAGCCAGGGTGGACGGATGGATCCACCTGGAGGTAGGTTCCCTCTCCTTTCCCTTTAATTTAAAGTAAAGTAGTAAAGAGTTATTTCTGCACGGTCTTAGTATTTGAATTCTACATGTTAGTCTTGAATAAATGCTTCTGTGAAAACAGTGTGAGTTTCAGGAATAAGATAAAAATGGTTTCATGCTAACTAAACTCATGATTTAATAACAAAACCCCTCAATTAGAGGTGCACTATCTTCAAGATAAAAAGTAGTAATAGATTTTTTATGGTTTACTTCTAGATTGTTGTGGTTCCTCTTTGATTCTTTGTATGTGAACTTGATTTGTTGAGACAAAGGGAATGAAATGGCTGTGATACTTGTGTTTGGGTCAATTTGTAATGTTTAGGCAAATTGAGTAAGATGATAACCATAGTGGAATGACTTAAGACTAAATGACTTGTTACCTCTAGAAGGTATCAAAGGGTTAAAGAATGATAAACATATCCTTTAAGATGGAATGGTGAAACTAAGAAGTAATAAACTAGGGTGGTACGGCCACGCCTTGGGATAATGTAATGATCATGGCTTATGTTAGTAAAATAAATATGTGAGTATCTTGATTTAGATACTTAAGATGGGTTTCCTTAACTATGAACGTGAATATGTTCGCTTATGTGTATGTGGTATGATTCTTTGAATGCTTATGAGGTAATTCCATAAGCAGTATAATATAGACATGTTCGTATTGTGACTGCGCACATGTTGATGCCACATAATAAATGATAACAAAGGTGAGTGCATGCTGAGGCCACATAGTGACAAATACGTGGTTGGATGGGAGGCAGTTATACCCCATGCCAGTGTGAGAGTACATGTCAGGAAGGGAGGCATTATTACCCCTTGCAATTGACTTCTGTTGATGATTACATGTCTGGAAGGGAGGCATTCTTACCCCTTTCTAGTTGACTTCTGTTGATGGTTACATGTCTGGATGGGAGGCAGTTATACCCCATTCCAGTTGAATGAATGTGATGGAAGGGAGGCATTATTACCCCTTTCCAGTTAATTTAGGGACGAGAGGCATTCTTACCTTGTGCCCATTATTCTCTATTATCGAAGGGAGGAATTCTTACACCTTGCTAGTTGACCTATAGGTATGAGAGGCATTCTTACCTCGTGCTTGCTAATCTCGATTAATGGTTGGGAGGCATTATTACCCCATGCCATATATGATATAAATGCTTTTATATATATATATGGTGACATGATCAGGTTACTTTACCAGAAACGAGCCGAAGTTGGTATAACCGTTAGGTGTCCCTTGGGAACCTGGATATGTGTTATTTACTTATGTAATTATGCTTACTGATTTCTCCATACTTACTCAATGTTTAATTATTATAAACTGTCTAGATTGGGTTTGATACCAATGGTGCTGGCCTACTGAGATTTATATCTCACACACTACTTGGGTCTCCATTGCACTGGGGTACCCGAGTAGACCTTCATGCTTGTAGGACCTAGGTTGTGTGATGTGATGTTTGTACCTGAGGAGTTAGGAGCAAAGGACCAAGCGGGAGCTTGGGATGCTCAGGGGATCACTGTCGGGCTTTGTTGTCCTTTATTTTTGTATTGTTTGTAAAGCATGTTGTATTGATTCCTACTTTCATTACTATATTGTCATCTATACATGCATGCATTATAAACTGGTGTTTTCAGCCTTTTATGTAATGGTTATTGCCTGTCTTTTGCTTCTGATTTTCAATTGTTTACTGCTTCCTCTATTGAATATTATTTACTCTGATAATACCGATGTGTTACTCTGATATGAGGGTATATTCTCCCCACTATCACCTCTCGAGACCCTCACTACTAGTCGGCAACCTCTGGCGTACGGGGATACGTGCTTGAGGCCACGTGACCTACCGGTCCGGCCCCCGGATCGATGGTAAGTCGGGTCGGGATGTTACAAGAAGCAATTCCACTGGAAGAGAACCTTTCTTATGAAGAGAAACCAATTCAGATTCTTGATCGAAGGGAACAAGTATTTTTGAATAAGGTAATCCACCAGGTAAAGGTTTTTTGGAAAAACCACATGGTTGAAAAAGCAACATGGGAGTCTAAAAATGCTATGAGGGAAAGGTACCCTCACTTGTTTAATAAGTAAATAAAATTGCAAGGATGTAATTTCTAGAACGTGGGGATAATGTAACACCCAAATGTTTTAAAAATAAATTAAAATTCATGAAAATTTGTTTTAAGAAGATATTTATAACCATCCTTTAAACATAATTTTTCTACTTTTAGGATTTGAATTTCAAAAAACAATCATCTATGGTTGTAATCAGTAAGTTATTTGGAGTTTGATAGAACCAACTTGTTTTTTTGGTGAATAGTAACATACCCTTATGAATAGAAATATTACCATTATAAATATTAAATCATATTATTATTTTATTTTCTTAAGAATATAAGATAATAAGATGTTGATTAATTTTTCAAGGTGTTAAAAATGAGTTATAGATTAAAAAAATTATTTTTGAATAAATTATAATTTTATTTAAAAATTAAATTAATAATATTTATAAAATTATTTTCAAAAAATGGATTTCATTTTTTAATTATACACATCAAAATATTATTAGGGTGAATTTTTGGTATTTTTCTGAAATTCTTGAATTTTTGATGAATAGTAAAATGCGATAAAATTTGATAAATGTTAAATACTTGTTTTATGGAATCATAGGTGATGCAAGGATGATGTAAGCCCACTTGGTTCTAACTCATATGAAATTATTACTATTTGGGGTACATGAATCAAAACTAATCATAGTCTTGAGAAAAAATATTATAATAATGATTAAAATGATGTAAAATCCCTTTTCTCCTCCATAATAAATACCACCCTCATTCCCCTCTTCCTCCTACACCGCTCAAGCCTTGATCCTTTCCTAAGTTCTTCCCAATACTCCTTCCAATACACTTCCACAGGTCCAAGACCTACTGGTATCACCAAAAGTTCAAAACCAAGGGCCTTAAGAAGGATCTCAAGGAGAAGAGATCAAGAGGTAAACATCCTCTTTTGTTTTCTTCCTTTTCTTTTCATTTTCTTTTCTATTCTTATTCTTTCCTAAAATCCCATTATCCAAGAGGAATAAATGATTCAGTATCATATATATTCTTTTTTTTCATCATGTTTATGGAAGACTCTTCATTATACTTCTTCTCATCTCCCACTTATTCAATAAATTAAAACATCGTATGTGATGTGTCGATTTACCGACATCATGGATGATGTGATTACAATTTATTTTACTTCCTTAAAGACCTGTAATTAAACAATTTTTATGGTTGAAAAAGATTATAATTTATTTATTATATCTTATTTAAGGTTATGGAATTATTTTTTATACATTTTATTAGTTTATAAAACAAAATGAGTTCATTATGATCGAAAAATCGCCAAAATGACCTAAACAAATATCAATAATGTTTTAACTTATGAATCATATTCATGTAAGAATTAAAAATGATAAATGGTATAATTTATGGTTTTTTAAATATTTAAATACAACTCCCTTTTAATTTTGGATTTTCACTTCCAATTGACAAGAATATCTATCATGAACCGATCATGGAAATCAAGTAAAGAACACACTCAAAACAATGGAAGGAATAAAATATTAACAATTAAAGGGAGAAATGATGTAATTAAATGATCATATAAGGTATTATAAACATTAATATTTTTCTTTAAGATATTAATAAAACTCTTTTAACCATTATACATGAGTTTTAAATGAATTTTAAGTAAGACAAACCCGAGGTAAGGGAATTCATAACCCGGTTTTCATTCTTTGGGTTAACATTCTACTTCATTATTTATATGGTATTAAAATTGTTTGTGTGATGAATTTTTTTATATTATGTTGAATTATTTTTATTTATAGTTTTTATACATATTTCATACACTCTATTAATTCTCTCATCAAATATATGATATTTATAAGGGGTTTTTCTTTTAAAATCCTCTTTTAAAATTCTATTTTACAGAATTCCAAAGCAATGTTTTTATGCAATTATTCATGTTGTGTGATTATGTTCTGGTTCTTGATAATTATTTATGATGAAGGGTGGGACATATATTTCCCTCTAATGCATTTTTTATTTGTATGTTAGAGGTCAGCTGTATGGTTACTTCAAGTGTAACTACGATGGTTACACAATAAGGTAGTCGTGAGGGTTACACTGTAAGGTAGCTGTGAGGGTTACAAATTATAAGGTGGATGATAGGGTTATAAGATTATTTAATTAATTCATCAATATACCTTTATGGTTCTATTTATTTTCTATATGTTTTGTGGAAATCTCATGTAAATCTAAAGTTTCAAAAAGTAAGTTTATATGGGTAGCAAGTATGTCTTTTTTGAAAATTATTTCATATGTTACAAGTATTCATGGACAAATGTTTTCTTTCCTTATTTTTATATCCCTTACTGATATTTTTGTTCTCATCCCAATTTTTTAAATTCTTTTCATAGGTTATAAGTTTTTTTAAGACAAATAATGAATCTAAGTTAAATGTTATGAATATTTGTCAAGAAAATCAAGTTTTATTTGAAAATTATTATTATTTGGATGAAATGGATAGTGTTTATTTGGTATCTTCTCTATATTAATGTGAAATGTTATGTATGTATTATATCCCAACTCTCTAAAACTATAAACTTGAAAGGATTATTAATATGAAAGGAAGTAATTTATTTACTAAAATTCAAGATTATGTTATACAATAAACTCAAGTCCTTATACAATGACTCTCATCTTTGAGAAGTACCTTCAATGGTTTTTATCAAAAAATGTGATCCACTATGACTTAACATCATCTTTTGATTCACATGTATACTCATAGATCTTTCCATGACTCTATATAATTTTTACTAGTTGTATTGTCTTTACTCAAATGACTTTCTCTCACCAATATAAAATCTATATCAGGTACTCCATGTATGATATTTCAAGCTCTAACTCAAGATCCTCACTATTGATTAAATATATAGGATCAATATTTTACCTTTAATATTTTGAAACATGAAAACTGATTTTCATAAATCTATTAATAAAAGGAAGTTTATGATAGTATTCCCTAGTCCAAACCCACTTTATGATCTCAAAGGGTCCATCATTGAGTGGCCCAAGCTTTACCTTCTTCCTCAAATATCAGTGGATCTATAAAGAAGTCACTCTTAGGAAAACCATATTGAATATAGTAAACTCTAAAGTTCTTATCATGTGGTTGTAATAAGAATTCATCTGTATCTAAGATATAATCAACCTATTATGAAATAGTTTCATTCTCTCATAATTCACTTATACTATACTAGACCCCCACACCCACTGACTCACCCTCCTCATGACAAAAGAGTCGTGAAAGACATGTCCATTCTTAAAGAGACTTTTATGATTCCATATGAATCAAATCCTAGTAAATATTGTTGTATTCAAACTATATTTGAGAGAAAATGGATTTTTCCCAATATAATAACTCATTTTTGGAAAAATATTGTGAAAATAAACAATGAAAATGGAAGCACAAAATTAAATAGTAGAAAATAATTTGAGATATATATTTTAACATAAAAAACCCTCCAATGAGAAAGATTAAAACCTATGGGTAAACTCTGAATAATTTCACTATAATTAGAGAGTTTTCAAAATTCAATTAAATACCAAAACATGAATTGAAAATACAGCATAGAAAACCTTTTTGAAAATACACACCCTGATATTCCTTGTTCACCTCTCTGATAATCATCTCATGACAAAAAATCACCCTTTGGAGGTCAAAAAATAATATGTGATATCATTTAAGTACCTTACTATACATCCCAGTTTCTGTTTCTTGATGTTCCTTATGCCACAAAAACTATCTCCCATATATCTTCTTTATGAAATTCCTTTTTTTCTCTCCTCGTGCAGCACCCCTACTGGTCTCTTTTTATAAGGAAAGGAAACCCCAAAATATATGTGTGGAGCATCATTTAAAATATTTAAAAATAGATATAATGATAATATCTTAAAAAACTATTTTTGGGATAAATAAACATCACTACTAACATGTGATTCTAGAGGTAAATATTTAAATTGTATTATCTGATTTTATCTCTTATTTGAAACAAATCGTGGGATTAACCCTATAAAACTCAACCAAGGCTAAGTGATCATACCAAGATCCATTGGAGTCTATGATACAAGCTATAATAATATAATTTTTTGTAAAAATAATCCACTCGGACTATCCTTTAGTCTTGGGATGGTATGATGTTTTCAATCTCAGCAGAGTCTCTAAGGCCTTCTTTGTGCCCAGAAAAAACCACAATGTAAAACATGCATCTTTGTTAGTTAATAATCTCAAGAGAACTACTTTCAATCATATTATCTCATAGAAACATAGTAATCTTAACTCGTCTACTGAGTGAGTCTCATGGATCAGTAAGAAATAAGAAACTATAATCAAATGATTAAAAGTCACTCAAAAAACATAATGGATCATTAGGTTCCTAGTTTACCACATCACAAAGTCAATTGTGATGTCCCCCACTTCCAAAAGGGAATATGTAGTGGATGGAATAAACCACTATGATACTAGTGCTCAGAATTTATCCTCTATAAGGTAATTAATCAATAGATGAATCTATAAATTCTCCTCTTTGTCCCTAGACACCATAACTATCACATGAAGTTGTAGTATATCTTTATATCTCAAGGATATAATTCCCACCCAAAGTTATGTGTCTATCATTACTAATTTCCTAGTGGAATCATGTATTATTCCATGAACCAACCTCCTCGGACTATTAATTTGGTAATCTAACCCCATGGGTCTTTAGTGATACCTTATTTTCCTTCCCAGCACACCATAGACTATTACCCATTAAGGTCACTTATCATACTAATGATTATCCCCATAGGCTAAAACATGTTTTTTAAGGTTCTTTTTCCTTACTCACACATACTTAGGGAAACATCCCAAGATTCCACCCATAGTGACACTACCTCAAGTCAAGTATGCTTATCTATTTAGTTTTATTTAGATAGTGTCCCTAAAATAAAGGTATATCTTATTGAAATTATTTGTAACATTTTGTATTTTAACTCTTTAACATTGTAGGGTGTTACATTCACCCCCCCTAGAGAATGATTTCCTGGTATCCAAGAATTAGTTTTTTAGTAATTAAGGTGTAGTTTATGAGAGATATCCTGACTATCTCTCATTGTAGCGATCCTTGAGTCATCTTGGGTGTCTAGAAAATTCTATGTGAGGAATAAATTGATTTGATTCTAGTATTTATCAAAAAAATGATCTGAGTATTTTGAAATCCAATATATTTAAATTTGATCTGATTAAATTTATCTTCTAGTATCCCTATATTTAATTGATGATATGAATAAATATGATGATGTTTTCAAGTGTATTGTTTATGTTTTTTAGTACCATTACCCCAAGAAGACATTTTAATTAACCTAAATAGGGAGATGTTGATGATCCATAACAAGAAAACACTACAGTTTATCATAACCTCATTGAGATAGTGGTGTGAGTGGTCCATGCTCTCAAACATGTAGCTACACCCATTCATGTTTAGAATCTAGTAGTGGAAAATTAAAGTGATGAACCTATATACCATTCTCATAAGTTTCTTTGGAAGAAACAACTAGCATTAAATGTATCAAATGATCATTGTGAGGAAAAGTATTTATTGAAAAATATTTTTACTCTTTTTGAATTCTTGGAAATTCTATATGAAATAAAGGTGAAATGTTCCACCTTATAAGTTCTAACAACCTAGAAAGAGGTGTTGGGATTCAATGTTTATGGTGATCTAACATAATGTATTAGAGTGGAAATACTTTAGAGTTATTTTCTTGGAGCAATATTATCCAATGTAAATGGTTTTGGAAAAATATAAGGAACTTTCTTACCTTTAATAAGGATATAGAACCCTAACTTGGTGTGTATGCCTCTTTAATAAACTTATTCAGTATTCTCATAAGGTAGAGTCGAATGAGAAGATAAAGGCTCGAAGATTCAACATGGGTCCTCTATATAATAACTGATCTCATGATTTATTACTAAATCTCACCTATTATGTAGATTTAGTGGATAGATATTTTATTTTTAGGATTTATTTGGATGTAAGTTATGGTTGGTGGGAGTTCCTCCTACTCCTAGTAGCATTTTTGTTTGTTATATTAATGGAAAGAAGAAGCAAGATGAGTCTAGTGGTGGATCATGATAGAAGGAATCATCAATACCATCTATGGTTCCTGGAAGAGTCATATTGAATTTATTTCAATGTGGAAATATTAGACAATCAAAGTTTGTTTTCTTAGAGTAACAAAATATTTAGTGTTCATATGGTCACTTATGCCACTAATAGAAGTTATTTCATGTATTTTATGCATTATTTAGTGGCACAGGTTCAACATCACCTATGTTTACTATAGTATAGTCATATGATTCCTGGAATAAAGGGTTATATATATAGGGATTTTTAATGAAACTTATTCACATAGTGGATGAGTCTCTAGAGGAAGTTGATGTGGGTCTAGTAATAATTAAAGGTACCATCACTACAGGCTCATCTTTAGTGATTGCTCAATTTGATATTGGTGCATCTTATTCTTTAATATCAACTCACATTGTGAATTTTTTAAACCCTAATATAGATCTTATGTATTATGTGATGAATATTGGTATGACCCTTGAAACAATGTGAGAATAAGGTCAATGATTCCCATCATGTGCCTTCCCTTTATTATACATCGAACCCACTTGGGATTTTCTAGTTCTTAGTATGAAACCTTTGGATTTCATTCTTGATATGAATTGGTTAATTCCCCATAAATCTCATATTTACTATTATCATTATTTAATCTTATTAACTACCACTGATGGGGTCTTCTGGGTTTTATAGGTAGAATATGACTTAGGTTCGATTAAATCTAGACCACCTATTTTGGAGTTGGTAAGAGTGTTGATCTTCATATACTATTTACTGAGTTTCCCGATGTGTTTTTGTTTAACTTATATAGCTTCTACTAGAATGGTAGGTGTATTTTTCTGTTGACTTAGTACTATACATATTCTATCTGTATTCCCTATTATTGTATTTAACCCATGAAACTAAAGGTATTAAAAACATAGTTGTATGATTTATTATATAAAGGATTTATTCACCCAAGTGTGTCACCTTGGGTAGCTCCTATTATTTTTATAAAGATACTTAACCATTATGTTGATTGTGAAGTACTCAATCAGTTAATGGTAAAGGAAAATTATCCATTTTCATGAATTGATAATTTATTTTTTTGTTGAAAGTCATGATTTGATTCTCAAAGAATGATATTAGGGCGGGTTATCACCAGATTATAATCAAATAATCTGAAATTTTGAATACCACCTTACGGAGCAGGTATAGCCATTATGAGTACATATTTTATGTATTTTAGTCTAACTAATTATCTGCCTATTTTTATGGTGATGATGAATAGAATATTCTAGGAGTATCATTGTTTTTTCATTGTGGTGTTTTTGAATAACATCTTGGTTTACTATAAAATGTTTTAAGATTATGTGCATTATCTAAAATCAGTTATGAAAATTTTGAGGTAACACCAACATTATGAAAATCTATCAAAATGTAATTTTTTGATTCAAGAAGTGAATTTCATGGGATACATGGTCTCAAAACATGGAATTTCAATTGATCCTAATAATTTGAATAATATTATGACATAAGAAAAACCATGAAATATTTTTGGGATTCAGTACTTCTTGGGCGTAGTGGAGTTTTATCACTGGTTCCTCAATTATTTCACAAAGATGGATTCTCTAACGACCACTCTCACTCATAATGGAGTAATGTTATTATGGGATTTGAAATTTTGGAATTATTTTGATGAATTGAAACACCTTTAGACTTATGTAATAGTATAGACTCTTTCAGAGTCTTGGTAGGGCTATGTGGTCTTTTGTGAAGCATCTAATTTAGGTTTGCGAAACATGCTCATGTATGGTGATCAGATGGTGGCCTACGATTCTCAATATCTTAATTCACATGAGTTGAACTATTCCACTCAAGATATAAAACTTAGATATGTGATTTATACTCTTAAGAGTTGGTGGAATTAACTTTTAGATAAAGTCACCATTTTATTTTGATAAAAAACTTGAGTTATATATTCTTCCAATAATATTTGAATATTCATAAGAGGTGATGGTTGGAATACTTTAAATCCTTTGATTTTGAAATTACCTACACCCATTATAAGGGTAATTTTATTATTGATGGTTTGAGAGGGAAACTACCAACCCCTTCCATAAAATAATCATATAAAGAGTGGAATTTGATAGACCTATTTTCTCATATGCATATGGGAGTTCAAAAGGATGAGACAGATTTTGATCTAGCTAATGTACAGTTGACCTCCTATCTTCTCTATATGATTATTTAGGAGAAGTAACTAAATTATGATCTCTATGTAATTAGGGGGTCAGTTTATAGTGGGGATACCATTAGTGATTTTTTATTATCTTCTAAGGGTGTACTATGTTTCCAGATCCTATGTATTGTACCTCTAAGAGAGAGAAAATGTGTGTTGTGGTATTTTCATAGTTCCTAGTGGGAGGTACACCCTAGAACCATGAAGGTTTTCTATGATATATAGAGAAAATTATGGTGGATAGGTATGAGATGAGATATCATGTATTTTTTTCGTTATTATAATTATCAATAGGCCAAGAATGAGAACCAGAAACCTTTGGTTTTGCTTCATCCCCTTCTTGTGCCAACTTAGAAGTGGGATGAGATTTTGATGGAATTTGTATTTGGGTTTCTACATACCCCTTTAAGAAATAATATAATATGTGTAATGATCGATTGGATACCCAAATGAGATTACATTATCCCCATTATCATACAACCACTATTGAGGACTTGGGTGGTCTATTTATAGAAAAGATCATAAGATTCCATGGAGTTTTATATGTTATAGTCTCTGATTAGGATCCCTTATTCACTTCTCATTTTTAGAGAGGCTTATAGGAGGCAATAGGATTCTAGGTTAGACTAAGAACAACATATCATCTGTGGATGGATGGATCGATAGAACAATCTATACAGATCCTGGAAGACATCCTTCATGCATGTGTTCTTGATTTTGGTGGATATTAGGATAGCCACTTGGGATTGGTTAATTTTTCCTATAAAAATATTTACCAATCACCCATCAGGATAAAATCATTGATTCCTTGTATGGTTGACCATATAGATCTATATTTTTTTGTTCATATATTAGTGAAGATTCCTTGATTGGGCCTAATTTGGTCAAAGAAATGACGGAAATTTTCAATTGATTGTTAAAATATTACTAAAGACACAAAGCTAATATAAGTACTTTTTTATCATCTTTAATTCCATTTTGAGTTTCCAGTTGGTGACCAGCTGTTCCTGAGAGTTTCACCTCAGTTGGGTAATTGGAGGATTTTGAGATAGGGTAGGCTAGCACGAAGATATGTGGAACTATTTGAGGATATTAATAAGTTTGGAAAGGTGTCTTAACATTTGGATTTTCCACCTCAGTTGACATCTATTTATAAAATATTTCACTTATTGTAGCTCATAAAGTATCTATCTAACACATATCATGTTTTTAGCTGGGAGGAACTTGATGTGTAACCTAGTTTTTCCATGACTAAACAATAAGTTTGAATTGATGATTCTAAAATGATAGTCCTTCATGGGAGATATATACATTTGGTTTAAGTGAATTTTTAGCATTTTTATGATTCTAAGGATAAATGGGAGTGTAAGGCACTGATGAGAGAGTAGTAGCCTCATCTATTTGATATGGAGTCTCCTTGAAAGGATTTATAGGGGTAGAATGAATTTATGGTGGGGATATTATAGAATCATGTTACCATATTTCAAGTACTTTTATCCCTTTTTATCATTATTTTTTTCGATCTTATTTTGAATTATTTTTAGGTATTTTTTGAAATATTTGGGGCTTTATTACTGAGTGATCGGTTCGTGCACAATTAAGAAAAACTATCCGAGTTATCCTATAGAAATTGCGCACCATATGAGAGATTTTGGAGGGGGTGCACTATTAGGGAAAACTATGCATGTCAAACTAGGGAAACCATACACCATGTGATGAAGTTCTATAGGGGGTTCATGGTTAGTTCAAACTGTGTAGCCTCCCCCTCAAACCATACAGCATGGGACAGTAGGGAGTGAATGGTTGGTACATAGACTTCTAAACATGTGGCCAAATTGTGCACCCTTCTCTAGTGTTCTAGGATGGAGCACATGGTTAGCACATATTTTTCTAACAATGTGTCCAATCCATGTATCTCTCTCCAAAATACCAATAAGGGTTCATGGTTAGGCACAAATTTAGCAAAAACCATGTAACCTAACCTAGGAAACCGTGAAAATGGATTTTTAGCCCTCTAAAAATAATAATTAATGTCTCAAACCCCCTGTTACAAATTCTAAACACCTCCTAATAAAACTAAATTCTAAATTTTAAATTTTGGAGACTCTCTAGAGTGTATTTTTTATTCTTATGTCATTTTCTTATCATATCAAGGTGTTATTGGATGTGATTGATCCCTCTTCACAATTCCTTTTTTATCTTTCTCTCCTTCAAATCTCTATTATCAGTTCCTATTTTGGTTGTTTTCTATATTATGTGAAAAAAGGTAGGTGATTCCAAAAAGATATTCCCTATACATAAAACCTTGATTACATTCTTGATTTGAAATTTATTTTTCAATTGATCTCCTTAAATCGACAAGATTAGATGTTTGATTTAAAAGAGGTATGAATTTTTGGAAAAAGACCCTTTTTTAAAGGATTTAAAAATATTGGGTGGATTTTGAGAAAAGATGTCTTAAAATAAAAAATGATTTGATAAAATATTTTTACAGTGGTCCTTGAAAAAATGGAATTAAATGAAATGTGATTTTTAAAGGCATGAACTTTATGAAATCTTAAGATTGGTTTTCAAAATTGAAATAGCATGTTGAAACTTGGTATTAGGAATTTCAACTATAAGTGATGATTTGAATTGAAAAGAATGATTTTCACATGATGGATTTATTTGAAATAAATTTTTATCCTTAGTAGTTAGTGGATTATTGGGACAGTCATGTTATGACTCTAACTCCATATAAATGGATTGATGATGAAAACTCTAACTAAAAAATATTCAACATGACATTCTCTGATAAGTTGTTGACTGATTATACCCCAATAGCCTAATCCTTTGGTACATGAGCACACCTCAAGTAATGATGTATTTATTTGTTAGTTTGAGGATCCTAAATCCAAGAACTAATGAAACTAATGGAATATGACCATGTTTCTTTGTTTTGAATTGATTAATAAATTCCAATATTTTATTGAACTAATTTATTCATTCCCTTTCCCTTTTATGAAAATATTCATTTAAGCCTATTTTTATTTTCATTGCATCTACATGATTTGAAATATTACTTGAATTATAATGTCAAAATGATCTATTATACATTATTTAATTTAAAATTAATGATTAAATGGTTTATTTATTTTGGAATTTCTTATGGAACATTTGTTAAAATCCTACTATGATTTTTTTCTAACACCCCACCATTACGTTTAGGTTTTTTTAGATTATTTTATGCCAAGTATAGGAAAAAAAGAAAGGTTCCACATGGAGATGGTTAGTGTGATTTCCTAGAAGGCCCTTGGGAATATAGTGATGATAAGTAGAGTTTTGACCCACTCATTACCCAGAGATTCTGGGTCTTGATCTTGATGGTTTTTGTATCATTTATGGGATGATATACCATATAATTCATATCTATATTATTTTGGTATGTTTCCCCACGATTATTGTTATAATAACATCTATTCATTGATATATCTTCCATTATTCTTTATTGGTTTTTTATTATTAGGGTGAAATCATTCCCGATGGATTTTTGGTGATTCTAATATTTTAGTCACCAACCTATGGGGATCAAGATTTCCCTTTGATCCATGTTAGTTTCTACTCAAGTATCGGTGTACCATGATATCCAGGTTGGTTCATGAAATTTCATAACTATCCCATGTTAAATGATCACATCATTTCCATCTAAGTAAAACCTAGGTAAAGGGTCACAACCAACAAGCAGTTCCATTATCACAGAACACATATGGTCAGATTGTCAACCTGCCTTTAATAGTTCTACAAGAGAAGATATGATCACCAAAGTGAAACATGTCATTGATCCTACAACCTCATAAGTATACATCCTCTATTTATAAAACTAACTTATAAGGTGAATGATTTCATATAAAGTTAATTTACCATTATCTTGAGCTACCTACATCTTATAGTTGTGAGTATCTTCAACAACGCTACCCTTACCTAATGCTTAGACCATCTCGAAGTTGAATGTTTATAGGAACTCTACTCAAAACCTCTATCTCATATTCATATCTTGATGTGTGTGGATATAGAAGAGAAACCTGTTATCTTTATATCTAGTAAACCCTTAACTCAAGAGATAATGTCTGTTACACTTCATAGCATGGACCATGGCTGCTAACACCAAGTTGTGGGTGGGAAAACTATGCTTATGGGATTTAAACTTGTGTGACCCATAATATACTTATTTATCCCTATATGTGATTACTACTCCCAAACCAAATCTTGATAAATTTAATCAGACGGTATAAAAAATCCATGGATTAGAAATTTTTAGACTATACCTATAGTTAACCTCCTATTATGCTCAAGAAAAGCTTCTTCACACTGGTCCAACCATTGGAACTTCAATCCATTATTCATCAATTCTGTTATATGTCATGATAATCGGGAGAATTATTAGATATAAAATAAGAATTATCATATTATACCTAGATATTGGCCTCAAATACAACCTGGGGATGTGTCAAGTATATAACTACCTCAACCTTCTCAGGGTCTATGGATATACCTGTCTCCGACACCTCATTGCCTAAGAACTTAATCTCATGAATAAAAAAGTTTTATTTCAACAACTTAGCACAAATACAATGTTCTCAAAGATTACTCATGAGTATCTCAAGATTTTTGGAATGCTACTCTGGGGTAGGTGAGTATATGTGGATTTCATCAATGAGCACCATGATTAAATAGTCAAGATATGGGTGGAAGATTTTATTCTGGAGATCCGTAAACATTGTCGGTGCATTTGTCAGTCCAAACAACATCACAATGTTGTCATATATACCATACCATATCTAAAACGTCATCTTTAGGATTTCTTCATCCCTAACCCATAGCTAGTGATATAATGATCAATGATCAATCTTAGAGAAAAATCAAACTCCCCATAACTGGTCAAAAAGATAATCAGTCCTAGGATTTGGGTATCTATTTTTTATTATCACATGATTAATTTTCTGTTAATCTATATAGAGTTAAATAAAACCATATTCCATCTTAAAGAATAAGGAACGTGAACCCTAAGGTGCAGTATTCGGCCTAATGAATCCCTTATTGTCCATTTCCTTAAACTTACAATTGATATCCTTCATCTCTATGGGTTCCATATGATAAGGGGGTATTGAAATGTGTTGTACACCTAGAATAATATCTATCGTAAATTCAACTCTTCTATCATGGGAATTCCTATGAATTACTCTAGAGATACATCCTGATAGTGAACCAAAACTAGAGGAAAGAAAGTGGGGTCCTCCATTTATTATGGACGAATGGTCAAACCCAAAATTTGTTCCATGTTCATACTATGCTGACTCATATCAGGACCAACTATTTCGGCTACAAGTTCTCATTCACCAACCATCATGTGCCTCTATTACTTGGGTGAACTAAATGATACCCATATCCAATAGAAATCAATATGAGCTCAGAATTTGGTCATCCAATCCATGTCATGGATCTAATAAAATTTTACCATCTCTAGAATCATGAGGTACCACTAATCTCTATTACCAGAATTTATTATGGGAAACTATGGAATCTCTTTTGACGGTCCACTTTTGTACCCAAAAGTGTATTGAGGTAAATTAACTTAAAAGAAAACATGACTGGTGAGTCGTTCCAAGTAACAAATTGTGGATATATGAAGGAATGGTTAGTACCAATATCAAATTATGTGGTATATAATATATAAGTGATGAAGACCATACCTTGAATAGTATATGGTCCCTCACCACTATCTAATGTATTATGATCCACTACATTAATACAATATTCCTTAAATATATGACTCTATCCTTGATACATGATAAAAGTATGAGATTGAGTCATTTGAGCTTCTTTATAAGGACCCTAGTTGGATCCCATGGTCATAGATCAAATTTTTTATACACCCTTGAAGATCCTCAGCCTCGATGCTTTGGAGAAAAACTATGGAAGATTCCCCATCACAACACACTATTGACATGAACTCTGAGATTCAATACAAAGATTGTAATAATGACTGACCATCCCATAGTTAAATCACTATGTAACTCCTCTTTAGGGGTATGAAGAAGTAGTACTCTGATCCACCTACATACTACCACCCTACTATGTGTCTCGGGTCTTCATCTTCCTACGACCTGAATCGAAACTCTCCAAAATAGTTGGAGTTCCACCTGCCTGAGTAATGAAGGGTGGAGGAAAACCAACTAATCGATCCTACTCCATAACATTCTTGATATTCATGGACCAATATAGAACCTTTGAGTTTGTTTCTAGGTTGAAAATATGAGCCTTTCATCTAATTTTGGAATGAATTTCGATCTCAAACATCCTAGGAATATTTTACTCACTTCCATTTAAGGGAGAAGTAATAAAAATATGTTTAGTGAAATGATCAAATTATGTGGATACCATCATGGACCCCTACTATAGCTTAATGAAATCATGATATTTATCTAGATGAATTGTATCATGAATGAATTCCCTAATGAATATGTTCTTTAAAGTCTCATACATGAGAAACTCACACCTCCCAGCATATCCCATCACACTCCACCATCTCCTGGTGGGTCCTTATAGTCTGAATACTATTAGATTCACCTTTTGGTCCTCATGAATCTATATGATGTCAAAGAAACACTAAATAATATCAATCTAGTCTTATTCATCCTTCATTCCTCTAATTCCATGAAAGATTATTGGATATTAGAGATTTAATTCTATGGTGTGGTTGACTATGGACCTTGGTGCCCCTCCTCCCTAGGTAGGAACAAGTGTAAGGAATCATGGATAAGGTGGGACCAATTCCTAAACCACTAGAGTAAGTGTGCGATCATGCTCCACTATACCCTCCTATATAGTATGTGGTGGAAAAATATATTCATCCTTAGCAATAGTACCCCTACCCATGTCATCTAGTTTTCCCATTAGTATCCTTCAGAGAAACATCTTCAAAAATATAAAGGAATTTTTTTGAAAAAGAACATATTCATTAGGATAAACCATAATCAAACTAAGGTATCACATGAGGTTCACCTAGAAGTATAACCATATCCTAAGGAATATCACTCCTAGAACTATCCATTATATCAATATATACACATTAGTCACAATCATATATAAATTAATATAACATAACATCATGATCAGGTTCAACTAATTAATTCCAATATAGATATATCAAAAAAACATGGAAAATATATATATCACACAATAGATAACACAATTATATCCTAGAAAAATATCTCAAATATAGGAATTAAATTAATGAACTACTATACAAAATAATAATATGTATATATATAGATGGTGATATTATGTTTCTAGTCATGATTCATGAATGAACCCAAGATCCCATAAAATAGTAATAGAAATCCCATAAATTGAAACTCAGATGTCTGTAACACATGAGCTATCTAGGCACTTGGAATCTCCCATATTGGAGTCCCATGCATTTATATCTTTTCAACCATGTCTTATGTTAGTCAAAAAAAAGAATAAAATTGTTCTCTAATACCATTTTGTGACACCCTATCCCAAACTGCCAAGTCCAAGTTGGAGAGTACCAAGACCTCATGCATTCTTCCCCATACATGAGAGGCTACATACTAGAAGTTAGGGTATAGATATTATTGATAAGGAGACTATATCCACAGTATAATGTCATCTTATTACAAAATAAATACAATAGAGAAATAATATAATAATTATAGTAAACATGTAGAAACTATATATATAGAACCCCTGTCATACAAATAAGGAAACATGGCTCCAAATAAAGAAATCCAAACCAAATTATAAGTCCAATCTAGTAAATAACATCTTATTACTATTCCTAAATCCATGCACCTTGTCTCAACTATCTTACATGGGCCCCATTCACTTGTCCAGGCCCCTATACATGTTGTCTGCATGTGTATCAAAATACATGTATAGGTTGTGAGTAATAAAACCTAGTAAGACACAACAAATCATTCATTAGCAAGTATGAACATGTATAATAGGTGTATTATATGGTAATAAAAAATGTGAAAAAACACAATAATCATAAAATCACATGTTGAGTTGTTATGCACTAACCAAGCTGTTATAAACCCCATTTCATACATGTTTTAGGTCCATGATGAAAATATGATGAAGGTTCCTTATAAAGGATAAATAACTAGCCATAAGAATAGAGACATGTCTCTAAATATACTCAAGGTATCCAGATGATCATGTTACTCAGTATCCTCAAGGAATCCAGTTCTATCAAATTCCTCAGTATCCTCAAGGCGTCGAGTATCAACTGGACCACCAGGCTATCATGCTCCTACCCCATGTATGGGTCCATCATCATCTTCATCACATGTCATGAAAACTCCACTTATAAGGATAAACTTAAAAATATGGTCCACCTATCACGAATACCAAGAACCAACCACCACATCTAGTATAACACACAACTAGGATAACCAAGATAAAATAAGCATAGCATAATATCATGAGAAATATAGTAGCATCATATCAAAACATTCCATCATTACCATGCATGGTAATAAGATAATATAAGAATTATCTTGAAAACATGGATCATTTATTGGTATCACTACAAAACACCCACCCACAAGAAAGTAACATCAATAAAAAACATAAACCATGCCAAAAAAATGAATTATACCATTTGAAAAAGTCTATATGAGAGTCCCTAATGGTTTGAAACTTTTTACCTCCATGTTTATGATGACTAATTCCAAGGATCATCAAGGAATCAAATAACAAACACATTAAACACACATGGAGAATGGAATAGAAATAAAGGGTGTCTAAATTAGATTCTTGTTCATTATTAAATAAGGTTAAAATGGGGACTTAATAGAATTAATTATCAAGATATTAATTCTATAATCAAATACCTTAAGTATTCCATAAAAGAAATAAAATGCGAGGTATATCGAAGTAAGGATAACTAATTCACAAAATCTATTTTTGAATGATGAATGAATAGAGAATATATTGTCAATTCTAGAAGTGATCCTTGGGTTTATCCCATAATATTCGATCCAAAATGATCATTCTATGAAACATTCTTGGAAATGAAAAACGCTCTTTAGAATTCTAGCTCTGGTCAAGGGGGTCTTCATTGACACTTCGAATCCTCCACAAATCTACAAATGAATCATTAATGAATTAAGGACCCATCATCAATCCTTCATAAAGAAGAGTTATATGGATATGATTCAATAAATCTTACCCATAGAATTCTCATATTCATTGTTATATCTTGATTTGATTAAGGAACGACATCAAATTTCTAGATACTCTGCCATTATATAATGAAATGGAGAAATCATCATCGAATCATCATAAAAATGAATATCCATTATATATAAATGCTCATATCACATGAAGAATGAATAATTTGACATGTATCTAAGAATAAATCATTTATTAAGAATTTATGGATCATTTCAATGAGGGAGAACCAAGGGGAGATAAATGGGTGTGAAGATATTAAAGAGCGGAACTTTTAAATTCAAGTTATGGACATGGAGTTCAGATTTTAGAGTAAAAAGGTGTCAACATCATTTTTCATTAAAATAACATGGGTTGAATCAATTAAACCCTCTAACTGGCTGCACTAGTGACTCTTTGGACCTCACTGATGAACCTATGGAACCACTGGCTAGCCATTAATAGGCCATTGGTTGGCCAGTTTTCTAGGAAAAAATCCTTGAATTCTTCATTGGACACTAGAATGTTGATGGTTCAGCTATAGCCGAAATAACTAATAGACCCCACTTTCTAGACATTGGGCTCTACTAGTGATTCAATGTCAATTTTATAGTTACCCCAAAGTCAACGCCGCCAATAAACTCAAACCACCAAATCCCAAATCATTAACCTACATAATTCATCTTCTTAATCAACCATATTAGAGAAGAAAAAAGGGTAAATGAATTTTTATAGACTCAAAATATCTCATACATTGAAATAAAATGATATTGTTAAAATCTTGAGTTGGATTTATTATATATAAATTAAGTATTATTTATACATTAGAGAACATGAATTAAGTTATAACATACTTTTTATCATCATATTTTATAGGCTGGATAGTGGGTTCTACTGGTGAGTCAATGGATATTTTCTAGCCACCCTATGATAGAGAACTTCAATAAACTCCAACCAAAAATTCCTTGATCCTTAACCTATAGAAGTCATCCTCTTAATCAACCATATCATAGAATAACAAAAGAGGAAATGAAATTTTTTAACTCAAAATATCTCATGCATTGAAATAAAATGAGAATGTTAAAATCATGAGTTGGATTAATTATATATAAATTAAGTATTATTTATAAATTATAGAACATGAATTATGTTATAATATAATTTTTATTATCATATTTTCGCATATTATTATTTCAATATTTTTCCATGAAGGTGGTGGTGAAAAAAACATGGGTGAAGTTTTTATTTTTAAAAATATTAATGGAGGATAATTTATGGATATTACATTAATATAATAAAAATTAAGTATATAAATGGTATTTATGTTTTTATAACAACATGTATAGGAGATATGTGAGGTGTCATAATAAGTAATTAATTTAAAAGACTTCAGTTGAGAGTATTACTACTTCCTTTGAATGTAACTCCTACACAACCCCTTATGGATCCTTTGAATGGTCTTGTATAAGAATAGAAGTCCTTATATTATGGGAGGATGGTTTGGGAGTTATTTGGATAGATATTTGGAAATTTAAGAAACATAGATTTTTGTAGAAGAGGGATGGTGAAGGGTGGTATTTGAAAGGGAATGAGAGGGGTGTTTTGAATATAATACTCATTAGATTATTATTATTTTTTCTCAAGATATAAAATAGTGATGATTATTATGAATATCTATATAAATGTTTTAATTTGAGTTCAATATAATGGTTAATTACATCTTCCCGTATGAAATTAATCATGTATTTACAAATAATGTAGAATCCAATATTTTTTTTATTTCACTATTCATCAAAAATTCAAATATTTTAGAAAAATACAAAAGATTAACTATAAGATAATTTTATTATGATGATTCTAAAAATTATATAAATTTTTTCAAAATTAAATGATACATTTTTTAAATTTAACTTTTAAATAAAATTAATATTTATTAAAAAATAGTATTTTTTTACAAAACCATTCTTGTGACCCATTGAAAAATTACACGGGACCTAATAAAATTATATTACCATTTTTATATAAATAATTATTTTACTATTCCAATGGTCAATCTACTATTCAAATAGTCAATATGCATATAACGACCCATAATTTACATACATTGTTATTACATAAAAATTGAAGCACACTTATTACAACATATAACAAAACCATGAAAGGACCATATAGGTATAGTGTCTTTAGAAACTGGAAAGCATAAACAACTGGTTCATAAAGCATCTACTTTGCCTCCCATTTATTTCATCATATCTAGAGTCCCTTTTTGGCATATTCTACATAATAACCTTCTTCCTGACCTGGGGAAATAAAACATACAAAAGGGTGGGATCAAATACTCAGTAAGGGTAAACAAAAGAAATATCAATCACATAATATACATAAGAGCATAACTTTTGGAAATATTAACCTGCAAAAGATATCATAATTTCATAACATGGGATAAATCATAGTATTGAAATGTAATCCCAATAATCATAACTTAAAACATGAAAATTTGTTTCATACACACATAATCATAGAGAACCATTTATTATTAGTCAAGAATCATTTCCAAGACTATCTTAGTGGACAAAGTCCATTTCTGAACCGAGTTCACTCCTCATTTTAGTCCTGTTTCACTAAACCGGTTTAACCTGCCATTCCAGCCATGTCTATCTCATGAGATATAAAATCTTTACCCAATGCATTGGAGGGAGATATAGGTCCCACCCATCTCATAATGAAACCATTCTTATGTGTGCCACAAAAATCATAAATCAAACATCATTGCATAACCCATGTAATAAAAATGGAATTCTTAAACATCGTGACATCATAAAACAATTCATATAAGATAAATGAATTCATAAAAATAATTCCATCACAACATAATCAAATCAATGTAATGATAGGGATAGAATCAGAACCCTATATTATCTTATATGGAAAATAATTTTGATAAAACACTTGAACTTCATTCTTGAGGAAAATATCCTTTCTACTTCAAAAACATTTTTCCTTTCTTAACATGTCATACAATTTTAAACTAAAAGAATTTAATTAAAAATAAACATGAAAACTTGTAAAGGAAGCTTCTTGGAAATAATGTTTTAAAAATCCATTCATGCTGTATAAGTTAAAAAAACATTCTTCTTGTACTTTTGTCGGAAAAGTCAAAAAATACCTCATATGAAAAATGACAAAAGATTCCTTTCATATATTTTACTAAAAACTCACTGAAGTGTAAAATTGGATTTAAAAAATTTTAGGTGGATGGAAATAATATTACATATTGAGGAAACATGGATGTGGATGATAAAATACACCCTAGTAAATGCCAAAGTATAAACAATCTCGGATAAAAATGAGATTGTGATATTTCCCTTACCTTAGGTCCGATATGCTTTGTACGTATCTGAACCTCCTGTATAATGATTTAAATAATGTTATTGACTTATTCCATAATCATACTCATTGTTATGATATCACATATGGTCATATTCTTAGCTTCTTATTAGTAATATTTCATTACAACTTGTTATTCGGGTGTTTATTACTTTTTGTTCTTATGCGTGTTTTGTTGAATAAATTATTATTCTTCTCTTTAGGTTATAGATACCTCATTTACAGAATGTTATTAGTGTAATATATATCATATTAATTCATTCAATTCATTTATATAATCATTATGCAATGAAGATCATGTAGAACGAGTCGCATCACATCGTGGAGACAGTATTCCGTACGTACGCACGAGTGATGATATCGTTCCCACGATCATGGAATTGTATTGGAGCGTGTGTATACTATTTCAGAATCAATATCACTTTACAATAATCATATATAGTCATTATTTACACCATTATACCCATCCAAGTAAGGTGGTGGTGGAAAATAGATTACACCACAGCATGGAGACGGTATTCCGTACGTACGCACGCGCGGTGATTTCATTTTTCGTAGGATGGATAGATAGTGAAATAGGTTTGTTTCATACTTATAATAACATATCATTATATGAGTGATACTTATGTTATTACTTCATAATGAAACAACTAAAGAATAAGAAGTGGAAGAAGAAATAAAGATGAAAGAATCGGTAACGGACATTACCTCTTCTTTGAAGTGCTTCTTTGAGACCTCCTTTTAGGGCACTAAAATTGGTCTTTGAAGAAGACCAGGACCTCTAGGATGTCTCTAGGGAAGTGGAGAGGAAAAATTGTCAGGGGTTGGCCGAGCTTGAAGGCTCAAATTGGTGTGAGGAATAGAGGGAGGAGGTGCCCTTTTATAAGGGAGGAGAGGGGCACCTTTGGAATAACAAAAAATATTATTTTATTATAAAGCCAAATTCGGTTTTAAATAGCTCCAAATTGATTTATTTCGAAGATTAGGTGGGGATGGGTCGAAATCCTCTCATCCAATATAATTTAGACAAGTTTAGGTTCCTATTTTGACCTTATAATTTAGATTTAACATTAAGTTAAATAATTTTACTTTTACCGTGTCTTCTTGTGTTCTTACACTATAAGGTTAATAAACTTACTATAACAATCCAAACGAACTCCAAGTTGTTTATTATTAATATATATAACCTTATCTAAGTCATTTGGCCTAACATTATATTTTTAGGAATAAAATAACAATTAATAATATAATATTTTTTTAAAAAACTATTTTATGTCAATTTTGACACTATTTAGTAATTGATTTTTTGTGAAAATCATAACAGAATGATTAGTTCGAACAAAGTTAATTAAATCAATAATAACATGTCATATTAACCTATAAAATTAGTGGAATTCATAAAAAGTCTCAAATTACATTTATTTGGGTATTTATAACATCAATTATGTCAATATTTCATTAATAAGATAATTACTGCATCATCTTTGTGTCATAAATAAATTAAATTATTTAATGTCTAAAAATTATAAATAAAATACCATTATGTAGGAAAGATTTTTATATTTATAATTAATATTTATAGTCGAATTTATCTTATATATAACCTTATATTAAAAATTATTTACTTATTAAACTTTGATTTTAACTATTTTAACCCTTCTTTAAATAAATTAATAATAAATGTCCTAATCTAATCCAAGTGGGCCTAAATGGTCATATTTTATTCCTAAGTTTGTTTTTGGTCAAATTACACTTATCCAATAGAATTAGGACATGTGTTAGGGTAATAATAATATCATTTTTACCCCTAATTACCCTATTTACTTTTAACCGTGGTAAATAAAAGTAAAAAGTTACTATTCACCAAAAATTATTTTCATCTCATTGAACCACATTTTACTTACTGACATCAACCGTGTCTCTCGGATTTTTGAAATTCCACTCACAGAAGTGGTAAAATTAAGTTTTATGAAAAATTCAGTTTTTTAACTACCACTTAGTGGTTTCACTATTCATCAAAAATTGAAAGTTTTCATAAAAATACCAAAATTTTAACCTAAGATAATTTCTATATTCCGAATCCAAAAATGAAGTCCATTTTGAAAAATAAAATTTATAAAATTTCAAAAATTGGTTATTACTATTCATAACGGCTAGTTTTAATAATATTTTATTAGCATATCATTGTTTAGTGAAACTCGGTATTGCGTACGATGCAAGCTATCGAGGAAGGTCGCGATTTCGTGTAAAGAAAGTCAAGTAAGTGTTTTGTGTAGAAAAATATTCCTTTGATGATTTATATAACATAAAAGTCTCGGGTGTTACATTCTACCCCCCTTAAAATGAATTTCACCCTCGAAATTCGTCACTTTGTAACAAACAGATGAGGATACCTCTCCCTCATCATATCCTCAAGCTCCCATGTAGCTTCTTCTAATTGGTGGTTCCTCCATAAAACTTTCACCAATCGAGTGGTCTTGTTTCGTAGGAATTTTTCGCTATGATCCAGAATCTCTAACGGCTGTTCTTCATAAGAAAGATCCTGCTCCAGCGGTACAACTTCTGAGCTGAGTACATGTGAAGGATCAGGTATGTACTTTCTCAGGAGAGATACATGGAACACATCGTGAACTTGAGAGAGATTCGGTGGAAGCGCCAATCGGTAAGCTACCTTCCCAACATGATCCAGTATTTCGAAAGGACCGATATATCTAGGGCTCAACTTCCCCCTTCTTTCCAAATCTCATGACCCTCTTCCAGGGAGATATTTGTAAGAACACTTTATCACCTACTTCAAACTCTAGGTCTTTTCTTCGGTTGTCGGCATAACTTTTCTGTCGACTATGAGCTTCTCTTATGTTTTGTTGAATAGATCTAACCTTTTCTGCCATTTCATCAATGAGATCGGGTCCTAATAGCTTTCTTTCCCCAACTTCATCCCAGCAAGTTGGAGTCCTGCATTTCTTTCCATAGAGAGCTTCATAAGGAGCCATCTGAATACTGGAGTGAAAGCTATTATTATAAGAAAATTCCACCAAAGGTAGGTGTTGATCCCAACCACCTTTGAAATCCATAGAGCAAGCTCTCAACATATCTTCTAGAGTTTGTATTGTTCTCTCAGACTGACCGTCTGTCTGAGGATGATAAGCAGTGCTGAAACTCAACTCTGTATCCAGAGTATGCTGAAGACTTCACCAGAACTTCGAGGTAAATCTCGGATCCCGATCAGATATAATAGAAAGTGGTACTCCATGCAATCTTACCACTTCCTTTACATATATCCTGGCAAGCTGTTCCAGAGAGAAATCCTCTCTAATAGCAATGAAGTGTGCAGACTTTGTAAGACGATCAACTATGACCCAGATAGCATTATTTCCTTTGGATGTTTTAGGAAGTCCTATGACAAAGTCCATAGTTATTTTTTCCAATTTCCATTCGGGTATGGGTAATGGTTGTAATATCCCCTTAGACTTCTGTCTCTCAGCTTTAACTTGTTGACAAACCAAGCATTGAGAGACATATTCAACAACATCTCTTTTCATGCCATCCCACCAGAAGTACTCTTTTAGGTCCCTATACATCTTCGTGCTTCCAGGATGAATAGAGAATGAATAACTATGAGCCTCATCCAGCAGCTCCTTTAATTCGGGTATGGGAGGAACACAAACCCGATTTCTGAACTTTATTATCCCATCACAATCAAGGTTTAATTCAGGAACATTTCTCACCTTCTTTTGTAACTCGACATCTTCTTTCTGTGCCTCTTTAATCTTCACATGTATAGATGGTTGAACATTCATTTGAGAAAGATACGATTTTTCCCCTTTCATTATAATTCCAAGATCCATCCTTTGTAAATCCATAAATATTGGATCTTTTGTGATCCTCATCATGGATAAACTAGCATGGTCTTGTCGACTTAATGCATCTGCCACCTTGTTTGCTTTCCCAGGGTGGTATTGAATTGAGCAGTCGTAATCCTTAATCATCTCCAACCATCTTCTTTGGCGCATATTCATCTCCTTTTGTGTGAAAATATACTTTAAACTTTTCTGATCAGTATAAATATCACACCTCTCACCATAAAGGTAATGCCTCCAAATCTTTAATGCAAAGATTACCGCAGCTAACTCCAAATCATGAGTTGGGTAATTTTACTCATGTATTTTCAACTGTCGTGAGGCATAAGCTATCACCATATCATTTTTCATAAGAACACACCCCAAACCCTTCTTGGATGCATCACTATAGATCACAAACCTTTCTCCACTACAAGGCAGTGTGAGCACAGGTGCACTGGATAACCTTCTTTTCAACTCCTTGAAATTCTCTTCACATTCCTCCGTCCAAACAAACTTAACTCCTTTCCGAGTCAACTTGGTGAGTGGATTAGATAATCGTGAAAAATCTTTCACAAAACGTCGATAATATCCAGCCAAACCAAGAAAACTTCGGATCTCAGTTACTGTTGTTGGTCTCGACCATCTTTCGATAACCTCTGTTTTTTCTGGATCCACAGATATCCCCTCTTTTGAGATTATGTGACCCAAAAATGAAACTTTTTGAAGCCAAAATTCACAATTGCTAAATTTGGAATAAAGATTCTCCTTTCTTAGGGTCTTCAATATAATTCTCAAGTGATATTCATGTTCTTACTTGCTCTTTTAATAGACAAGAATATCGTCTATAAAGACTACCACAAACTGATCAAGATAGTCTCTAAAGACTCTATTCATTAGATCCATGAAGATAGAAGGGGCATTAGTAATACCAAATGGCATCACTATAAATTCATAGTGTCCATACCTTGTACGGAAAGCCGTCTTTGGTATATCCTCCCTTTTGACCCTTAATTGATGATACCCTGAACGAAGATCAATCTTGGAAAAGTATTGAGCTCCGCGTAGTTGGTCAAATAGGTCATCAATGCGTGGGAGAGGATATTTGTTCTTGATAGTGATCTTTTTAAGTTCTTGATAATCAATGCAGAGTCTCATTGATCCATCTTTCTTCTTAACAAACAGAACAGGTGCTCCTCAAGGTGACGCACTAGGGCGTATAAACCCCTTATCAAGATTCTCTTGGAGTTGCTTCTTCAATTCCTACAACTCAATTGGGGCCATTCTATAAGGTTTCTTTGAAATAGGCAAAGCATCCGGTACGAGTTCTATTGAAAACTCAACTTCACGATTCGGTGGAAGAGCTGGTAATTCCTCCAGAAAGACATCATCAAACTCCCGTACAATGGGAATATTCTTAATCATGAGTTTCTCATCAACCATTTGAGATAAATAACCTTCATTTAGTGGAATCAATACCCATAAAATGGAAGAAATTTCCACTGGAAGGTTATGTTCATCCTTGCATCGATAGACGATCATAGATTGATCTGGAATATGAAATGTGACTTCCCTTCTTTGGAAATTGATATGAGCTCCATGTAGAGAAAGCCAATCCATGCTAAGAATCACATCAAATTCTACTATAGGAAGGATCACAAGATTTGCAGGAAGCACTTTCCCACAAACTTCAATCGGAGAAGAATTATAAACTTTTGATGCGACTGTTGTGCCATGAGGGGTTGTCACAGCTAACTCAACATCTAACTGTTGAGGTAATACGGTGATATCCTTAGAAAATTCTTCAGAAATAAAGGAGTGGGTGGATCCAGAATCAAATAAAACATTTTCTACTTTAGAGTGGATGGTAAGTGTACCTTTCACCACATCGTTATCGTACTTCACATCACTGATAGAAATTTCATGTGACTTTCCTTTGTCTTTAGCCTTAAGATTTTGTTGACGTTGACCATCATCATCAACCCTTGGATTTGGGCATTGATTGGCATAATGCCCCATCTCCTTGCACTTGAAACATTGAAGTGTAGTAGGGTCATTCTGTGTATCCCTTCCTTTGTTTCCATCATTAGACATCTTCTTCCCATCATTGCGGTATTCAAATGCCCGATGACCTTCCTTTCCACATTTGAAACATTTACTTGTCCCTTTAAGACAACTCCCTCCATGTTTCTTTCCACACTTTGATCATAAGGGAAAGCTCATCTTCTTTTCAGTGTGCTCTTTATATTTTCCTTTGAATTCCATTTTCCTCTTATTATCAAACCCATATGAATGATGGGTTATTCCAATCTCCATCTCGACTTTGAGAGCACATCGAAAGATTTCCTCGTAGCTATTGAAGTCCCTTATGGATAACTCCCTTTGAAGACATGGTTTTAAGCCACTAAAGAATTGATAGATTTTACTCTCAGGTTGGATAATAATACCAGAAGCGTACCTTGAAAGTCTTGTAAAATTTTCTTCATAAGTACCAACAGATTCATCATCCTTTTGCTTCAGTTCAAGAAACTCTTTCTCCATCTTTGTTCGGAGAATACGAGGGAAGTACTTATTGAAAAATAAGTTCTTGAACTCGTCCCATTCCATGGACTCAATTTTATCCCTTTGCCTCGTATTCTTAATAAGATTCCACCATTGATCAGCATCTCCTTCCAAACGATACACTGCTAGGATGAATTTATCATGTTCAGAACATTGAAGAACTGAAAATATCTTTTCAGTAGTACTAATCCATTATTCAGCAACTAATGGATCAGTAGACCCGCTGAAAGAAGGTGGATGCTTCCTCATGAAGGATTCAACAGAATGTTGCTCCTTCCTTTGCTCGTTTGGAAGTCCTTCATGATTCATAGCTTGAGAAAGTTGTGTGAGCATGGCTACAAGATTTTTCATTCCAGCTCCCATAACGTTTGGTTGCTCTAGGGGACAATCATTGCATTGCCCGTCGCATTCCGAATTAACATGGTTCCTTCAGGTTCCATCCATTGACTAAAACCAAGAATAATAGTGTGAGAAACACTAATTATAATAGGAAAACCACATAATAAAGAATAAAACTTCACACTTAAGGTCTTATCCTAGGTTATTCATGGTAATTTCTAAAACACTAATATTGTGTTCTATGCTTAGAATTATCCTTAGGGTTCTTACTAAGGCTTTCACATCCTAGTTTCCAAAGGTTGACTATACCTTTCCCCTGATACCAACTATAACGACCCATACTTTACATACATTGTTATTACTTCAAAATTGAAGCACACTTATTACAACATATAACAAAACCATGAAAGGACTGTATAGGTATAGTGTCTTTAGAAACTTGAAAGCATAAACAACTGGTTCATAAAGCATCTACTTTGCCTCCCATTTATTTCATCATATCTAGAGTCCCTTTTTGGCATATTCTACTTAATAACCTTCTTCCTGACCTGGGGAAATAAAACATACAAAAGGCTGAGCTCAAATGCTCAGTAAGGGTAAACAAAATAAATATCAATCACATAATATACATAAGATCATAACTTTTGGAAATCTTAACCTGTAAAAGAAATCATAATTTCATAACATGGGATAAATCATAGTAGTGAAATGTAATCCCAATAATCATAACTTAAAACATGAAACTTTGTGGCATACACACATAATCATAGAGAATCATTTCTTATTAGTCAAGACTCATTTCCAAGACTATCTTAGTGGACAAAGTCCATTTCTGAACCGAGTTCACTCCTCATTTCAGTCCTGTTTCACTGAACCGGTTTAACCTACCTTTCCAGCCATGTCTATCTCATGAGATATAAAATCTTTACCCAATGCATTGGAGGGAGATATAGGTCCCACCCATCTCATAATGAAACCATTCTTATGTGTGCCACAAAAATCATAAATCATACATCATTGCATAACCCATGTAATAAAAATGGAATTCTTAAACATCGTGACATCATAAAACAATTCATATAAGATAAATGAATTCATAAAAATAATTCCATCACAACATAATCAAATCAATGTAATTATAGGGATAGAATCATAACCCTATATTATCTTAGATGGAAAATAATTTTGATAAAACACTTGAACTCCATTCTTGAGGAAAATATCCTTTCTACTTCAAAAACATTTTTCCTTTCTTAACATGTCATACAATTTTAAACTAAAAGAAGTTGATTAAAAATAAAATTGAAAACTTGTAAAGGAAGCTTCTTGGAAATAATGTTTTAAAAATTCATTCATTCCATATAAGTTAAAAAAACATTTTTCTCGTACTTTTGTCGGAAAAGTCAAAAAGTACCTCGTATGAAAAACGACAAAAGATTCCTTTCATATCTTTTACTAAAAACTCACTGAAGGGTAAAATTTGATTTAAACAATTTTAGGTGGATGGAAATAATATTACATATTGAGTAAACATGGATGTGGATGATAAAATACACCCCAGTAAATGCCAAAGTATAAACAATCTCGGATAAAAATGAGATTGTGATATTTCCCTTACCTTAGGTCCGATATGCTTTGTACGTATCCGAACCTCCTGTATAATGATTTAAATAATTTTATTGAATTATTCCATAATCATACTAATTGTTATGATATCACATATGGTCATATTCTTAGCTTCTTATTAGTAATATTTCATTACAACTTGTTATTCGGGTGTTTATTACTTTTTGTTCTTATGCGTGTTTTGTCGATTAAATTCTTATTATTATCTTTAGGTTATAGATACATCATTTCCATAATGTTATTAGTGTAATATATATCATATTCATTCATTCAATTAATTTATATAATCATTATGCAATGAAGATCATGTAGAACGAGTCGCATCACATCGTGGAGACGGTATTCCGTACGTACGCACGAGCGATGATATCGTTCTCATGATCATGGAATTGTATTGGAGCGTATGTATACTATTTCAGAATAAATATCACTTTACAATAATCATATATAGTCATTATTTACACCATTATACCCATCCAAGTAAGGTGGTGGTGGAAAATAGATTACACCACGGCGTGGAGACAGTATTCTGTAGGTACGCACGCGCGGTGATTTCATTTTCCGTAGGATGGATAGATGGTGAAATAGGGTTGTTTCATACTTATAATAACATATCATTATATTAGTGATACTTATGTTATTACTTCATAATGAAACAACTAAAGAAGAAGAATTGGAAAAAGAAATAAAGATGAAAGAATCGGTAACGGACATTACCTCTTCTTTGAAGTGCTTCTTTGAGACCTCCTTTTAGGGAACTAAAATTGGTCTTTGAAGAAGACCAGGACCTCTAGGATATCTATAGGGAAGTGGAGAGGAGAAATTGGCAGGGTTTGGTCGAGCTTGAAGGCTCAAATTGGTGTGAGGAAGATAGGGAGGAGGTGCCCTTTTATAAGGGAGGAGAGGGGCACCTTTGGAATAACAAAGAATATTATTTTATTATAAAGCCAAATTCGGTTTTAAATAGATCCAAATTAATTTATTTTGAAGCTAAGGTGGGTATGGGTCGAAATAATCTCATACAATAGAATTTATACAAGTTTAGGTTCCTATTTTTACCTTATCATTTAGATTTAACATTAAGTTAAATAATTTTACTTTTACCGTGTCTTCTTATGTTCTTACACTATAAGGTTAATAAACTTACTATAACAATCCAAACGAACCCCAAGTTGTTTATTATTAATATATATAACCTTATATAAGTCATTTGGCTGAACCTTAGATTTTTAGGAATAAAATAACAATTAATAATATAATATTTGTTTTAAAAACTATTTTATGTCAATTTTGACACTATTTAGTAATTGATTTTTTGTGAAAATCATAACAGAATGATTAGTTCTAAAAAAGTTAATTAAATCAATAATAACATGTCATATTAACCTATAAAATTAGTGTAATTCATAAAAAGTCTCAAATTACATTTATTTGGGTATTTATAACATCAATTATGTTAATATTTCATTAATAAGATAATTATTGCATCATCTTTGTGTCATAAATAAATTAAATTATTTAATGTCTAAAAATTACAAATAAAATACCATTATGTAGGAAATATTTTTATATTTATAATGAATATTTATAGTTGAATTTATCTTATATATAACCTTATATTAAAAATTCTTTACTTATTAAACATTGATTTTAACTATTTTAACCCTTCTTTAAATAAATTAATAATAAATGTCCTAATCTAATCCAAGTGGGCCTAAATGGTCATATTTTATTCCTAATTTTGTTTTTGGTCGAATTACACTTATCCAATAGAATTAGGACATGTGTTAGGGTAATAATAATATCATTTTTACCCTTAATTACCATATTTACTTTTAACCGTGGTAAATAAAAGTAAAAAGTTACTATTCACCAAAAATTATTTTCATCTCATTGAACCACATTTTACTTACTGACATCAACCGTGTCTCTCGGATTTTTGAAATTCCACTCACAGAAGTGTTAAAATTAAGTTTTATGAAAAATTCAGTTTTTTAACTACCACTTAGTGGTTTCACTATTCATCAAAAATTGAAAGTTTTCAGAAAAATACCAAAATTTCACCCTAGGATAATTTCGATATTCCGAATCCAAAAATGAAGTCCATTTTGAAAAATAAAATTTATAAAATTTCAAAAAGTGTTTATTACTATTCATAACGGCTAGTTTTAATAATATTTTATTAGCATATCATTGTTTAGTGAAGCTCGGTATTGCGTACGACGCAAGCTATCGAGGAAGGTCGTGATTTCGTGTAAAGAAAGACAAGCAAGTGTTGTGTGTAGAAAAAGATTCCTTTGATGATTTATATAACATAAAAGTCTCAGGTGTTACAATGCAATTCATAATGATCCATTTTACTATTCCAACAGTCATATTCAAATGATCATATATGTATTATTGTCCCTATAAATACCAATAATTCAATTCAGTAAACATTCACTAAAAATTCACTCGATGTTTTAGATTAACCATTATTAAAAATTTCAATTGGATTATTAATTTTATATCAATTTTAATTTGTTTTTGGTATGATCATTTTTGAAACAAAGGTGATCCAAATTTTCAAATTCTAGTTATTTTATTTTTTATATATTTATTTTTAAATTATACCACATTCGACTATTATAGATATAATAATTATCTATATCTAATGTATGAATTATTATAATAATGTTTTTTTATTATCATTATGTGGTGAATGTTTTTTATAATATATTACAAATTTTGACAAACATAAAAATTGAGAAGGGAGATTTTATTCAAAAACTTCTAGGTTGTTACATTCTTCCCCCTTAAGAAATTTCATTCACAAAATTTTAATTCAATTAATACGATGAAAATAGTTGAGGTTTTTTATTACATATTCAGGTTCTCTTGATGCTTATACATACTTATTATTCTACCAGTATACTTTTATATGGTGATTTCTCATGTTGTGTTTAAATTTGTATCTATAATCCATGATCTTTAGTGGGTTGATCCTTATAACATAGGTCATTCTCTAATGATACCACCTCTAGATCTATTACATGTGAGGGATCAGATGTTCACTTACCCAAGAGGTATATATGAACCATGTCATATAGTTTAGAAAGGTACAGTGTTAGTTCAAGTAATTAGGCCACACCTCTAATGTGATCAAAAATCACAAAGGGTCAATGTATCTATGAAATTTCTTTCCCGTATTCTTAAACCATGTGACTCTATTCAATAGATATAGAAAAAGGAACACTTTAACTTTGATCTCAAACTCTATTTCTCATCAAAGATTATCAACATAGCACTTATGTTGACTTTGTGATTATTAGATGTGTTACCAGATGATATAGACCTTCTTAGTAATTTCTTATATTATTTTGAGTCCTAATAGATTACAGTATCCATCTTCATCCCAACATAGTGAGTTTTTTTATTTATTTCAATAGATGGATTCATAAGGAACCATCTGAATTTTGGAGTGGAATGTATTTTTATATGATAAGTCATCCAAAAGATGATATTAATCCTAACTTCCTTTAACATTAATAGAGAAATATCTCAACATATTATCAAGTGTATAGATGGTTCTTTTATATAATCCATTAGTATCTGGATTATAATCTATATAGATACTCAACATTGTGATCAGATCATGTTGGAGACTCTTATAATTTTGAGGTGAACCTTGGACCATTATTTGATACAATTTATAGTTGTGTTCTATGTAGTATTGACACTTCTCTAATGTATATCATTACAAGTTGATCAAGTGGGATGTCCTTTTGAATGGAATTAAAATGAGAATTATTTATAATATAGTCTACTATAAACCCTGTGTAATATTTTACCCTAAATTTCATAAGAATACATTTGAAAAATACGTGGTGATATTATCTGATTTCCATGTAGATACAGGTAATGGTTACATCATCCTCTTGGGTGTTGTCCTTTCTAACTTCACTTTTTTACATAATAAGAAAATTTATGTATACTCTATAATATCCTTCTTCATATTTTCCCAAAATTAGTGATTTTAGATATCTCTATCCATCTTTTTTCTCCTAGGGTGGATATAGAATGTTGAACTAGGAGTATCAGTCAATATCTTCTTCATTAACTTGGTATCTGATGGTATGAATAGTCATGAAACAAATCTCCCAACTCTATTTTCATCAATGTTACACTCTGAGGTTTTATGTTTCCTTATATTAGCCTCCTTTTCTGTATAACCACAATATTCTTTTGGATTCCTTAATCTTCTCTAGAATATATGGTTAAGTAGTCATTTGAGTAATTTAGGATGTGGTTCCTTCCTTTATAATTCCCATATTTACCCTTTCTATTCCTAAGAAGATTGTATCCTTTATAATACTCATCATGGATAGGTTTGCAATATCTTTTCTATATAGAACAACTACCGCATTATATTCTTTCCTGGGATGGTAGTGGTTTGATTACTCATAATCCTTGACTAGTTCTAAGAATCTCTATTATTGTAGGTTTAGCTAATTCTATGTGAATGTATACTTTATTCTCTTATAATCCATATATGTGTCACAATTTACTCCATATAGATAATTTCGTCAAATCATTAATCATAAGATTACTACATACAAATCCATATCATGTATTGGGTAATTCTACTCAGGGATTTTCAAATATATATAGGAATAGGAAACTAATTTATCATTTTTCATGAGAACACATCCCAAATCATTTTATGAATCATTATTATAGATCAAAATCCTTCACAGTGGGTGGGTAGTGTTAACTTGGTTATCATATTTGAATATCATGACATGTTTCTCACAAATCATAGATAGTACCCTATTAATTTGATGATGTTAAAGATCTCAGTTTCAAATTTTGATATTAGACATTATTCAATATTTTTTTTGAAGGATCCTTAGATTTATCATCACATGTGATTATATTACCCATGAAGGATAATTTTGGTAGCAAAATTTTTTACTTTCTGAACTTTTCATAAAATTTATCCTTTCTCAATATCTTTAGAAGAGTACTCAAATTCTCCTCAAATTTCTATTTTGTTTTTAATTACATCATAATATCATTTATAATGAATAAAAAAATTCTCAAGGTGATGTATAAAGAATATATTCATTAATTTCATCAATATTTATTTAGTACGGTTGAGTCTAAAGGGAATTAATATGAACTCATTGTGCTTTTACCTTGTATGAAAGGTTGTTTTGGGTATGTCATAATTATTCACCATTATTGGAGGATACCCTAATCGATGGTCCACTTTGGAGAATTATTAGGTTTCATGTAGATTCTCATACAAGTTATTAATCTATGGAATGGGATTATTTTTATTTATAATTATTTTTTGAGTTTGCTATAATGAAAGAATATATTCATTTCCCTATTCTTCTTCTTCACAAAATAGACTGATTTTCTCTATGGTGAAACACTTGGGTGCATGAATGCCTTCTTTAAATTATTTATAAGATGCTTCTTTAGATCATACATTTCAATGGGAACTATTACATAGGGAGCCTTGGATATTGGAAGACCTATAGGTATATGTTCAATTGGGAACTAAACATCTTATATAATAGGAATACTAGTCAATACATTATAGAATACATTATTATATTCCCATATAATTTTCATGTTTTCAAGATTGATCCCCTCCTTTTCCTTAATTATTTAACCATGATATTATTTCACGTAAGTTAATAATATCCATGCTTGACAAGAATTTTCCAAAGGAGATTCATCCACCTCCTTGCACTTTTATAGAATAGGAGGATGATTTGGGCCATGGAAAATGATTTCCTTCTCATAAAAATTTTTGTTGAATCTATATAAGGAAAACTAATCCATACCTAATATATAATAAAATTCAACTAAAGGGAGTATAAAAAGTTTTTTTGGTAGATTCATCCCACAAATATTATCTATGAAGGAATTTTATACATTTTATTCAATAATTTTAATGCTTTATTTTTTTATTGATAACTTAACCTCTAACATCCTGACCTGGGTGCCACACATTAGTGCCTCGATTCGGTCATTTATGTGACCTCAGGCATGCCTCCTCATATGCCAGAGGCTACCAACTAGAAGAAAATGTCTAATTTTTATATTGGGGTGACTATACCTTTTTTATCAAAATATATCAATATACTAAGTTAATAATAATAACCAATAGATATAACATAACTAGGAAAATACTAGTTTCACAAGATGACCAAAACTTGAAATACAATATCAAAACTAAACAGTAGACATTCCATGCTAAAGTACTTACCAAGTGACAAAATACAAACCCAAAAGAAAATGCATTGTCAACTACCAAGTGGGTCCCGAACCATGTATGTTTCCCTCATCCATCCTCCATACCAAATCATTCATCTAACACAGGGCCTTTGCACTTATGTTTTCCTACAAACATGAATTATTTTCAGGTACTGGTCAGGAAGCCCGAGTATCATGTGGATAAAACTCGATAGGACACCACCAATGGAATCTAAAATAATATCCATTCTATAGCAGTGTATACAGTTGGATAAAGAATAAAATATAAGGAAAAAAGTTAATAGTTTATATTTATTCAATTACTCTTTATTTAACCACATAAACCCTCATCTTCCCTAGGATACTCAAACCGCAATACCTGCTTCCGCCCATGCAGGAGTCTAAACTATCCCCAAGGAATATCATATATCTGAATTTCATTGTTACCATTCAACATCCCATTTCACAACATGGACAACTGGAACAATAGTCCAATTCCAACTCAAGGGCATTGAACGTTATGCTTAACACCTTGTGGTTATTTAGAGTCTCAGTCCCTATCCCACACCTCAATGTCACATGGGTATTTGGATCCTCAATCCCTATCCCATACTCACTATCCCATATTGGTATTTGGGGCCTCAGTCCCTACCACACACACATTTAACACATATGGGTATTTAAAGCCTCAATCCCTACCCCACACACATTTAACACATATTGGTATTTGGATCCTAAGTACCTATCCCACACACACTTAACACATATATCACAATATCATGATTTCACATGTGCCATGATATCACATTAATTAATTCATCAATTAATTAATCAAATTCAATAATTTCATGATCGCATCAATCAATTAATTAATTCAACAATTAATTAATCACATAAATTCCATTAATTAATTCAACAATTAATTTTTCATGGTAATACCTTCAATTAATCCACCCATTAATTGATTACATAAATTTAATTAATTAATTAATTAATCACATTTATCCCTTCTATTAATTCAACAATTAATTGATTATATACATTCCATTAATTAATTTAACAACTAATTAATCGATTCAAACAATTTCCCAATCACAACAATATCCCTTAATTAATTCATCAATAAATTAATCAATACCCACAATCCCAATATCCCCAATTTTAAAATTCCTTAATTAATTAATCTACCAAATTAATTAATTAAATCTTGGGAACTCAATTTTTAATTATCCAAAAGAAATTCTATAATTACTTACACATAATCTAAATACACACTTTGGGATTTGAATCATAGACCACCTACCTCAAAATTGATGAAGAACACTCCCCAATGTAAAACCCCAATTGATTTAAGATGGTCTAATCAATAATGGAAGAAGAGATATAGACCAAAACCTAGGATCAAGATCAACCCCCAAACCCAAAACTCTTAAAGGTTCCATCGCTTCATGGGAAGAAGAAGTAATGGAATTGAACCAAAGAAAAAAAGGGATTACCAGGTATCCAACACCAATTCACAATGATCATACATGAATAAATTACTCCAAAATTGCTAAGATCCACCCTAGGGTTGGAGGATTAAGGTTTCACAAAGGAAAATAAACCAAAATGAACTGCATATCACTTTTTAATCAAATTATAGAATATTTACATTGTGTGTAATTCCCTTACACGTTATGTAATTATTTTTAATGTTTTTAACCAAAAAAACCCATTGCCTCGAGTGATTTTATCCTAATTAACTATTACATGACATGTAATATCATTACATGGTGAGTAAATTTTTTGCAGATAGTTTTTCAGCCAAAAAATATTTTTCATAAAATATCTGGCCACCTCCAAAGCCTTCCAAACCAAAATCAAACACTTTCAAAACCAAAACAAAGGGGAAAACTCAAAAATGATGTACCAGGAAAAATAATGGGATCTTATAATCTCTACACCTTTTAAAATCTCATCCTTGAGATATACTCCCAATCATCACTAAGACTTAGAGGTAAAAATATCAGGCAGCTTACCCCACATATCTGCTTCTCTCTCCCATGATTCCTCCTTAACACGCCCATGTTGCCACAATATTCAAACTATCATCACAGTATTTCCTCACAACACTTTATCATTTTGATCTAACACATGCATCATATTCTCCTAAAAGGACATATCTATCTCAATCTCAACATCATCCACACTGATCACATGATAAGGATAGGGGTGATACCACTGAAGTTTTCACACATCAAAAACGTCATTCATACTACTGTATCTCTATAGAATATCCAATTGTTATGACACGGGCTCGATTATCTCTATAATATCAAACGGTCCAATGAACCTAGGTTCCAACTTAAACTATCTCTATATCATATAGTGATCCTATTTATGAGACACCATAAGGAAAAAATGATCACCCTCTATATACTCTAAGTGTATTTAGTGTCTATTTTCATATGACTTTTTTCTACTCTGAGCCATTCCTATACACTTATTAATCAACTAGACCTTCTCTAACGTCTCCTAAAAGATAATCGGTCCCCAACACTCTAAATCACCTACCTCTATCCAGTATATAGGTGATATGCATGGCCTACCAAAATGATCCTTGTATGATTCCATCTTAATCATCGCCTGATAACTATTATTATGGGAGAATTATACAAAATCTAAGTGCTTATCCCATGACCCACCAAAGTCAAGAACACATGTTTGCAGTATATCCTTAAGAACCTATATAGTTCACTCCAACTTCCCATCTGTCTGTGGGTGGAATGATGTACTCAGTAAAACCTTTGTTCAAATATCCTTTTATAATCCCTTCTATAAGTGCAAAGTAAAACATGATTCATGGTCTAAAAGATAGTTTTTTTCACCCCGTGAAGATGATCTATTTCCAAAACATAAAAATATCCCATATTCTCTAAAAAGTATCCTATATAAGCAGGAAATGATCTACCTTTGTCAAATCATCTACAACCACCCAAATAGTTTCATTCTTCTAATCCATACTCAAGGTACACACCAAATAATATATATTAATGTCATCCCACTTACATTCCGAAATGGGCAGTGGCTCTAGCAAACCACTAGGTCATTGATGCTCTTCCTTCACTAGCTAACAGGTGTTGCATCGTTTCACTAACCCAGATATCGCATTTTTCATGCTTGGAAACAAAAACAATCATCATAGGTCATGGTAAATTTTGGTCACACTTGGATTCACCACCCACATTGAGGCATTAAATTCATGCATCAACTCCCCCCACATACTCATAGGCACAAAAACCTGATCCCTAACATAAATTAACTCATCCTCATTTATGGTTCAATATGAAGGTGCCTCCCCACCTTCATGGATTTTCCTCAAGGATAAATATTCTAGATCCTCATACTATCTATCTCTAATCTACCTCAAGAGTCTATAATTCACTGAAACTGATATGAGAGTCATCTGCTCCTAACTACCTAAACCAAAACATACATCTCATCCAGCAAGATCATTATCTTCTACTCAACACTGGACTCCTAAACTACCCAATTCTGATTTTTCCTACTTATATCATTAGAAAAATTATTTCCCTTTTCAGATATATAAGACATCTCAAAATCAAATGACTATATATACTCAACCCACCTCCATTTCTAGAGATTTAGATCTCACTGCAAAAAATATATATCTCAAAATTTGTGATTTGTATACACAATAAACTTTTATCCCAATAGATAATACCGCAAACACTTAAAATCATAAACCACTATGTCTAACTCAAGGTTGTGTATAGGGTAGTTCTATTCATGTGGCCTCAACTACTGAGAACCATACGCCACTACTCAATATCCATGTATCTACACTACTCAAAGTTCGATTCTAGAAGCATCAAAAATCACAGTATACTCCTCACCTAACTAGGTAGGATCAAGATTGGTGCTGATTTCAAATGATTCTTCAACTCATGGAAGTCATTATCAAATGATTTCATCCATTAAAACTTTATTCCACTTCTTGGTCAATCCTGATAGTGGTGCTTCCAATCAGGAAAAGTCCTATAAAAACCTTTGATAATATCCTTCTAAACCCAGAAATCTAAAGATATCAAAAACATTCTTAAGATGTTCCCAAGATATAACTTCATGAACCTTCTTTGGGTCCGCTGACATGCCTTCCTCTGAGATGGTGCGACCCAATAATTGTACCTGATTAATCCAAAACTGGCACTTAGATATCTTGGTGTATAGCTAATTCTCTCTCAGTTTACTCAAGATGATGTCAATATATTGGGAATGATCTTCATGAGTCTTGGAGTACACCAATATTTCATCCAAGAACACAACCACAAACAGATCCAGGTATGGATGGAAGATTATATTCATCAAGTCCATAAACAATGTCGGTGTGTTTGTCAACCCAAATGGCATTACAATGAACTCCAAAAGGTCATATATACTTCTAAAAGTAGTCCTCAGTATATTAGAAGTTAGAACTATCAACTGATGATACCCTGATCTCAAATCAATCTTTGAGAATACACAAGATCCCCTCAACAGGTCAAAAAGATCATCAATAAGAGGAAGATGGTATCGGTTCTTTACTGCCATCTGGTTCAACTTATGGTAATCAACACATAAGAACAGAGTCTTGTTATCCTTTTTAGAAAACAATACTAGAGAACCCCAACGAAACATACTTGGATGGATAAAACCCTTATCCTCCAACCCTTAGAGTTGATTCTTGAGATCTTGAAGATCTGTTGGTTCCATTATATAAGGTGGAATAGAAACTAGCTTATCCCCTAACATGAGATCAATAGTAAACTCCACATCTATTTTAGGTGTTAACTCATATAAGTCTTCAGAAAATGCATCAAAAAACTGATCCACTACCGGTGAAAAGATATCATGATTCTTAGTCTTGTCATCCATAAATAGACTTAAAAATATAGTGGTAATCACTCCCATTTTCTAGTGAACAGGACCTATATGGACCGCCCTGCTGTCCTTGTTGTGGTGAACATATTTATCACCCTAAAGAGATGTAAAAGTCACTATCCTCAGGTAATAATCTATGTGGTATTGGTATACTACTAACGAGTCCATTTACAAGATTAGATCAAAGCCTGAAATATCAATATTATAAATATCCCATAGAAAACGATACTACCCAACCTCAAGAGATCACCCTTTGTGAAACCAGATGTCTCTCAACCATACTTAAAACAGCTTATATATTGTAAACACCCCACTCACAAGTTCCACCTCCAAGATCAAACCATTCACAAGTTGTGTAAAAATAAAGGAATGAGAGGCACTAATAACAAATAAGGAAATATATAATATATAAGCTACAAGAATAGTACATCTTATTATCGATGGCCCAACATCTCTATCCATAAGTGTAGGTTGAATGGCGTGTAACTTTCATGCCCCTCTTCCCTGTGATGCAGTCTGAGTCCCCTAAGATGCACCACTCTATTTTTTTTTAAAGGTTGGGGCCGAAGCCTCATTTTTATTATTAAATCAAATCAAAGTCCTCTTTTAACTGGGTAGAGGGAAACCCATTACATAGACCAAAGGCCCAGTGGGCTTGTAGCCCATTACATAGCCCGTAGGCCCAAATTCAAAGGCTAATTCACATTCTGTGAATAGTAACCTGCTGCTACAGAACCGCACAGTATGGGTTTCTGCATAACCTCTGTAGATGCCCAATCCCGTGGTAGGATTGGCACTCTACTAGGGGTCAAGAACAATGTTGATGGGAATGGCATGGACTACTACACCAGTGGAAAAGAACATGGGTAAGATCCTGACTAGCTGATCCTTTTACTGGACACTCTTCTGGCTACCCCATGGCTAAAATTATCATAACAATACTTCTTTCCCTCAGAAGACGTAACTTCTGATCATCCAGTAGCAACCATATATCATGCACTAGAATCCTCCTTCAGATTCCCCTCAGTTATAAGAGCTCGATCCACTACCTTAGCAAACTTCCTTAACTGAAAGAGGTTAAATTGGGATTTAATCTCCCATTTAAGCCCATACAGAAACCACCTTGTCATAGTTGTCTCATCCCTTACAATCCCCAGAGAAAAGTGCTGCAAGTTTTTAAAGAGAATAGTATATTCCATCACAGACATTCTCTCCTGAGTCAAATTCATGAACTCAACTCCTCTCTCTTATCTCATTGTCTCTAGAAAAAAAACTTCTAGGAACTTCTCCAAAAATTCCTTCCAAGTCATCCCATTTTTCTACCCTGTCTGAGCCTGAACATCCCACCATCCCTTCACTAATCCTCTTAACATATAATCATACAAATTGGACCTCTTCTCAACAAGAGACTCTAAATGGTCAAGTATATTCTAGATGGACTCAATCCAGAGCTCTTCCTCCTTAAGTCCACCCTCTTAAGTAAAAGTTAGAGGGTGATATAACTAAAACTCCCTCATCGGGTTGGATATACTTTTCAAAACCCTCCCTAGGTATATTTCTATAAATTGCATGAAGCAATCAAATTTCTCTCAGAACTTCTCTCTAACTTCGTCACCCAGCACTATTGGTGCCTCAGGTTCCACTGCTGGTAGATCATCTCTAATCGTATCATCTTTTCTTCCTCTCAATATAATTCATCATAGAGGTGTATCTATAAAATTCCAAACACACACCTTACAACACATAACACAATAGTACCACATTTACAGGAAATCAAAATAATCCCTAAAAATTCATTTCCCCCTTTCCCCACCACATGATCAAAACTTAGGAACTATCACTACACTTAACCATCCTACATCTAGGTTATGGTTAACAAAGGGTAAACTCATTCTTATTATTCAAGTTTCACATTATACACCGAGTTTCCATTTCAATTTATCTCAACCTGCATCATTTTCAATTTTAATTTCATATTAGGCACCACTTTTAGTTAAATTTCAAAAGTAAGTAAAATTGTTCAAGTTCAACATATTACCCAAAACCCATTTTCCGTGTGTGCCTAAGATGATGCATGTCACAAAATAATCATGAGTGCCTAAAATGATACATGCATACTCAACTCTCATGACATTCTAGGATATGAGTCAAACCTCATAAAATCTCAGAAATAATAATAAAAACACACAACAAGTGCAACACCTAAGGTGAAATAATATCAAATGTAACAACAATAACCAATAACAGCAATTCCACCCTGGGAACTTGGCTTTTATCCTCATATACGGTTTTTCTACTCCCACGAACAGTCTCTTAGACAAGTAATGACTAATCCTATTCTCATATCAATATTTCCTAAATATTAAGACAAAAGAGAAGAGAAGGGAACACCATTGATACCACGTTTCAACATCCCAACCTGGGTGACACATGCCAGTGCCTCGATCTTGTTAGTTATGTGACATTAGGTGTGCATCCCCATACACCAAGGGTTGATGGCTAGTAGTGAGGGTCTAATGTTGATAGTGGGAAGACTATACCCTCTTTGTTAAAGTAGCTCAATAGTAGAAATAAATAATAATAACCAATAGATATAACATAACCAAGAAAATACTGGTATCACAAGATGAACAAAACTGGAAATACAGTATCAAAACTAAATAGTATAAATTTCATGCTAAAGTACATGCCAAGTGACAAAATGTAAACCCAAAATTAAAGACAATTTCAACTCCAAATAGGGTCCAGAACCATGTTCGGTTCCATCATCCATGCTCCATCCCAAATCATCCATCTAACACAGGGACTTTTCCCTTATCCTATCTTATAAACATTAAGTCTATTCGGGTATCGATTAGGTAGACTGAGTAACGTGTGAGTACAACTCAGTAGGCCACCACCAATGGAATATAGAACAATATCCAATCTATAATAGTGTATGAAGTTGTATAAATAATAAAATAAAATAAATAAATTAAATGGTTTACATTTATTCAATTACTCTTTATTTAACCACATAAACCCACAGGTTCCCTAGGACACTAGAACCTCAATACCTAATTCATCCCATGCCAGAGTCTGAACAATCCCCAAGTAATATCATATATCTAAATTCCATTGTTACCTTTCATTATCCCATTTCACAACATGGCGAACTGGAACCATAGTCCAATGCCAACTCATAGGCATAAAACATCATGTCTAACACCCCATGGGTATTTGGAGCCTCAGTCCTTATCCCACCCACATTTAACACATATATCACAATTTCACATGTGTCATGATATTGCATTAATTAATTCATCAATTAATTAACCAAATTCAACAATTTTATAATCGCATCAATCCATTAATTAATTCAACAAATAATTAATCAAATCAATTCCATTAATTAATTTTACAATTAATTAATTAGTAAAATCACTTTGATTAATCCATCCATTAATTGATTATAGAAAATCTATTAATTAATTCAATAATTAATTAATTATATCAATACCTTCAATTAATTAAATAATTAATTGATTACATCCATTAAATTAATTAATTTAACAATTAATTAATCAATTCAATCAATTTACCAATCATAAAAGTATCCCTTAATTGATTCAAAAATTAATTAATCAATACCCACAATCCAAATATCCAAAATTTCACAATTCCTTAATTAATTAATCTACCAAATTAATTAATTCAAACTTGGGAAATCAGTTACTAGTCATCCCAAATCTACTCTATAATTACATACACATAATTGAAATCAAGACTTTGGGATTTGAATCATAAACCACCTACCTAAAAATTTATGAAGTACACTCACCAATGGAAAACCAAAATTGATGTAATACGATCGAATCAATAGAAAAAAAAGAGATATACAACAAAACCTATGATCAAGATCAAACCCCAAGCCCAAAAATATCAAAGGATCAACTGCTTCATTAGAAGAAGAAGGAACAAAAGGGAACAAAATAAAAAAGGGATTACCTAGTATCCATCACCAATATTCAATAATCAAAGATGAATAAATCACTCTAAACCTACTAAAAGCATCCCTAGGGTTGGAGGAGGAAGGATTCATGAAGGAAAATAAACCAAAAATGAACCAAATTTCACTTTTTAATATCTTTCTCAGATAATTACACAGTTTTTAATTCCATTACATCCCATTTAATTATTTTTAATGGTTTTCACCAAAAAAACATATCACCTCGGGTGATTTTATCCCGATTAAACTATTACACATCATGTAATATCATTACACAGTGTATAAATTTTCTACAGATAGTTCTCCAACCCAAAAATATTTTGCATAAAATATTTGGCCACCTCTAAATCCTTCCAAAGAAAAATCAAACACTTTACAAACCTATAACAAAAGATAAAACCCATAAGGGAAATTTCTAGAGAAAGAATGGTATCTTACACAACATCTATGTTTTTTTTGTGTTTCAATAGTTCTACTAATCATTCATGATATAAAAGAATGTGTAGGACCATAATAAAATAGTACATTCACTATTCTTGAATGAATAACTAGTATCCATGAAACCACTTTATTTTTCAGGATCTGCTTCATCAGTAGTGATAACATAAAATTGTGTATGCTCTCTTAGAATTGGAGGTTATTATTGTGGATTATCTTCAATAGCCCCTAGATTCAAGAAGTTATTTTCACGGTTTTCTTCTTCCATAGAAATGAAATATTGGACCACAATCTGAGGAACGTTTGGAACCTACTTTTCATCTATCACACTAATAAGCTTTTTTATATCCCTTTAGCATTCTTTAACATGTTTTCTTTCACTTACACGCATGAAACACTTCGTTTCCCCTTATATAGTTTTCAAGATGCTTCTTCCCACATCTATATCATGTGGGAAGTTTGATTTTCTTTTTACCATGAGGATTATATGATGATACCATAGATTTGGACTCCATTCTATTTTTCTTATCTCTATTATATCTAGACCATTAAGAATCACCAATATCTATCATGAATTTAAGATCAAAATATATAGTTTCTTTAAAACCATCAATGTATTGAATAGTGAAGGCTTTTTTATGACTCAGGTTTATCCCACTAATGAAATGATCGACCTTAATTTTGATCTCAATGATAATGTCGAAGATATACCATGAAACCCTTTTGAATTTTTCCTTGTATATCCCAATATATTCATTCTGATTTTCTCTAGTGCAAGTAACTCCCTATATATTTAATTATGGAGAGGTAGGAAAAAAATTATGGAAAATATCTTCATAAATAATTCTCATTTCCTTGATTCAATTTCTTCCATGGGCTTTGTATTGTTGATTAGTGTCCACCATAGGTTGAATTATCTATCTAGATTATAAATATCTAGCATGAATTTGTCTTATTTATATAACTAGAGGATAAATAATATCATCTCATTTGAATTAATCCACTATTTTTCAATTATAGGATCAGGAGATCCCTTAAATTCTAGAAACCATTATCACACAAATGACTGAACTGCAACTTGTTATTTCATAGGAGAAGGAGGTCATTCAACATGATTCATGTTATTACTCATAACTTAATTTAGTTTTTAAATTACTTCCATAAATATCATTACTCCTATTATTAATATATTAGGCATTTCGTTAGGGTGAACATCACATTTCACAACACATTTGTTTTTGACATGGTTCCTTTAATTTCTATCCATTTTCAAAAATTAAGAAATACTTGGTATAAGGATACATGATTCAATAAGAATATAAAAATTAAAACTAATTAAATTAAAATAATGACATATATATCCTAACTTATGAATATCTAAGTTACAATATATGTTTTCCATAACCATTTCCTATTTGGTTTCCATAACAATACAATAAAATCCTTCATAATGGTTTATAAGGATAATGTCAATTATCCAAATCATGTCTCATTAGAGTGTCAAACAAGGTTTGTAGTAAGTCCCACTACTCATTCCTAGGGCGATGATCAGGTTAATACACAACTATCCCTTTTTAGGGATATTAACCCAAGGTGCATCTGCACCAAAACAATATCCACTTATTTGTATGTAGACCAAGATGTTATTTCTAAGAAACCATACATTTAATAATTTATGAAAAAAAAGGTGTATTTCCTATATTTAGACTTATACAATACTAGAATTTAGGTCTATATCCATGGACCTATAGCCATGGGAAATAAGGAACATGGCTATAGCTAATTTATTACCATGATAATTTCAATGGTCATGGTAGTAGCCCACCCCCACTACCTAATTTACTCTAACCCTCAATCCACTCCTCACTACCCTCCTCCTTTAACCCCTTCACCTAGAGCCCCTTATCCTCCACGAAACCCTCCTCGCCCAATTTTTTTGTGATCCTCCTCATTCTTGGGCCCCTTCTCCTCCTCATGGCCCTCCTTTGACACAGGCACCCCACCTCTCTGTCGATGCTACTCTGATGCGAGCTCCTCACATCCTTCTCTGATGTGGATCCAAATATACTCCAACACTAACTCCATACATCCTACTCTAATGTGCCTTTGATGTGGACACCCCACTTTCCTGCAATCCTCCTTCTCCGAAGCGGCTCTGACATGATTCAGACGTGACCACCCCACCTTCATCCATGTTTTCCTTCCTTTAAAGTATAATTTTCTATATTTGTCCCATTGACCAGAATCAATGACATTTCTCATTGGAATGATATCCCTCATAGACTCAAGGTGAATTTCATAGAATAACATGTGGGTTGACTCTTATTTCACCATTCCATGCTCATTTAATTTTTTATCTTTTACTTTTAAGTAATAAATAAAGCATAAAATATAGAATAAACTTCATCACAATGATGGGCCTAAATATTTGATTGCTACTGAGGAAATTCTTACAGTAATTACTCAAAAATCATGTAGAATATAGTATATAATTTGTAGACAATTTTAGGATATTATATGATAAACTCAAAGAGTTTTTTAATGCTAAAAGGTTTTTTTAATTATTTATGTCATTGTATAGTCCCTAAAATGTGATTGGATATTTTAGTTTTGCCTTGTGGTTGTTCTTCTTCGTAGTGGGCATTAAGAAAAAAGAGATGTTCAGTGTTTTGACTATGAGTAATCTAATTTAAGATGCTGATTGGTGTGGTTAAGTGGCTATTAAATGGATAATAATTAAAGTGTTCTTACCCACATATGACCCAAATTTTAGGCAAGATTGGATTTTTATATATGGGGCTAGTTAAGCAAGATGGTTGGGCAGGCTTAAAATTAAAAGATTAAATATTTACTTTTATGGGTTTATTATGCTTTTTTTAAGAGTTTTTATCTTTGTTGTCTAGTTTTAAAATATAATAAGGATTGAATTTTTATGGACAGGGAAAGTTAATTTGGATGGTTGGATAGGCTTTAAGTTCCTAAATCAAAAATTTATTCTTTTGTGTTTATTATTCATTGATTTTTAAGAATTAGAACCCATATAATTCTTCTTTTGGTTGGTTTTACATCATATTTTAATGCAGTTACCATTATAGTTCATAGTTTTTTTAAAATTATTTTAATTATTGTATTTATCAATAATGAGATTGAGTCAATCTGTGAGTTATTTTTGAGATTTTCTATAATTTATTATTTTGGGAACCTTTATTGAATTTATGAAGTTTAATAATCATATGATATATAAAATTCTGTAATCATATGATATATGAAATTCTATATCCTTACTAAAAAACTTACTCCAATAAGGGAATCTTTGGATGAAGAGATTCTTTTGGCTGTAAAATTATTTTTGGAGTTCAAAAAGGTACAATCTCACTTCGAAAAGTTTTTTATTATTATATCATATTTTAATAGACATTACCATGAATTCAAGTGATACTTTTTGGAAAGGATTTATCTTATCAAAAAATTCAATGTTCTGGAGAGCCTGAAAAATTCCTACAAGTTAAGAATTATAATAGTGATTTTTTTTTTGAAATGAATAAATCTTATTGCATGTTCTTTTAAGTTCATTTAGTTTTATTGTTCCAAGATTGATTTATTATTTAAAGGGTTATTTGATATGATACTTGGCCATTGTGTTTTTTGGTTTGTATCCAGCCCTTTAAGGGGTTTTCTCTCTATTTATTCTCACCTTCATTTACAATTCAATTTGGTGTGTCTATGAGTTTTGTTCTATAAATTGTTTCTTATTTGAATCTACATGCAATCAGATTAATGGGGGTTATTTGTAGCATCATTGTCAGGATATTTTCAAAAATTAAAGATTCATTAGACTTGTACCTTGTTTTAAGATTCCTTCTATTGTTGAACACGAATTATAATTATAAATTTCATTATTTCTGCTCAGTATCAAATTAATTTCTTGGTTCTATTTCTGTCTATTTTCACCTATATTAAATGTTCTTTTATTTTTCTATATATTTGAAAATCATGTTTGGGGATTCATTCTTAATTCAAGAGTAAAAATCTTTTTAAGAACCCAAGGAATATCATACTGGAATATCCAATATTGATGAATAATTATAGAGAATCCATAAGATCAATAAAATGGAAAAGAAACATTATTATAAAGGTGATAGTTTCCTAGAGTTTGAGTGTAGATTAATCTTATTGATGTTCATTGGGAAGTTATGATATTCATAAGATCATTGAATTCTATGTCATAATTCCCCAGATTTAATCATGATTTCTTTCCAAGTTAATGACACTTTTACTTATTATTTGTTCTATAGATTTTTCTTAAGCTTAATTTTAAATGATTAGAATGATACTACATCATTTGAAGAAAATTTTGAATATGCAACTATCCTAGAAAAATGATGTAATTGTTAATGAAAACCTATTACCAATATATGCTCAATCATTCTATGGAAAATGATAGTGTTTCAAAAAATACTTTAGAGAAGAATGTAAAATCTATTTTTTCAACCTCTAATGATCAAAATGAAGTTGTAAAGAATAATTACAAAGTATTGAGTGTTAATATTATTCATAATTTAATTTCAATAGGGGATAGTTTTGATAACCCTCTAGGATAGTTGAAACTATCTATAAAATCCTCATATATTAGGGATATATCTTCTCATATGTCAAATTGTGAGACTAACTATATTTTTTTAAGATTCCTCATTTTTCACTAAACGTCAAAGGGGAGGTAACTAGAAGAACCATATCTCATTATTCAATAATTTGTAACCTTTAGTGTATATAGTTCAAAATAACTTATATCTATTTAACATTAATGAATAAGAATAATATTAATTATGAAGGTTTTATTTCAAATATTTTTTGTCCTAAGAATTTTTAGAGAATAGACTATTGATTTATTTTTAGGAAGGAAGAATTAGTACCATGAATTAATGAATATGGTATATAGCTAGGTTTTCTGGTAGCATTCTCATCAAAATAAAATTACTTTTTGATCTTATAGATTAATACATTTCAAGAAGAAGTATTCATATCACTTTTAATTATATAATGAAGTGGAAAAAAATCATAAATATATTTATTTTATATCTTTCATATCCTCTTTTTGATGAATCATTTGTTCTTTAAAAAAGATATAATTTTCTATAATTCATCATAAATTAAAAATAGACATGGTGTTATATTTACCAAATCATTTCATTCTAAAATATTCAAATACATTAAATAGAAACTAGGTATGATAATTGTTAAGCAATAATATTCTCCTTCTTGATATGTATTCTATTGACATAAAAAATACCTCATGAAAGGATGTGGATACACTCTATTAACATTAAATTATGAAAACACATTCTGAATGTATTACATAAATTTGATAATAATATTAAATGAATATTATTGGAGGTATCATGCACATGTTTTATAACTGCATCTTATAGATTTGTTTTTTAATAGATACATTAAAAAATAATTTTTGGAAGTTATCATTTACTTCATGTCCTTATCGTATATTGATTCTAATGAATATCCCCTCAAGGTGGTTTGATTTATTTTTATGTAACCTTTTATTTCTATAGACATTCTTAAGTAATCCCTGTTCTTTTTTATATATTCTTATTCAATGTTGTGATTATACTTATGATTATCAGTTAAGGTTATTCTTCAATTGTGCCTATGTATTTTGTTTACTCTTTCATAGTGTCACATGATTTCACTAAGGTTTTAAACCTTTTTAAATAACCATTCATATTAATCTTGTTTAATTCTCCAATTATTATTTTTTAAAATCTATAATGGGTTTTGGGAATCCATACAAATTCTAATCTCTAGAATTTATCTATCTAAACCTCCTCGCAATATAGTAACATAACCTCCAAATGATCCACTATTGATAAGAATTCCACAAACATTATATACCAGAATTTAGGATAATGAAAATCCTCACCCTAAATCATTGAACCATGTCTACCTTCTCATAGACACTCAAACAATGCCTCGTAAACATTTATACCTAAAAATCAAGGAAGAAATAAATACTTTAGGTTTATTTGTTTCATACTTAATTCAAACTTCCATGAGAGAACACTATTTCCATCATTCATTGATTTGGAAGGAAAAAATATTTACAATCACTTTATCCATGTATGAAAATTAGATCACTAATTATAATTAGTCCATAAATTTTATCATAAAATGTGTACATGTAGCCCCACTCACTTATAGTAAGTCACAACTAGTAATCCAATTTACACTAAATTATAATATTTATGGGCATCCTACCATTATACCAAGGTGATTTTCAGTATCCTATAAAAAATACATCTTAGTGATAACTTATGGTGAATAATGAAATTTCCTCATTTAGTTCCTCATGTGCCTCTTTTGTTCCACCCCTTTTCTACAAGACATCAAGGAATGAATTTGAAGTAACACCACTATAACACCCTAACATAATAAATCATGCCTTTAATTTTCACTTTTTGGACCACTAAACTCATGAAAACCAATCATAAGATACCATCATCCAGGAAAACTATATTTATTAGAGTCAATCATTATCTCTGTTCTAAATAGACTGAAACATCATTCAGGGTTTCTATTTTTGATCTATTATCAAAACAAAAATCAGTATTCACATTCCTAAAAATATCCCACTTGATTATTTCATCAAGTAATCTAGGTAAACCTCTACCCCATAGGTAAAACAATTTATCACATCTATGACTATTGTGTCTCTAATTTTCACTTTATTGAAAAGATATCCTTCGCTCTAGATATCCTTTGAGGCATCTGTTGACTTTAAATAGTATTTGAATGACACTCCTTGAGATTATTCATATGCTTATTATCTTGAGTTTAAATGGTTTAAAACACCATTTTTATTAGATCATGTGTTAATATAAAATTTTATATTTTTTGAAATAATATAGGGTTTAATTTATAAATGACTTAAATCTTGTTTTTTGATTATTTTATTTGATCGTTGGAATTATTAGAAAAATATTACACTTAATATTTGGTATTTGATGATTATTTTAGGCTATTGGAAGGTTTTTCAAAGGAATTTAAGAAGTTATTTGAAATATGGGGATTCTGGAAATGTTGTAGATAACCAACTATGGTTGTAAGTCTATAAACTCCTCAACCAACAACACACTTTTTAAAAGTTGGTGGTTGTAACAACACCATAAAGGTGTGGAATTACTATAATAGGAACTGGAAGATGGAATGCTTTCCGATACTACAGATGCACATAGACTGGATCAGGGATGTGTCATGGGTTCCCAACCTAGGCCTTCCCAAGTCCACCATTGCAAACGCTTCGCAAGATGGGAGGGTGGTGATTTGGATGATGGCCTGGGAAGGGGACCAGTGGTGGGGGCTATTCTAAAGGACTTCAAGACTCCAGTCTGGAGGGTCACCTGGTCACTGACTGAAAATATACTTGTGGTGGCAGATGGTAGAAATAGTATTACACTATGGAAAGAAGAAGTTGATGGGGGATGGCAGTAGGTGATGACTATGGAACCATGAATTCTAGGTTATGGGTTTTCTTCTATTTTCTACCTTTCAGCTTTATTTCTTAGTTTGATAGTTATTTTTGGTAGATATAATTTTGTTTTCTTATTAAAATTAGAGTTCAATGTGTTTTTATTTTTTGATCAATTATTTTATTGCTCAAACTTTTTGTTTGGTTTTTTTAGTTGGGCCAAAATTTTAGGAGTTGTAAATTGATCTATTGTTTAAGGTTCTACTTATGTTGAGTATAGTAATGGTAATTATCAATCTCATAGTTTTATTGTTACAAGTAGTCAAAATTCCCAATACTCTCTATATCTACAACCACAACACAAGGGAAATCTAGAATCCTACTTTATCTTATCATTCATGAGTCCCAGACCACAATATAAACACCTATTATGAGCCTTCCAATTTCCAATATGGATTATGAGATGGATTTTTTACTTCATGTTATTTCCTACAATGATTATGCCATCTTTCACTGCTCATTTCATTTTTTCATGGTATGAAATTTTTCTCATTATTTGATATTTTGTCTCTATTTGATTTTCTAATTTGAATTCTTTATTGCGGTGATAGTTTTATTATGAAGGTTGGAAAAACTTTGATTGCTAATTTTTGATATTCTTGATATGATCATGATTTTTCATGATATTTTAGTTTGGATATTGGAAGTTGGTGAGATAAAAAATGAGATATGTGAGACTCTGATGAGTTTTGGGTGGTAGTGGTGTTTCACGGATGATAGGTAGTGGTTGTATCCAAATAATGAGTGAAGGTATAGAATGGCAGGTTGGAACAAGAACCAAATAATCATCAGTGTTACATGAGAATAGGATGTAGTTGGAAAAACTATCTTAGAATCTCGGGACCATTATCATGAGGAAATTGAGGGTCCTGTGATATATTTCTTAGGGAAATAAAGCTATTGTATGGTGTGTTAAGATATAATGAGGGTACATTTGTTTATCGAGTAAATGGATATATGTTTTTTTCTTTTTTTATTTATTTTATTTTTTAAATGAAGAAAATTCATGGTATTGTGGTGTGTTGAACATATTATCAATCAGTAGTGAAGCATCACATGACTAGACAATACAGTCATAGAAGATGTTCCTTATCTAGGTATCATTAAATAATCTGTAAAAAATATTATTTTCCCATGTGAGTTTTTTTCAAGGTTTTGGGCTCCAAGGTCACCCTTTGCCTCCTATAGTAGAAAAATCCCTACCCCTCTGGCCTTATTTCCTTTTAGGTGTTATTATCCTTCTTCATCTCCCTATTCTTTAGAATTTCCTTGCTAGGACACCATTCCCCCAAGGATTACTTATTCTATGAGCCTTTCCTTCTGAAAGATCTAGTTTGGGAGCCTCTGGTTAACCATTAATCAGTTTCCTATTATTTTTCAGATCCATGGATTAATGATCAAGAAGGTTCTCCAATTAAAGTTCTAAGGGCTACAAATGATAGCCTCAGTTTAATTGTGGTTCCATTTTCTCAGGATGGTCCCCAAGCTGACCCAACCAGATGATCCTACCCAACTCTAAGAGTTTCTTCAACTCTAGTTCCTAGTGGTGGTGGCTACTTATAGAGAATTATGACTTTATTTTTGATGATATCTTCAACCTGCAGGTATGGGTCCTTGTAAAATTTCATAATTAAGGTTCTCCAATTGAAGATCTAGAGGCCACTGATGATAGACTCACTTTAGTTGTGGTTATTTATTCATTATCTTCTTTTGATGTGTGTTGATTCCTCGTATATAAGAACTTAGTTCTGGAAATTAAATTAGGGAATTTTGATAATGAAATTGTGGCAGAGGGAGATTTTTTATGGTATCAGCAGGCTATAACCACAGTTATAAACCATGGAAATATAACTATTTCCATGGTTTAAACCATGGCAGGAGAGCTATAGCCTGGTAGAATCTATAGCCACGACTGAAAATTGTGGCTATAGGTGTACTGCCATGGTGGAAACCATGGCTATATTCATGGCCTTATTTCCACACCAATAGGATCCACGGTCCACAAAAATGTGGCTATTACCTATATCCATAGTTTCCTGACCTATATCCATAGTTATAAACCATGGCTATAGCCTGAATTTCTAGTAATGATCTTTATTGATTCCTCTAAAGTTTTTTTGTAAAAACTCTCAAAATAAACTATTCCTTTATATAAAACTAAATATTTAAATATAAACCTTATAAATAATAAATTTTCTAATTTTCTACATACAATTTCATAAAATATAATTCAAGGATCTAGAGGTCCAGGGCCTTCATAATATTGGTCACATAAATACAAAAAAAATAAACATAACCACATATTCATTATTTTGATCTCCTAAAATGGGTTCATAAATATCAATAATATTATAATGTTACACAGGATAACCTATTGATATAGATAAGGAAATGGGTGAACCATAAAGCCAATGAAGAGAACAAACATGTTAGTAAAATTTAACTACTAATAGAAAAGTGATGACATTATATCGTAAAGAGTAAGGTGACATAAAAAAAGGAAGCCTAACATAAAAATTGTGATAGAATTATGGAAATTTTAATTCAATATAAATATTAACATCATAATAATAAGTCAAGGATTGTCGTTCGGACAAAAAAACATAATCTGTTAGGCCAACATCCTGTCCACCATATATAGTATCTCATGAAATAAAAACATTACCTAGTGTATTAAAAAACTATCAGGGTGTATCCTTCATAATCATAACATGTATATTAATATGATTGTAACCTAAGGAAATTAGGAATTGTTCATAAGAAAATGAAAATCCCAAGAAAATAAATGGGTTATATAATTGTATCTTATAGAATAATAAAATGGCATATCGTAATGAGTCCCATGAAAGAAAGGATTAAGAATTATTAAATATTAATAAATGAATAAATATGTTTTGGTCCTGAAAATGAAGTTCATGTGAAGTGAATACATATAAAGGGGTATAAAATAAGGTTTGGAAATGAACCTCTTAATCTGGGTTTTACAAAAATGGAAGATAATCCTTAAAGAGGGAAACAGAATAATATTTTACATACAACCATAAATGAACTCAAATTGATTTCAATGAAATAATGAGTGTTTTAGAAATCATATAAGGATAAAATATTTAGATGTACTTTTACATGAAAAGTGACACTAAAAATAAAACTTCTATTTAAATGTGTTAACTTAACATATGGAATTGAGAATGGAACAAAAAAACATATATTATCACTAAAAAATGAATGTTATATAAACTAGGGAAAATTTCACAAAAATATTTAAATAATGATGGATTTGGTATGATCGTCTAACATCCTAAATAATAAAATTAAAGATATTAAATCCTTTAATAAGTACCTTTTTAAAATATTTTTTATTTTCACTATTCTTGTATGTTCATTTGAAATCATTTTATAAAGACATCATGTTTATTCCTACTCTTGAGGGTGTTCATTTCACAGTTCTAATGTCACTTCGGTTGGTGGATAATTATGGATGATCCTATCAAATGTTACTACAACTTCAAATATTAAATAAAATGATATTAATGTCATTTAAAATGTTTTAATGATCCCAAATATCAATATTTTTTATAAAATAGGGATCATTCATCTAGTATAAATGTTATCATTATGTGGTTAGATCATTTAGGTGTTTTCACAAACAATTATGAACTAGAATAATTTAATTTAATTCAATGATTATTTATACAATATAGAACATGAAATAAATTTCAATCATTTTATTATCATCTTTTTTAACCATGATATTATTTCTATAAATGTCTATGATGTCGGTGGTCACAAATTAAACAAGTTTATGGTTGGGGGAGGGGCAGTATAGGATTATTGTGACTCGATGATTATAGACTTTGTGGCTCACTTTGGGTAATGGAAATATGTCCTATTAGAAGAAAAGTCCATAAAAATTGGCTTGAATCACTTTCAAGGATGGAATATCACTCTTGTTAGTGTTAAAATCGATGCGGTGATTATTATACAATTTTAAAGAATCTAAAATTAGATCACTAGTTGGTTTGATATCTTATGTGAGCATGTACCTTACTTTTTTAAGTGAACATCCATATTAATCATGTATATATAGAAGGAAACATTCAAGTATACTCTTTGGCCATTCATATTCAACTGGACCATGATATGGAGTTTATTTAATTAACTTGAATTTTTTATTTGGATTGAAATTTTTTTGCTTGTGTTAATGATTAGGGTCTTTATTTAATTCACCCTTTTTGATATTGTGTCTTTTTAGTACTATTTTTTATATATATTGACTCCTTATTTTAATAACATTAAATTTTTCTGAAAAATAAATGAAACAAGTCATCCATTAATATGGTGAACTAATCAAAACATGGGTGATGTATTCATTTTAGAAAACATGAAAGGTGGTTATATTATGGATGTTCCCTAAATATAATAACAATTAAGTATATAAGATATACTTATGTTATAATAAAAATCCAGATAGAGTATATTTTAGGTGGTATAAGAAGTATAAAAAGTAAGATACTTCATCTAAGAGTATTACCTCTTCCATTAGATGTTAACAATTATCCACCCCTTATGGATCCTCAGAATGGACATTTGGTAATACCAAAACTCCTTGGATGTGTAAAGGATGGTTGGGGAGATATTTGGGAAGATATTAGTCATTGTAAGGAACTAATAGTGTTAGGAGAAGAGGGGTGGAGAATAGTGGTATTTATAAGGGGGAGAGTGGTGTTTTGAATATAATACCCAATATTTTATTATTATTTTCTCATGGCTAAAAATAGTGATGTTTCTTATAACTATCTATATAAATTTAGGTCCGTGATTTTGAGATAATGAATGTTTACATCATATGAAATGTAATAAATAATTTATTTACTTATAATATAAAATCTCATATTTTATCATATTTTTGTATTCAAAAAATTCAACTATTTTAGAAAAATACCAAAAATTCACCCCACTCTAATTTTGATGTGCTGATCCAAAAAATGACATCCATATGTCAAAATAATTTTCTAAATTTCTAAAATTTTACATTAAAACAACATATTTATTTTTTGAAAAATAATAGTTTTTTATATAATTAATAATTATCCCCATTGAGAAATTACATGTAACATCATAATTTTACATTTTCATTTATATAAAAATATCTAGTTTTTTTAGAACATTTTATAAAAATCAGTTTTATTCTAAAATTCTATATTTACTCTAAAAGTATATTTTACTAAAATTAAAAAATATATATTTTCATAAAAATTACATTTATAATTTCATTATTTAAATCAATTATTTTATATTGTTAACACAATTATTTATTTTCCTTGAGATATAAATGTAACATCCTGAGATTTTAAAAGGAAACCTTATTCTCAATATCATACAATATATGTCACATCAAGATTAAACAAACGACTAAACATTATTATTTAAATGTGATAGTTATCTTGTCAAGAACAATCCTGGGTACCCTAGTAACTCAATAACTGAGCCATCCCTAACATGGCATGAAGGGAGTTCCCAATCCCCATAGGTTAGAAACTATCACCTAGTATCATAAAAAATGAGAGTGGGAATGAATTTTCCAAAACATTGTGGAAGAAAGATAAACAAGACAATATGCATACAAAAAAATCCATAGGGAGAAGTGTACCATAAGTCAAATAGGTATAAACAACCCAAAGTACTATATAAAGGTAATATAAACATAAAGAACAGCCCAATCCCCAAAGGACTCAACTCTCCAAGTTAATGGATCAATAGCTTGAACTGACTCCAAGTGGTGCTTTACCCTTATCAAACCTCGAAGGAGGTAATCTACAAACACTTGAAGGCACAAGTGTGTGTGATATAAAATCCCAATAGGGTCTTTCCAAGGATTCCATAATATATTCCAACATTTAATTAAGTAAATAAAGAGATTTTAATTTTAAATAAATATATTTGGCATTTCAAAAATCATATTTAAATAAATCATGCTTTAAATTTAAAATGATGGAAATAATTTAAACAAATGATTCACATTTCAATTGATGGAATATTTCTAAACAAATGGATTATTAAAACAATTTATATAAAATGGTTTATATAAATTCATAATTCATGTAATACATTTTACAACAATGGAATATATTTACTTCAAATATAAACAAGCGAGCGACATGATCATGAACTAAAAGGTATGATAGTTCCAGATTATGGTATCCTCACACACTTATATAATGATAATGATGATGTGTAAACATGTCCCTTGAAACTGGTCAAATATGACTCATTAACATCCTATTGGGGAATAAAATGTGCTAAGTAGTTTATGTTAGGATTGTAAATAATCAATCTGATGCTAGGGAATTCCCATCCTAGAGTGTTTATCCCTAATAACTTACTAACTACCTAAGTCTTCTATATGCTCTAGTACAAAAAAAATGATTGGAAAATTATTTTAAAACTTTTTAAAATAAAATTTATCCCATTATCCTTTTCAAATTTTCAAATTTCCATTCAAAAACCAACACATAGGTTTTTAATCAAAAGCATACATCTTTCTAAGATAAAACCTGAAGGTTTCTATCAAAACCATTTTAATCAATTTTCATCAAATAGAATTTGAAATCAGTTTCATTAATTAAATTTCTAATTACATTCCACAATTTTCCATCAAACCAATTTCACGGTTTAAATTTGATAATTTAAATTTCATCAATTTCCATCAATTTCCATCAATTTCACAAATATACCCAAAATCAATGGAATTGGGCGTTTTCCCCAATTTCATGTCAAAACCCAATTTCCAAAACTAAATCCCCCATTTCAATGGAATTGGGTTTTTAATAAACTAATTGAAAGCAGTTTCAATAACTTAAATTTAAATAAAAAATTTGAGGTTAAATCAATCAATTCAGGGTTAATCAAATTTAGACATCATAACATAACCACCCACCTTTATTATGAAACCACAAAGCCCGCAACGAAACCCACCAACTAAAACAAAGGCACAGAAGATCTAGGAACTCAAACTAAAAACAAGATTCAAAAACATGGGGTTTATATCCATCAATCTCTATATGATCTATCAAACTCCAAGGAGGAAAAGAGAAAGAGATAAAGAGACCAGGAGAACACTTACCTGGAAATTCATACTCCAATCGCAACAATGATCAATTACTAAATAAAATGACCCAGAAGGATTTGAGGGCTCCAAAATTTCCTGGGAATGGCTCTTGGATCAAGATCGAGAAAGTCTATAGAGGAGGGAAAATAATTAACAACCAAGATTCCTATTTAAAAAAACAATCAGAGATTTACTTGACGTGTAACCAAATTTCACATCGTGAAATTGAAAAATAAAAAAAAATAACTGAAACACCCATCACCTTTTTATAAAAATAGATTTATTATTATAGAAATTACATGTTATACAACCACATTATATTATGTATAAATCCCTAGCAAGCTAAAGAACAAACAGGTTTTGTGTTGAGATTCCAAAAAATCTATGACTTCACCATTATAGGTATCCTCCAAATTCCTTCTTGGTCCTACCCAAAAAATGAAAAAGTAAAACCACAAAAAGGTTTAAAACATAACTGATAGAAATATAATGGGATGTTTCAACCTCCCCACCATAAAAAAATTCTATCCTCAAAAATAATTTCAATAAGATTCCACATTGAAAAGGTGAGGCCACTTCTCTCTCATTAGTTCCTCAAACTCCTGTGTCTCATGAGAATTAGAACTGTATTACCATAGAATATGAATCAAAGGTATTATCCTCCCATGAATTACCATGGTCTCAGAATCAACTATCCTAACTAGCCATTCAGTCATGGTAAATCAAGCTCAACCTCAAGATCCTCCAACTCGGAACATGAGATGGTTCAAATAGATACTTACATAGCTAAGATACATGAGACACATTATGTATCAATTTTATATTCACTGGAAGTGCTAACCTATAAGTAACTCTTTCCACCCTCTCAACAACATCAAAAAGTCCCACAAAATGAGAAGAAAGTTTCCCTTTCCTCTCAAGCCATCGATGACCCAACTAAGGTGAAACTTTCAAGAAAACCTGGTCACTAATAGAGAAATCTAATTTTCTACGATGATGATCAGCATAAGACTTATATCAGCTCTGTTCCTTCAACATTATATAAAGAATCAACTGGATATTTGGTGTCATCTCTTAAACCGAGCTTGGTCCAACCAAGGAACTTTCACCAATCTCTGACCAACATAATAGAGATATGCAAGGCCAACCATAAAAGTCCTCAAAAGGATCCATTTTGATCTTAGATTAGTAACTTTTGTTATAAGAAAACTCATCCATACCCAAATGATCATCTCAAGCTCCACCAAAGTTAAGAACACAGGAATATAGCATATCTTTACAAATATGTATAGATCTTTCTTTCTGGCCATCCGACTACGGATGGTATGTCATGCTCAAATGGACATGAGATCCCAGAGAAACCTAAAGGCCTCTAAAAAATGATAAGTGAACCAATGATCCCTATCATAGACTATAGCATATGGTACTCCATGAAAAGGAATGATCTCTTTCACATAGAGATTTTCCAACTCCTTAACATTTGTTGTATCACATATAGGTAAAAACTGAGTTGACTTGGTCAGACTATCAATCACAGCCCATATCATATTCTTCTTTATCTGTGTATGTTTAAACCTAACCAAAAATTCCATATAGATCTCATCCCACTTCCATGTAGGGATAGGAAGTGGTTGAAGAAAACCCAAAGGTTTCTAGTGCTCATCCTCGAAGTGTTGGCACGTATAATAAAGAGAGACAAATTAAGAAATGTCTCATTTCATACCTAGCCACTAGAATTTTTGTCGAATTTCACATAACATCTTTTTGGTTACTTGGTTCATTTCCCACTGGGAAATATGGAAATCCCCAATAACAATTTTCCTTAACACTAACAACAAAACAAAGTGGTTCTGATAGAAAAGAATTCCCTATTTAGAGAATGACCACTTGGTAACTATCTCTTCATTATAAAGAGAGTCTCTAATTCTATGGAACACATTGTCAAGATGATGTTACTAAAGAATCAATTCAAGAAGAGTGTATGTCAACTAAAACTGGCCAAAGCAACCTCATCCCATAATTTCTATACTCCAATATGCAACTATGTAAAAAGATCCATAAAGTTCCAATCTTCTGTTGATTCTTTCACTACCTGGGTTGAAATTTTCCTACTCAAATAATATCTAATGAAATTCCCTTTTCCTAGGGTGTAGGAGATTTCAAAATACAAAGACTACAGGTATTCCACCCAATTCCTCTATATAAGATTTAAATTTTTTTGAGACAAGATATAACTCAAGATCTTTTGGTCTGAAAACAAGATAAACATTTCTCCATAAAGGTAATGCCTATAACTATTAAGCGTGTGCATCACAGCTATGATTTCAAGGTCATGGGTTAGATAATTCTTCTTGTGTGGCCTAAGCTGACGAGATCCATAAGAAACAACATGATCACCCTTAATGATAACACATCCCAAACCTGAACATAATGCATCGCAGAAGACCATATAGCCTTCTCTAGACTCTGGGAGAGTCAACACTAGTGTAGTAGCCAAAATACCATTCATCTCAATAAAAGAACTCTAGAATTTTTTATCCCAATAAAACTTTACACCTTTTTGAGTTAGATAAATTATCATAGAATTCAACTTTGATAAGTCTTTAATGAACTGGTGATAATACCTAGCTAAATCTAAGAAGATGTGAATATCAAAAACATTACATGGTTGTTCCCATGTCATAATAGATCTTACCTTCTCAGGATCAACTAATTTCCCAAGTTATGACACCATGTGTCCCAAGAACTTCACTTCTTGAATCTAGAAATCACATTTTGAAATCTTGGCATAACGTTGGTGATTTCTCAGCAAACAAATAACTATTATCAAATGATGCACATGATCCTACTCAGACATAGATAAAACAAGGATTTCACCACATAGACTACCATGAAGGTATCAAGATACACATGAAAAATATTTTTCATCAAATTCATAAAGACTACATTGTCATTTTTTTATACCAAAGGGAATGACACGGTACTCATAATGGTCATACCTTCTCCAAAAGGCATTTTTTAAAATGTCGTATTATTTTATCCTCAACTGATGGTAACCATATCAAAGATTAATCTTTGAGAACCACTTTTCCCCTTTCAACTAATCAAATAGATCATCTATCAATGGAAACAGATACTTTTTCTTTACTGTCACTCAATTAAGATTTCAGTAATCAACGCATAGGTGAAGTGAACCATCATATTTCTTTGAAAAGGGAACTGGAACCACCCAAGTTGACATACTCAGTCATATAAATCCTTTCTATATAAGATCATACAACTAATTCTTGAACACTTTCAGTTCAATTGGTTCCATGTGGTAAGAAGGAATAGTAAATGGTTGAGTACCAAGAACTAAGTCAGGAGAAAATTATACCTCCCTTACCAATGGAAAACTCGAGAAGTTAGAAGGAAACACGTCATGAAACTTGAAAAATACTGTAGGGAGACTATGACTTATAGATTCATGTTCTAAATCAAAGTTAAATACAAATATCAGTTTCCCCAACTTCAAATAAGAAGTTCTGACCCTGCTTTCCCTTGGGTCCCATTCTCCTTGAAAAAAATGGCACACACCATTGGGTGTAGTAAAGGATACCCATCAAAGATAACAATCAATTATAGATTTATTGGAAATGAGTTAATCCATATTGCATATAACATTAAGTTATTTCATGTCGATAACTAGAAAACTCCATGAAATCTCAACATATGATAGAGAGAAAACACAAGCGAGACTATGGAGACCCTGCTCTCTCTTCGTACCAAGGGGTGTTGTAATATCCATGACATAAGATAACAACTCCATAAGAATATTTATCATATAAACAATATGGGTTGAAATAAATAAATGAGATACCCCTCTATCAAATAAAGATGTCATTAATGATGAAGATATAGTGATGGTACCTCTCAAATTCACTGGACCTGTATCTGCTTCCTCTATAGACTCTTCTACTGTGTGAAGAAGCTTCGTTCTGAATTCTTGTGGCTAGAATCATTTTTTCCATGAAGAATCTGATTACCCCCAAAATTTTAGAAGGATCTGAAGAACTCATACCAATATGCATAGTGTAAAATATATGACAGAACCTTTTTAAGTGACCCGAGCATCTATAGGAGACACAATTATTGGGTGCCTTAGTGAAAACCCTCATTGAATTCTTAGGCTTTCCACACTGGTAGCAAATCAGTGGACCACTTCCAGGAACTACAGGAGGTATAGAATGAAACTGATATTAAGAACCACCATGATAATTATCATTCTTCTGATTTCCTTTACAGGAACACAAACTTCCATTGGGAGAAAAAAGAAACTCCCAAAAACCCAGACTTTCCATCTAGGTCCATTTCGACCATCAGTTCTCTATCTAGCACATCAGCATAAGAATGCAGTTTCAGTAAGAAAACCTAAAAAAGAATATCTTGTTGAAGTCCCAACTCTAATAATTGAGTATTCATCTTCTTATTTGATAATATATTAGGTGAAAACTTCACTAGCTCAATAAAAAAGTTTTCATACTCTATCATGGTCCTATCAGCCTGCTCAAGTTTGAAAAACTTCATAGCCTTAGACAACACAAAGAACTCTAAATAAAACTGGTCAGTGAAAAGAGCATTTAATTGTTTCCACTATAATCACTCATGTTTCTTCACTATCACCATCATGTACCACTATCTCTTACTCGGTCCTTCTAGTATGATGGTGGAACACTTCACCTTTATCTCCTCAGGTGTCTCTAAGAACCCTAAAAAACACTTGATCCTACTCAACCATTCCTCTACCTATTGAGGATCATTTGATCCCTTGAACACTGGTGGATTCTGGTGAAGGAACTTTTTATAATGGTTCTAAAGATCATCCCTTTGAGGTTCCATATCTATAGCCTAGATGCAAACTAGTGGTGGTGCATATCCTAGAGCATAGACAGTATGCACAATCACCTCAACCAGATTTGGGTTCACAAGAGGATTTACTCACTGATGTTTAGTAGTAACCTCCTACTGGATATGATCCACACATCTTCTCATAGGAATAATGCTACACAACATTATCAAACATCAAATAATACATCATATTAACACTCAAATAGGGAAACAAGAGAAAATTTATCCCAATAGATTGAAAAAAAAGATTTGGATTTCAATCTATACAAATTAAAAGTGGGAAAATACTTGAAATAATCCTCAATATGTCTTTAAAAAACCACCCCTAGTGACGTAAGGTACATTTTGGTGAGAGATGTCTAGGAACTCAATCAAAACTACCTTCTAAGTCCCGATAATATTACACAAATGCATACTAACTTCAAGAAAATAATCTCAACCTAGATCTCTGATACCACTTTGTCACAAACTATCCCAGGTACCCTAGTAACTTGATAATCGAGAAGGCCCTGACTTGGAGCTAATGGAGTTATCAATCCCCACAGGTTGGCGAATAGCACCTGGCATCATACAAAATGAGAGTGGGAACGAATTTTCCACAAAAATTATGAAAGAAAGATAAACAAGACAGTATGAATACAAAAGGAACTCCACAGGGTGGAGTGTAACATAATTCAAATAGGTAAAATAACTAAAGTATAATATAAAAGTACCAAAAACTAAAAGAACAACCTGATCCCCAAAGGAAACAACTCTCCAATTCCATAGATCAATAGCCAGAACCACCTCTAAGTGGTGTTTTACCCCTACTCAAACCTGGAAGGAGGTAATCTACAAACACCTAAAGGCATAGGTGCAGTGTGATCTAAAATCTCAATAGGGTATCACCAAGGATTACATAACATATGAAAAAATTTAATTAACTGAATAAAGTGATTTTAATTTTAAATAAACAAATTTTTCATTTCAAAAAGAATATTTAAATAAAGAATTTTTTACATTTAAAATAATAAAAACACTTTAAACAAATGCTTTAGATTTTAATTGATGGAATATTTCTAAACAAATGGCTTATTAAAAAAAAATATATAATAGTTTATATTAATTCACAAGTAATGAAAAAAAATCAATAATGTCATATATTCATTTCAAATGAAAACAATCGAGCAATATGGTCATGCATCAAAAGGTATGATAGTTCCAAGTTATGGGATCCTCTCACACTTATATAATGATAACATAAATGTGTACACATGTCCCTTAACACTGGTCAAGGATCACTCATTGACATTCCATTGGGGAATAAAATGTGCCAAAAAATTTATGTTAGAGTTATAAAGCATCAATCTGGTGATAGGTCATTCCTATCCTAGCATTTTTATCCCTAGTAACTCATTAACAACCTAAGGCTTGCATGAGATCTATTACAAAAACAATTATGGAAAATTTATTTTAAAACTATTTAAAATAAAATTCATTACATTCCTTTTTTCAGATATTCCAATTTTTATTCAAAACCCAACACATGGGTTTTTAATCTAAAACATAATTTTCCCAAGATAAAAACTAAGGTTTCTATCAAAACCATTTTAATCCATTTTCATCAAATATAATTTGAAAAAAAATCATGAAATCAATTTCCAATTACATTCCTCGGTTTTCTATCAAACCAATTGAAAAATTTAAATTTAACAATTTAAATTTCATCAATTTCACACATAGCCCGATTCAATGGAATTTGGGGTTTTCCCCAATTACATAACAAAACCCAATTTCAAAAACCAAATCCCCTAATTCAATGGAATTGGGTTTTTAATAAACTAGTTGAAAGTAGTTTCAAGCAATTGAATTTAAATCAAATAGCTGAAATTAAATCAAGAAAATCATGGTTGGTCAAATTTTTCCATCATAACTGAACCACCTACCTTACTTATGGAAACTCAAATCCCTCAATGAAACCCTCTAATTAGAATTAAGGCATATAAGATATAGGAACTTAATATAGAAACAAGATTTAACAACAAGGAGTTTAGATCCATTAATACCTAGATGATACAGAAAACACTAAGGAGGAAAATAGAATGATATGAAGAAATAGGTAGAATGATTACCTGGAAAGCCACACCATAACAAAAATAATGATCAACTGCTGAATAAAATGACTTGGTAGGATTTTAGGGATCCAAAATTGTCTGGGAGTAGATCTTGGGTTGAGAGAAAGGAAGTATGGAGATGAGGAAAAAGAATTTTCAGTCAAGTTTTCTATTTAAAAACAATAATCAGGTCATTACATGATGTCTAACCCAATTATGTGTCATGAAATTGAAAAATCCCAAAATCACTAAAAACTCCATTTCCATTTTATATAAACGAATTTATTATTATTTTAGAACATACATGTTGTGTAGCCACATTACACAAAATATATATCCCCATCATGCTACAGAACCAACAGGTTTTATGCTAATAATCCAAAAAAATCTTACTTATCCATTATCGGTATCCTCTAAATTCCTTCTTAGCCCTACCTAGATAACGAAAAATGAAAACCATGACAAGGTTAAAAACATACTCGACATAAAGTAAACGGGATGTTACATGTCACCTAGCCATTGGAATGGAAGAATAAATGAGATTAACTAAATTATGAAAATATATTTTACACATGTTAATCATATGAATTTATTGGTTTCTAATTAATTATAAATTAGAATTAAAAACAATTTAATAAAGTAAATTTTTTTATAAAAAAAACTATTTTTATGTGCCAAAGGAATTTTACCTTAATAAATTAAAATAATCACTATTAGTGAAAGATATTAATTAAATATATAATTTTTATATCCAATAAAATAATTTTAATTCATCAAATAAATTTTATAATTTTAAGATAAGAAATAAATCCATTTTTAAGCATAAAAAGCTATATTTTTCTAAAAGGAAATTTTCCACATTTTAATGACGTACTTGTTTTAAAACTAAATTTTAATACTTTTATAAATTTTATTTTATAAAATAAAATTAATTTTTGAAATATTTATATCAAAATTATATTAGGGTTAATTTTTAGTATTTTTCTAATAAGTTTCTTTTTTGATGAATAATGAAAACTACTAAATTTTAATTAAAAACTGTTTTTTCATATAATTTACTTGTATTGTTAAATTTTATTTTAAATTGGTTTTAAAGTATAAATAGTTTAAATATACATCATTAAATCCATTTTAGGTCATTTTAATCAATTTCACATTGAAATTAGATATAAAAATATTTCAAACTTTGGAACTTTTCACTTTAAAAACCCACTTTTTCATTTTGTCTGCAGGATTAATTTTAAATATAACTTTTCCAATTATGTGAATTGAATTAGGTAAAATGTATTCCATATTTGGAATCATAAGTTAAAAATTATGTGGTGTATTCATTTTAATTTTTATGCATAAAAAATTACCATGCTAAAAAATTAATATTTATTGTGGTATAGGTAAAAAAAACTAGTTAAAATTAAAAAGGTAAAGGCTTAAAATACCTTAAAACTAAAAAATTTAGTGGTTTTTCGATGGCTGACATCAGCCACCTTGGATCTCAATTAGCATCGATGTGCGGAGGTTCCTTGAGTTTCAGTTTGGTCCTCATCTAGGCTTCACGAGCGTCGTTCCTTCAACGTCGGCTTTCGGAGTGGTCTTGGTCCAGATCTCAGCTCGTCTCTATGTGTGGTGCTTACTTTGTTCTCCCTAGAGCATTATCAGCGTTGGTGGAATCCTCAGTAGTGGTTTCCTAGCTCGACTCGGCATAGGCGTGTGGCGTTGTCTTCATCCTCCTCGGATTCAGGTCGCATCCGCGTGCGGAGGTTCTTCTGGTCTCGATTCAGTCCTCGGCCTGGCTATATTTGCGGCATGTCATATGAAGTGGTCTTGGTTTGGATCTCAGATCGCCTTTGTGTGTGGTGCAGGATCTGTCTTCCCCGGAGCTCAATCGGCATTGACGACTTCATCAGATAGCTTGGACCCCGGTGTCGGATCTAGAGTGCCCGGAGGGGTAAGAATTTGTTCTCTGGTTTTGCTTTTGCATGTGGTATTGTGGTGGCGTTAAGGTATGGTGACATTGATGGTTCTCTTCCCGCTGTCCTCTCCCCCTGTGGGATTCTGTAGCTATGGTGATGGAATTAAGTGAATCAGTGGGTTTTATCTACATTATTGTCTTTCGTGGAATTGTAAATGACTTGTGAAAGCTTATGGGTGTGATGAATTTTTGAACTGCGTGGAATCCTATTTGTGGCATGTTTGATTGTTGTAGTATTGGCTCAGACTTTATTCCAAAATTTGCTTCAGATGAGGATTTAGAGCAGGTTTCTCTCACACTGCATGACTAGTCGGATTTGGACGATTGAGAGGGTATGGCATTGTGATCGGTACTGGGCCTGTACATTTTTTTATGGTATAGTTTGCTGAGCAGTCATGCACAGGTGGAGGTGTCATACGGACATTGATGCTGGGGAGGGGTATCACTGTGGAGTCTGTTTTGGGATTATCGTAGCACTTTCAGATATTGTTTTTGTTACTAAGTCTTGAAGTCTTGTGTGGTTTTCCCCTTTATCCTTAAACGGGGGCTTATCTAATAATCAATAAAAATTGCGGCTTTAGGTCCATTCAGTCATTATTTATTCACTTATACCCACCCCTCCTCAAGTATAAATATCACTCCTAACCACACCATTTTACCTTATGAGCCATGAAGCTCCTCAAATCTCTTCCCAAACCTCTCCTCCACACTCACCTCACGTCGTACTACTATTGGTATCACAAAAATACCAAATCCAAAGTCTATAAGGGTATCTCAATAAGGTTATATTCAAGAGGAGGTTAAATTACACAAAACTAAAGGGAAGTATAAGGTAAGGTATTTCTTAACCTAATTCTCATTATTTGATTTACACTTATAATTCTTGATTATTTCATGATAAGAATATGTGAAAAATGACTTTTGATTATCTTATGTTATATTTCCACTTGTTTTATGTTTATTTACAGTGGATACATATATTCGATTAATTTGATTAATACCCATTTCATATAAATGATATTTATAAGAGACTTTCTTATAAAAATTATATTTTTAATATTTCCTTAAATCTATTTTCTTACAGGTCTTTGTTTTCTAAAATTGATTCCAAAATTTTTTTTACTATTATTTTATGATTGTTTTAATTAATCTTTACTCATGTTTTGAATTTTTACAAAACGATTTGAAATTATTATTATCCCATTTTCTAAAAGTGGTTATTTGTGAATTTTCTGAAGAAAAATGGAAGTAATGTTTTTTAAATTATATAGAATGATAGTATTTTCCCTCTATTATGAAACCTTGTCAATTTGAATATTACTTTATAGTATTACAAGTTTATTTTAAAATAAAAATTTTTCCTTTGTACAAGAACAACTTTTCTAAAAATATGAGATTTCAAAATAAAAGGGTTATTTTCCTTATTAATACTTTTATAATGAAAATATTCATGGTTTATGATTTTTAAATGGTTCTTTTACATATTTTATTTTTATTGGTGGTTACGTGATAAACCAATGATGGGTAGTTACGTGATAAACCAACGATTGGTAGTTACGTGATAAACTAATGATGGGTGGTTACATGATAAATCAGTGGTGGGTGGTTCTATGATAAAACAAGGATTCTTGGTTATGTTATAACCTCCAATGCAATATTTACTCCATATTTATAGGTTTTTCATATCGGTTTCTCAATTTAAATGAAGGTTTGATCCCCATTATAGTTCATCGGTGAGCCCAATATAGATTATACAAAGGGTGAGCCCCTTTATAGTTCTCTATTATATTGGGAAATAATAATATTGGAAGTCAGTTGTATAGTTATTCCAATTGAAGGGTTTTGAAAATATTTTATGTAAATGATTTTCTAAGTCACCTAAATAATTTTTAAATTTCTTGTTATAGCTTTTAAATTCTTTCTTTGATCAAAAAATGTGTTTTTTTTTCATGTGAAAATGTTCTGTTTCATTTTAGCAAAATAAATGTAAATGGATTTTCATGTTTTTCACTATAATAATGGATTTCATTATTTTAAATCCCTTATTGATCTTTTTCTTCTCATCTCAAGTTTTAAAAAAATTACACAGGTTTTAAGGAAGATTAAGTAAAAGGATGATGTCAAGAAGAAAATTTTGAAGATTTTTCATAAAGAGAAACCATGTTTTATTTTAAATAATTTTGTTTTATGTAAAAAATATATATCATGTATATGTTTCCACTTTTAATGTATGGGTTTAATTTGTAAGAGTTTATCCTAAATATCTAAAACTCTAAAGCAAAAGATCCTAGAATGTGAATTCTAGTTCAAAAACACTAGAATAAGTAATGTTTAAGGTCGGGTACTTATAGTTTCTATCATAGGAGGGTTTAGATAACTTTAGAGTTTATGATGTTATTCAAACATAAGTTAAAGATCCTCTATAACCACAAAGTTTTTTATTATTTATATAATTTTTTAGGTTTATTAAAATTTATGTGGATTGGATAAAAATATAAATCAACTAAGATATAAGGGGGGTAAAGTATTAGAGTATTAAAAATTTTTATAGTATTATATTTACCCTATAGATTATTTTTCCTTTAATAATTCATTTCATGTTTAACTGGTGATATTTTCATCATATTAAGGATCATTTATTAAGATAGAAGGAAAGATATCTTGCACAACCTTCTTATCCCTCCCAGATTATTTGATCATCACTCCTATTATAGAAGCTTGTTTAAATTATTTTGATAGCTTCTTGAGTATTCAAATCACCTGAAAAAAATTGTTTGAGTTATCCAACACCGATTATTTTCAATAAAACAAATTTGGGTCATGGTATATTTATCATTTTATTTTAAGATCTCAACTCTTCCAACTCTCCCTAAAAGTGAAATAATGTAAGTGGCATGACCATATACTTTTTGAGAGTTGAAAACATGCTGAAAGATAAAGGAAATGTCAATAAGATCCTAAAATCTAGATTTAAGGTATGATTTATTTTTTGATGTTCTGAGTATGCAACATTTTTTCTGTTGATATTGATGAATCCTAAGGATATAATTCATATATTTGATTATAGGAATTCAATATGAAGGAATAAGATGAAGAATTATGGTTAATTATTTAAGAAGAAAGTTGAATGAATGATGTGTTTATGTATTGAGTTTTAAAATTTAAGATATAATGGTATTTTATAAATCTTATTAGATTCATATAACACCTAAGGATCTTTCTATACAAAGTTTTGTTTTCATAAATTTGAAAACATATGTTAGATAGAATCAATACCTTTGAAAATTTATAAAAATGTGATAATTTTTTAGGTACATGTAACCCTTAATTTTATAGTATTAAAAAGGTTATTAGAAAAACAATGCCTTTACTTTTGGTGGACATAAGTTTAAAGGTATTGGAAATATTTTTGGGTTGTAAGGTTTCTAAATTTGAGGTAACTATGGGTTCTTATTTTGGGATAAAAAATGAAAGGTATGAGATAGCCTTTGCGGTTAAATATATTATGGTTATTTTTTAGTATGAAATCTCTAGAATTTTATAAGGATTATATTAATATAGTTTTATAAAATAGAAAACCAATAGGATGGGTAATAACCTATCACTCCCAACAAGGTCGTAGAAATTGAACCCACAACTGAAGGGTGATAAGGGTATATCACCCACCATTGAAATATGTGATGTCCTTGTTATTATGATGTTTTTTATTTTAGTTAATCTCTTTTAGCAATGAAAAAATCTATTTTTGGAACATATTTTTTATCCTATAGATAACCATGGGATTGAAAAAAATGATTCGGTGATTAAGTGATTAATGTTATTTTAGAAGAAGTTCACTATTTTGGGAACCTTGTATGATTAAGAAAAATATAATACTATGGGATTTTATTTAATAAATAAAGGATGAATTATATTTTGGAAGAATATATGATTTACATTTATTTGGGTTATTTATGGAAATAGTTACCACATCATGGAGATTATTTGATTTGGGAAATTACATTTTTGGATTTAGACTTTAAGATCAATTGATATTATTTGAAGTTAAATATTGAATTTAGCTTGAAATAATATGTGATAAAATCCTTCTAATTTTTTGGTTTCAATTTTTTTATGAAATATTTTGAGGAATTTGAAGGATAGTTATTTGTTGAATGATCTATGTTGAAATTTGGGTATTAATGTTGAATTTTGGAGATTAAAGTAGTTTTTATTCATATAAAGGTTATTATTTTTTGGAATTTTATATCTTATACAAACCATTTTTGGTTTTGGTTAGTTCATAAAGACATGAGGAATAGATAGTTGTACTTTTATGGATTTTATGATCCATAGGAGTTGATTTTGATGCATTAGGTGTGAAAATTTATCTTAAATACTCATAGATTGGAGAAAAGATGAGATTGTGGTGGAAATTGATTAAAGGATGAAATTACACTTTTTAAATAAGTATGTTTCCTTTTGTTCTTAGTATAGGTAGTAAAATAATTCTTCAATTGTAGGAAAAGTATTTTGAAACAAAAAAGTTATTCATTTACTTTTCTTAATGAGAAATCAATTACCTTTTAACACATCCTAGATTTATAGTATTGTAGTGGTTAACATTCTATTAAACATGTTCTCTATCACTCTACATTAGAACTTGATATTTATTTTTCTCTTTCATGTCCATTTTTTCCTAAGTGAAACCCTAGTATGTGTTATCATAGGTGAACTTTGTACTTTCCTTTCTCTCTTTCAAATGGAAGTTTTATTGATCCTTTTTCTGATGTGGGATTTCAAAAAAGGTTTCTTAAAAATTCAATCCCCTAGTTTTTTTATCCCAAGTTCTAATTTTGAGGATGTAATTTATTAAATGAAAGAGAATATAACATCTCGATATTTTAAAATTAAACATTATGTTCAATACCATACAAGACATGCCACATCAAGCTTAAATAAACAACTAAAAATTATTATTTAAATGTGATAGTTATTACCTATCCCTTGGAATGGAGGAAAAAATGAGATTAAATTAATTATGAAAATATAGTTTACACATGTTTATAATATTAATTCATTGGTTATCAAGTAATTAGAAATTAAAATAAAAACTAATTTAATATAAATTAAATTTTTTATAAAAAATTATTTTTATGCACCAATGGAATTTTATCTTAATAAATTAAATTAATCACTATTAGTGAAAGATATTAATTAAATATATATGTTTTATATACAATCAAATTTTTTTAAATTCATGCAATAAGTTTTATAGGCTTAAGATAAGAAATAAATCTCATTTTAAGTATAAAAAGCTATATTTTTCTAAAAGGTAATTTTGCAGCCTTTTTCTGGTGCAATTGTTTTAAAATTAAATTTTGAAACTTTATAAATTTTATTTAAAACAATAAACTTAATTTTTGAAATTTTGATATCAAAATTATATTAGATTAAATTTTTTAAATTTTTCTCATAAGTTCCATTTTTTTATGAATTGAGAAAAATAATGAATTTTAAATAAAAACTGCTTTTTATTCTAATATAATTATATAGTTTAATTATATTTTAAATTTATTTTAAAGTATAATTAATTCAACTATACATCAATAAATAAATTTTCGTTCATTGGAATCAATTTTACATTGAAATTGGATATAAAAATAGTTCAAACTTTTGAACTTTTCACTTTAAAAACCTACTTTTTCATTTTGTCTGTGAGATTAATTTTAAATTTAATTTTCCAATTCTATGAATTGAATTAGGTAAAATGGATTCCATATTGGGAATTATAATTTCCAAATTATGTAGTAAGTTCATTTTCATTTTTATTCATAAAATAAATTACCATGTTAAAAAGTAATATTTACCGTGGTATAGATAAAAAAATGAAACAAGTTAAAGTTAAAAAGGTAGAATCTTAAAATACCAAAAAACTATAACATTTAATGGTTAGTTTAGGTATTTATTAACTCTAACCATCCTATAAAATATTAATTTTCATCAAAATTCATGTAAATTAATTCCACCTCAATGTGGTTGGGTTTAATTATAAAATAATCATTATTTAATCACTTAAACTCACCCCTCCTCATGTATAAATACCACTCCTCACCATCCCATTTTTTCTCCCAAGCCTTTAGCTCCGAAAATATTTTCCCAAAACTCTCCTCTTCACTCTCCCCATGTCCTACTACTGTTGGCCTCACCGAAATACCAAATCGAAGGTCCCCAAGGTTCTCTCAAGGAGGTAATATTCAAGAGTAGTTTAAAGTACGTGAAACTACAGGGAAACATTAGGTAATGGATTTCTTAACCCAGTTTCCATTATTTGGGTTACACTTCTACTTCTTAATTATTTCATGATAAGGGTATGTGTGAAATGAATTTTTAATATATTATGTTATATTTACACTTTTTTTATGTGTATTTACTGTTGATACACATATTCGATTCATTTGATTAATTCCCATTTCATCGAAATGATATTTATAAGAGACTTTATTTTAAATTTTATTTTTAAAATTTTCCTTGAAAATCTATTTTATTTGATGTCATTTTTTCTAAAATTGATTCCAAAAAAATTTACTATTATTTTATGATTATTTTAAGTCATTTTTACTCATATTTTACTTTTTTAGTAATGGTTTGTAATTATTCTTTTTATCATCTTCTAAAAGTTTTTCTTTGTGACTTTTTTGAGAAAAAAATATGAAAGGAATTATTTTTTAACTTATACAGCATGAGAATATTTTCCCACCATTATGATGCCTTAATTATTTGAAGCTTACTTTAAAATATTACATGGTTATTTTCAAATAACATGTTTTCCTTTGTACATGCACAGCTTTTCTAAAAATGTGAGATTTTAAAATGAAAGGGTTATCTTCCTTATGAATATTTTTATAATGAATGTATTCATGTTTTATGATTGTGATATGGTTCTTGGACATTGTTTATTTTTATGGGTAGTTACGTGATAAACCAATTATGGGTTGTTATGTAATAAACCAATGACAGGTGGTTACGTGATAAATTAATAACGAGTGGTTACATGATAACCAATGATGGGTAGTTCTATGATAAACCAAGGATATGTGGTTATGTTATAACCTCTAATGCATTGGGTACTATAGATTTGGAGGTGGTCCATATTTATTACTCAATTTTAACGAAGTTTTGAGCCCCATTATAGCTCACAGGTTAGCCCAGTATAGCTTATAAGAAGGGTGATCCTCATTATATCTATCTATTACATTGGGTAATAATAATATTGGAAGTTGGTGATTTGTTTATTTTAATTGAAGCGTTTTGAAAGGGGTTTATATAAATGATTATCTAGTTCACCTAAATGATTTTTAAATTGTTTGCTATGGGTTTTTAAGGCTTTATTTGAGAAAATCATGTGTGTGTTTTTAATGTTAAAATGTTTTGTTTCATTTTAAAAATGTAACCTTAAATGATTTTTCATGTTTTTCACTGGAATAATGGTTTCCTTTCTTTTAAATTCCTTATTAAGATTTTTGTGTTTATCCCAAATTTTAAAAAAAATAAAAAGGTTGAAGTAATAGTAAGGACAAGGATGAGATCAAGGAAAAAATTGTGAAGATTTTTTATAAATAAAAACCATGTTTTATTTTAAAGATTTTTGTTTAATGGAAAAATAGATACTGTTTATATGTGTCCACTTGTAATGTATGGGTTTACTTTGTAAGAGTTTTTCCTAATTCTATAAAATTCTAAACCAAAAGATCCTAGAATGTGAATTATTGTTCAAAAACACTAGAATAGTTAATTTTTAAGGTTGTGTCCTTATAATAAATTTCTTATATTCTTATTTCAGAAAATACCCAACTATTATTTTATTATTCCAATTTTCTAGTTACTGTTATAACTATCAAGTTACTATTCCTAATGGTTAGTTTCACTATTCCTATAGTAAAATTCCAATGTTCATCTAAGTTTTATGCTCCATATAAATACCTCTAATTTATGTAATCCATTATTCACTCAAAATTTATTCAATTTATTTATTAGTATTTTAAAAAAAATGATTTTATGAGTAATTTTGTTATCCTTTTTATTACATTGTTCACATAAGTGATAATTTTTTGAGATAAATATTATCCAAAATTTCCTATTCTAGTTCTTTTATTTCTTTATATTTATTATTCAATACTATCATTTTCAATTATTATGGAAATATTTATTCCCTAAATTTAATGTACGATTTAATATAATAAAGTGTTTTTTATTTTCATTTTATGGTGCATGAATATTATATTTTGTTACCCATTATGACACATGTAAAAAATTTAGAAAGGAAATTTCATTAATAAAATTCTAGGATGTTATAATTGTGGTCATGATTCTTGAGTTGACACAATTATAGTTGGGTAATGTACACCCCTGTCTACCTTATGGTATATTGTGACATAATAAGATACACCCTTCCTCTTTTAAAATAAGGTATAGTCACACCCGGGTGGTTGATTATTATCTCTTGATGTGACATGTTTATCTGTAATACTATCACATGGTGTTCATTAATTACAATCACATCATATATTATATGCACCTATATATACTAGATATGTTTAGCGATTTCATTGGTGGGAACCTGATGGGTTGTATTCACACCCAGCTTGGGTGTCCTGGTACTTGTGTAGAATTTATATATGATGATCCATGTTTGGGTATATTCCCATATATTGTTGTATTATTTATGGATATTTAAAGGTGGTGGGAGAATGGGATGGTTAAGTACATAATAAAATTTTAACTACATTCCCTTGTCTTTTATTTATTTTTAGGATCTTAGTTATAATCCTTCCATAGATGTTCTTGTTCAATTCTATTTAACTATACGACATTACTACTACTCGTTTTGTTATATCATGGGTGTTGTTATTCAAATACCAATCACATTCAATTATGATGTCTACTTTTTTATATATTTTGATAGTTTTTTATAAAATTTCTTTTGTTGTTTACCCTAGATATCGGTACAAATAAGGTATAGTCCTCCCCACATCATACATACATAATTGATACTAGTTAGTAGCCTTTCGAGGGAGGTGTACGAGAGGTATGAAACATCCATTTCATCAATAGTGGAGGTGAAAAAAATTGGGTTTTCTACATCCCATGACTATTTGGGTCACCCAATTAATCTATTTCCTTACACAAGACAGTCCATGGGCATCACAGTTTAGCAGAACCTACTCAATTGAATGATCAAGGTATTCAAGATAGTTTTCTTTGGAATGAACCAGAAAGTTTGTATTTTAAGGGGATTTAACCTCTCCATCATATCTCATGTATTCTATTTATATATACATGAAACTAATGATTTAATATTGAATCTTATTCCTTCCACCAAACCAATATGCTCAAACATTATTTATATACAACTAATTATAAACTTATAACTTTGATTACTAACTTAAATTAGAATCCAATAATATTCATACATATCCTAATGCATCCCATGCTTAATGTAAAGTATACTCATTCCTATAAATGCATATTTTTATATAAAATTAAAAATAACCTTAAGGGAAATCTTAGAGCAATTGATAGCTCACCCCCCCCCCCCACTTTATTGGACAGGGCATAATCCTCTAGGCTAGTGAATAGTCTTACCCAAAGTTGAACTACTAAAAGATACATTACTCAAAAGAGATCTAGATTCCATTATAATTATAAATTGAAATATGTATAACTTTAATCAATTTTAATTATTGGAAGTTAAACCTTTATATAGATGAATAATAATTTATATAGTTAGTGTAATACTTCATACTAAACCACGCATCAATTCATAATATTAAACATGTGAGGAAAATCCATCAAAGTTCCATCTCGGTGTTTTTGGGAGATTGTGTTTGAAGAAAAAGTTATTTGATCACATTATAGTATGATTGGGGTTGTCGAAGCATATATTTTGAAATTTAAATAGTTTACCAGTGTTTTCTATATTTTTGGGCCTCAATATTGGGATTTTGTTTTATGGAAAATGAATGATTTCTGCATAACATAATTGGAGAACCACATAGGGAGTATTTTAAATCGCAAAGAAAAATCAGAAAATGAATGGATTATTCATAGAATTTGTGATATAAAGACCAAAAAGGAGGCTTGATGTTCTGTAGATAAAGGTGGTGAATTAACTTAGCCACAAAGGATTATGCACTATGCGAACCACGTAGCAAGATCATTTTGCAGGAGGCTCATCATTTTCAATAGAAGATAGTGAGTTAATAGTCACCACAAAGAGATTTTCATTCTTTTGGTTGAGGATTGTAATTTAAAGGGTACCCCAGAGGAATCAGGCACTATTTAGACCACATAGAAATTTCATTACATGGTGATGGCTAATCTACAAAATAGTTTATGATAATTTTTATTAGATTGTGTAGACGCCGAAAAACGCTCAAGGGTTGAAGAAAGTACCAAAACGACAAAGTGAAGTCATATTTGGATCCAGGGACCTAGTCCGAGGGGCCCGGAGGAGGTGCATGAAAAAAATTCATAAGTGCGTGAAAACATATACCCTGTGTGGAAAGCTTCAGGATTCGCGAGAGTTCTTCGGCATGGGCGCGGAAAATTTCACGCCCACGCCCAGCGCGGTTGGCATTTCGCGCCACCGACCTCGGCGCGCAATTATTTCGCGCTGACCGATTTTTCGTGCCCCCAAATGCCTATAAATAGAAGGAGACCCCCCTTCGACTTCCAGGCTGAAGAATCTGAGCCGGCTCTCATGCGCAAAATTCGCCTTTCGTGCGCACAAAGATGGATTTCAGGTACAGTTCTTTTCACGCCAAGTCGCCCCGAGATCCACCTACGTGCGAGATCCCCTTGGTTTAGACTGAATTCCAATCCCTTCGGGGTCTGCCCCTTGTGCGCAATCCCTTCCACTTGTGAGCAGGCCGGCAAATTGCGTGCAATCCCCTTCAATTGAGCGCACCCCAGTCATTTGCGTGCAGCCTCTCCCAATTGCGCGCAATTCGCACTCCTTGCGCGCAAAGCCTCAGCTCCACTTACGCGCAAATCCTCACCTATTTCACTCCATCCCGGTGTTCTTCACGCAGGGCTAATTATTTCGCATGCAAGACTCAAAGGTTGCGTGCAACTCTCCGGGACCCCTCACTCCAGTGTTCCCTGGCTACTTCTTCACTTGTGTTCTCTATACTCCTCGGGCTTACCTTTGCGCGTGTGTCTGATGCTCTTCTTATGGATTCCATTTACGGGTGTTTCTCATGCCTTAGGCATCCATATCGTACACCACTTTCCCGTATGACCTTCTAGGCTCGTACGAAGTAACTTCAAAGTCCCTTGGACGGTTCTTCCCGTTGCGTTGCTTCACCTCATGTTTCTTCGCATAGGCATGCTAACGGCTATTTCTTCTTCGCATAGCTATGCTAACGAGGACCCCCGATGGTTTTCTCCATGATTCCATTTCCACATGGTTGTGCCTGTCCCCTCTCTGCACCAAGGAGTAGAGGGTACCGGTTATGTAAGTCCTAGGGGTGCGGAGTGAACCCACTTCATCCGAGCTGCAGGATGTTAAACTGCCAAGAACCATCGTCCTCAGCACATGACGTTAAACTATGACCTCGCCCCGTGCCTCGCACGCAGGGTCCCCCGCCTTAGACATTCTCCACGCCCACTCGTCTCCATGGGGATGGGATTACCCCTCATAGGGGATGATATCCTCCTTATTGGAGTGGTGTTTGTCCGCGGGGAAAGGGCATTCACATTGGTGTAAGCCCCTAGCTTTTCTTGTCGGAGGCAGCATCCCTGCTCCTCCTTTCATCTTCGGTCCCCAAGGCCAGCGAAGGGCGTGGTGGGAAACGGTGCTTCTCCTTTCTTCGGTACCAAATCCCACTCCTGCTGCGCTTTGTCGCCCACGGGCCTCCATCCTGGAGTAAGTCCCAACTTCTCGGGCTGTTAACCATGCATAAGCCCCTGTTTCCTCTCTGGGTCATTAATCATGTGTAATCCCCACTCCATTTCCCACGGATGCACCTTTCACGACGTGATCGTCAGGTCTCTACTATCTCTTGTTTCTCACACCGAGCATGACTCACGTGAGCTTAGAGCAAGCACCAACCATGACAACAACCACTTGGGCCGCCTCAGAGTGTAAGCCCCAAACATCATTCTGAACTACGGGGACTTTGATCCATGTCAAGGCATGGTACGTAGGAAGCCTCCACAAGGTTCAAGCCCACCACCTGGTCGTTCCAACCACCTTCACGTCGGTTCACCAACACCTTGGGCCGTCTCAGAGTGTAAACCCCAAACATCATCCCGAACTACGGGGACTTTGATCCATGTCAAGAAATGGTACGTAGGAAGCCTCCGTGAGGTTCAAGCCCACCACCTGGTCGTTCCGACCACCTTCACGCCGGTTCACCAACAGTTAGGCCGCCTAAGAGTGTAATCCCCAAACACCATCCCGAACTATGGGGACTTTGATCAATGTCAAGGCTATGGTACATAGGAAGCCTCCACGGGGTTCAATCCCAACAACCCACCACCTGGGCCGCCTCAGAGTGTAAGCCACCAAACATCATCCCAAACTACGGGGACTTTGATCCATGTTAAGGCACGGTACGTAGGAAGCCTCCACGAGGTTCAAGCCCACCACCCGGTCATTCTGACCACCTTCACGTCGGTTCACCAACACCTAGTCCGTCTCAGAGTGTAATCCCCAAACACCATCCCGAACTACAGGGACTTGGATCCATGTCAAGGCATGGTACGTAGGAAGCCTCCACGAGGTTCAATCCCAACAACCCACCACCTGGGCCGCCTCAGAGTGTAATCCCCAAACATCATCGTGAACTACGGGGACTTTGATCCATGTCAAGGCATGGTACGTAGGAAGCCTCCATGAGGTTCAAGCCCACCACCCAGTCGTTCCGACCACCTTCACGTCGGTTCACCAACACCTTGGGCCACCTCAGAGTGTAAGCCCAAAACACCATCCCGAACTACGGGGACTTTTATCCATGTCAAGGCATGGTATGTAGGAAGCCTCCACGAGGTTCAAGCCCACCACCCAGTCGTTCCGACCACCTTCACGTCGGTTCACCAACACTTGGGTCGCCTTAGAGTGTAAGCCCCAAACACCATCCCGAACTATAGGGACTTTGATCCATGTCAAGGCATGGTACGTAGGAAGCCTCCACAAGGTTCAATCCCAAAAACCCACCACCTGGGCCGCCTCAGAGTGTAAGCCCCAAACACCATCCCGAACTACAGGGACTTTGATCCATGTCAAGGCATGGTACGTAGGAAGCCTCCACGAGGTTCAAGTCCAACAACCCACCACCTGGGCCGCCTTAGAGTGTAAGTCCCAAACATCATCCCGAACTACGGGGACTTTGATCCATATCATGGCATGGTACGTAGGAAGCCTCCACAAGGTTCAAGCCCACCACCCGGCCGTTCCGACCACCTTCACGTCGGTTCACCAACACCTTGGGTTGCCTCAGAGTGTAAGCTCCAAACATCATCCCGAACTATAGGGACTTTGATCCATGTCAAGGCATGGTACGTAGGAAGCCTCCATGAGGTTCAAGCCCACCACCCGGTTATTCCGACCACCTTCATGTCGGTTCACCAACACTTGGGCCGCCTCAGAGTGTAAGCCCCAAACACCATCCCAAACTACGGGGACTTTGATCCATGTCAAATCATGGTACGTAGGAAGCCTCCACGAGGTTCAAACCCACCACCTAGTCGTTCCGACCACCTTCACTTCTGGTTTGTCCCCATTTCGCATGACGATAAATGGTATCCACCATCCCGAACTATGATGACTTTGATCCATGTCAAGGCATGGTACGTAGGAAGCCTCCATGGGCTGCCTCAGAGCGTAAGCCCTAAATGCCACCTGAACTACGTGGACTTTGATTCCCCACCACGGGGATACGTAGGAAGCCTCCATGAGGTTCGATCCCATCACTCTCGTCTCATCCTAATCTCTCCCTCGATCCTATGCATCTCGGGAAGCTCATGCCCCAACCCAAAGGTTCCACTTCTTCTGGGTCCCATCCATGCGTCCATTCTCACGGGTCGCCTCCCTAGGTGTCCCATCATCTCACCGAACTACACGGACTTTGATTCCCTGCCACGGGGATATGTAGGAAGCCTCTTAGAGACTCGTGACCAACTCCACCGTCACCCTTAAGATAGAAATATTCCATCCCACTTCACTTCATCACCCATCCTGATCCTCACCCGGACCACCACATCCCGGTGGGATCATGCCACCCCATTCCCCATGTTGTTTGACAACATTCAGGAAGCCACCCACATGATGGCCCTAGTATCAGTGTTCCCTCCAGGGGTTCCTCCATCTGATCCACTCTAATCAGTGTTCCAATCAATCTGATCCATCTCCGTTGGACATTAAACTTGCGGCATGCCCTATGTTAAACATGGGAATCTGAGGAAGACCTCAGATACATGCACATGGCATGCGATTCCCCGCGTTCGATGTGGGATGCCTCGGGCTTTCGCGCCCTCGAGAAGCCCTATAATAAGGGATGGAAGACAGACACGCCAATCCCCCAATGTCTAGACACGCCAGTGATGCTCAACATGACTACTCCCCTAACCGAAGGTTGCTGCCCTGGCCGGACCCCTTGGAATGTCCTAATAGAAGCAGTGTAATTAACTGGTGTCCATGAAAATGTGGCGCCGGGAAGAGTTTCACGAACAATGTCTTAAGTCTATGAGGGAGACATGGACTAGGTGACGAGCTCTGAGGAGGAATCCACGGAAGGAAGAACTGACATCCCATCATCCCATTTCGATCAAGGATCATACGCCCCTGAATAAGGAGCAAATGTCATTCGCCTTTGGAAAGCGAGAATGTGGGGTAACAGCTACGCGTCCTCCACGTGACGGATGCGCACGACCCAGGGAAAGCGTCGGAAATAGAGGGTTTTGTGGGATTTCATTTCCTATATAAAGGAACCCTAATCACATTGTAAGTATATTTTCATTAGATAAGATCATTATTGGAAAAATTTGGAAACATCCGAAGTGGTTCTTGAAGGAGAAATTATGTGAAGGAGGTATTTTGTGAAGATAGTTTGTAGAAAGGGTTTATGGGGCACTATAGCTAGCAAAGGAAAAGGGTTTCATGAAGCATCAGTTGTCTGCAAATAAAATGTATTCTTTGAAGTAAAGGCAGTCCACAAATAACTCACGCTACATGGTGAAAAGGATTCTACTAATGATCTCAGCTCATGAAGGAGGACATCAATAAGGCAAGATTAGTTTATGAAATGAGTTTTTGGGTCTTGGAAGTCCGCAAAGAAAAAGGGGTATCATGAAGAACTCACGCTACATGGTGAAAAAAAAATCATGAAGGGTCTTAAGCAGTTCATGGAGGAACAAAAATAGTTTGCAAAAGGTCTCTCTATAAAGAAATTTCCACATGGTGAAGTGTATTTCATCTACGGGATGAAAACATGACTTCATGTAACGTGCATATATGTGTGAAACAATTTTGAGGGGATTCATAATAATAGAAAATTCCTCTAAATAATTAGGGAACACACTTCTTTAAAGATAATAGTGAGCTTTCATATTTTGATTGTTTGTTAACCAAGAGGGACAGTTAGTTCACTCCAAAACGTGTATTGGAAGTGAGTTTTAGTGTAATTGGTACATCGATGCATTGTCATTATATTCTACTTGAATGTATCCCATTGAGGGTTAACCAAGTAAAAATATGTGTTTCCTTATTCATGACTTGTTTTTTTTAATTTCTATGCATCATCATCAAATAAAGTTGGAAAGTAAAAGATCGATATAAACACTAAAGATAAAACTAAGTGACCCTAATAATAAAGAGGTCAAGATCCAGTGGGGTAGGAATAATTTCGAAAGAATATTTATACTCTGATTCACCCCCCCGGGGTATCTAAGCCCCTTTTGGGCCTAAAAATCGGTATTAGGGAATTGGTTTCTTTTATTAGATGTGTTTTCTTTAACTTGGTTCATTTGATTGTTGAAATTAAAGTTTCAATATACTCTAATCTAGTTGTTCCATGGAAAAGGGAATAACTTCAAATAAGAAGTAGAAGTCTAGGGGAATTCCTCGGTGTGGAAGTGTCTATGAAAAGTGTGTGATTCAGTTGAAGGAAACCAACAACTTATCTAATTGTTAGACTATTTCCTCATTTAATGATTTTGTAGGAATAAATGAAGAACCTGACATGCCAAGTGATGTTGAAAGTACTGATAATGAATAAATTCCAAGAAATCCAGTAGTATATGTTTTACACATGATAATGGAATTGGATTAGAAATTAAAATAGGAAAATAGGTCTCAAGATATTCAGATCCAAGTATAGAAAATTAAGGTCAACAAGCAAAAAATTTTAAATAGAAGGCTTGTTGGTGTGGATACTGATCTGAGGGAGAAGAATGATTCTCAAGATGATGAACTAAAAAAGATGTCCAAAAAGATAGAAAAACTCAAAGCTAATGACAAAGGGAAGAATCTAAACTCAGAAGAAATTCAAATTTTGGAATCTAGAAATGATGATATTTCTATACACCTATCTGAACTTGTTCAAGAGAACCAAAGGCTACCATAGGAGAATGCATGCTATAATGATTCCATTTCTTAGAAAAATTCAAAAATAAAGGAGCAAGCTGATTAGATGGATAAGCTCTCTCAAGAATTGGAGGATGAGATGACTAGCAAGAGAGAACTTAATGCTCAAATTGAATCAAGGGACAAGAAAATTTGATAATTGAGATAAGATCTAGAATCAGTGAAGAAATAAGTGTAGAAATATGATGCCAAAGGAAATCCAAAATTGAAGGATGTTTTTCATTTATTATTTGACTATCCTTCATAAGATAGTAATGAAATGAAAAGAATATATGTTATTTTAGAGGAAAATCATTAAATGATTGTCTCATCCCAAAGTCCATGCAGTTTTTGAAAATCTAGTATTGCATATGATGAACCATCTCCCATGCATGAGAGGAAAAGATCTAGGAATAGTTCTAGAAATAGGAAAAAACCTATAGTAGATGGAAATAGACTTGAAAAGACTTATACAAAAATTGATGACAATATATGCTATTTTTGTGGGATACATGGTCATATTCTAGGTTTTTGTTTTGAAACTTTGGAATATGTTTCATATTATAAAGATAGAAATATTTATAAATCTGAGAATAAGCAGAAGAATCTTGAAAAGCCTAAAAGTAATGTCTCTCAGAAGAAAGTATCCATCAAATGAAATTATTGTGGAAGAGGGGAACATACAATGAGTATGTGTCAAGAAGCTCAAGGGGTCAATGGAAGAAGAAGAAATATGGTCGCATCAACATCTTAGCCAATAAATAATGATGTGAGGTACTTTTTTAATAGGATATGTTTTATATGTTCTAATCATGGGAATTTGGAAGGTATTGCAGCTGGAATAAAGAAGGGAAGGAAACGGTACTCTAAAGGAGATCCCTAACTCTAGTGGTGTATAACGAGAAATCCTATATAAGAAGAAAACCTTCTAAGTTTAAAAATGGGTTTACACCATTAGAGGAAACACAAGTAACTACTTCAATTGTAAGTAAAAAAAATGTACATTTATTGAAATACTCACTCCCATCACATCAGGGAGAGTTTAATCAGATAACTGATAAAATAAAACTGAACAAAGAATGCATCAACAAATTTATGTGTCATACCACGTGGTGATAATTAAAGGAAATAGAATGATCCCTACAATAGTGAAAGAAGGAAGAGCAGATGATCTTTGGAAATATTTCTTCTTAGAGAACGTATCATGAAAAATAGCATATAAGTGGAGCAGAAAAGAAAAAAATATGTATTAGTGGGATTAATCCTCAAATTGTTAAAAGGCCAAGCTTACAAAACGAACATATTATAAGAAGACTAAGAATGTGGGTAAAGAATTTCTAGTTATATGGCCAGAACAAATGAAGTTGGCTTGACAGTCAGAACAAGCACATAAAGAGTACAGTGATTTGCAATAAAATATCAAAGGTTTGGTCCATCAAGATTTACCAGAATCCTCCTATTGATTATTCTAGAGAAACCCATCTCCCTATGTGTTAAATGTTTCTAATATCTGTTAGAATTTGTGCATGACTAAGGGGGAGATACAGTCCAAGGGGTGTGTGTGATGAAAGGGAACAGGTGCATAAAGTTGAAAACAGATACGTGCAATAAGAAGAATATTAACTCTTGAAATTCACATATGGTATCAAATTGAATAAGTGGTGTTACAAAACAACTCTATTTTTCAAATATGTATCAGAAAGTTGTGTGTTGTGAAAAAGGGAAATTATATGATGAAGAGTACAATGTGAAATTGAAAATCTGTCAAAGCTATACTTGAATGATCTAGTGGTTCCAAGTCGCATTGAATATTCAACCATTGGTATCATGCCTCAGTTCAAGTGTTATTTTTCCACTGAGAGAAGACCAATTGGGGGATAAGCATAAATATTCATGTATTTCATGATTATCTATTTTTTTCTAACAATATGATATCAGCTGACTGTTTTTAGGAAACCAAGAAGTTGTGAGAGAAGATCAATAGTGTTTCTAACAAGTGTTCTCCCAATTCTGAAGAGTAATTCAACATCTGAATTCATCTCAATAATCGGTATTAATGATTTATATTGGTCAAAATCTTAAGACCGGCATATAATAATTTCATAGGAACCAGATGGGTATTCCGTAATAAACTAAATGAAGATGGTACAGTGATTCAAAAAAAAGAATGACTACTGTGAAAAGGGTAATCCCATATAGAGGGTGTCGATGTTGATGAAAAATTTGAACCTGTTGTGATGATAGAGATAATAATATTATTCTTGGACATAGTAGTGTAAAGAAAGTTCAAATTTTTCCATGTGGATGTCAAGTCATCATTTATGAATGGGATTCTAGATGAAGAAGTGTATATCGAGCATCCAAATGGTTTTCTCACTCATGAAGATGATAACAGAGTTTGTCAGCTGAGGAAGGAACTATATGGATTGAAACAAGCACCAAGAGCATGGTATTCAAGTCTTGATCAGTTTTTAAAGAAGCTTGATTTTCAGCATGGTGGAGTTGATTATAATATATATTTCAATAATTATAGTAATCGAAGGATGATCGTGCTGGTGTATATTGATAACATAATCTTTGGTTGATTAGATGAATCACAATGAAAATAGTTTACAAAAATCATGAAAAGTGAGTTTAAAATTTCAATTATTAGTGAACTGAAATTTTTCCTTGGTTTATAGGTAACACAATGAGGTAATGATACATTTATTTCTCAATCCAAATATTCTAAGGGGTTTTTGAGAAGATTTGGAATGGATAATTCCAAGGACATGAAAACTCTGGTGGTTACCCAGATGAAATTTTCATGATATGAAAAAGGAAAAGTAGTTAATGTCACAGAATACATGTAGATCATTGGAAGTCTATTGTACTTAACAATGAAATGACTAGATATTGTTTTTTTCACATGTTATGCATCACTATATCAAATAAATCCCAAGTAAATCCACTTACTCATGGTGAAAAGAATACTTTGATATATCAAGGGCACAGTGGATTTCAGTTTACTATACAATGAAAAATCTCAGTAAGAGTTATTGGGTTATACAGAAGTAGATTGGTTCGGTTTAAAAGATGATAGAAACTTAATGTCAGGTGGTGTATTCTATCTAGGAAGATTGTGTATTTCTTGGTTAAGCAAGAAATCAGATTTCATTTCACTGAGCACCATAGAAGAAAAATATATAACGACAACTCAAGCTTTCATGTAGTTATTATGGATAAAGTAGCATCTTGATGATATGGGAGTTGAAGTGAAGTCTCTATCGGAATCCATTGAGATAATTCAAGTGCTATAAAACTTATAAAAAACACATTCCATCCCTCAAGGGAAAATCACATTGAAATCAAGTATCATTTTATCAAGGAGAAGGTGGAGCATGGTCCTGTGAAGTTGGAGTATGTGGCTAAAAAACTACAGGTTACAGATATTCTGAAGAATACCTTACCCAAAGAGGTGTTTGAGCAGCATTGACTGTCTCTTGGAGTATCAGTCGACTCCCTACACTTAAAAAGTGTGGATATGGGACCCCTTCTCCCCAAGGTATAGTGTGTCTTTCCCTTATATGCAGATATGTTTTCTTTCCAATGTTTCAGTCACAAAGGATTGACCTTTGGGTTCATTGACAAAGGGGGAGAATATATCTTGATAAAGATAGGAGAGAAGCTAGTAGGGGGAGTAGTGAAGTAGGGAGAGTTTTAAATATGATGATGTTGAAGCAGTTCAAGTAATTTAGAAAAATAATAGAAGGAGTTTGTGATGCAATTAGTTTAAGAATATTGTGGATTCTCAGGTTCCCCAAGTTGTATTCTAGTTGGTCTTCAAGAATAGTCGGTTTTGATAAAGAATTATTTAGTGGTATCAAGGATGATGTGGTTCATTGATGAAATTTTCATGTTACTCTTATTTCTCACACCAAGCTTGACTCATGTGGGCTTATAGTATGTGTTGAGTAAATCATTAATCATTTTCTAGTGTCACACAGTGTGAGTGGTGGACTACATCAAATAGTGTCTTCATGATTATCGACAAAAATTTATGAGCAGTTTTGAAGTGTTGTCAACAAACCCAATAGGGGGATTATTGGGATAAAATCACTCAAGGTTTCATCTCAGTGTTTTTGGGATGATTGTGTTTATTGAAAAATATATTTGATCGCATTACAGTACGGTTGGTGTTTTTGAATCATATGTTTTAATGGTGATACAGTTTCCTAGTGTTTTCCATATTTTTGGGTGTCAAATTATGGAATTTGTTTTATAGAAAATGAATGATTTTTGCATATAATAATTGGAGAACCGCATAGAGTGTATATGGAATTGCAAAGTGAAATTGGAAAAGGCATGGATTCTGTATAGAAGATGCATTATGTGGACCATAAAGGAGGCTCGACGTTCAGTGGATGAAGGTGGTGAATTAAGGCTGGTGAAAAGGGTTATGTGCAATGTGAACCGCATAGCAAGAATTTTTTGCAGAAAACACAACATATTTGGTAAAAGATAGTGAGTTAATAGTCATTGTAAAGGGGTTTTCATTTGCAGAAGGGGATGGTGATTTAAAGGGCATCGCAAAGGAATCATACGCTGTGTAGACTGCATAGCAAGTTCATTGTGCGGTGATGGCTAATCAGCAAAGCAGTTTATGGTAATTTTGATTATCAAATTTTATGGGATTTCTTTGCCTATATAAAGGACTACTAATTACATTATAAGTAGAGAAAATTTCATTAGATAATATCATCATGGGAAGAGTTCGGCTAAGTATGAAGTGGTTCGTGAAGGATAAATTCCATGAAGGAGGTATTTCACAAAGGAAATTCATAGAAGGGGTTTGTGGGGAACTATAGCTCGCAAAGGAAAAGGGGTTCATGAAATTTCATTTTTTCACAAAGAAAAGGTAGTATATGAATCCAAGGCAGTCCATGAAGCACCCGTGTTATGTGATGCATAGGGTTTTGTAAAATAGATCAGCTTACGAAGGATGATGTCTGTAATGCAAGCTTATTTTGAGGAAGGAGTTTGTAGATCTCGGGAGTTCGTAAAGAAAAAGGGGATCATGAAGCACTTGTGCTATGCAGTGCAAGGTTTTTCTATAAGGGTCTTAAGCAGTTCACGGAGAAACAAAAGCAGTTCGCGAAAGGTCTCTCCACAAGTAAATCATCACACGGTGAAGTGTATTTCATGTACAGGATGAAAATAAGACTTCATGGAACACTCATATATGTGTGAAACAATTCTAAGCTGATTTATAAAAACTGAAAATTCCTTTGAAGAAGTAGTGATCTCACTTTAGTGGAGAGAGTAGTGAGCTTTCAAACTATGATTGGTTGTAAACCAAGAGGTAAAGTGAGTCTACTCTGAACCTTGTACTAGCAATGATCTTTAGTGGATTTTTTATATCGATACATTTTCATTTTATGTTCCTTGGACATATCCCAATGAGGGTGAATAGGTAAAAATATGTGTGTCCTTGTCCTTTATTTGTTTCTTTACCTTATATGCATCATCATCAGATAAAGTTGTAAAGGATAAGATATACATAAACATTAAAGAGAAAATGAAGTGACCCTTATAATAAAGAGGTCAAGACTCAGTGGGTAAGGAACAATTTTGAAAGAATGTTCATACCCTGATTCCCCACCCCCCCTCTCAAGGTATATATACCCCTTTTTGGCCAAATAAAAAATTTATAACTATGAATAAAATATGAAATAAAATTAATTAAAACTAGATTCATATATTTATACATGAGAGGAACTATTTATCACAAATTAAAAAATATTGATTGATATATTATCATCTAAACTATTAGTGATACATTAAAACTAAATTCATAGATTATGACAACTTGAATCAATGCTCTAATCATAGTGGTTTCTTAATAAAAATTTTCTAAGGAGGTTTTGAGAAGATTTTGAATGGATAATTCCAATGAGATGAAAACTTGGGTGGCTAACCATATGAAAATGTCATGAGATGACAAAGGAAAAGTGGTTAATGTCACATAATATAGGAAGATCATTGGAAGTCTATTGTACTTAACAATAACATGACCAGATATTGTTTTTTTATATTCCAAGTAGCACGATATCAAAGGAATCCCAAGGAAATCCACTGACTCGTAGTAAAAGTAATACTTCATTATATCAAGGGCATGGTGGATTTTGGTTTACTGTATAATGAAAAATATCAGAAAGAGTTATTGGGTTATACAATTGCAGATTGGGCAGGTTCGACGGATGATAGAAAATCAATGTCAAGTGATGCATTATATCTTAGAAGATTGTGTATTTATTTGATAATAAATAAACAAATTTTCATTTCATTAAGCATCGTAGAAGCTTAATATATTGAGACTACTTAATATTTCATGCAATTATTGTGGATGAAGTAACAGCTTAATGATATGGGAGTTGAATTGATGTCTCTTATCGGAATCCATTGTGATAATTAAATTGCTATAGAGCTAATAAAAGATCTATTCCATCACTCAATGACAAAGAACATTGAAATTAAGTATTATTTTATCAAGGAGAAGGTGGATCATGGTCCTATGAAGTTGGAGTATGTTCCTACAGAACTACAAGTTGCAGATATTCTAACGAAGGCCTTATCCAAATAGGTGTCTGAGCGATATCGACCGGATCTTGGAGTTCAATTGACTTTCCACACTTAAAAAGTGTTGATGTGGGACCCCCTCTCCCTGAGGTATGGTTTGTTTTTCCCTTATGTGTGTATATGTGTTCTTTGCACTATTACAGTTACAAAGGAGTGACCTTTGGGTTCATTAACAAATGGGGGAGAAAATATCTTGATCAAAATAGGGGAGAAGCGAATAGGGGGAGTAATGAAGTATGGAGAGTTTTAATTCTGATGATAGTGAGGTAGTTCAGGTAATTTAGAAAAATCATGAAAGGAGTTTGTGATGTGCGAAAATTAAGAATATTGTGGCTTCTTGAGTGCCATGAACTGTATTCTAGTTGGTTTCTTAGAACAGTCAGTTCTGAAAAAAGATTATCTTATGATATCAAGGATGACGTAGCTCATTGATGAAATTTACATGTTACTCTTGTTTCTCACACCGAGCTTGACTCATGTGGGCTCAGAGTATGTGTTGAGTAAATCTTTGATCACTATCTGGTGTCGTAGAGTGTGAGTGGTAGACTACAGCAAATAGCGTCTTCATGCTTATCGATAGAAATTTCTGAGCAGTTTTGAACTATTATCAACAAAACCATAGGGGTATTGTTGGGGAAAATACCTCAAGGTTTCATCTCGGTGTTTTGGGAAGATTATGTTTGTTGAAAAAGTCAGTTGATCGCATTATAGTATGGTTGGTGTTACCGAAGTAGGTGTTTTGAAGGTGATGCGATTTCCCAGTGATTGCCTTATTTTTGGGCCTCAAAATTATTTTATGGCAAAGGAATGATTTCCACGTAGAATAATTGGATAACCGCATATGGTGTATGTGCAATCGCAAAGAAAAATTGGCAAAGGAACAGATTCTTCATAGCATCCATGCTATACAGACTGTAAAGGAGGCTCGACATTTTGGGGATGAAGGTGGTGAATTAAGGTTGTCACAAATGGTTATGTGCTATATGAACCACATAGCAAGAACAGTTCATAGGAGGCTCATTGTTTGTGTTAGAAGACGGTGATTTAAATAGCATTTTAAAGGAATCAAGCACTATGCGGACTGCATAGAAAGTTAATTATGCGGTGATGGAAATTCTGTAAAGGGGTTTATGGTAATTATGATTAGTGGGTTTTGCAGGATTTATTTTCCTATATAAAGGACCTATAATCACATCATATGTAAAGATAATTTCATTAGAAAATATCGTTATTGTAAGAATTTGGCTAAGTCTGAAGTGGTTCACAAATGAGAAATTCTACAAAGGTGGTAGTTCGTGAAGACAGTTCACAAAAGGGCTTGCGGGGAACTGTAGCTTGCAAAGGAAAAGGGGGTCACAAAGCGTCAGTTGTCCACAAAGCAAAGGCATCTTGTGAAGGAAAGGTGTTCCATGAAGCATTCTCATTATGCGATGCATAGGATTCTGTGAAGGATCTTATCTTGCCAAGGAGGATGCCTGCAAGGCAAGCTCAGCTTTCGGAAGGATTTTTCGAGGGTCAGTAGTCCACAATGAAAAGAAGGGCTCAGGAATCTCTCGTGCTATGCAGTGCAAGGGTTTTCATGAAGGGTCTTAAGCAGTTCATGGAGAAACAAAAACAGTTTGTGAAAGGTATCTCTATAGGGAAATGACCATATAGTGAAGTGTATTTCATCTACTAAATGAAAACATGACTTAATGGCACACTAATTTATGAGTGAAACAATTAAGAGGTGATTCAAAACAATAGAAAATTTATTTGAAGAAGCAATGAACACACTTAAGTAGAGAGAGCAGTGAGCTTTCAAATTGTGATTGGTTATAAACCAGGAGGGACATTGAGTCTACTCCAAACATTGTACTGGTAGTGATATTTAGTGGATTTGGTATATTGATACATTGTCATTGTATACTCCTTTTACATAGCCCAGTGAGGGTGAATAAGTAAAATTATGTGTGTCCTCATTCTTACTTTATTGTTTTACCTTTTAAGCATCGTCATCAGATAATGTTGGAAATGATATGATCAACATAAACACTAAAGAGAAAATGAAGTGACCCTTATAATAAAGAGGTCAAGATCCAATGAATCAAGAACAATTTCTAAATAATTTTCATACCCAGATCCCCCCCCCTCTCAAGGTATCTAAGCCCCTTTTGGGCCTAATAAAAAATTTATAACTGTGAATAAAATATGGAATAAAATTATTTAAAACTAAATTCATAAATTTATACTTGAGATAGGCTATATTAAAAAATAATGATTGATAGAATGTTGTCTAAACTATCAAATATACATTTATATTTTCCCTAGAAACATCATAGTGGTTAACCCAGAGATCGATCGCAACAAGTCGGTGTGTTTATCCTAGTGGAAATTCTAAAATATTTTTGTGTTTATATTTATTTTGACATAATTAAAATAAGACATGAAAATAGTGGTGATGAAATGAGTAAAATAAAATGTGGAAATAGAAAAGGAAATAAATAAAAAAAATAGAGAAAAGAAAGTTACCAAGAACATTAACTAACTCCAAAATGATCAACTATCTATTGTGTAATGTCCCGACCCAGGTGTCACACCCTGGTGCCCCAAGCCGGTTCGCCACATGACCTCAGGCGCGCCTCCATGTACACCAAAGGCTACCAACTGGTAGTGAGGGTCTAATATGTCAATCATGGGGATATTATGACCTCTTTTATCATAGTGATATACCAGCAGAAATAATAAACAATAGTGGAATAACAAATAACCATAAACAATACCAAAAACTTATGATAATCAAAGAAAGAAAATACAATATCCAAACTAAAATAGAAACATGCCATGTTAATGTGTGTCAAGTATCTAAAATGCAACTCAAAAGTAAAGGCACTAGCAACTCCCAAGTGGGTCCCGAACCACATCTGCTTCCCTCATCCATGCTCCATCCCTAATCATCCATCTAGCACCAAGAATTTTCCCTTATTCTATCCTGCAACCACAAAATATATTCGGGTACCGATCAAGCAGCCCGAGTAGGGTGTGAATACAACTCAATAGGCCACCACCAATGGTGTCTAAAACAATATCCAGTCAATAACAGTGTATGAAATTGTATAAAGAAATAAGTACAATGCATAAGTAAATAGTTATCACATTGTCAATTATTCTTTATTTAACCACATAAAGCTCCAGTTTCCCAAGGACACCTGAACCCCAATACCTGCTTTGGACCATGTTGTATTTTGAACCATTCACATCAACAATTCGCAATTCATTTAATAAATGGGATTACATTACCCATTTTATTTCAATTCACTTACACTGATACTTGGGACCATAGACCAATTCCAATCATTTGGGCATAGAACGTCATGTCTAGAACCCCGTGGGTATTTGGAGTGTCAGTCTATATCTCACACCCCATGGGTATTTGGAGCATCAGTCCCTATCCCATAAAATATTCACATGTGTGCACTATTTCATTCTATGGGTATTTAGAGCATCAGCCAGTGTCCCACACTTACATATCAATCAATCACATATATCACAATATCTTATATATAACAATATCACTTGCTTCACTATATCATATCAATCAAGATTAATCAACATTAATCCTATTATCACAATAACACCCATTAATTAATCCAATATTAATTAATCAAAATTATCCATTAATTAATTCTATAATCAATTAACCACATCTATCACATTAATTAATTCAAAAATTAATTAATCTAATCATTTCATTAATTAATTCTACAATTAATTAATCACATTCATCTCGTTCATTAATTTCCACATTTAATTAATCACATTATTTTCATTTCAAATCTCATATCCCTATAATTAATTATCTCACTTCATAACATTAATATCCCATAATTAACCCCACAAATAATTATCCCCAATTCCACAATTTCACAATTCCTTAATTAATTAATTCACCAAATTAATTAATTCTATTATGAATTCCAATTTCTAAACAAATCTATAAATTATTCAACTTTCATACACATGATAAAAATCAAGACTATGGGATTTTAATATTAGACCATCTACCTCAATTTGTTGATGAACCATCACCTAATGGAAATCTCCAAAATTGAGTGGCACAATGACGTGGAACAAGATCCAAATCTAAAAACCTAAATCAAGATCAATTAAATCATGATCTCTTATATCTAGATCTAGATCAAAAATCCTAGATCTAGATCCACAATATTAGGTCTAGATCTAATCCAAAATAGGAAGAACAGCCCACCAAAAAAAGGAGAATAATGGGAACCAAGCGGGATAGGATCCACTTACTAGGGGGTGTAGATCTTCGATCTGAGATTCAAATTGCGAAGAACGGAGGTCGAGAAGGCATAGAATTTTTCTAGAGAGCTCCAAAATTATGAAAGAGGACCTAGGGTTGAGTGGGGGTCGATTTGGGATTAAAATGGGGATTTTGGAAATTTTAAAACTAATTTTTGTGCTTAATTAATTCATGCACACAGTTTGCTGGGCAAGGGAACACAGTTTTCCCTAACCGTACACCTAAACCATGCACTGCATTTATAGGGGTTCAAGGTTAATCCTTTTAGGGCACATTGTTTGAAAACCCATGTACCAGCCATGTGGATCCCCTCTACCTGGGTTTGTATAGTTTTCTGGGTCAGGACGGTTTTCCTAAATCATGAGCCAACCATACACTGCCCTTTTTTCTTCCATTTTTCTCTATTTTCACCCAAATGCAACCCAAGGTAAAATCCAAATGAAAAGTACTCAAAAAAGGGTAAAAGAGTGCCTATAAACAAGGCCGAGACATCTCTAGAAAAGGTCGAGATCTTACAATCTCCCCACCTTATAACAGCTCGTCCTCGAGATACACTCCAAAACATCTCTAAGATTCTTAGTCAAAAGGTCGGGCCACTGAGCTCGTATATCTGGTTCTCTTTCCCATTTCTCCTACAACACACTCCCATGTTGTCACAATACATGAACTATCAATATGATCTTTCCCTACAACACATTCTCACTGCAATCCAACACACGTATTGGATGCTCCTTAAAGAACGCATCTATCTCAAACTCAATGTCATCCAAGTCGATCACATGAGAAGGGTTGGGGTGATACTATCATAGTTTTGATACATGGAAAACATCATGCATAGAATTTTATTTCTATGGAAGATTTAATCGATATGTCACTGGCTTGATTCTCTCCACAACCTCAAAAGGTCCAATGAACCTGGGCGCATGCTTTCCCTACCTATGTATCATGCGGTGACCCAACCTAGGCGACACCCAAAGGAATACACAATCACCCTCTGTAAACTCTAGGGGTCATTGACGTCCATCATCATACAACTTCTGTCTACTCTAAGTCATAGCCATACATTTCTGAATCAGTTGAACCTGTTTCAACGTCTCCTGCATGAGACTCGATCCCTACAATTCTCACTCACATGCCTCCATCTAGTATAAATGTAATATGTATGGTCTATCATAAAGTTCCTCGTATGGTGACATTTGTATCGTAGCATGATAATTGTTGTTATAGGAGAACTCTACCAAATCTAGGTGTTTTTCCCAAGACCCACCAAATTCAAGAACACATGCTCATAGCATATCCTTAAGCACCTGTATAGTATGCTCTGACTAACCTTACGTCTGTGGGTGGAAAGTCATACTCAACAACACCTGCATACCAAACACCTTCTGCAAGCCTTACTAGATGCATGAAGTAAAGAGCAAGTCGCGGTCTGAAACAATAGTCCATGGCACCCCGTGCAAATAGACTATCTCTTGAACATACGAAACTTTAAACCACTCCACTAATAAAGTCTCCCTTATTAGCAAGAAGTGCGCTACTTTCATCAATATTTCCACAAGAACCCAAACAACATCATTATTTTGAGGTGTCCTTGGGAGACCCGCCACAAAATCCATAGTCACATTATCTCACTTCCATTCTGGAATGGGAAACGGATGTAGAAAACCTCCATGTCGTTGATTCTATTCATTCACCTATTGATAGGTGTAGCATCGTGCCATGAACCCTGCTATTTTCTTTTTTATGCCTGACTACCAAAATTGTCATTGTAGGTCACGGTATAATTTTCTCACACTTGGATATACTACCCCACTTCGAGGCATGAAATTCACACAACAACTCCTCCCACATGCTCGTAGGCACAACTACCCGATTCTTAACATAGATGATCACATCCTCATCTATGCTCCAATATGAAGGTGACTCCCCGCCTTCAAGGCTTTCCCTCAAGGCCAAACACTCTGCATCCTCATATTGTTTGTCTCTAATCCAGCAAAAAAGTGTAGAATCCACTGAAACTAATAAGATAGTCATCTGCTCATGACTCTCCTAAACTATCACATGCATCTCACCTAGCAAAGTCATCATCTTTCACTCTGTACTAGACTCCTAAATTGTCTAAGTATGAGTTTTCTTGCTCAAAGCGTCAGCCACATTGTTTCCTTTTCCTGGTGTATATGCTAGCTCAAAATCAAATGACTGCATATACTCAACCCATTTGTGCTATCGAAGATTCAAGTCTCTCTGTGAAAAGATGTACTTTGACCTAAATCGTCGTTGAAGCCGGTCAAAGTTTAATATTTATATTCCTACTAACTACAGTATATGTGGAAAGCAGGGTCGAACCCACAGGGAAGGTAAATTTGGCCACTACTAAACTAAAAACTTGGAAAACTCCACTGTTGTCAGCAGCGGAGTGATTTTTCTAATTTTCACTTTTTATATTTTTATATCTTTTAAATTTTTTATGATTTTATGTACTATAAACTGAAACTACACATCTATTGTAAACTTGTTCTACCTATACTAAAACAGAGTATAGCTGAAGAAAGATGCACGAAGAAAATAAGATGCTGATAAAAGACACAAGAGATGAGCGCTCAAGGATTTCCCTAGTCTACTGGTTTAAATCATTTTTCATATTCATGTAAATGTACTGCTTCGTACCACTGAATAAAGGTGAATTAGCTCCCTCGCCAGGAGTTAAGTCGCAGAAATTGTACACTTTGAGTTCACCACTTCAAAGAAGTACAACTTCATAAAAATGATTTTTAAAAGTCGACAGTACACACTCACCGTGGGTACTAAAGTTTTCAATTTGAGTTTAATGTTTTTAGAAAAAAGGTTCTACAATCAAACTCGCCGAAGGATTGTAGGTGCATGAAATTCAGTCTCGTGGTGCAAAACAGATGTATGTATTTAGAGCTGATCTCACCGATCAATTCTAAACACATTAAAATGATAAGTGAAAAGGATGAAAAAGATACCGGTAGAGCTAGAACTCTCCCCGAACTAGAAGACTTAGCTAACTATACTATTCATTATAACTACAGTAATATGAAACATTACAGTAACAAAGTACAAAAGTTTAAAACGTGAGGGAGAAGGAACTCCATAAGAATGCTCTACTCCTGAGTTCCTGGACTGCACTGCTCAGCATCGTTCCTCCGGGTAAGTGAATCGCCTCCCAGTCAATCGTGAATCCCCCCCCACCCAAAGAATGCTGCTTGCTATGCTTAAGTAACTTATGTCATCTTTTGCATGTCACTGCCACATCTCTCACCGACTTCCAGAGTTCTTCACCCACGCACTGTACACGTGCGCTTAACCCGCGACAGGCACGTCACGCGAATTTTTCCCTCGTAACTAACTCCGGATGAGTTTGTTGGATGAGCCTGGACATGTTTAAGTCCCTTGAATGAACCTGCAAATAAAATAGAATAGATAAATAAATAAAAACGAACACAAAGAATGAGAAATGGTTATTTTTTAGGTTAAGTGTTATTTTAACTCGTTAATAATTAATTGATAATTTATTGATAATTTATTTAATTTTATATTATTTATAAACTTATCCACTAAATATTACTATGACGAGAACATAATTTAAATTAAAATTTATTACCTTAATTAGGTTGATAAAGAGATTAAATTGTTAGATTAATTAATTAGTTAGTTAATTTTAATTTAGTAATTTAAAGTTATTACTTAAGTTTTAGGTATTTTTTAAATTAATAAGTATATTTTATAGTTTATTATTATAAGTTATATATTTAATATAATCAGTATATTAATTATTTTTTTAACAATTTTTTTATTAATTTGGTTTCGTAATTTAATTTATAATTTATTTAGTTATTAATATTATAATTGTTTAAGTTTATTAATTTTATAAATTTTATTCTATATTAATTTGACTTTGTAAATCTAACTTTTATGTAAAGTCCACTTTACATTAACTTTACCTTATTTAATTATTTTATCTTCTTTTCTTTTACTTTGCTTTAGTTATTGTTTTTATTTTTTTATTATTATTTTTTTATCTCCTCTTCCTCCCCCAAATCGGCGCACAGGGTAGGGGGAGGGTTTTGAGCTGCTTCTCCAAACAGACCAGCGCATGGCAGCTCTCCTCTTCACCAACGAACTTCCAGCAGCAGCGACGGCTCCCCCAGAAACGGCTAGCGGTGGCCAGCGGCGGCCTCACCCTGCACCTCCCCTTCACGCAGCAGCGCGGGGTGGCGCGACACTCCAACAGCTCGCGGCTCCGGCAGCATGCGGCTGGCTTCCTTCAGCGGCGGAAAGGAGCAGCTTCAGGCTTAAATCAGTGGACAGCAGCGGCACCTCCAGCCCTCTTACAGCGGCTCTGGCGGAGCTTCAATTTCCAACAGTGCAAGAACTAGGTGTTTGGCTTCGTCTTCTTCCAGATGCCAGTCTGCAAAGCTCCTATTAAAGGCCTCTCCTCACGGATTCACCTAGCAGCGGGTACAACTGGATCGACTCCTCGACGCGGCGGGCAAGGTGCACCTCCAACTGCAGCAGCGGCTCGCGGTGCTCCAATTCTCCGAGCAGGGCAGCGCTAACGGACCCCTCCTCATGCATTACCAGTTCCTCAAGTAGCTTTGACCTAGATCTGTAGCGGCTGGGAAAGCAGCAAAGGGGTCTCTTGCAGTGTTGGTGAACCCTCCTCCATCGGCAAAGCAGTGGCGCAAGTCTCTTTGTCTCTACGGGCAACAGGAATGCTACCGGTGAAGATTAAGGAATGCAAAGAGGAAAGCAGGGGAACAGCGTGAGATGGAATGGGCTAACGGTGAGGTTGGAAATCTATCGGTGAGGAGGATAACAGTGAGGTTTGGGAGTAATGAGAGGTAATAGTGAGGTTGGAAACTCCATGCGAAGGTCACTGATATGATAATAATAAAGGGCTCACGGTACCAAAATGGTCACCGTTATACAGCGATGTGATGGTGCGGGGGTCACCGTTAGTTATAATCTACCTCACCGGAAGACTAAAACCAAATAAAAACGAATTATTAACTAATATGCATACATAAAATAATATAATTAATGTTTAAAAACTATTAATTAATTAATTAATTAACTAATTGCACACAAATAATTAAGGGCGAACCATTTAATTTAATTTAAAAAGACAAATTATTTACTTAAATGACGAGCAGGAAGACTAAACACATAAATTAATAAAATTAACCTATTCTAATGTAACTTAATTAGAAGATTACTTAATAAAATAAAGTCTAAGTTAATTAATTAGAATTATGTTGATTAAATAATTGTTTAAAATAAAATTTAACTTAATAAAAAGCTAAGCAGAATTATAATAAACCAAACTAAAAAGAACTAACCGTTGCAAAATTGTAATATAAGGATCACCGCTACTGATAAATTTAAAAGCTCACCGGTAATTTAAATTAAAGTTACCATTATACTTAGATAAGGGCTACCGATAGGAAAGAGTGTTGGTGACAATGGTCACCGATACATGCAGGGTCACCGATAGACAGCAAAACTAAACGCAACGGTGACAAAGGTCACCGTTAGCGTAAAATGGATAACGGTGACAAAGGTCACTGTTACATTATAGCGGTAACCTGACTAACAGTAACGAAAAAAAATAAAATTAAAAATTAAACTATTTAACAAATAAATAAATTAATAATAATAACAAATTAATATTAAATGAACAGATTATAAGTAATTATTATAATTGATAATTAGTTAAATAAAATAAAGAAAGAAAAAATTTATTATTTTAAAGACTAAAATTACACAATTAATTATAAAAAATGTATAATTAACAAATTTAATTATAAAAATACAAAAGTGCATTTATTTATTAAAAAGTGTTGAATTAATTAAATAAATTGTATAAAAATTAATAAAAAGATGTGGAAAACTGAGTAAAAATAAGGCTACATCAAATTCCCCCACACTTAAACATTGTTTGTCCTCAAACAATCTCATGTTTTATTATCTTTGAAAACCAGAAGTATGTTTATAATTCAAATCAAAATGTAACATGTCCAGAACTTAAAACAGAGGACTATAAAAATATGTCAAAAGGCTTTGAAAATAAATTGCTCATAAGAATCTTGCCTTAAGCAAATACTCACTGGTAATTAAGAACACAAAGACCTTCCATCAAAGAATAAGTCATGCCTCATATGTGGTACAACTTAGTGACTCATTTCAATCCACACTCAAGTTCTAATTCCAAGAGTGACATGAGGTAAAACATCAATGGAATTAAGACTATAACCAAAGAACTTTGTACTTTGAATTTTTCACCTAGGTTCCAAAAATAATTTTTTTTTTTTGCGAATCACCTCAATGACACAACCTAAATGAATCCCATATAAACCATTTGATCCCTTCTTCATCTGGCGTTCATCATTCCTCTCACCTTAATGAGCTCATTTTTTACCCTAGACACTTTATTTATTTTTCCCAAGCCATGTATCATTGTGCTAAGCACTGTGCAATGCACTTATTCAAAGTGTACAGAGGGATTTTAGTTATCAGAAACGCACCCAGCATCTAAGGTCTCAGAGACTCACCGTGGGATCCCAGATGCCCAAATTACTCCAGTTTCAAAGGATTTATATAAAATCATTTACATTGGCTCATTAAAGCAATTACTTTTAATAATTTAAATAAAAAGAATGAGGCCCCTAGAATCAGAATCAAACTTCCAGTTCCAAGGGTTATGACCATAACTCCATAAAAAGGATACCCATATCACTATCAGAAGTAGTTCCTAAACCAAATTTCCATCAAATCACCAAGCAAGACCACTCAGCAATCATCCAAACTCATTAATTTTAGGTTCAAAGAAGAACTTAACTACCAGCAAGGACTTATCCTCAGGCAAGACCCAAAAGAGTACAATGTAAAGCCTAAAATTATGAAAAAAAATTGAAAAAATTTAACCATTTTTTTAAGAAAGTTGAAAGTTGCAGTGGGAATTGATAGGCTTACATTAAAGCACAGTTTAGCACAGTCAAGAATTGACCCTCTCCCCCACACTTAAAACCAACTTTGTCCCCAAAGTTGACTTCAAAATATGATGAAGAACAATTTAGAAATTAAGGTTCAAAATAGATTTTCAATTAAGTAGAAATATGACATGTATAAAGGGTCTCAATGAAGTTCAAAAATGTTGTTTATCACAATGAATAAATAACCAGCAGGTTCAAATCCAAGTATTTGCATAAACATTTATGTCCAGTAATAAAAATTTTAAATATAGTTCAAACAATTTCATGTAACTCTTGTGGGTGAACAATGACAAGGGTGTAGCAAGTTAACAGATTGGGTTCAAATGGGTTTTAAATAAAGCATAATGATGTATGCTACACACCCATTAGCCAAAACAATTCCAATGAAACTAAATTTACACTCTACATGTACCCCCCCACACTTAAATTCAAACAGTGGAAAGATTTTATCAATGAACTACAGATTCTAAAAATGAGGTACAAGAAGATTTTTTTCTCCCTCTAATACAGTGACATGCAGCAGAATTTTTTTTAAAAACAAACAGAATTTATTTAATCACACAGAAGCAGAAAATAAATGCAGAGAGTGAAAAATTCCCTGAAATGAAGTGTCTTCATTAAACCTCCAGCATGGGAATTCCACTCTTTAGATGACAGCATCAGCATTCCTAGAAACACAAAGTATATAAACCAGGGACAAGTATCCAGCAAAAACGGAGCATATATAAACATGCAAAGCAGCACTTTATTCAAAGTAAAATAAGAACATAACAAAAGTAAACACAAAGAAAGATCATGGGTTGCCTCTCATGCAGCGCTAGGTTTAAAGTCCCCATCCAGACTTCATTCAAGAATAATTTTCAAGAACAGTGAAGGCAGCCAAGCCCTTTGGCTGCCCTTCAAAATAAAGTTTCAATATTTGCCCATTGACCAACATGGGTTTATTCTCTTCACCAACAATTTCAACAGCTCCATTCTTCAGAACTCTCACAACAGTAAACGGTCCAGACCACTTGGACTTCAGCTTCCCAGGAAAAAGTTTAAGTCTAGAATTAAAGAGAAGGACCTTATGTCCAGGTTTGAACTCTTTGGTTTGAATGATAGAATCGTGAAAAATCTTAGTCCTCTCTTTATAAATTCTTGAATTATCATAACTCTCTCTCCTAATCTCATCAAGTTCACTTAGCTCAAGTAATCTCCTATCACCAGCACTCTTAAAGTCAAAGTTCAGAGCCTTAACTGCCCAATAAGACTTATGTTGCAACTCCACAGGTAAATGACAGCATTTCCCAAACAACAGCCTGTAAGGAGACATTCCTATTGGGGTCTTGAAAGCAGTTCTATATGCCCATAAATCTTCATCCAGTTTAAGAGACCAGTCTTTCCTAGAATTTGACACAGTTTTCTCAAGAATTTGTTTTAGTTCCCTATTTGAAATTTTCACCTGTCCACTGGACTGTGGATGATAAGGAGTACCAGTTTTGTGAACACAGCCATATTTTTCCATTAAAGCTTTAAACTTGTAATTCTTAAAATGTGTTCCATTATCAGTAATAAAAGCCTTTGGGACTCCAAATCTTGTAAAGATATTTTTTTCATAAATTTTATCACACTATTTGCTTGATTGTTGGGCAGAGCTACTGCTTCAACCCACTTTGATACATAATCCACAGCAACAAGAATATACTCATTCCCATGAGATGATGGAAATGGACTCATGTAATCTAACCCCCAAACATCAAAGATTTCTACCTCCAAAATACCCTTTTGGGGTAACTCTTGTTTCCTACCCACATTACCCAGCCTCTGACACCTGTCACACCCGACCACAAAACTCCGAACGTCCTTAAAGAGGGTAGGCCAATAAAAACCAGATTGTAGGACTTTTTGAGCGGTTCGCTCACCCCCATGGTGACCTCCCCAAGGTGAAGAGTGACAACTTTCAAGAACAGACATCATCTCTTCCTCAGGAATACATCTCCTAAGAATACCATCAGCACACCTCCTAAACAGCAAGGGATCATCCCACAGATAATATTTAAGCTCAGAAATGAATTTCTTTCTTTGATTATTAGATAGATTTTTGGGAATGACACCTACTGTCAGGAAGTTGGCAAAATCTGCAAACCAAGCAGATTGCCTGACTGAGACAGTGAGCAGTTTTTCATCAGGAAAGGAAGAATTGATCTCCCTAGGATTTTCATAATCAGATTGGGTAACAGGAAGCCTAGATAAGTGATCAGCAACTAAGTTTTCAGCTCCCTGCTTATCCCTAATCTCTAAGTCAAACTCTTGTAACAATAAGATCCATCTAATCAGCCTGGGTTTAGTTTCTTTTTTAGACAGCAGGTATTTCAAAGCAGAATGATCAGTGAAAATGATGACTTTTGAGCCTAACAAGTACTGTCTAAACTTCTCAAAAGCAAACACAACAGCTAACAACTCTTTTTCAGTGGTGGTATAATTCTTTTGACCATCATCTAGAAGTCTGCTAGCATAATATACCACATGCAATTTCCTATCCTTCCTCTGTCTAAGGACAGCACCTACAGCCATGTCACTAGCATCACACATAAGCTCAAAAGGTAATTTCCAATCAGGTGCAGTAATGATAGGTGATGTAGTGAGTTTCTCCTTAAGCAAATTAAATGATTTCAAACAGTCTTCATCAAAGATGAAAGGTGCATCCTTGACCAGTAAAGAACACAAGGGCTTAGTTATTTTAGAAAAATCTTTTATGAATCTCCGGTAGAAACCGGCATGCCCTAGAAAACTTCTAACACCTTTAACATTAACAGGAGGAGGCAGTTTTTGAATTACATCTATCTTAGCAGTATCAACTTCCAAACCTCTCTTTGACACTTTATGACCAAGCACAATACCTTCAGCAACCATGAACTGACATTTCTCCCAATTAAGAACAAGGTTGGTTTCAATGCATCTCTTCAAGACTAACTCAAGATTCGCAAGACAAGTATCAAAAGTACTACCCACAATGGAAAAGTCATCCATAAAAACCTCAATGATTCTCTCAATCATATCTGAAAAGATAGCCATCATACACCTTTGAAAAGTGGCTGGAGCTCCACATAACCCAAAGGGCATCCGCCAGTAAGCAAATGTTCCAAAGGGGCATGTGAAAGTGGTCTTCTCCTGATCCTCTGGATCAACAGGAATCTGTTTGTAACCAGAATACCCATCCAGAAAACAGAAAAATTCATTTCCAGCTAACCTCTCAAGCATTTGATCAAGGAAGGGCATAGGAAAATGGTCCTTCCTAGTGGCTGCATTAAGCTTCCTATAATCAATACAAACTCTCCATTTTGTGGCTTTCCTAACTTGGACTTCTTCATTTTTTTCATTTTTAACTACAGTAAAACCTCCCTTCTTGGGGACAACTTGTACAGGGCTGACCCAAGCACTATCAGAGATGGGATATATCATTCTGGTGTCCAACAGCTTGATTACTTCCTCTCTCACAACTTCTTTCATATTAGGATTTAATCTTCTTTGACATTCTACCCTAGGCTTATGGTCAGGCTCCATAGGAATCTTGTGCATACAGAATGAGGGACTAATACCATTGATATCAGCTATTGTCCAGCCTATGGCAGATTTAAACTTCTTCAAAACTTCCAACAATTTTTCTTCTTGGTTTGCATTAAGTTCAGCAGAGATTATTACAGGCAAAGTAGAGTTCTCACCTAAAAATGAATATTTAAGATGGGAAGGGATGGGCTTCAGCTCAAGATCAGGTGGTTTTACACTCGAAGGAAGACTCTTAGGCCTGGGAGGCCCAAGGTCTTCAACATATTTCTTGTAATGAGTATTAAAAGATGAAAGATTTTCAATTTCAAGTTCAGACTCAGAGATAACAGTGCTACTGTCCATGGTGGGTAGTATGCTGTCCAAACTTTCCATATCAGATTTCAGCAGGTTTATCAAAGAAGAATCATCAAGTTGTCGTAAAAGTTCTCCCTCAGTATCATCAAAGTGCTCCGCAAGGTCAGTGTTAACAGAAATACCCTCAATTTCACTCAGAAAACTCCTATGTTCAGAAACAGGGGACTCTCCTACAGCAGAAACTGGACAGTTGTCCAGTTCTGGAAGATTTTCCAGTTTGGTTGTCACAGCAGAATTTTCCAGTTTGGTTGTCCCCGGCAACGGCACCAAAAACTTGACCTAAATTGTCATTGAAGTCGGTCAAAGTTTAATATTTATATTCCTACTAACTATAGTATATGTGGCAAGCAGGGTCGAACCCACAGGGAAGGTAAATTTGGCCACTACTAAACTAAAAACTTGGAAAACTCCACTGTTGTCAGCAGTGGAATTTTCATCTTCTAGAATAGATTCACAAAGATTTTCAGCTTTACTAATGTTTTCTTCAGCAAAGGATTGTTCTTCAGATTTTTCAATGAGTTCAAGTTGATTTTTATAAGAACATTCAGGTTCAAGAGACTCAATTTTTGAACAGTTTTCAGAGTAAGTTGGTTCCTTAATATTTTTAAAAACATTGAACTCTTCTTCTTGTTCACCAATTTTGAATATCAGCTGACCCTTTGACACATCTATAACAACACCACCTGTGGCCAAGAAGGGCCTACCCAAGATGATAGGTACCTCTTGATCACACTCCATATCAAGAACAAGAAAATCAGCAGGAAAGAATAACTCCCCAACTCCAACTAGTAAGTCATCTACTCGACCCACAGGGTGAGTGAAAGATCTATCAGCTAACTGTAGTATGACCATGGTGGGTTGAAGGTCACCCAACCTCAACTGTCGAAACAGTGAGTATGGGAGCAAGTTAATGCTAGCACCTAGATCACACAGACAGTTCAGCTAACCGGAATTTCCTAGGGTACAAGGGATGACAAAGCTACCTGGGTCTTTCAGTTTAGGTGGGATTTTCTTTTGAAACACAGCACTACACTCCTCAGTGAGGCTGTAGGTAGCAAATTCTTCAAGGGTCTTTTTGTTTGAAACAATTTTCTTTAAAGATTTTAGGTAAGATGGGATTTGAATTAAGGCTTGGATAAAATGTATGTTCACTTGAAGCTTAGAAAGGAGACCAAGGAACTGAAGAAGTTCAGCCCTGGTGTTACTTTGAGGTTTCAGTTTTTCAGGGAAAGGGGTGGGTGGGGCAAAAATTTTCAGAACAGTAGGCATGTCCCTCACCTCTTCCACAACCTTTTATTTTCCTTTATTCTTTTGATTTTTAGAACAACTTTCAGCTTGAGATTCAGGTGACAGGTTCAGATTCTCATTATTTTCAACATCTTTCTGTGAATTTCCAGATTGTGAACAAAGCAGATTTTCAGTTCCAGATTCAAACAGTTTCTCATTTTGGGCATTTTTTATAGTTTTTTCAGCAACATTTTGAGTATTCATCCCACTCCTAGTTACAACAGCCATGATATTCTCCCTAGGATTAAGTTCAGTTGTACTAGGCAACCTACCTTTATCCCTAGAAGTCAAATCTCTAGCTAGTTGGCCTAGTTGTGTTTCCATGTTCTGCATTCTCACATCATTTTGCATTTTGTCCGACTCATATTGACTTTGATGCTTGGTTAGCTGATTCAAGATTAGATCAAGCTTAGAAGACATGTGACTGTCATTGTTTCCTTGTGTATTTGATGACTCACCCCTTTGTTGATTATGAAAGTTCGGTCTTGGTCGGTTCTGATAATTAGGGGCAGTTGGTTGTTTAATGACTCCTTGATCTTTCCATGACAAATTAGGATGGTTCCTATAGCCTTGATTGTAATTATTAGAAAATGGATCTTCTTTTTGAGGCATCCTAGGACAATAATTAACAAAGTTTGAGTTTTCAGTTTGTTGGGCAGTTAAATCAGTATTGGGACAAAAAATTTCAGAGTGACCATACATACCACATTGAGTACATTGCTGTCTAAGTGACTGATACTGGTTCTGGTTTTCAACTTGATTTACAGTTTGTTTTGAATTCTGGTTCATTAATGTTTGAAGTTGGTTGGTGATTTCAGCTAGTTGAGCTTGAGTTTCATTCATTGAACCAGTATTTGAATTGACAGTTCTATTAACTCTTTTTCTTCTTGAATTTTTATGTTGAGAATTAAGGGCCAGATTATTGAAAATTTGTCTCAACTCCTCATCAGTATTATCATTGTAATTACCCCCAGCAGCTTGATCCACTAAGTTCTGACTAGAGGAGGAAAGCCCTTCATAGAAGGTGTCCATAAGAAGATGTGATGGGAGTTGATGATGATGGAACTGCCTAAGCAGATCCCTGAATCTATCCCATGCTTCATGAAAAGCTTCTCCATCCTCTTGATAAAAACTAGTGATTTTAGTACTCAATTCACCTTTTAATCTTTGGGGATAAAATTTCATAATAAAAGAGTTGTAAACTTGATCCCAATTCTCAAAAATGTTTTCATCTACACTTAAAAACCAGTTCCTACCATTCCCTTTAAGGCAAAAGGGAAAGACTCTCATCCTTAGTTCGTTTTCAGTGAGTCCTAAAAGTGGTAATTGTTGCACAGTGTTGTAGAAGTCTCTAATGAAGGCCAGAGAGTCCTCATTAGAGAGCCCATTGAATGCAGGTAGCAGAGAAATATGTGACTGTTTTAATTCATAGTTTCTGGCTCTAGGACTTAACCTAATGGATGATGGGTTGCTTGATACTTGAGGGAGTTGGAACTCCCTCATCCTAAGCCTTTCATGATCGTCTAAGAGTTCTGGAAGGTTATTTCGAAAGTTATTATTCTCAGGGATTCTATTTTCTTGATTTTCCATCTCAATTTTGTTTTCCCTTCTTAGAGCAGCTAAATGTTTATCGAGTTCGGGGTTTAGAGGCTCTAATCTAACAGCAGATGTTCTTGTGCTCATACAAACAGTGGTAGACAGTTTCTAACAGTAACAACTCAGAAAGAAAAGTAACAGTTTTTTTTTACAGTTTTCAAAATTTTCAATTTTTTTTAAATTTTTATATATGTGTTTTTTTTAGAGTTTTTTTTTAGCAATGGCTCGTGCCTTCCCCGGCAACGGCGCCAAAAACTTGACCTAAACCGTCGTTGAAGCCGGTCAAAGTTTAATATTTATATTCCTACTAACTACAGTGTATGTGGCAAGCAGGGTTGAACCCACAGGAAAGGTAAATTTGGTCACTACTAAACTAAAAACATGGAAAACTCCACTGTTGTCAGCAACGGAGTGATTTTTCTAATTTTCACTTTTTATATTTTTATATCTTTTAAATTTTTTTATGATTTTATGTACTGTAAAATGAAACTACACATCTATTGTAAACTTGTTCTACCTATACTAAAACAGAGTATAGCTGAAGAAAGATGCACGAAGAAAATAAGATGCTGATAAAAGACACAAGAGATGAGCGATCAAGGATTGCTCTAGTCTACTGGTTTAAATCGTTTTTCCTATTCATGTAAATGTACTGCTTCGTACCACTGAATAAAGGTGAATTAGCTCCCTCGCCAGGAGTTAAGTCGCAGAAATTGTACACTTTGAGTTTGCCACTTCAAAGAAGTACAACTTCATAAAAATGATTTTTAAAAGTCGACAGTACACACTCGTCGTGGGTATTGAAGTTTTCAATTTGAGTTTAATGTTTTTAGAAAAAAGGTTCTACAATCAAACTCGTCGAAGGATTGTAGGTGCATGAAATTCAGTCTCGTGGTGCAAAACAGATGTATGTATTTGAGCTGATCTCGCCGATCAATTCAAAACACATTAAAATGATAAGTGAAAATGATGAAAAAGATACCAGTAGAGCTAGAACTCTCCCCGAACTAGAAGACTTAGCTAACTATACTATTCATTATAACTACAGTAATAGAAAACATTACAGTAACAGAGTACAAAAGTTTAAAACACGATGGAGAAGGAACTCCCTAAGAATGCTCTGCTCCTGAGTTCCTGGACTGCACTGCTCAGCATCGTTCCTCCGGGTAAGTGAATCGCCTCCCAGTCAATCGTGAACCCCCCCCCCCCACCCAAAGAATGTTGCTTGCTCTGCTTAAGTAACTTCTGTCATCCTTTGCATGTCACCGCCACATCTCCCACCGACTTCCAGAGTTCTTCACCCACGCACTGTACACGTGCGCTTAACCCGCGACAGGCACATCACGCAAATTTTTCCCTCGTAACTAACTCCGGATGAGTTTGTTGGATGAACCTGGACATGTTTAAGTCCCTTGAATGAACCTGCAAATAAAATAGAATAGATAAATAAATAAAAACGAACACAAAGAATGAGAAATGGTTATTTTTTAGGTTAAGTGTTATTTTTACTCGTTAATAATTAATTGATAATTTATTGATAATTTATTTAATTTTATATTATTTATAAAATTATCCACTAAATATTACTATGACGAGAACATAATTTAAATTAAAAGTTATTACCTTAATTAGGTTGATAAAGAGATTAAATTGTTAGATTAATTAATTAATTAGTTAATTTTAATTTAGTAATATAAAGTTATTACTTAAGTTTTAGGTATTTTTTAAATTAATAAGTATATTTTATAGTTTATTATTATAAGTTATATATTTAATATAATCAGTATATTAATTATTTTTTAACAATTTTTTTATTAATTTGGTTTCGTAATTTAATTTATAATTTATTTAGTTATTAATATTATAATTGTTTAAGTTTATTAATTTTATAAATTTTATTCTATATTAATTTGACTTTGTAAATCTAACTTTTATGTAAAGTCCACTTTACATTAACTTTACCTTATTTAATTATTTTATCTTCTTTTGTTTTACTTTGCTTTCGTTATTGTTTTTATTTTTTTATTATTATTTTTTTATCTCCTCTTCCTCCCCCAAATCGGCGCACAGGGTAGGGGGAGGGTTTTGAGCTGCTTCTCCAAACAGAGCAGCGCATGGCCGCTCTCCTCTTCACCAACGGACTTCCAGCAGCGGCGACGGCTCCCCCAGCAGCGGCTAGCGGTGGCCAGCGGCAGCCTCACCCTGCACCTCCCCTTCATGCAGCAGCGCGAGGTGGCGCGGCACTCTAGCAGCTCGCGGCTCCGGCAGCATGCGGCTGGCTACCTTCAGCGGCGGAAAGGAGCAGCTTCAGGCTTAAAGCAGCGGACAGCAGCCGCACCTCCAGCCCTCTTGCAGCGGCTCTGGCGGAGCTTCAATTTCCAACAGCGCAAGAACTAGGTGTTTGGCTTCGTCTTCTTCCAGATGTCAGTCTGCAAAGCTCCTATTAAAGGCCTCTCCTCACGGCTTCACCTAGCGGCGGGTTCAACTGGATCGACTCCTCGACGCGGCGGGCAAGGTGCACCTCCAACTGCAGCAGCGGCTCGCGATGCTCCAATTCTCCGAGCAGGGCAGCGCTAACGGACCCCTCCTCATGCATTACCAGTTCCTCAAGTGGCTTTGACCTAGATCTGTAGCGGCTGGGAAAGCAGCAAAGGGGTCTCTTGCAGCGTTGGTGAACCCTCCTCCATCGGCAAAGCAGTGGCGCAAGTCTCTTTGTCTCTACGGGCAACAGGAATGCTACCGGTGAAGATTAAGGAATGCAAAGAGGAAAGCAGGGGAACAGCGTGAGATGGAATGGGCTAACGGTGAGGTTGGAAATCTAACGGTGAGGTTGGAAATCTATCGGTGAGGAGGATAACAGTGAGGTTTGGGAGTAATGAGAGGTAACGGTGAGGTTGGAAACTCCATGCGAAGGTCACTGATATGATAATAATAAAGGGCTCACGGTACCAAAATGGTCACTGTTATACAGCGATGTGATAGTGCGGGGGTCACCGTTAGTTATAATCTACCTCACCGGTAGACTAAAACCAAATAAAAACGAATTATTAACCAATCTGCATGCATAAAATAATATAATTAATGTTTAAAAACTATTAAATAATTAATTAATTAACTAATTGCACACAAATAATTAAGGGCGAACCATTTAATTTAATTTAAAAAGACAAATTATTTACTTAAACGACGAGCAGGAAGACTAAACACATAAAATAATAAAATTAACCTATTCTAATGTAACTTAATTAGAAGATTACTTAATAAAATAAAGTCTAAGTTAATTAATTAGAATTATGTTGATTAAATCATTGTTTCAAATAAAATTTAACTTAATAAAAAGCTAAGCAGAATTATAATAAACCAAACTAAAAAGAACTAACCGTTGCAAAATTATAATATAAGGATCACCGCTACTGATAAATTTAAAAGCTCACCGATAATTTAAATTAAAGTTATCATTATACTTAGATAAGGGCTACCGATAGGAAAGAGTGTTGGTGACAATGGTCACCGATACATGCAAGGTCACCGATAGACAGCAAAACTAAACGCAACGGTGACAAAGGTCACCGTTAGTGTAAAATGGATAACGGTGACAAAGGTCACTGTTACATTATAGCGGTAACCTGACTAACGGTAACGAAAAAAAATAAAATTAAAAATTAAACTATTTAACAAATAAATAAATTAATAATAATAACAAATTAATATTAAATGAACAGATTATAAGTAATTATTATAATTGATAATTAGTTAAATAAAATAAAGAAAGAAAAAATTTATTATTTTAAAGACTAAAATTACACAATTAATTATAAAAAATGTATAATTAACAAATTTAATTATAAAAATACAAAAGTGCATTTATTTATTAAAAAGTGTTAAATTAATTAAATAAACTGTATAAAAATTAATAAAAAGATGTGGCAAACTGAGTAAAAATAAGGTCACATCATACTTCAAGATCTTGTGATCTGTATACACGGTAAACTTTTCACCCAACAGATAATGTCACCAACACTTCATATCATAAACTACAGTTGCTAACTTGAGGTCATGTGTAGGGTAGTTTCATTCATGTGGCCTCAATTTCCATGACCCATACGCCATAACTCAATCTCCCTACATTAACATAGCTCCAAGTCCGATCCCAAAAGCATCATAATACACCATATATCCATCACCAGTCTCAGTTAGGATCAAGATTGGTGTTGATGTCAAACACTTCTTCAACTCCTGAAAGGCATTCCCACATGCTTCTGATCATTCGAAATTTATCCCCTTTTTGTTCAATCTCATAAGTGATGCTGCCAATTGGGAAAAGTCTTGGATAAACCTTCAGTTATATCCATATAACCCTAGGAAGGTTGGGATATCAAAAACATTCCTGGGATGCTCCCAAGATACAACTACATGAACCTTCTATGGGTCCACTGACACACCTTCCTCTGAGATGATGTGACCCAAGAAGTGTACATGATCAATCCGGAATTGACACTTAGATAACTTGGCATATAGACGGTGCTCTCTCAGTATACTTAGGATGATGTCAAGATATTGGACATGATCGTCATGAGTCTTGGAGCACACCAAGATATCATCCACAAACACTACCACAAACTGATCCAGATACGGATGTAATATTCTATTCATCAAAGCCATAAACATTATTGGTGCATTCACCAATCCAAACGGCATTACAAAAACCTCATAAAGGTCATACCTACTCCGAAAAGCAGTCCTTGGAATATCAGAAGTCTGAACTCTCAGCTAATGATACCCTAATCTCAATTCGATCTTCGAGAACACACAAGCTCCTCTCATTGGTCAAATAGATTGTCGATACACGGGAGAGGATACTGATTCTTCATAGTCATTTGATTCAACTTCTGATAATCAACGCACAAACATAGAGTCACATTAGTCTTCTTAGCAAAGAGCACTGGAGAACCCCAAGGTGGCGTACTCGGACAAATGAATCCATTATCCTCCAACTCCTCCAGTTGAGTCTTGTGCTCTTGAAGCTCTGTAGGTTCCACTCTATACAGTGGAATAGAAATTGGCTCAACCCCCGACATAAGCTCAATAGTGAATTCCAAATCTCTCTCAGGTGGCAGCCCTGAGAAGTCTTCATAAAAACATCTTGAAACTGTTCCACCACTAGTGGGAATATACCATGATTTACACCTCTAACATCCAGTAATAAACTAGCAACTTGGGTTGTGAGCTCTCCCAGTTGCTGAGTAATTGGCCCTACTCAACCTGCCTAGATATCTTATTCTCCACGGTGTGTATAGTTTTCACCCTTAGGATACATGAATGTCACCCTCCTTCGATAACAATCGATGTAGGTTCATTATGCGACTAGACAGTCCATACCTAGAATTAGTTCGAAGCCAGACATATCAAGAATATAGAGAACTCGTAGAAAATGGTACCCCCCCTGGTCTCGAGAGAACATCCCCTGCACAAACAAATGTCTCTAGACCGTACTCCCAACGGTGTATCTATATTCATTACCCCGCTCACAAACATCACTGCCAGGCTCAAACCATTCAAAAGTTTTACAGATATAAAGGAATGAGAGGCATCAGTATCAAATAAGGCACTAGTTAATATAGAGGCTAGAATAATAGTACTTCTCACTATTGATGGTCCAGCCTCGCTATCCACAAGTGTAGGCTGAATGGCATGTAGCTGTCATGCCTCTCTTCCTTGTGATGTAGTCTAAATCCCTTGAGTTGCACCACTCTGTTGATATGGGCACTCTTTCCCAGAAGCAACATGTCCACTGCCTCCACCACCTCGTCCAGTAGAACTCTAGCTGGCATACTGATATGGTGAAGAATATCTCCTTCCCACACCCCGGTTCTATCTAACTCCTCCATCACTAACCATTTGTTGTATATTCCTGCAAAACCTTTGTAGATGACCCAACTTGCCGCAAGCTCAGCACTCTACCGGTGGTCAGGGATAATGTTTACAAAAGTGGCCCGACCAACCGCACTGCTGGCAATGCACTCTGGTAAGATCTTGAGTAACCGATCCCCCTAACTGGCCACTTTGCTTCTCATTGCTCTGGCTAAAGCTCTCGTAATTACGCTTCCTGTTCTTGGAAGTCGCACCTTCTGATCGTCTGGTAGAAACCACATGTCCATCACTGGAAGCCTCTTTCAGGTTCCACTCAGCAATGAGAGTCTGATTTACCACTTCTGAAAACATCTTTAGCCTGAAGATGTTCACCTGGTACTTAATTTCACATTTAAGTATGTCCTGAAATCTCTTTGCTGCAGTAGCCTTATCTCCAACCAACGCTTGAGCAAAGCATGACAAATCTTTGAAGCGTCCAACATAGTCCATCACAGACATATTCCCCTGAGTCAATCTCATGAACTCAACTGTTCTCACATACGTGAGTGTGTCTGGATAGAAGTGCTCCAGGAAATTCTCCTGAAAGTCCTTCCATTCCATAGCTTCCATCTGTCCATCCCGATTCTAGATGTCCCACCATCACTTCTCCTAACCACGTAACATATAGGCATCCAATTTGACTATCTTTTCAGCAGGAGTCTCCAAGTGGTCAAGTGTAGTCTGGATAGACTCAATCCAGAACTCAGCTCCCTCAGGTCCACCCTCTCTAGTAAAAGTCAAAGGGTGTTGCAACTGAAACTCCCTCGTCAGATCAGACATGCTTTTCACAACCCACCCTAGGTCTCTTTCCATGAATTGCAAGAAGTGAGCAAAGTTCTCTCGGAACTGCTCACCTACTTCCTCAACTGGTAAAATTGGTGCCTCAGGTTCCACTATTGGTAGAGCATCTCCAACCACATCTTCATGTCGTCCTCTCAATAAGCGTCATCGTGAAAGATTATCTCTACAATTCCAAACACACACCTTAGGACTCATAACACAACTTTATCAAATTTATGTAAGAGAAAAATTGCAATAAGTCGCAACAAGTCTTTTCCCCCAAACCTCACCACACTGTTAAGATCGTGGCATTATCAATACTATTAACCATCCAACAATTAGGTCCTAGTTAACAAGGGTAAACACATTGTCATTATTCAAATTCCATTAGACAGTCATTTATTCATATCTTGCATCATTTTACAATCTTTTTCAATTTCATGTAAGACACCATTTTCATTTCAATTTCACACAGCAAGGAAAAACAGTTCAAGTTCAGTGACTTACCAAAACCCGTTTTCCCATACGTGCCTAAAATGATACATGTTACAATAATCTTGAGTGTCTAAAATGATGCATGCAAACTCAGCTCTCGTGTCATACCGGGCCATGATTCAATTCTCAACAGTTTCCAGAAACAATAATCACATCACACAATAAGTGTGTCGCCCAAGGTGAAATAATATTCACTTGTAACAGCAAATGACAATAAGAACAATCTCACCCTGGGTACTTGGTTTTACCCCATACATGGGTTTGCAACTCCTATGCACGAGCTCATGACCAAGGCTCGACTCTTCCAAGTCTCTTTTCTACCTATCCCAAACAGTAATACAAAAGAAGAAAGAAAAGAAAACTCATTTGATACCACTTTGTAACGTCTCAGCCCGGGTGTTGCACCCCGGTGCCCCGAACCGGTTCGTCGCATGACCTCAAACACGCCTCCTCGTACGCCAATGGCTACCGACTAACAGCGATGGTGTGATATGTCGATCATGAGGAGATTATACCCTCTTTAATCAGAGTGATACACTAGCATAATCAGAGTGATACACTAGCAGAAATAATAAATAGTTGTGGAATAACATATAATTATAAACAATACCAAAATCTCATGACAATCAAAGCAGGAAAATACAATACCCAAAATAAAGCAGAAACATGTCATACTAATGTACGTGTTAAGTGTCTAAAATGAAACTCAAAAGTAAAGACACTAACAACTCTCAAGTGGGTCTTAAACCACGTATGGTTCCCTCACCCATGCTTCATCCCCATTCATCCATTTAACACATGGCTTTTACCATTATCATGTCCTGCAACCATAAAATCTATTCGGGTATCGATCAGGCAGCCTGAGTGGGGTGTGAGTAAAACTCAGTAGGTCACCACCAATAGTGTCTAAAACAATATCCAGTCAATTACAGTGTATGCAGTTGTATAAAAAAATAAGTACAATGCATAAGTAAACAGTTATATCACGTTATCAATTATTCTTCATTTAACCACATAAACTCTCAGGTTCCCAAGAACACCCGAACCTCAATACATGCTTCGGCCTATTCCAGAATCTGAACCATTCACATCATCAATTCACAATTCATTTAATAAATGGGCTTACATTATCCATTTTATTTCAATTTACTAACACGGCTACTTGGGACCATGGCCAAATGTCAATCTTTTTGGCGTAAAAACGTCATGTCTAGCACCCCATGGGTATTTGGAGCGTCAGTCTATGTCTCACACCCCATGAGTATTTGGAGCATCAGTTCATGTACCATAAAATATTAACATGCGTGCACTATTTCATTCTATGGATATTTGGAGCATCAGTCTGTCGCACACTCATATATCAACCAATCACATATATCACAATATCTCATATATCACAATATCACATGCTTCACTATATCATATCAATCAAGATTAATCAACATTAATCGTCTTATCACAATAACTCTCATTAATTAATCCAACGTTAATTAATCACAATTATCCATTAATTAATTCTACAATCAATTAACCACATCTATCACATTAATTAATTCAACAATTAATTAATCTTAATCATTTCATTAATTAATTCTATAATTAATTAATCACATTCATCTTGTTAATTAATTTTCACAATTAATTAATCACATTCTTTCCATTGCAAATCTCATATCCCTATAATTAATTCCGTAATTAATTATCTCAATTCATAACATTAATATCTCATAATTAACTCCACAATTAATTATCCTCAATTCCAGGATTTCACAATTCCTTAATTAATTAATTCACCAAACTAATTAATTCCATTAGGAATTCCAATTTCTAACCAAATCTAGCAATCCTACAACTTGCATACAAATAATCAAAATCACGACTATGTGATTTGAATATTGGATCACCTACCTCGATTTGTTGACGAACGATCACTCAATGGAAATCCTCAAAATTGAGCGGCACAACAACGTGGAACAAGATCCGGATCTAAAAACCTAAATCAAGATCAATTAAGTCAAGATCTTTTAGATCTAGATCTAGATCCGCAATATTAGGTCTAGATCTAATCCAAAACAGGAAGAAAACCAAACCAAAAAGAAGGGGAGAAGAACGATAACCAAGCGGGATATGATCCACTTATTGGGAGGGGTGCAGACATTCGATTTGGGCTTTAAATCACGAAGAACGGAGGTCGGGAATGTCTGAAATTCATTCGGAGAGCTCCAAAATCATGAAAGATGAGCTAGGGTCGAGTGGGGGTCGATCTGGGATTAAAATGGGGGTTTGGGAAATTTTAAAACTAATTTTTGGGCTTAATTAATTCCAGTGCACGGTTTGTTGGGCAAGGGTGCACAGTTTGCCCTAACAGTGCGCTTAGACCGTGTGCCACATTTATAAGGCTGCACGTTTTGCAAAACCACGTGCCAGCCGTGCAAATCCCCTGTGTGCCAGGGAGTGAGTGGGTGGTTGCATCTCCTCTATTCACATTCATAATTTACCAAGAGCGAAGAAGATGTTAATAGATGAATTGAATATTCAATCTCCAGGAAGCAATGATCTTCACCTCTTGGAACTAGTCCTGCAAGTTAATCCTCCATTTCTCGAGGTTAGAGATCATCACGGGGATAGAGAAAACCACATAGACAATTTTTAATTACAAATTTGCAAAATTGAAGAGAGGAGGAAAAGGAGAGAGTGAATGTCATAGAAAATGAGGGATCCAGAATTAGTTCCTCCAACAATTTTTTGGCACCCTATTAAAAGAAGAAAGAAGAAAATCTTTACAAAACTAACAAACAGAGAGGACTCTCCCCATGGAACACTCCAAAGTTAGTCTTCAGCTTTCCTTCTGCACTACAGAATTACTTCCTCCAGCTCCATTAGGTATGATTCTTCTATCTTCGTGTCATCTTATACTAATTCAAGAAACAAAATCTCATGGTTTAAGCCAAGCTCAGGCTCATCCCTTGGACGGAGAATTTCCATCCTTTATTAAAACTCATTTATACTCAGTTCACTCAGCCTCGTTTGAGCTTCCATCGAACTGAATCCCCAATCGAGATCCTCGATCCCCAACAACAAAAGTACTCTTTGATTTTAGTTAGATTCATCAAAAAAATCGTTCAGTTCGAGTGGATCTCACCTTTCGTCTTCGGCATAGCTCTGATCTCTAGGAAAAAGAGAATTCATCCAAGCACAACTTCGAATACCAAAACTCAACGCGGCGGTCGGAATAGAAAATCCGGCAATCGGCTTCTTCGTTCTTCTTGGAAAACACCTAAATCCCCGTCAACCTCGTTCAATCTCCTTCTTCGGTCATGCTTGAGCGGCGAGATGACCTAGATTCAGCACACCCCTCAGCGATGAACGCTCGGGGGGCAATGATCGAAAAATCGAGCACATATAGCCTAGGAACCCCAGATCTGTGTTCTACACGCTCCGACGAGCTGCCCATACATTATCTCAGTTTCGATTTCTTCTCAGTCGAGAATGAAATCTTCAACTGTGCTCGGTTCTTCAAAGTTTGAATTAGGGATTTCAGATAGTTTCACTGGACTCGAACCCTAAACTGGAGTCGATGAGGTGGTTCTGCAGGGGCATTCGATTACATGGGGTAGGCTATTATTTGATATTAAATAATGGAGCCTTATTTGCAATTTTATTTGTAGCATCGTGCGGTTCTACCAATCATTTTATTATAACTTAAAAATCAAAACATAAATTAAACATAAAACTCGTTAATATAACAATTTACTTAAAAAATAACCATAACACAATAATTAACTAATTTGCGACATATTTTATCATTAAAAACATAATTTAAACTACAGTGCCTTAAAACACATGAACTTAAGTCCACATCAATGATATTATAAGAAATTTTTAATTTAGCTATGTATTGTGGAACTTTTATAATTAAATAAATATAAAAACATCATATTTACTACTAATATGCACACCTCATATTATCCTTTGTATGGAATTTACATAAATCTATGATATTAAATGAAATATAAAAACATTATATTCCAATTCAAATATTTAATCAATTTACATTGTAACGACCCGAAAAAATGTACTTTTATTTATGGATCTCCTTCCTCCTAATAACTTTTTATTATGTTTTACAATAAAAGCACATCGAATCACTTCGGACCCAAATTGGAGTTTTCAGAAATTATATAATAATTATAACAAATTAAGGTATATGGAATAATGATTATTTTAATTAAATAGTATGATTAAAACACCCCATTTTAAATTTAAATGATAAAATAATTTTACTTTTTTTGTGTCAGAAATCTCACTATGCAATTTCACTATTCATTTTTATCCACTATTATTTTTAATAACTATGATTTTTTATATTTAAATGTTAAATTTCTAATACACGGAGAATTATTATGGTAAAATAAACATCATTTTTGAATTTCAAATGTCAAAATTAAACTAGGCTGAATTTTTAGAAATTTTTTAAGAAGTTTCAATTTGATGAATAGTGGTTTTATGAATAGTGTTTTTGTTGATGAATAGTATTTGATGAATAGTATAAAAATATTTTATTATCATATAACTTTTTTCTGTGAAATGATTTTCAAAAATCTGTCATACATGGTTGTAATCAGGGGGAAAAATGTGGTTAAATAAGATCAAAATAATTTTTTGGTGAATAGTAACATACCCTTATGAATAGTAATGAATAGTTATCAGCCAAAAAAATAGAAACTTCACCCATGAATGTATAAATACAATTTAGACATCTTAAAAGTGAAAAAACGATCATAGTATAAGTTTTGATATTTTTGTATGTCATAAATATTTTATTTACAATTTTATAATTAATTTAATAATTTAAAATAGAAATTTATTTTCATAAAATGTAATCATAAATTGTTACTTTATTGTCCTGTGGTTATACGATAATTTTATGGGACCTTGATTACTTTCTCAATGTGTTTCAAAACAAGTTATAGTTTTAGAGTTGTTTTTTTTAATAAATAATTATTTTATTTAAAAATTAAATTAAAAATATTTAGAAAATTATTTTCATAAAATGGAGTTCATTTTTTAATTTAGATCATCGATATTAGGTTAGGGTGAATTTGTGAGATTTTTATAAAATGTTTTGTTTTTCGGTGAATAATGAAAATACAGTTTTGAGTTTCAATGTATTTGATGACATCATTAATGATGTAATAATTCTGATAGACTTGTGAATAGTAAGATATGTTATGAGGTGTTCTAAGTGGCTAATATCATGGGCAAATACCATGGGCAAATTCATGGTTTTTTCAAATACCACTGATGAGGTGTCCCTTGGAAATTAATAAAATATTCTTTCACTTTTGCTATAAATACCAACTCATTCCTTCATTCCTTTCATTTTCAATTCCTCATCAACGAAGTTCTGGTTTTTTTTACCTCCCAAGGAGTTCTCCCAAGGTGCCCTCAAGCCCCCCAAGGTCCCAACCTTCGAGTTTTTGAAGTCACTCTTCAAGGTAAGGGAACCTTTCACCTTCCTCTTTTAAGTCATGACTTCCTTTATGTTATGTCTTCTAGTTTCCATCTTATTGTGTTGGGATATGTTCTTATATATATTTATTACTGACCATTTCATGTCCAAATGATGAGAGGCCATTTCCCCTCTCATCAATTGATTTTCTGAATTTTTAAGTGACGCTGTTAGGCTACCGAATTTTCGTAAAAGAAATCACATTCTCTCTTTTCTTTCAAGTTTCCTTTTCATGTGGTATGTCATTCAAATATCCACACCATGATCTTATTTCTATTTTATTCTACCCCTCTACTGTAAAATGATTCATTTATGGATGGGAGACCCTTGTCCCCTCTCTTTTTATTATTTTCTAAAACCATGTTATATAGTCGTTATGCTGTAGAAATTTCGTCTCAAAATTTTTCTCTCTTTCACTCAAGAAATTCTCTTATCTTATTTATGTGAATACCCAGACCTATTTCATTTCTAGGGGTGTTCATAAAGACATGAAAATTATATTCTTGATTCTGGAATTGACATACATAAAACCCTTATTCCCTTTCCATGGGTTATAAATGACATAATGATCTTGTTTTTAAACACTTTTTAAAACGTCATGATTTTGATATGAAACTCATTTCTTTTATTCTCTTTTGGTTATTTATGAAATGTATGATTATGATCTATGTGGCTCACATGAAAATAAAGACTTATTAAGAGTGTGCCCTGATAGCGCTCCAATGCATTGGGTAAAGAATTTAATCTCCAGAGATGACAAGTTTCACGATACCTTGGTGAATAACCTTGGTAATTTTTATGACACCTTGGGGATGAGCCTTGGTGATATGTTCATGAATGTCTAAACTAAATGTTGTAGCCACATATTGAAGTTATGATTCAAGTTCTTTTCATTATGATATGCCTCTACTTCCATTACTCATGTCTTTATATTTTTCATCAAGCTCTTATTGATATCACAAGTAAATTGATTCCCTTACTTTCCTTACTGGGCCTTCTGCTCACTCTTTCCTTTGATGTATGTCTCCAGGTTATGAGATACAGTAATTGTACTTAGGATGAACTTATGATAAATCCTTACATGTGTATTAGAAGGACATTTTATGTTTTCATGTATTATGTTCCTGATTTCCAAGACACTAGACTTTAAAGATCCTCTATTTGTAAAATGTAATGAAAAGTTATGTAATTAAAAATGTGGGATGCCATATACATAGTCTACATATAACGTATTAAAATTTTGTAAAACCTTGATCATATTAATTGTGAAAAAATATATATTTATATTATTTAAAAAAAATCACAAATAAACCTTTTAATTTGAACAATTCATATTAATTATTATTAATAAATCATAATTTTAAATATAATCCATTTTGTATTTTTTTGTAAGATCCTGACCTTTTTATGGAATCATTCGGGACCGTTTTTAGGTACTTTTTTTTGTTTTTAAGTACCTTTGTTTTGGAGTTGTGGTTTGAGGTGTGTTTGGGTGAGTTTTAAAGAAAAATTAATGTACAAAGGGTTGTGCACGGTTTGTGCATAGTTTGAAAAATTGTGCGCCTAAACTCAGGTAACTGTGCGAACCTCGATAGAGAGGTCTGCTTGGTTAGCGCACGGTTTACCCTAACTGTGCGCTCCTTCCTAGAAAACCATGCGCGCGGGTTTTTATTTTTTGAAAATTAGTTTTTAAATCACTCGAACCCCTTAAACCCCTCTATTTCAACCTAGGCTCATGATTGATGAATTCTAGGTGATCCCTGAACCTTCTGGAGGAATTCCAAGGTGATTCGAACATCGTTCTTCGAGATCTAAAACCCATATTGAAGATTCTCTCTCTTCCCGATAAGTGGATTTCATCCCGTTGCTTCTTTCGTTCTTTCCACTATCTTTCTTTGATCTTTTCATGGAAGATATCCATTGTTTCCATGGATCTAAACCTATGAGTTGAAATCTAGATCTAGGATTGTGGATCTAGATCTATATTTTCAAGATCTTGATGCTTTTGATCTTAATTTTGGGTTTAGGGATTTAGATCTAGAGCTTGATCGATGTCATTGTGCCGCTCAGATTTTGGGGATTTCTGTTGGGCTAACATCCGTCAACAAACTGAGGTAGGTGGTCTAAATCAAACTCCCATGGTCGTGGAATTGATATGTGTATGTGAGATTAATGATTTGTTATCATCCCTTAGTAATTGATTTCCTAAATTGGGTTAATTAGAAATATGCAATTGACTTGTTGATGCTTTGGAGATATAGATGATTAATTGATGATTTAATCATGAAACTAAGGGGCTGCCCAAATAGATAATTGATTTGGGGAATTTTTTTAAGAGTTGAGATATTGTAATTGAGATATTGAATTTGGTTTAGTTCAAGATAATTAATTAGGGGGGGATTAATTATGAGATAAGGATTGGCTATGTGAGATAATTAATTGTGGATTAATTATGTGCCTTGTTGCTTCATTAAGATAATTAATTGTGAGATTAATTATGATGAGTTGATATTTGATTTGGATAATTAGTTGTGAATAATTAATTATGGAATAAGATTTGTGTTGATTGATTAATTAATTGATGAATTAATTAATGGGTTGTGTACTTAGTTAATTGTTGGGTTAACTAATTTAATTTTTATATGTTAAACTAATCATTGGATTACTAAGATAATGATGTGGTTAATTCTTGTGAATCAATGAATGGTTTAAATGATTGAGAATGTGGGTGCAAGACATGGCGTTCAAGACCGGTTGAGAAGTTGGGACTTGGACATGGCGTTCCTCCCCAATAGTTATCCAAGCTTGTGATGTGGGGTTCTAGACATGGCGATCTGTACCGAATGTGATGAGGGGTGTTAGACATGGTGATCTCCACCGAATGATATTTGGGGTGCTTGACATGGCGTTCAACACAAATTGAATGACAATAATGATTTATGATTTAAATGGGAGACATGAATTGAAATCGGTCCAAATGTGATGATTAGAGAATAAATGACAATGTTATAATTTTTTAATTATGCATTATATTTATTACTTCATAGAATTGCATACACTGTATTTTGACTGGACTTGTTTTAGACACCGTTGGTGGTGGCCTACTAAGTCGCACTCACACCCTACTCGGGCCGCCTGATCGGCACCCGAGCAGACTTTATTATTGCAAGACATGATAAGGGCATGGCCCTGGGATAGATTGTTGTTTGGGAATGGAGCAACGGTGAGGGAACCAAATGTGGTTCAGGGCCCACTTTGGAGTCGTTATGTCTTTACTTCTAGTTGCATTGTAGACACTTGACACTTGCATTGTCTTATCATGTTTTCCATTTCAGTTGAGTATTGTATTTCCTGTTTTGACTATCATGTGACTTGGTATTGTTATGGTTACTTATATGTTTCCGCACTTGTTATTTTTGTTTGCTTTCATTGGTGTTTCATTCTGATAAAAGAGGGTATAATATCCCAATGACTGACTTACCAAACCCTCACTGGTAGTCATCACCCTCTAGCGTATGGGGAGGCGTTCTTGAGGGCATGTGACCAACCATCTCGGGGCATTGTTTAGTGGCACCCGAGTCGGGACGTTACAAAGTAGTATTAGAGGATCTTTCTTTCCTCCTTATTCTTCTTTTGTATTACTGTTTTGGGAAAGGTATATAGGAGACTAGGAATATTCGGTGCTTGGTAATGAGCTCGGGCATGGGAGTTGCAAACCCATGTACGGGGGGAAATCTTGGTACTCGGGGTGGGATTGTTGTGATTGTTGTTTGTTATTATAGTTGGATATTATTTCACCTTGAGTGACCCACTTGTGTTGTGATGTGATATTTGTTTTTGAGAATTGTTGAGTATTTATTCATGGCCTAAAGAGGCATGAGAGTTGAGTCTTCATGCATCATTCGAGGCACTCAGGGTTATTGTGACATGCATCATTTTAGGCACTCACTGGAAAATGGGTTATGGGTAAGTTTTTGAACATAAACTATTTTCCTTGTTGTGAGATTGAAATGAAAATGGTGTCTAACATGAATTGAAAAATATTGAAAAATGATGCAAATTGAGAATAATTGGGTGTCTAAATGAGAAACTTGTTAATAAAAATGTGCTTACCCTTGTTAATCAAGACCTAGGAGTAGTATGGTTAAGGGTTGTGATAAGGCCTCGGTGTTGATCATATGGAGAGAAAGGGGGAAGTACATGTTGATTTTTTTTTTGTTTCTTTATCCTCTTATGTAAATGTTATAAAGTTGTGTTATGATACCTAAGACGTGTGTTTGGATATGTAGAGATATTCCCCCACGACGCTTGTTGGGAGGGAGATCGAGGGGTATGGCCCAGAATGAACTTCCAGAAAGGGAACACGAGGAACCATTAGTGATAGCTAAGGAGGAAGGGGAGCAGTTCTAATAGAACTTTTCTCGTTTCATGAAATTCATGGAGAGAGGCCCAGTGCAGATTCTGAAAATCATGTATGAGTTGACAAGGTAGTTACAACTACCGCACCCTCCGAATTTTATTGGAGAGGGTGTACCTAAGGGAGCTGAATTTTGGATTGAATCCATAGAGAATATACTTGACCATTTGGAGAATCTGGCTGAGAGGATGGTCAAGTTGGCTACTTATATGCTATGGGGGTCAGCGAAGCGCTGGTGGGACATTCAGATATGATCTGGACAGACTGATGATATATTATGGAAGGATATTCTCTAGAAGTTCTTATAACACTTCTATCCATAGACAATGATACAATAGAAGGATTCAAAGTTTATACATCTGAACTAGGGAAGCATGTCAATAATGTATTATGCTGAATTTTTCACAAATTTACAATGTTTTTCTCTAGTGTTGGAAATAGATGAGGCTTCTTCGGCAAAACATTTTTAGGATGTACTAAAGTGTGAGATTAAGTCCCAAGTGATTATCTTTAGGCTGAAAAAGTTCTCAGAAGTGGTGAACCAGGCTCTCATTTCGGAGGAGAACCTGAAGGAGGCTTCCAGTACTGGACAGGTAGTTGTCATTGGATGATCAGGGAGTATGCCTTCTGAGAGCAGAAAGCAGCATTATGAGAACCTTAGTCAGGACAATAGAAATCAAGGTGGATAGTCAGGAGGAAAAGTTGAACTAGACCTTACTCATTTTCTTTTCCACCAATGTGGTAGGTCGGGACACTATCACACACATTTCCCTTTACCACCAATGTATTGTTGATTTTGTAGTAAGATGGGGAACCTACAGAAGTTCTGCAGGAAGCAACAACATGCTGGTGCTGAGGGAGAAGCTGATCAGAGTCAGAGTGTGGGAAGGGGGTCATCTACACCATATAGGTTTGGCAGTTTGAGTTCTACTAGAAGATGTGGTAGAGGTAGTGGACATGGTGCATCAGGGTATGAGCTCCTGTATTCGCAGAGTAGAGCTACTCAAGGGAGTTAGATGACACCACATGGAAGAGGTGCATGACAGTTACATGTAGTGAAGGCTACACTTGTGGAGAGCGAGGTTGGACCATCAATAGTGAGATGTAATATTCTAGTAGCTTCTAATTTATCTAGTTCCTTGTTTGATAATGGTGCCTCTCATTTCATTATATCTTCAAATCTTGTTAATTGTTTGAGCTTGAAGGTGGAGTCTGTAAGTGGAGTAATGGATATCAATACACCATTGGGAACGCGGTCTAGAGGTATCTATTTATGTAAGGGATGTTCACTAGAGATCAGAGAGTATTATTTTCTTTGGGATCTCTATGTCTTTGATATGAAGGGCTTCGACCTGATTATGGGTATGGGATGGTTAATCGCATACTGAGCCCACATCGATTGTTACCGCAGGAGAGTGAACTTTGTGTCTCCTAAGGGTGACCAGTATGTTCATTGTGGAGAATGAGATATCTAGGTAAGATGATCTGGTCTAATTACTTATCAACTGGGGGAGCATACAGCCCAAGTTTCTAGTCTTTTGTTGGATAATAGGGGCAGTAGGCAAGACATCTTTCCACTAGTTGTGGAATAGTTCTAAGATGTCTTTCCCAAAGACTTCTCAGGGTTTCCACCTGAAAGAGATGTGGAATTTAATATCGAGCTCATGCCAGGGGCTGGGCCACTATCTATTCCACCTTACAAAATGAAACTGACTAAGCTTCCAGAGTTCAAGATGCAGTTGGAGGAGTTGGAGGATAAAGGGCTTATCCGTCCAAGTACGTCGCCTTGGGAATCACCTGTCTAGTTTGCAAAGAAGGCTGACGAGAGTTTATGCTTGTGTGTCGATTATCATAAGCTGAATAAAATGACTGTGAATAACTGATATCCTCTTCCATGTATCGATGATCTGTTTGACCAAATGAAGGGGGATTGTGTGTTATCAAATATCGATTTGAGATTAGGGTATCATCAGGTGAGAGTTCAACTTTTGATATATCGAGTCATTCTTTCAAAAGTAGGTATGGCCTTTATGAGTTTATCGTAATACTGTTTGGGTTGAAAAATGATCCAGTAGTGTTTATAGCCATGATGAACAAGATTTTTCATCCTTACCTGGATCAGTTTGTGGTGGTGTTTGTGGATGACATATTGGTGTACTTTAAGACTCGTGATGATCATTCCCAACATCTTGACATCGTCCTGAGTACACTGAGAGAGCATCGATTATACACCAAGCTATCTAAGTGTCAGTTTTGGATTTACAAGGTACACTTTTTGGGGCACATCATCTTGAAAGAAGGTCTGGCAGTGGACCCAGATAAAGTTCCGGAAGTGGTTTCTTGGGAGTAGCCTAATAATGTTTTTGATATCTAAATATTTTTGGGATTAGTTTGATATTACATGAGGTTTATCCAAGAATTTTCCTGATTGGCAGCGCTACTTTTAGGTTTGAAAAATAAAGGGGTAATGTTTGAATGGACGAAAACATGTGAGAATGATTTCTAGGAGTTGAAGAATCACTTGACATCGGCACCAATATTGATATTTCTTGAGATGGGTGAGGAGTACATAGTGTATTGTGATGCTTCTGGGATTGGAATTATAGCTATATTGATTCAAGGGAATCGAGTTGTAGCTTATGGGTCTCGGAAGTTGTGGTAACATGAATGGAATTACCCTACACATGACCTCAAGTTGGTAGTGGTGGTTTATGCTCTTAAGTGTTGGCGAAACTATCTTTTGGTTTAAAAGTTTACAGTTTTTATTGATAAAAAAATATTTAATTATATCTTTTCATAGCGCAACTTTAATCTTCAACAGCAAAGATGGGTAGAGTATATGCAGTCTTTTAATTTCAAAATAGCATATACACCCAAAAAGGGGAACAATGTGGCTGATGCCTTGAGTAGGAAAAATCAGACTTAGTTGGTACATGAGTTGACTGTGGAGTGGAATATGATGAGTTTGTTGGATGAAATGCATGTGGTGTTTTAGGAGAGTCAGGAGAAGAAGACTCTAGTTTCAGTAGCAATGAATTCTACACTCTTGAGACGGATCAGGGACATGTAGTATGAGGATCTGGATTGTTTATCATTAAGGGAAATCCTTGAAGGTGGGGATACACCTTCATAATGGATGATAAATGAGGATGAGATCATCTATGTGAAAAATCAGGTTATTTTTCCTACAAGTATGTGAGAGGAACTCATGTGAGAATTTCATGCCTCGAAGTGGGCGGTACATCCTGGGGTGAAAAAAATGTACCGTAACCTACGATGATAGTTTTGGTGGCCAAGCATGAAAAAAGAGATAGCAGGGTTTGTAACAAGGTGTTTCACCTGTCAGTAGGTGAAATAAGAGCATCAACGACCTGGAGGCTTATTGCAGCCGTTGCCTATTCCTAAATGGTAGTGGGATGATGTGACTATGAATTTTATGGTAGGTATTCCAAAGTCTCTTAAGAAGAATGATGTTATTTGGGTCATTGTGGATCGACTGATGAAGTTATCACATTTCTTTCCTATTAGATAAACCTTCATGGTAGAACAGTTGGGATAACTATATGTTTGGGAGATAGTTCATTTGCACAGGGTGCCACAGACTATAGTTTTAGATTGTGATTCACACTTTACTTCACACTTCTGGCAGGGCATATAAAAGGTGCTTGGAACACATGTTTTGTTAAGTATGTATTTCCACCCATAGATAGATGGGTATTCGGAGCATACCATACAGGTGCTAGAGGATATGTTACGGGCATGTGTGCTTGACTTCAGTGGTTCTTGGGAGAAACACTTGGATTTAGTGGAGTTCGCCTATAATAATAGTTATCATGAAACTATAAAAATGGAACCATATGAGGCACTTTATGGTAGACCTTATAGATCACTACTATGCTGATTGGAGGTGGGTGAGTCAGAGCTGTTGGGACCAAGTCTTGTACAGGAGACAGTGGAGCTGATGTAATTGATTCGAAAATGTATGGGTACGGCTCAGAGTAGACAGAAGTCATACGCTGATAGACAGAGATGACCCCTAGAGTTTATAGAGGGATATCATGTATTCTTTTTGGTGTCATCTAGGTTGGGTCACTGTAGGATATAGAGGCAGGGCAAGTTGGCACCCAGTTTTGTAGGATCATTTGAGGTAGTGGAGAGAATCAGACCGATGGCATACCGATTGACTCTTCCATAGAGATTCGGTGTTATGCATGATTTTTTCTATGTGTCACAACTACGGTGGTATCACCACGACCCATATAATTTGATCAATGTGGATAAGGTTTACCTTGATCTAGATGTGTCCTTTGAGAAGCATCTGATACATGTGCTGAATCATAGTGAGAAAGTGTTGCGGGGAAAGACTGTGCTGATAGTTCGGGTGTTATGGAAACATGGAAGTTTTCAAGAGGAAACTTGGGAACAGGAAGCAGAAATGATGGCTCAATGGCCCAATATTTTTGGCTCAGAATCTTAGTGAAGTTTGAGAGTGTAGCTCGATAAAGAGATGTTATAAGGTGGGGCGGTTGTAAGATATTGACCTTTTTATGAAATCATCTTAGGCCCATTTTCAGGAACTTTTTGTTATTTTTAAGTACCTTTGTTTTGGAGTAGTGTTTTGAGGTGTGTTTGGGTGCTTTTTTAAGAAAAAATAACAGACAGAGGGATGTTCACAGTTTGCGCACAATTTAGAAAACTGTGCGCCTAAACCCAAGTAATTGTGTGAACCTTGATAGAGAGGTCCACATAGTTGGCACATAATTTACCCTAACTGTGTTCCCCTTCCCAGAAAACCATGTGCATGGGTTTTTATTTTCTGAAAATTAGTTTTTAAATCACCAAAACTCTTGAAACCCCTCTATTTAAACCTAGGATTGGTCTTGACAAATTATAGGCAATCCTAGAGCATTCCAGAGGGATTACAAGGTGATTCCAACACCGTTCTTCAAGATCTAAAACTCGTATTGAAGATCATGTCTCTTCTAGGTAGGTGGATTTCATCCTATTTCTTCTTTAGTTCTTTCCTCTATCTTTCTTTGACATTTTCATGGAAGATCTACACTATTTCCATGGATCTAAACCTATGATTTGAGATCTAGATCTAGGATTGTGGATCTAGATCTAGATTTTCTAGATCTTGATGCTTTTGATCATAATGTTGGGTTTATGGATTTAGATCTAGAGCTTGATCGACATAATTGTTCCACTCAGATTTTGTGGATTTCTATTGGGATAACATTTGTCAACAAACTGAGGTAGGTGGTCTAAATCAAACACCCATAGTCATGGAATTGATATGTGTATGTGAGATTAATGATTTGTTAGCATCCCTTAGTAATTGATTTCATAAATTGGGTCAATTAGGAAAGTGCAATTGACTTGTTGATGCTTTGGATATATAGATGATTAATTGATGATTGAATCATGGAACTAAGTGGATTCCCAAATAGATAATTGATTTTTGGAATTTGTTTATGGGTTGAGATATTGTAATTGAGATATTGAATTTGGTTGGGTTCGATATAATTAATCAGGGGGGGATTAATTATGAGATTAGGATTGGCTATGTGAGATAATTAATGGTGGATTAATTATGTGCCTTGTTTTTTCATTAAGATAATTAAGTGTGAGATTAATTATGATGATTTGAGATTTTATTTGGATAATTAATTGTGAATAATTATTTATGGAATAAGATTTGTGTTGATTGATTAATTAATTGATGAATTAATTAATGGGTTGTGTACTTAGTTAATTGTTGGGTTAACTAATGGAATTTGGATATGTTAAACTAATTTTTTGATTAGTAAGGGAATGATGTGGTTAATTCTTATGAATTAATTAATGATTTAAATGATTAAGAATGTGGGTGCTAGACATGGTGTTCTAGATCAATTGAGAAGTTGGGACTTGGACATGGCGTTCCTCCCCAATAGTTATCCAAGCTTGTGATGTGGGGTGATAAACATGGTGATAAACACTGAATGTGATGAGGGGTGTTAGACATGGTGATCTACACTGAATGAGATTTGGGGTACTTGACATGGATTTCAACACTAATTGAATGATAATAATGATTTATGTTTTAAATGGGAGACATGAATTGAAACTAGATCCAATGTAATGATTAGAGAATAAATGAAAATGTGATAACTATTTAATTATGAACTATATTTATTTCTCCATAGAATTGAATACATTGTCTTTTGACTAGAATTGTTTTAGACACTATTGGTGGTGGCCTACTGAGTCGTACTCACACCCTATTCGGGCCGCTTAATCGACACTCGAGATGACTTTGTTATTGTTGGACAGGATAATGGAAAGGCCCTTGGATAGATTTTTGTTTGGGAATGAAGCATGGGTGAGGGAACCAGACGTGGTTCGGGACTCGCTTTGGAGTCGTTGTGTCTTTACTTCCAGCTGCATTATAGACACTTGAAACTTTCATTGTCTTAGCATGTTTTTCATTTCAGTTGAGTATTGTATTTCTTGTTTTGACTATCATGTGACTTGGTATTGTTCTGGTTATTTATATTCTTCCGCACTTATTATTGTTGTTTGCTTCCTCTAATGTTTCATTCTGATAAAAGAGGGTATAGTCTCCCCACGACTAACTTACCAGACCCCCACTGCTAGTCGGAAGCCTCTAGCGTATGGGGAGGCACATTTGAGGGCATGTGACCAACCAGGTCAGGGCACCATTTAGTGGCACCCAGGTCGGGACGTTACATTTTCTTTTTTTTGAAATTATAAACATATTATAAATTATACTTATAATTTATATATATGAATATTATATCTAAATTTTTTGTCATGGAATATAAATTGAAATAGTAATTTAATACTTACAGTTATTAATATGGAATGATTATTTTTATAATATTTCCTAAACATTTAATTAATTTATTATACACAAAATTTTAATATTTAACTTGAAAACACCTTTATAAATCTAATAAAAATCTCAAAAACCTTATTTTTTATAACATATAAAAAAATATATAAAGTAATTAAATTAATTCCTAATTGAAATATAGAAAAGTCCAATTTTTATTATATGTCATCATCAATGATATAACCCTCATCGTAAGACATGATTATGTGAAAAAATATATACCACGAATTAGGATTTTCACACCATGTATTATGAATGATAATTCTAAATCATCCACTGTATGATATGATATCTCACCCTATGTAACATAAACCATCAGCACACACTAGAACAAAAACATTAAACAATACTTCATAGTAGTTTCTCGTGGCAACTATCATAGCTTATGACTGTATGAGTCAATGCTCTAATTTTTATAAGTGGCATAATTCTATCATCCATTATGACAAGACATATTATTTTATATGATAACTAAAAACCGAATAATTAAACAATATAATTTCACACAATATTACATATCATTTTTTTCATCCAATAATTATTTAGAAATTCCCAAATCACAAAACTAGTCATACAATAGAATATCCATCATATTTGATGATATATAAACAAGACCCACATGATATCATATTTTCTTCATTTTTAGCATAATATATATAATATATGATTATGGTGATACTTAGATACCATTGCTCTGTTGTTAGGTCCAAAATGGGCCTAGATACCCTGAGGGGGGGGGGGTGAATCAGGGTATGGAAATTCTTTTCAATAATTATTCCTACCCCACTGGATATTGACATCTTTATTACAAGGGACACTTTGTTTTTAATTAGGTGTTAATTTTGATCTTATTCTTTCCTTCTTTGTCTGATGATGATGCTTTGAATGTAATCCCAGAAAGCAAACTCACAGGCACACATATTTTTACTTGGTTCACCCTCACCAGGCTATGTCCTAGGATCATACAACAATGATGTGATGATGTACCAAATCTACTAAAGCTCACTGCCAATTACAATTTTCAGGCTAGATCTTTTGTGCCGAGGATCACTTCCTATACAAATTTTAGGGTTTTCTCACTACATTCCCAAGGGTCACTCCCTATGTCTCTTCCTCTAAATCACTGTCAGTGGGAAGGATCATTGTATTCCTCTTCCTTTGCTCACTACTCTTAGAATGGATCCAATCACAATTTATGGACTTGTAGGTCCCTTTATTTTCATGAAAACCTACATTCTCAAATATAGATAGATGCTCTGTTGAAGTTCCACTTTCATCCACATATGAATACCTCTTTACTGCAGTATTACTGGGAAACCTCAAATATTTCATGCAACACTTATTTCACCTTGAACAGAAGTTTTATTCCTTGAACACAAAACCAATCCTTATGTGAAACCCTCACTACACCTTGTTCAAATGTTTTATCCTTTGCGTGCAAAACCTCTACTTATTCGTAACTTCAATCTTATGCACAACTCTAATCGTACACACAACTTCCTTAACTTTGGTACAAAACCAATTTTTTCATGTGACTCCCTTTGCTTAAAATTCTTACACACTTTAGAGCTAGAATTCTCTTTATGTGTTGAGCTTATTCAAATTAGGGGGTTCACCTCTTATTTATAGGCATCGCCAACCCCTATGCGGAAGATTCAACATGTCGCTCAATATCCCCTCTATACGCACAAAACCCAATTTGATGTCGCATTGGGCATGCAAGTTTCTTTTGTGCAGCCTTATCTTTCACACACACCATGTCTTTTCAATTTTTCGATGTTCTGACCCTGAAACATTCCTTGTGTACAAGTTTCCAAATCACCTTCAATCTTGAACGCAATTTCCCTTGCCAAAAACACGTTTCTCCATTTTTTGATTTTGTGGCCCAAAAATTTGTCCAACATTAGAAAATGGTGCCACCTTGTATCTATTCTTTTTGTATCACATAAGGATCATCTATTCCTTTGTCAGGGTTATTTTTCAACATTGATAGTCAATAATACCTCTTGAACTTGACAACTCACCATGGAAACCCTATTTTTCAACAAACAAAATCAACCCAAAAATGATTCAATGTTACCTTGAGAGATTTTTTCCCAACATTTATAATATCCTGGTTAAGATACACTCTCTTTTTAATTTTTAAGAGTTTTTAATCTAGGTTATGGTTGTATTCAAGTCAATCTAGTAGTTTTACAAGGTAATTGGTCTATAAGATCCTTTTCAGGTCGTGAGTAGTACATTCACTATGTTAATGAGGCCTAAAAATAATCCATGAATCCAGTTTCATGGCATGAAAAGTATTTAGAAATGAGTTATATTCAATTAGTGAATGGGTCATCTCGTTTTTATTAACTGGGGTAACACCTTTTTCTATATACATGAAAATTAGAGGATTCATGTTGGGAATTGACAACTCATAACATGAATTGTTTCTTCCTAGATGGTTTTGTTCAATGCACATGTAACACTCCTATCATTCATTGTCCTCCTCTCTTCCTTGAAACCTAGGGCTCCTCTAGACATTGAAAAGGTGGATTCTGCTCTTCCAGACTCCACCTTTTAGAACATTGATCTCTGTCTTGGTTGGATTCTCTTCTATTAGTTAATGCAATCATTCACTTATCATTGTCTTCCCTTCTATAGAAATTGGAAGCAGTTTTAGTCTATGTTTATTGGATCTGTGAACATGAAATGATGATTCTTCTTTATTCCCTTCGAGATCCATTGTGTGGTCATCTTCTAGAGGTTGGATCTTGTATTTTTTTGGAGTGAAATGAGATTTTCTCAAGGATTGTGTTGATCTAACCTCTCCACTGACCCTCTTATTTATGGAATTCGATTCTAAGACGTGAGAATCATCATTAGGTCCTCTATTTTTTTCTCTTGTATTCCCTTTCCCCTCTTGGTGTGTGGATCCAATCATGGTTGGTGTGCGACTTAAGTTTGAGGTAGGTGGTTCCATCTATATCCTATGGAATATGATCCATTATTTCTCTTGGTTATATAATTTTTTTAATTGAATTTCCACGATTGATTTATTTTTGTGTGTAAACGGGTTTTTGAGGAAACATGGGTTCTCCCCTCATTCTAGTAAAAGAAAGGCGTTTTTCAAATCATTGTGAAATAAATTGTCAAATGAGATTTCAAAGAATATTTTTGAATGATAAAGGGTTTTTAAAATGGTTTATGAAATGTGAAAAGCCCTTGAAATTGATTTTATATATGTTGCACATGGGAACCTTGGGTACCTAGGTGGAGGGTTTAATATGGGTCCTCGTCCATCAAATCTGTAGGAAAATTCACATTTATTGGTGATTTCCTATCCTATATTGTTGATTCATAGGCTCTATAACCTGATTGATATTGTAGATGGTTCAGTTTATTAGGTGTTCTTATATAACCTAGACTTTAATGCATCGGTTCTAGGGACTTGAATACACGCTGGTTGTCAATTGTTGTTATGGTAAAATGATCTAGTTATCCAGACCTTTGTGATCCTAGGATAGTTTTACCATTATTCATTGGATTTTTATGCTTTTGATTTGATATACCTACTTTGTTAAATGTAAATGGGTTTTTATAGATTATTATTTGAAACTATTTTACCTAGATTTGTTTTGGAACTATGGAAAAAGGGGAACTCTTTACCATACTTTTAATAGTAAACCAATAATATGTTTATCATTCCATGATTTCTATAAATTGAGAATATTGGCATTATTATACAGATACATGAAATGGTACACCTAGGTTGGATCCTATAGATCATATTTAGCACATAACCTACACATTTCCTCAAGGATGTGTAGACCTTGCATTGTCTTTTGATGCAGGAAATGGCAAGGTGTCGCAATGAAGTGGTGAGTTTTATATCAATTGGACCTGGGTAGATAATGGTGAGATGGTTTGACATTTCCCACTTATCTCATGGATTGGTTATAGTTTGGTTGTCCTTTTTAGTTTCTAGACATGTACCTTGGGTTTTATATTTCATCTTTTGGGTTGTATCACTATCGATGTATTTCTCTGTTTATAAAATATAACTCTTATAGTTGTTTATTTCCATTGAATATGTGTGTGTGTGTGTGACATGTATCTTGTTTCAGGTGTGGTGAAATCATTACCTTTCATTGTTTTTCTATGCTCAGTTTCTAGTCTCCATCCCATGCGGATCGGGAATGCCCTTCGGGTATTTCCACATTTCAGTTCAGGATCACATTGGATGGGTTGTTCAGGTTGGTGTGTGACATTATCAATTTATAGGAATAAATTAGAACTTAATAAACACATAAAAATCATTTAGAAAACTCAATTACAAATATCAACTTGTATGAAACTAAAACCATGAAAATAAATAAATTAATGAACATTGTGTTCCTTTCCCTAGTCGATCTTGTACAACTTTCTTCAATAGAGTGGTATTATGAAGACCCTTAATAGGATTCCATCATATTCCCTCCTTCATGTTTTATCCATAGGCTATATTAAGTAATACAGTGATCAGGTGGGATCCTCCTCACATCCATGGTATGCTAGTACCTTAGAAGTTGAAGGATGAAGGAAGAGTTTTGTAATGGAATAGAGAATCAATAAGTGGATAGTCTAGTGTAAGAGAAACATATCTAATGATTACCACCTTAGTATAGAACCCCTGAGATACTCATGAGTATGAATTTACTAATAAATTTTATAACATATGATAAATTCATCATCCATATATGAATTTATTCTTATAAATATTGTTCTTTATTTCAATATTCATTACAACTATTAATGAAAACCATTCAAGGAGGTTGATTTGAATGTTATCCTTTTAACATTTGGTTGATTTTATAAACATAGTAATTTTATATAATTTTATAATATGAGTTATATCATTATGATATAACCAAGTTCGTCACTATAATATCTCTATACCATAGCCAATGACACGGATAAATCAAAACATACAAAGGAAACTGATTTATATATGTTATACCATATGGAATATCTATAATATACCTTTTCATATTGTCCAAAATAAATTAAATTTTTTAAATTAATTAATGTGTATCTCCATTAATTTCATTTTTTCTCATTGATGACCTTTTTAATATAATTACACCAGGAAAAATAATTCCCCATATGTATATAAGTTTTATTAAAGATTCACCAACCTCCAAATAGCATCCAATGGTTATGTTGTAATATTTTTTTTCTCATGCTATGATAAGAGACCATTTAGCACTATGATACCTATAAGGGGTTGATTTCTACTTCCAATACTCAAATTGAGGTGTAGGATTTCTCATACACAGGGATTCTAGGTGAATCACCCTTGACTTTGACTGAATGTAACATTAGTGGAGAGGATTTTTCTAGATAGTTTAAAAGAAAAATAGTAATGTAATTTCTAATTAAGATCCTATATCCATGATAATATTGATCTTCTTAAGGGAGGTATAAATAAACCTTTCCCTGGGACCAATGGCATTTTCTTTATTTTTATAGATGTTATCACATCCTATTGTATAAATGTTAGTACCAAGACTAATGGTGTGTATAAAAAACACCTATCCCTACAGGATGGGGATTACCATATGTTATCATAACTACTAACAAATCTTTCCTCACTTTTTGTGTTCATATTATAGTGTGTGTTTTATAAATCATGTTTTTTGTCCACTATGAAAAAGAGGAATTCGCATTTTGATCGAATTCCTTTTAATGAATTTTGTTTATCTCAATCATAAAAGTTGATCAATGTTTCCTTCTATATTTGTAAAAGTATGTGAATAACTTAATCATGTCAAGTTTTCCATTTATAACCTCTCCAAATTAAAAATATTCAATATATTTACTATTTTTCATAGATAAATAATGGATTTGATACACAGATTCAGGTAATTACCTTCCAAATTATCTGACCAAATTAATTCAATTAACTAATGAGTGATGTGAGATATAGAATTACATATTCACTGTATCATTGTATGTAGACACAAAAATGGGATTAATGAAATATATTTTTATTATCATGAATCCAGTCATGTAATATTGTTGGAGGCTCAAAATTTTTCTTATTGATTATGGGTTCCATGCTACTAGGGTGGAATATAGGTTGTCTCTGTGGCACCAGTAAAACATTGCATTGATTTGACCATTGTACCCTTTATAATTTTTTTATTCTCCTCTTGGATGGTTGATTTTTTATAATGTTTATAATTAATATATGTTATTCACTCCCACTTAAAAATCATAGGAATAACATACCAGAGTATAGAAATTGTCCAAAACATGAATTTTATTATATCATTAGATAATTCCCTCCATATAATATTGGACACTTCATCATTATATGAATATAGTTCATGAATTTTTTCTGATCTTAAATGTAACTTTCATTTTTTTTCTATGTGATACAGTATCATCATTGATGTAATTTCATACATTTGGTATTGTAAGATCAAAAAATGAAAATGATGAGAATTATTGCCTTTTATATACCATTATTCTATAGTGATACCTGTAGTTTATGGTTAAGTGCTTACTATAGCTGGATTTAGTATGAAATTTTATTCTAAATAGGAGAGATAATTTGAGATGATTGTATCATGTAGAGGATATCTAGAGTATATGGTTTCTTAATCAACATATGGAGGAACCCTGTGGTTTATGGTTGCTTGATAAAAAAGCTAAGGACCACACTAGTTTTTGTTTTTTTGATATCTATAGGAAATAAATCCATGGTTACTAGTAACTTGATCAGCATAGGGAGGACCATTCTGGCTATTGGTTTCTTGATCCCCATGGGGAGTACTATCACAGGTTATAGTTTTGTGATCACTATGATGAGGAACTCTAGGATTTATGGTTTCTTGATCACCACAAGGAGAATATTTAGATTTTTTGTTTTCTTTATTCTAATGGAGAGTAAATCCTTGAGTGGAACATTCATGAGTGCTACCATGGGGAGATATTTGTTCAAATATATTTTCTACTACTTTAATTCCCTTAATGAAAAATACATTGGATAGGAAATACATAATTTCATCACATTTATTCATTAGTAATGTGAGGACATCCTAGTCTACTAAATCTTTAATTGCATAGAGTATATCTTCTATAGACACTCCAAGGAGTAATTTCATCATTTGGGGAAGGCTTTACACCATTTGAAAACCTCCAGGGGTTGTTTTCAATTTATCACTAAGAGGACCTTCATAATTAGGATTATAGAGATTTTATTTATTGTTTTTTATTTGTGTTTGACCATGGGGATGGCCTTTTCTTCTATTATTTTGTTCAAAATTACTATATGTTTAACCTTTTTGGGTTCAATCAGTGTTATCAATGGGAGGACATCAACTATGGGTTCTCTAGGGAGGACCTCCAAAGTCACTTTATATGTCACTATTTTGAGGACCTCTATAGTAGTTATTTCCTTCACTCAACAGTAAGGGGTGAAATGAGGTATCCAATAGAACTCACTTTGATGATATATAAGGTTTTTTAGTGATGGTAATATTTAGATGGAGATATAATAAGGATACAATGATGGGTTTTTAGGATATCAATGTGAATAGGTTTCAAGACCTACTCTTAGTCATCATAAGTTGCTTGTCTATAGTGGCCCCTCTTTCTAATTTTATTTTTATAGAAAATTGGGGTTAAAACTTTGATCACAATATATTGGAATATTAGGGCCATTAGGGAGATGTTGTCTTTAACTAATGTGATCACTTCTATGTGGTTCCTTGTTAGTTTTTTGAACGATTGATAGATCATTATCAATTAATTTTAGATATTGATGGTAGGAATTTTCACATAGTATAAAATGGATTATAATTAAGTTTGAATTAGTGATATGTGTAATATTACCCATATAAGAATTTTGTTGTAGTGATGACCTCTCTGGATTCAACTACTCTATGTTACTGATAAATTTATATTAAGTAGGAATTATTCCATTGGTAATATAATATTGTATAATGGATTTCAGTGCATGGTGAGACAATTCCTAAGTAGGTTACATCATTCTCTTATTCTACAACACTACAATAATCATTATAGTTATGGGCACTCCTCAACAATTATGTGGTTTGATGATTTATCTCAACTGTTATTATTAAATAGTTTCCCCAATCCTTACTAGGTAATATAACCCCTTATAGAATTTTTATTAAGAATTTCAATTTGATATTTTTAGATAAAAAAAACAAAAAACATGTCACTGTAGTATCAAAAATGAGAATTCATACTCAATTGATCATGTTCACAAGTAATTTATTTCTTATTAGTTTCAAATTTTCATATTGTTGATATTTTTTCATCTATGGTTCCAATTGCTTCTCATCCCAAAACCACTATCTAAATTTGGGTGGCCTTTTAATCACCTGGTGTGGGGATGATGGATCCTTTTATTTTATGAGGGGATTAGAGGTTAGATTATCCCATATTAGAGATTGTAACCTAGATATAAAATCTCCTATATATTTATGAAATGTCCATTATTTTACAATTTTATTAAATGTGAATAATTAAAATGATGTATTTTTTAAAGAATTGTACATATAAATGGTTCTTTATCTTCCTCCCATTTATTTTTTTTATGTTCTGATTATGTTAATTTAGTTGTTCACTCTTTAATTAATCATCTTATAAGGTTAAATATGGTGTTATAGAGTTATTATTGGGTTTATAAGATGGTATTCTACTATATCCCTATGAAGGGAATAAAATTTGACATTATTTTATGTAATTTAAATAAGCATGTCGACCCTTTAATGTTTATATCCATTATGTAGTCTTTTAATTTCATGCATCCATGAACAATGACTTTACATTTATGTTCATGTGCATTGAGAAATTATTATTCCATCTACGGTCATGTAATGAGGACCAACTCTCTGTTAGTTAATGTCATGTAATGTGGACTACATGGACCAGGTTCCTTGAAAAGGTCTGGTGTGGGGTTTATGTCAAAGTAACCATTTCTATATAAGCTGGGAAGCTTAATTAGGTGTAAATATCTTTGTTAATACACCATGTTATAGGACAACTTATGTTCACACCATATCCATTGGTAATGGATACAATATGAGGATGATATGAATCATTAGAGGTCTGAAATAGTGGAATAAAGGTTTAACTAACATTAGTTCAGTAACCAGGTGTACATTGGCCTTATAAACTTGAATCATGGAGGGTGACATGATTCTTGAGATATATAATGATAAGTTCAGATTATATATTGTGAGTTTCTTAAGATTGAAAAAAATCAAAAGGATCCTCATTATTAAGGGAATAAATGATTAAGTATACCCCAAGTTCCCTATGGGTAAGGGAGGAAAATCTACCGAAGATATCTCAGTGTATTATTCACCTCAATTATTAGAAGAATATAGGATCATATAATCCTAAAAAAATATGGATAAGGACTTATTTATGTATACTGGGAGGCCATGAAAAAGGCCTAAAAAATAGGCTATTTTGGGGTTGACACTAGTTAAATAGTCCTAGAAATATCATTTTACAAACTAAAAGAAATAGATTGACTTATACTATATTGGTTACCAAAGAAAATTGGGAACTATAGTGTATCCATGAAGAATGGGTGCGACTCCTTTTTAGGGTTTATTAGTCACCATGTGGGGTAATCCAAGGAATAGATATAAGATTTGGTAGAATGTGTGCACATGGGAAGCCCTTGTAGAGATTTTTTTCTATAAAAAGTGTTTTGGTGTTATACTAATGTCACCCCTTATTGATAGAGACCACTTCATTGAAGGGTCCTCCTCCCTAATTTTAGTAGATTCATGGTAAATTTTTACCTTCATGATAATTTTTTGTATTAGAACATTTTAATTATATAAATAGAACTATTCCTCAATATTTCTCCTAAGAATTGACTTATGTTGTCACATGAAGAAGAGTTTTGTGGGACTTGGGCACATAGACTCATGATTCATGATTTTAGATGTTGTTTTATATAATATATTTTCCCTCATTTCACCTACTCTCCAAGTGTTAGGTCATGGGTAGTTTTTATAGAAAAACAAGGATAGTGAACCCTAGTTTTTATGGAAACAACATGTTATACCATCAAAACTATGGTTATCATGTCATAGGTATGGAAAAATATAGTAAGGATCTTGTACATGAGGCTACATATTTTTTTTAAATTATTAGGAAAATGGGACATGAAACTTGGGTGCTAGATGTGGGTACATGGGTCAATGAACCCGATTTTTTGCAGGGTTTTTATGATTCATAAGAATAAGGGTTCATGATAATAGGTCCCCTGAGTTCATTTTCATGGATTTGGAGGAAGACTGGTGAATGCGAGATAGGGAAATAAGTTTTGAGGGAATAACATATCAGTATGGAAGATTCTTTGGATGCATGAATGCCAACATAGAAGGCATATGACCATGTGGAAGGGCATTAAGCATGATCTGGATGTCAGAAAATAAATACATGTATTTTTTAGAGCTAAAAGTGTTAGGGAATTGATAGGCACGCATGGTCATTAACACAGAAGTTCAAGTGAAAATTTAATATTTATAAAACTCTATAACTACCTATAACTAGTATGGTAGTGATTATAGGTATCGATTCCACTAGGAATGTGGATGGTGTGTGAATGACTAAAAAAAGCTGAAGCAAAAAAAACAACTAACAAAAAATAACATGTATCAATGAAATGTTGAAGTTTAAATAGTGAAAGTGGCATTTGAAAAGGTAAAAAAAATGATAGAGAGTGTGAGGCAAGTGAATTGATGAAATGTTGGTCCTCATTCTATTTTAAACTAGATAGAAATTATATTCACCGATCCTACTCAAATTAATACAACTATTTAGTGCTTTGAGAAAAAGTGGAGATTTGCTGAGATTTCACTTCAGTGAACTTAAAAAATTTGGTGAAATTTCTTTAGTTTTGATCTATCAATATTAATATTAGAATTAATCTATTCATTATGGGGAAGATATTTACCTTCCATTTTTTATTTTTAGTACTCCAGATTATAATTAAGGGTTAAAGGATTCACTACCATCACCTGTCAGTTCTTGAGTGGTGTTAAATGATACTCACAATTTAATGAAAAAGAACACCAAACTTAAAATTTACCTGAAAATTAATATTAATAGAAGTATAATGGATAAATCTAATTCAATTAATCCTAGTATGAAACCCCTATGATATTTAGTTACACATAGAAGGAGAGAAAATCAAGGATAAAGATTGAAGAGAAGAGAAAACTTCTCTCATGAGAATTTCACTTTCCCAATCTCTAGCTCCAGGAACTAGTTCTTCTCTAACATTTATAATCTAACTTTGCTCTATGTGCTCCCATGAAAATTATGGATGGTGTATGATGGATCATATATGATCGGGGTATTCTCGACCCCCCTATATCTAGTATGAAATTCTCAGTATTTAAAATCCTTTTGTGTGCCAATATTTTGTATCACCCAAAACATCAATGAAATTAGCATTAGAAAAAGCCTCCAAAATCTCCATGTGGAAAGGTTGTCATTGTACCTCTTCTTCATTATGTGACTTGAGTCATACCCTCTCTATCCAAAAATTTCTCCCTTGGTACATGGCTTTTTCTCCCACTAATAAGTGTAGTGACTCATCCTTTGATGAGAAATCACCAGAAAATTATCAAATATTCCATCTTTGAGCTTACCCAATCCAAAAAATGATTACACTAAAAATTAGTTCAAGAACTTTTAAAGGTCACATGACTTTCACCTACATTAATTTTAAATTTCCATTAAATCTTTGACCCCTTGATGTTGAACCAAAAATCCCCATCACTAACTACTTCATCAAATCTCACACTTACACTTCCCAGATAAATTCCTCCTTATGTATTAAAATTTTCCAATTTTGGCCTTTTTTAGGATGGTAACATCAAGTTACTAGAAAGAACCATTAAAAACCCTCGGTTTCAATGGGTCTAACATACTTAGTTACAATCATCCGAATATACCTAGATTCTCACATAAACTTACACACATAATAATTATTCCAATGAGAAAAAATTTATGCATACTGAAAACCCCATCATCAAAATTTGAAATCAAATAATCTTAGTTGGTTGAACCTATATCTTTAACAAGAACCTTTGATTGAAAAAAAAACCCATGTATTCTCATAGAAAAAAGATTAATCATCATAGGTGAAACCTCTCAAGGAGCTAAAGCCATAATAAATAATATGGTCAATGCCCCTTAAAATTCTTCAACCTACAAACAGATCAAAAACTAGTGAACCCACTCAACTTGATTGATCACCTAGTATCAAACTCATTTTCCTATCCATGCCATCAAAACATCTTTACAAGCATTCAATTATTCTTTCATAAACTTGAATTTCTTAATTAAGGACTCATGATCCCACTTCTATTTGAATAAAAACATCAGTTTTTTGAGATCAACCAGTTAACACTACAACCAACATAGTTCAAATCGACCTCATTGACCTTAGATCTCCTTTTCATATGTTCAAATTTTTTTGGTCAACATCTATAATAACATGCATTAAATTCAGTTGGGTTCCCCATTACACATGGTAGAATCGGAACATTATGGTTTATTTTATTAGATTCAATCCAAATTAGGGTTGGTGGAAATCATCGACATAGATCATGGTCATCTTATCCTGGTAGAACTTATGTTTTTTTGGTCAGCATGGTAAGGGGTCATCAATTACATGAGGAAGTTGGTGGGTTGATAAATCTAATTTCGATGAGATTCATCATAGGTTGTCTTCTCCATTCTTGATCATGGTTATAGTATGGAAACACACATTCAATAGTAGAGGCATGACAGGTTCATCTTCCTCTACCCTCAGTTCTTATTTTTACAAGATCAGGAGGTCTTTGGTGGTTCCATTGATCGAAAATAGGTGGGTATTCAGATGTGGGGGCTCTTCTTCACCATTGAGAGTGGTGGGGGATCACAGTAAATCTTCTTAATCGGTGGGACTTTGGTGGTAGCATGGTACAAGACGGGAAGGGAGATAATAGTGGAGATATGAGTGGTGGTAGGACAGGTGGTAGTAGGGTTACAATAGAAGGGTGGTGGTAGAGGTTTTATTAGCAGTGGCTATAGAAAGGGAGTAGTATCATGAAACAATAGATACTTGTAGCAGAATAATTTAGTTTTGGTAGCAGTGGGAATGGCAGTGGATGGCAGTAGCATGTTTTGAGTGGTGGTGGATGGTTGGTGGTAGTGGTGGATGTAGACGGTGGTTGTGGTGGTATGAGGGTGGCGGTATCATTACTTGACCCTGGCACTAGTGGTGGTGGTAGATGCTGGTGGTAGATGATCCTAAAGATAAATAAAAAAATTAAATTCAAAATAAACTAAAATAAAAATAAAAAAATATATGAATTAAAAAAATTCAAACAAAGAAATAATAAAGAAAGGTAAAATTGAGTACAGAAAATATATTAAAATAATTAAAACACATGTAAACTAATTAATTACAAAAACAATTAAATGAATAAATGAATCTGCTAAACAAGTAGAATAAATTAAAATACTAAAAATTATTTAAAAAAACTAAATAAAGAATAAATTAAAATCAAAGAATGAGAGTAAATAATGAAATAAGAATAAAAAATATGATGTCTTACAATATAATTACTCAATAATTTATAATTTATCAAAATAACTAAAATAATTAATAAAATAAATATTTTTATAATAACATTCATAGTTTTAATTATTTAACACCAAATTATCAAAAATTATAAATTATTCAAGTAAAACGTTATTTTGACATTAAAAAAACAATTAATTACAATAATTGATGTAGAAAAAATCAATGAAAAAAGGCCACATAAAAGTTCCCCACACTTATTCAATTGAACTCCTAGGAAATTAAATACATTTAATTTATTTAAAAAAATATTAAAATTCAATTAGTTATCCTACCTAGGATCTAATTCTCTAAAAAATTAAAGGAAATAAAAAAATCCCTCTATAGATTAAAATAATCATGTCTCCTATGTGAATCTCACTAGTTAACTCATTTCAATTCTAATTCATTTTACAATTCTATAAGTAAAAAAGGTTAGATATAAGTGGGATTAAAACATTAATAAGATACACTTTCAAAATTCACTCTTCCCTAGGTTCCAAAAAATTGAAATATCCATTAATTCACATTATTGATTCAACTCAAGAAGATTATTTTGTAAGAAAATTATTCCCTTCTTCATCTGGGTTCAATATTACACTAACCATAATGAATTCATTTTTGAAAATTAGGTTCTTTTTTTTAAATTTTCCCAACCATATATGTGTGGAGAACTATGCAAAAGAACTTATTATAAATGTAAATTGGGATTACACACATACCCAGTGCCTAGAGTCTCATATATTTATCATGGGATCCTAATTTCACATTTTACTCTAATTATGAAGGAATTATATTTTTATATTTTGAGTTGCATCCATAAGGTTTTTGTTCAAAAAGGAAAGTCACCTTGTTTCAAGTTCAATTTTAAAGTTTTCTCAAGTTATAATCTCAATTCCACTATAATATCTCATATCTTACTCCTTTTCACAGTTCCTAAATAGAACAGTGAATTATAGATCGGCTCAATTAAGACCCCTCCCCCACACATAAAACTGATCATTTTCACCAATTCTGAATCTCAAATATGAAGATGTAATTAAGTAGTTTGATTTAAATAGATTGGATTATTGGCATAGAACGTTTTTTGTTTTGAGGGGTAAAATGGGGGTTTAATAACATTTTACACACAATAATCATACAAAACAAATCATGCACAATGGATCCCTATTGGCCACTACTAAACAACTAAGCACATAAAATGATTTCCAAAAGTTTTCATGTTGTAAATGAATTATAATAATGATTTTTAGAAGAGAAGTAAAATTTATCATGCAATTTCATGGAAATGGATTCAACTCAAATTAAGATAATGAATAAAAATGATTTCGGGAATGCATCATGATAGACATAATTTTATTAATATATTTTCATCAATTAATTCAATTAATCTATCATCAGCACTAAAAAATAAAAATAAATCAAATAAATCATTTAATCCCTAGAAATGTAGAAGATATTATCTTTATTGAACAAAAATGTGTAACCACCCTCTAATAAATGAATGGTAATCTGGTTGTAAGTTCAAGTTCCTATAGAATTAACATATTATAATAAGCTTCAAAAATGTAAACTAGAATTAATTATTAGGAAAATTTTATCCTGTTTTCTCTAATGAGCACATCCTTCTAGAATTGATGTTCAAAATGACACTATTGATAGTAATAAAAAATTAAAACCAGCCATTCACTCTTCCTATGGCCACTTGACCTATCACATGACCACTTGTCATGATAACTACAGTTGTCACACACCAAATTCACTGCATAGTCAATAGACAGTGTAACTTTCAAACAAAAGGAACTCAAACATGAGTAAGAATATGTCAATGAAACTATGAAAAATATGGATCACGAATCAACGGAGACACACTAATGAGCAAGAAGCATTTATTTAAACAAAAATTAAAAGAGAAAAACAAGAAATTCATGGGTTTCCAGCCGTGCAGCACTACCTTTAAAGTATTTACCCAAACTTTATCCCCTAAGGATATATCTATGGTCATTCCATGGGTAATATTTTTTAATGGTTTTTACTTCACTTTTTTCAGAGAAATCATAAAAATTATCTCTTTATAATTTTTTATCTTCATCAGTAAGAAAAATTCTCTAAGAAATATCCAAAATAGAAGTAGGTAACATGTTTTCCAGCTCATTATAACCCCTTAGAACCTCTCTATCAACTCATAAAATGGTTCAAAATAGCCCAATAATATTACTTATTAGAAACAAAACTCTCTCCCAGCTTCCTCTACACTTAGAATATTGAAAAAAATTAGAAACATAAGTTAAACCTGCTACAAATTCCTCAATATTTTAAGAAAAAATTCCTAAAATAGCATGTAAATTTGACCAATCAGAGGAATCCATATTGAGAATTTAAAATTCATCACTAAGGATGAATTTTATAGAGTTGATTAAAGACTCAAATGAAATGATTTTTTCATATTCTAGCTGGAATTCATCACACCCAATATCTAACTCTTCAAGATTATTTTCAAGGAAGAACACTTGTTCATATTGAGCACAATATTATTTTTTAGAAATACTAAAACCAGGACACTCCCTAGCTTTAGGTATTTTTAAAATTTTATCCTCATATGATAAAAAATCACAAATAGGCTCCTAACACACAATTCCAGAAAAAGAAGCATAAAAATAAGAGTTAGTCATCTCAAGTTGTAAGGAAGAAGAGGTTGTTTATATATTGTGAATAGGGGAATAATGTGCACTTTTTATAGAAACTTGAGGAACTCTATCAACATGAAAGAATTTTTTTGATATAATCCTTCATGGGCCTCAGAAACGTTCCCCCAACTTTTGTTCTCAATTTTTTCAATTGTTTATAATTCTAGAGTAGATTTTGTTTCAAAAAAATCATTAAATTTCTCATTAATATATTCATTGATAAAATCATAAAAATGATGATGGTTCTCCCTCCTATCATTATCTATATATACCTCCTCAGAAATATCAAACAATTTTCAACTCACTAGAAGTATATATTCTTTAAAAACATGAAACTATTTGTAATCCTAAATGCTTGAAGAGTTATTTTTCCTTTTGAAACATCAATGGTAGCCCCAAAAGTGTCTAAGGTATCCTAGGATGATTAATACTTGTTTTTTACACTCCATTTTAAGAATGAGAAAATATATTTGAATAGTGAGATTCCCTACATTAGCTAACAAATCATCTACCCTTACATAAAGATAAGTAAGTGACCTATTATCCAACTGTTGAGAAATTGAAGTTCTCTTCAATTACCAAAGACAAAAATTTAGAAATAAAAAGTAAGCCATAAAATTTATTCTAGATCCTAGATCAAAAAGAAAATTTATTCCCTACCTTTATACTATTATGAATAAAATTACAATTATTCTAAGGTATTTCAAATTTAGAGTTAATTGTTTATGAAATATTTTACTATAATCTTTAGTGAGATTTATGGTTGTAAACTCTCTCCAATACCTCTTATTATCTAAGAACATTTTAAGAAATTTAACCTAGGATGGAATATTGTTCAGGGCCTCTACAAAAGGAATGTTAATCATGAAGGTAAAAAAATATGTGAAGGAATTTCAAATATTTAGGTTTATCACTCTTTTTAAATCTCTCAAGAAAAGGGGTGATAAGGGAATAATTCTTTAGAACTTGTGTGTTATTTTTCTCATATTGAAACCTCACTTTCTTATTTACCTAATTAAAAATTTCCCATTTCATTTCCCTTTTTTGTGGATTTTTGATGTTATGATTTACCATTCTGTTCATGTTTCGCATTTCTCTCTAGATTTCCAGATTTTGAATTTTTCATATTTTCATTCTCAAATTTCTTTATGTTCATGAGATTGAATTTAACTTGGTTGTTCCTTTACATTTCCTTGAGTTTGAAGGCCATATATTTTGGTAATATCCAGGATATTCTCTCTTGGATTAGGAACTGTAGTGTTTGGAAGAAATCCCTTGTCTCTCCCATTTATATCTATAGCTATTTCACCGTTTTGAAGTTATATACTATGAATCCTAGTGTATGTGACTTTCCTTATAGAAATTATATCACCTAAAACCTGATGAAGAATTCCCTTAATTTCCCAATGAGAATTAGAAGACTCAATCCCATATTTATCTTTGAAAATTTGTTTTGGTTTTTGTGGAAAAATGGGGGAAACATGTTTTTTAATCCCTCTATGATCTCTCTATGACATGTTTGGATTATTTTTGTAACCATAATTGTATTTATTTGATAAAGGATCATTGAAACCATGATTTCAATCCCTGTAATCTACAAACTAGTCATTCTAATCAAGTTGGTCATAAATTTAAAAGTTTAGATAGCATTATTGAGTGTATACATACATCCCACAATAAAACCACTAATCCATAGCAACTCTATCATTAACAATAATAACTTGGGTGTTTATCTTAGAACTATGAAATAATCACTTTCTTGTGAACTTGTGCTGATATTTTTGGGATAATTTATCAAATATTTGGTTAATCTCATAAAATTTCATATCAGAGAAGTCTCTCCCACTTGATTAATCAACTAAGTTTAGATTATAATGGGTAATATAATTATTAAAAGTATCCATTGAGTAGGTAGTGCAACACCCTATTACCATTTTATTAGGTATTCCCTTAACCTTGTTGTGATTTCCCCTCCTTTGAGATTAGAGGATGCCTATAATACTGAAGTTAGAGAGTTTTGGGACTTTCAACTTTAACCAGACTTTTCTATAGGATGCAGGAATATTTCACACCATGTAACTGGGTTACACGCCGTGTAATTTTTTTTGGGTATAAGACATGAAAGGGGATTCATGCTATGAAATATTATATGTTGTTAATGGTGGTTTCATTTCGTGAATGTTTTAAATAACATATTTTTAATCTGTGGTGATGGATTTTTTGGCATATTTGTACATTGTGGATTTCACAGTGTGTAACTATATTAAATGTTATGAAACAACCTATGTACGAATTTTAAAGTGGGTGACCAATTATTTTTTCATGGATCTTTCTCCAGAACTCTTGTCTCTCAAACTGAGGCTCTTCCTAGGTGATTTTTGGTGACATTGATCCTCCTAGATTGATATATTCGACATTGGATCTCCATTGTGGTTGTGGTGCGTCTCTTTGGATCCATTGTGATATCTTGTTATGGTGGCCTTTTTCTTCATTGGTCATGGTGCATAAGGCATTCTTCTTTGAGGTATGAATATTTCATCTCTTCCTCCAACCCCTTGTCTTCTAAATTGAATCAATCTTACTGTGGGGTTTTGTTGATTTTGGATTTCTATTACGGGTGTGTGCGACCCAAGTTTTGAGGTAGGTGGTTTCGTCTCTAGCCTATGATAATGGATCTTATTGTTTTTCTTTAAAAACTGATTCATATTGAAATTGGCATGATTGTTTTGTGTTTTTTTGAAAATTATTTTGGATGAAAATTGGGTTTTCCTTAGTTATTGATAAATGGAGAGAAAATGGGTATTTTCAAAGCATTGAAATGAAATTGTGAAGTGGTTTTGAAATGATTTAAAAGCATTGAAATAAATTGTGAAAATGAGAATAGGGGTTACCTTTGGTATTTAGGTGAGGTTTAACTTGGTTTCATCATCCATTATTTTTGTGATTATTAAGGAGGTTTTCCTTGGGGCTTTCTTATGTTTCCTATTCTCATTGTTCTAGAGGACCGGTATTGATATTATTGGGGGGGGGGGGTTACTCATGGGGTATTCCTTGGCTTCCTAGACCCATTGTTCTAGAAACTGGTTTATATACTTGATTATTGTGGTATGAGTAATCTGTAGCCTGGACCTATAGAATTCCTTGGTGTTTTGATACCTATGCTTCTATTTTGTATTGATTAGCTTTCCAATTTAGCTTTGATATGCGTGTTTATTCTTGTAAAAATTATATGGAAAATGTGCTTTGAAATTGATATACCTGATTTTTTTAGAATTGAGGAAAAAAGGAAATGTTTACTATGTTTTCTCTAAAACTGATTCACTGCTTATCATTCCATGTTTTTACTTAAAATGAGCACGAATTAATTGTTTTACAGAGACATGTTATGGAACACATGGTTGGGATCCTACTGATCCTATTAGCTCACACCATGCGCTTTTCTTTGGGGGTGCATAGACATTTTTTTGTCTTCTAGTGCAGGGAAAGGCAAGGCACTGCATTGAGGTAGTGATGTTCATGTCAGCTGGTTGGGTATATGGTGGTGAGATGATAGGAGTTTGTCCATGCCATCATTTAGAGTATCTATTTGGTTTGGGTCCTTTAGCGTTAGACTTTTCCATTTGAGTTTTTAGCTACTTTTGTTGTTGTATGTTTTTGTTGTTTTCTTACAATCATGGAATATATATCTTGTTCATCTTCTGATGTCACCTTTTGTTTAGTACATATATGTCATGTGGTTGTTTGGGTTGGATAAAATTGTTCCCTCTTTTGTGTTGTTTGATACCCGAGTGCTTGTCGCCAGCCCATAGGGATCGGGAACGCCCATTGGGTATGTAACAGAATGGGTCAGGTGTTAGGTTTGAGGGAAAACTAGTTTGGTTTGTTACAATTTGGTATTAGAGGAGGTTTGTCCTCAATATTCCTTGTATTGGGACATCTGTTAGATTGGAGACAGGATTTTCGAGACTTGAGAGGTATATTGTGATAAGTTCATGACCAACTCTTGTCATGATGAGACTCAAGTTACCATGAGATGTTGGGATGTGTGTTTCTAGTGTTGGGTTTTTGTTTTAAAATCTCAGTTTTTTGCTTATGGGTTTTCTAGTTTGAACTGAGCTTTGTTCTGTTTTCTAGTCATTCTTATGTTTCTATGTGCTGCAATATGCCTTTGAGACATCTTCCACAAGTTCTTCAAGAAGGTGCAGTTGATGCTCCTCAAGGTAATCCACCTATAGATCAGAATATCATAGAGAATATCATATGGGCATTCCATGTTATTGATCAAGATGTACCACAAGTTCATAACATTGTTGTTTAGGTACAACCAGGAGCTGAAGTAGACAGAGGTTGATCATAGGAGTTCCTGCATGAGAAACCACCATCCTTTAAAGGAACGAGTGAGCCTCAAGAGGAAGAGGAATGGATGTATAGGATCGATCAAATATTTTACTTTCTAAAGTCACCTGATAACATCAGGGTAAACTGTGTAGCATTCAGACTCTAGGGGTCTGACAACTGATGGTGGGATTCTATGGTCTAAGCAGACAGACAAGTGGACTTGGATTGGAAGGGTTTCAAACCCCCATTTTTCCAGCAGTTTTTTCCAAAGTCTCGGATGATGGAAAATTCCCTAGAGTTCCTATCTTTACAACATGGAGATCATTCATTGTCAGCATACACTAATAATTTTGTTGAGCTTGTCTATTTTTTCCCAGACCTAGTGAATAATAACCAGCTGAAGGCTCAAAAGTACTAGTAGGGTTTGTGACCAGATATCAAATTGCAGGTTTTTATGATAAATATTTCTACCTATTTGGAGATGATAGATAGATCTATGATTTAATAAATGAATATGGCAGACAATGTTGGATTTTCTACCACTTATCTTCCATTGGGTAGCAGCTTCAGTGGTGCACATGGGAAAAAGAGGAAGTGGCAATATCATCACAAGAGTAGTGGAAGTGGGTCTCAATAGAGAGCCTCCTCTGCACCGTCTATTGGAGCTAGAAATGTGCCTCTGACTTGATATTAGTGCAGAAAGGGAGGACACACAAGACTTTATTATCCTATGACCATGAATACATGAAACAATTTTGGACGTGTTGTTCACTTACAACATATCTATCAGGATATTACTACACCTCATTATGCACAGGGTTCGTTAGCTCCAAAGGCTATTATGGCACAGTCAGAAGCTTCAAGGACTCTAAGGATCTAGCTACAGGCCTCATGAGTGAATCATTTTCACATAGTAGATGAGTGTCTAGTGGAATTTGATACAGTTCCGGCTACAGTGAGAGGTACTCTTCTTATTGCATCTTCATTATCAATTTAATTGTTTGATACTGGTGACTCCCACTCGTTCATATTTTTACATTTTGTTGATATGCTTAAACTTCTAATGGAACTTATTTCCTTTACAATGGAGTTAGTGACAACTCTTGGTAAGAGGAAATAGTAGGGGTCCGAGTGTCTTTGTTCATTAATGATAGTCGATACAGAGTTGGTTTGGGATTTTCTCATTCTTGATCTAGATTTATTCGACGTCATCATCGGTATGGTTTGTCTTGTCGCTCATCGAGTTGAGGTTGGTTATTCTCATCAGTGTGTTTCATTTCTTACTGCTAATGGGATTTATCATGTGTTTCAGGGGGAGTGGGACACTAGTTCTATTTGTGAAGGACCTTCCCACCCAGAGCTTAGAATTTTGTTGGTTGTTGTTGTATTTAAGGCTGATGACGTCTCTTATGTTACTGATCTTCCTATTTTTGTTTGAGAATTTCTTGAAGTTTTCCTAGGTGACTTCTCTAATCTTTCTCCAGAGAGACAGGTAGAGTTTATAGTTGATCTGGTTCTAGGTACATAGCCAATATCGATACCTTCTTATCATATGGCACTAGTAGAGTCAAAAGAGCACAAGATTCAGTTGGACACACTATTGGTAAAAGGTTTCATTCTCCCTATAATTTCACCTTGGGCAGCCCATGTGCTCTTTACTAAGAAATTGAATGGTTCATTTAGGTTATGTGTGGACTATTGGAAGTTTAATTGGGTAATTCTTAAGAATAAATATCCTTTTTTTTGTGTTGATTATTTTTTTGATCAGTTGAAGGGGGAAAAGTGGTTTTAGAAGATTGATCTTTGGTGAGGTTATCATCAGCTCAGAGTTTGAGAGTATGATATTCTAGAGACATATTTCAGGAGCAGGTATGGCCATTATGAATATCTTGTGATGTCTTATGGTATGAATAACATTCCTTTAGTTTTTATTGCCTTGATGAATCAGATATTCCATCAATATCTTGAAACTTTTTTGGTAGTTCTTGTAGATGATATTCTGGTTTATTCAAAATCTGAGCGTGAGCATGAGCACCATCTGAGTTTGGTTCTGGAAATTCTGAGAAGTCACCATTTGTATGGAAATATTTCAAAATGTAGTTTTTGGATTCAATAAGTGAATTTATTGGGGCACATAATTTTTGAGCATGGTTGATCAATTGATCCAGAGAAGGTAAAGGCTGTTTCGTCATGGAAGGAACCACAAAATTTCATTGAGATATGAATATTCCATGGTATCATTGGATACTATCAACAGTTTTCAAGGACTTATCTAAGCTTGTGTCACCTTTGAATGCTCTTACTATGAAAGCTGTGAAATTAACCTAGGATGTGAAGTGCCAAACTTCTTTTAATGAACTAAAAAGGATTCTGACATCAGCTCCTATTCTGATATTACCTGAGCTTGACAAAGGGTACATGGTGTTTTTCGATGCTTCTAGTGATTTTTTGGGATGCGTGATTATGCAGGATGACCATATAGTATCTTATATCTCTTATCATATTTGACCACATGAAAATAATTACCCCACTCATGATTTAGAGCTTTCTGCAGTCATGCATGCACTTAAATGTTGGAGGTACTATCTCTTTGGGGAGAGTTCATGGTCTTCTATAATCATAAGAGTATGAGTTATATATTTTATCAGAATGAATTGAATCTTAGATAGAGATGATGGGTATAAAACCTTTATACATTTGAATTCGATATCACCCATAGCCCAGGGAATGGAAACGTTGTTACAAACACTCTTAATAGGAAAGTACCATCACAGGATGCTCCAAAATCAAAGGAAGAGTGGAACCTTATGTGGGTTTTCACTCAATTGAATTTGGATTCTTAGGAGTATGTTTCAGGTATAGTTATTTCCATTGTTCATTTATCATCATCTCCCTGGAGTTTAATTTGCAGATTCAGTAGTAGGATGATGAGTTTCTGAAGACTCGAGAAATCCTTTATGGTGGGGAGACCATTTTAGGTTAGTCTCTCTCTTAAGATGGTATGCTTCAATTTGGGAAAAGGATTGTCATCCCAATATATTTTAGTAGTTTATTCTTGTTAGATTATCACATCTCTTTATGGTCCATTCATTAAGGAACTAATAAGATGTATTATGAAATGAGGCGGCGATTCTGGTGTCTGTGTAGGAAGTGTGACATCGCGTAGTTTGTGTCTCACTGTTACACCTTCCAATAGATAAAGGCAAAGCACTTGGAACCTTATGGTTTTTTAAGCCTCTTATGGTGATGATTTGGAAATGGGATGAGGTGTCCATGGATTGTGTTGTTGGATTACCATAGACTCTCTAAGGGGGGAATTCTATATGGGGGGTTTTGATCGGTTGACAAATTCTTCTCATTTCATTCTGATCAAAGACACCACTAAAGTTGAAGATATAAGTAAGTCGTATGTGCAATAGATTGGGAGGTTACATGGGATTACTTCTTCCATTTCTTTGGATAGGGATCCTAGGTTTACCTCGAGGTTCTAGATGAATCTCCAAGATGTGATGGGAACTCAGGTCAAGTTGAGTACAACTTACCATCCACAGACAGATGGTCAAATGGAGCGAGTAATTCAAATTCTAGAGGATATGCTCCATACCTATGTCTTGTATTTCAAAGGATAATGGGATAGCCATCTGGGGATAGTTGAGTTTATTTTAAACAAAAGTTGTTAGTCATCAGTAATAATGGTGCCCTTCGAGGTGTTGTACGGTCACCCGTGTAGATTACCTCTTTGTTGGGATGAGGTGGGTGAAGTATCTTTAGTTAGACCAAGTTTGGTTCAGGAAATGTATGCAAAGATTTAGGATGTACATCAACATCTATTTACAACCCATAGTATATATAAACCGTATGTGGATCAACTATATCTACCTTTGTGGTTTTACATAGGTGATTGGGTTTTCTTGAAGGTTTCTCCTCAATTGGGTCATTGTCGATTTGGAATGTAGGTAAAGTTAGCTCCAGGATATATTGGATCATTTGAGGTCATTGATCGAATCAATAAATTTGTTTATCGGTTAGCATTGTTGGTTCAGTTGATAGGTATTCATGATGTTTTTCATATATCTCAGCTCAAAAAATACCACCCTGATCCCACTCATGTTCTGAGTTGGGAAGAAATTGGGTTAGAGCTTGATGTTTCTATTTTGGAGAAACCAGTTGAGATCATTGACTGTCAAGTGAAAGTCTTGCATGGGAAGTTGATTCTATTGGTTATATTTCTATGGAAACAAGGATCATATTCTCATGATACTTGGGAACACAAATCATTTATGAGGGAGTAGTGGCCTCATCTTTTTCCAGGGATTACATCTTCTATATAACTTCCTAGGGATAGAAAGTCTTTATGGTGGGGATTTTGTAACATCCCATTACCATTTTATTAAGTACCCCCTTAACCTCATCATGTTTTTCTCTTCCTTTGAGATTGTGAGGATTCCTATAATGGCGAAGTCATCGAGTTGTTGGACTTTCAACTTTAACCAAACTTTTCTGCAGGATGTAGGAATATTTCACGCCATGTAACTAGGTTACACGCCATATAATTATTACTATGTACAAGACATGAAAGGGGATTCACATTCTGAAATATTACACATCGTGAATTGTGGTTTCACATTATCAATGTTTTAAATAATGGATTTTTAATCTGAGGTGATGGATTTTTCAGCATATTTGTAAACTATGGATTTCACAGCATGTCACTATATTACACATCGTGAAATAGACTACTTCTATATTTTAAATTTGGTGAGTAGATATTTTTTCATGGATCTTTCTCTAGACCTATTAGCTCTCAAACTGAGGTTCTTCCTAGGCAATTTTTGGAGACACCACTCCTAGATCGATCTGTTCAGCATGGAATCTTTGTTGCAGCTATGATGCGTCTCTCTGAATCCATTGTGTGATCTCGTTCCAGAGGCCTTTTTCTTCATTGGTCATGGTGCGACAGGTGTTCATATTTGAGGTATATAGATTTTCTATCTTCCTTCGACCCCTTGTATTCTAAATTGAATCAATATTAATATGGATTTGATTCTAGGGACTTCGTTTATGTTGTTGGGTTTTTTTTGATTTTGGATTTCAGTTATGAGCGTGTGCGACTTGAGTTTTGAGGTAGGTGTTTTTGTCACTAGCCAATGATAATGGATCTTTTTGTTTTCTTTACAAAATGATTCATATTGAAATTGTCATTATTGTTTTGTGTGTATTAAAAATGGGTTTTAATGAAAAATGGTGTTTACCTAGTTATTGATAAATGGAGAGAAAATGAGTATTTTTTAAAGAATTGAAATGTAATTATGAAATGGTTTTGTAATGGTTTTCAAATAATTGAAATGAATTGTGAAAAAGAGAACATGTGTTACCTTGGGTACTTAGGTGGAAGGTTTATCTTGGGACCATTGTCCATTGTTTTCTGATTATCAAGGAGGTTTGTCTTGGGACTTTTCTCTATTTCCTAGACCTGTTGTTCTAGGGGAATGGTGTTGACATTGTTGGGGGGTTTGATCATGGTTTATTCCTATGATTTCTAGTCATGTTATTCTAGGAACTAGTTTGTTCACTTGTTTATTATGGTAAGAGTAGTCTCCAGCCTAGACCTATAGTATTCCTTGGTGTTTTGATACCTGTGATTCTTTTTTATTGCTTGGATTTATGAGTTAGCCTTGATATTCATGTTTATGCTTGTGAAAAATAATATAAAAATTATGATTTAAAATTGTTATGCCTACTTTTGTTTAGGACTATGGAAAAAGGGAAATTTTTTCCATGTTTTCTATAAAACTATTTTACTTCTTATCATGCCATGTTTTTACTTAAAACGAGCATGCATGAATTTTTATATAGAGGCTTGTTATGGAACACATAGGTAGGATCCTAATGATCCTATTAGCTCACAACCTATGAAACTGTTATGTGGTGTGTAGGCCTTTGTTTGTCTTCCAGTGTAGGGAAAGGCAAGGTGTTGCAGTGAGGTGGTGAGGTTCGTGTCAGCTGGTTGGGTAACTAGTGGTGAGATGATGGGAGTTTTTCCATTCCATCATTTGGATCTGTTTGGTTTGAGTCCTTTGAATTTGGACTTGTCCTTTTGAGTTTTTAGAAACTTTTTTTGTTTTCTGTTTCCTTTGTTCTCTTACAGTTATGGCATAAATATCATGTTCATCTTCCTCTTTCCGCTTTTGTTTAGTACATATATGCCATGTGGTTGTTTGGATTGGGTGAAATTATTCCCTCTATTGTGTTGTTCGATTACCAGGTGCTTGTCACTAGCCCGTGGGGATCAAGAATTCCATTTATGTATGTAATGAAATGGGTCGGGTGCCAAGTTTGAGGGAAACCCATGTCAGTTTGTTATAATTGATAAATTTTGGAAATCCCACATTGAAGGAGGAGGAGCACAAAGCACCCCATTATAAGGTGGTGTGGATACCTATCCCATCATGATGCCTTTTCTTGGGGAATGATTGGGGGCCAGAGCCCAGAGAAAGAAAAACCATGTGGGCTAGGCCCAAAGTAGACAATATCATGATCGTGGGATTGACTGGGCCATTACAAATGGTTTTAGAGCCAGTGTTCATTTTCATGTGTCAGTGAGGATGTTGGGCCCTTCTAGGGGGTGAATTATGGAAATCCCACATCGAAGGAGGAGGAGCATGAAGAACCCCATTATAAGGTGGTGTGGATACCTCTCCCACCATGAGGCCTTTTCTTGGGGAATGCCTGAGAGCTAGAGCCCATGGAAAGAAAAACTATGCAAGCTAGGCCTAAAGAGGAAAATATCATGATCATGGGTTAGAATAGACTATTACATGTATAGAGATAACTAATAGAAAATACTCTTCTTGATAATACTTTTGAACCTCTCCCATTCCTTGTGAAACAAATCTCCCTCATCCTAGAAAAATCCTGTGATTTTTTGTTTGACCCCCATGAGGGTGTTCCTAGGAATTTATTTTAAAAAAATGAATTAAACAACTGGTCCTAGGTATCAAAGATCTCCTCATAAAAATTATGAAACCCACTCCAATACTTTCCATTGAGATGAAATGGGAATTCCCTTAATCTAATTTCCTAACCACTCAACCCATGGAGAGGAAACTATTGCACAACACTATAAAAATCTCTAATTATGGATCCTCATTAGACTGACCAGTGAATGAAGGAATGAAATAAAGAGGAGAATATTTATATTCATAGTTCCTATATCTAGTAGTGATCCTTATGTGGGAAGTATTTCAAGACACTGAAGGCAACATAAACTCCCTAAGTATAGGCATCTTAGGGGATTGATTTTGAGTTTGTGGTGGATTTAGATCTTGATTGTAATTTTCATCTTCTTAAACAACCATATTCTCTATTTTAAATAGATTTTGAACAATTTTTTTAAACATTTTTAATGTTTTTCCCTTAATATTCATGTTTTCTATTTTTTTACCTTTTTTACATTTTGTTATATTTAATATTTTTCAGTTTTTTTTACTTTTTCGCATGTGAATTTCATGGAAATGGTTCCAAAATTGATAGGCTCGTGTGGTCATTAACACATGACTGCAAGTGAAAATTTAATATTTATAAAACCCTATAACTTTCAATAACTATTATGATGGTGATTATGGGAGTTGATTTCATAGGGAAGGAGAATGGTGTGTGAATTACCAAAACAAAACTAAAACTAACAAAAGAAATTAACAAAAAATATTAGGTAATAATGAAATGGTGATGTGAAAATAGTGAAAGAGGTGTGTGAAATAGTGAAAAATGAAAGAGTGAGTGAGGAATGTAAATTGATGAAATCAAGGTCCTCAAACTATATTGAACTGATTAAAAATGATATTCTCCATTCCTAATTGAATTAATATAATGATTTAGTTCTTTGAGAAAAATTATAGATTCACTGAGTTGTCACTTTAGAGAAATTCAACAAGTTGGTGAACTTCCATTAGTTTTTATCTCTCAAAATTAACGTTATAATTAATCTATTCATTATGGAGAAGAGATTCATCTTCCTTTTCTAATTTTCATTACTTCAGTTAATGATCAAGGGTGAAATGATTCACTATCACAACTTTTCAATTCTTAAGTACTTTGAAATGGTACTCATAATTGAATAAAAACACCACAAAACTTAAAATTTCAATGAAAATTTATATTAATAAAATTATATTAGATAAAAGTAATTCAGTTCATCCCAATCTGAATCCCCTAAGAAGTTTAGTTACACATATTGGAATTATAAATCAAGGAGGAAAAAAGGAAGAGAAGAAAAAAACTTTTCTCACGAACATTGCAACATCCTGCCCTGGAAACCACTAAGTGGTTCCCCGAGATAGTTGGTCACATGACCTCAAGAACACCTCCCCATATGCCAGAGGCTCAAGAAAATAGTGGGGGTTTATGATGGTATAGTGGGGAGACTCTACCCCTATAATCAGAGTGTATCACAATGGTATATAATAATGGTAGGTAGTGAAAATATAAATAAATAAATACTAATAGTAGAATAATAAACTATGGAGATATATTAACAATCAGAATATAAATCAATATATGATACAAAGATGATGATCACAACATGATGTTATACTAAAAATTAAAGTACACAAGATATAGGGGGTACATGCATATACAACATGCTAATAAAAAGAAAAAAGACCAAAATATTCCTCTACTAGAATCATGAGAATATGATTGATCTTCTGCTCCCATACTCTATCCTAGTACCGAAAATCAAATATCAAAATTTGGATGCTTCCCCTTGTCTACACCTATAGTCATGAAATCTATTCAGGTACTTTATGTGGCCCGAACATGGTGTGAGATATACTCAATAGGACACCACCAATGTTATCTAGAACTATCTAGTTTGTTCACATAAAATGACTAGTGTACAGGTAGATAATAAATGTAAGGTAATAAATAAATATGCCACCTCAAACCAGGTTCCTCATGGGACCCTGACCAAAACTACCTTCTTTGGCCTAATTCAGATATCTCTGAACCATGGTCAACCTGTACAAGTATGATATGGGTGTATAAATGTGTTTTCAAAGATCAAGTATCAAGGATGGACCAAACCCAATCATGTTATTTGGATTAAAGGATGCATCCCTAAATTTAATAGACTATCATTTTTATTTCTTTATATAAACGAGGCATCCTAAGAATTTAATATAGATGCATCTTGAACCTGTCCAAGGTGATATATAAAGAGGAACCCAAGAATCAATTCAGGTGTAATATAAATACCCATCACCACAATAATCCATCAAAGGATATCCATAAAAGGAATCCCAAGTATCACTCTCAGTGTGTTGTAAAACATGACCCTCTGAGCCCGTCCCAAGAATACCATATAGGGGACCAAGTATCACCCATGGCCTGGTATAACCACATCGTCCTCTAAGACCATACAAGGTAAATCCCCTAGGGAAGTGGTATCACTCATGGGTAAATAAATCATCTTCCTAGTGATCCCATCCAATTAATCCTATAAATAATCTTAGTATCACTCATAGGGAATTAAGATTTATTAGAAAAACTAATTATAAATCATGATGAGCTCATCCAAGGAATCCTTATGTTGGGACCCGTGTATCTCCCTCATCTTAAATTAAATGCATGATTTATCTATCAATAACTCATACCATTTAACAAGGCATTTCAAGCATACACTTTATTTAAGTTGGACAATTTATTTAATTCAAGTAAAGAAAGATATGGCATAAAGTACAAGGGCCTAACACATGGCCTATCATCTCTTTTAGTGTAATGAAAATTCCAAGATAAAAGAAATTAAAATTAATTCCATGGAATAAGGATATTGGGCCTTTAAGGAAGTCACACCCATAGGGGTGGCTCATATCAAGGTAAATCACCCTACGACATTGATTCACGAGTATATAGGGCTTCATTACACATGAGAATAACATTTAATTATATTAATTAACTTTTATAGAGGTTAAATTGGAGGATTCCTGAGCATGGCACAATAGTGCATCATAAAATACAATAATACTTTTAGAGAAATGTACTAAACCACCCATGTTGGAGTTGGTTCCCTAGAACCAATTAATTTCTACATCAGATTACTTACATATTCGAATAAGTGAATATTAATATAAATAACTTATCACATATTGATTTTTCTTTTGCATAACATTGATTTGATAATGTTATGGAGTACCAGTCACATTGATAAGGTCATAGAAATTCCCCGCTATGACGAGATCCTTGAGATACTATGGCCATATCTCTTAAATATAGTTCATCAGTTGGATAACATACTATTATAAGACACATGGTATGTAGACCTTCGTTTGTGAGTACTCGTATGCGGATGAGGATTCTTCTCATCAATTTTTCACTTGGTAATATCCAAGGTGGGAGATTATAAGAACAAACCCAGCAGTAGAAATTCTACATGTTTTGGTGTTAACTAATATTCATATTCATGAGCATGTGTAATGGTCCTTAGAAATTATAATTATCATTGATGTGTGTAATGACTCACACACTTAGATTTACTAACCAAAACTATCACGCAATATGTTAGCAGGAAGTAGGGTATGTTGGGTGAGTCTCAATTGACATTTCATTAATGAATAATTCGAGTAATGATTTCTCCCTTCCATATTTATGGAAGTTAATATCTCAACCATTAGATTGGAATAGATCCATCACATTAAATTCCATGGCTATAGTGTAATGAAATTTATTTCAAATGGTCAAATAAAAATGTATCGAGCATACAGGTTTATAAAACAGATATTCAACCAACTTGATGAGATTTTGTGATAAAGGGATTATATTACACAGTGATTGTTCGTATGTGGTTGTAAAATTTTCAACATTAAGTTCTTTCAGGTTCCTTGATCCATTTCTAGATAGTAATCTTGGACTTTAGGCAAGACCGCCTAATTCCAATGAGAAAGAATCATAGACGGTCACACACTAATTGTTTCTATTAATATCGATTAAATTGTATTTTAATTTAATAAAGGGAATGAATATTATACTCAATATCAAGGAATAATTATATTCAAGTTATATTGATTGCATAAATTTAATAAACATTTATTCACCAGTATGTAAATAAAAAATACATTTATTTATTTTATTGAATATTTAGTAAATATTTATTCACTAGTATGTGAATGAAATATTTATTTATGAATAAAATTTTTATTCAGGTATTCAATAAATACCAAGGAGTTCAAATGGACCAAGACTGTGTCTAGTGATAAATAATTATTTACAATCCTGAAAAATATTTTTTAACAATTTGTGCAAGTTGGTGTGTACCAAATAATAATAATAATAATAATATGTGGCATGGGTTTTTATTAAAGGCTATAATATTATTTAATGTCTGTAATGCAATTAAATTATTATTTTAACTTAAAACCTAGATCTATAAATAGATGGTTATGTCTATTGTTTGAAGTATTGATCTGTGTGTAATCGAAAGAGAGAATTTTTGAACACAATAAATTCTCTCTCGAATCCTCCCTCTCTTTCCCTCTCAAGAATGAGAAATGTAAGATATATTTTTCTTCAAGATTTAAGAATGATTAATCAAGAATGAACAATGCAAGACATTTGAATCACCATGATAGCACCTAAAGACCAAGTGACATTGCTCAAAGATCATAGGAGCACATGTAGATCACCACTAGAGGGATTCTATCATTGGATCCTCATATTGTAACAAAGGAAATCTGAAAGGTTATTTTTAGATGATCAACATTCATCAGCAAAGAAAGTTCCCAATCCTAGGTAATCATTTCTTTAGATATTAAATAAATTAATTATAAATTTGATGTGTAAGATCATCACTCATGGTTTCAAATAATGATAATTAAAATAAATTTTAATATATCACTCACCACTGCATGCTTCCACTTCACCCGACACCAAAAAGTGGTATCAGAGGGGTCATGTTTAAATTTATAATTATTTATTTGATTTTTGATCTATGTGAAATTATGGTTAGATTTTTATTTCATGTTATTAATTCTTTAATCTTATTTAAATTAAAATTATTCAAAATATTAATCATGATTCATTTAGTGTCTAATTTTTTTAAAGTTTTAAGAACAAATAAAGAATGACTAAAGATGCCATCAGGAAACTATAAATTTTTGGATGGTAAGACAGGGTTACACGGCGTGTACTCGGAAGTACATGCAGTGTACCCTAATGCACTACATTTGGATGTGCCAAGGGATACACAACATTCCATATAGTAATTACACATAGTATACTCTGCGTGTTGACCATCCAACCTAGCACGCAGTTGACAGATTACATGGCATGTATCGTTGTACACACTGTGTAGTCTACACAGGTTAGCGACATAAATCACTCAATCTATGTGGTCATTATGCATGGTCAAAAATGTGTGATGCTAAAAACCTAGAGAATTTATGATATAAAAGACATGTATGTGGTGTACACAATGTGTAGTTCATCAAATCTTGCATTTGAATAACACATCGAGCCACTCATCAAGAAAAAATAGACACAAATCTCAAAGAGACAAATGACATGTAGATGGGATGTACACACCATGTAGTCTGTCAAGACACACACCGAAGACCCATACATGCATCTCAGGAACACAGAAATCAGATAGATGATGATTAGTTGGAATGTACATGCCATGTAGTATGGTCGAGGTACACACCGTAAACCCAGGCATGTGACCCAAATACCTGGAAACCGAGATACATGGCATGTAGATAGATGTACATGTCATGTAGTTTCCCATTAATGGACAGAATTAAAAATTACATTAAATTGAAAATTATAGAATTAAAACATTATGGAACACTATTGTGTGTTTTCTAATTTAATAATGGTTTTAATGAATTTTAAATGACTAATTAATTTACTGTAACAAATATATGTCATTATTCATTATCTTGTTTATTTTTCATGAATTCCATAAATAATGGATATCTACAATAAAGTTTAGATGATCATTAAGATTAAATGGAATTAATTAATTAATTAATTAATGAAAGTGCTTCCATCTTAATAATAAAGAACAAATAATGAAATGAATGCTAGCAAGTTATTTTGAATATTCATTGCATGTATGACTATTCATGTGCTTGAACGGGACCTATTTATGTGTTGGATTCTTTAATTTAATTTATTTAGTGGTCTTAAAGTTATTTAATATTAAATTGAATGATGGAATGTGAGTTATCCCTCCCTACATTATTATGCAGGACCAACATGTCTAATGAAAATTAGTGACTATCCCTTGGTCTACCTTTTGTAAACCCTTAGATAAAGGTGGTATGGTAATCAATAACCTTAAACTATTTAATGATGCCTTACAATCCAGACTTACTTAGAATTTCCTTCACAATGACAACATACCTCTTTCTTTCCTAAAAATTAGGTTTCTTGACAATCTAAAGAAAGGCAATCTGAATTATATGGACTCTTATATATGGTCGCCCATTAATCATGATTTCTCTGAAATTATTTATAACCCTAGATGGATGGTCAATAGAGATTCTTCTATAAATTTTTGGTTAGATAATTGAACTGGCACTCCACTAATTTCTATGGTCGACCCCAATCATTTACCTGAGAACAATGATGTTTCTATTAAAGATGTTTTAAATTCTCACATTTCTTATATTCCTGATAGCATTAATCATATCATTGATAATTAACCTTTTTCTAATTCTAACTATTTTTTAATTTGGGAACTTGCTCATAATGGCATGCTTGAATCTAACATTTTTTACAACCACTATTTTAGAAATTTTGATAGTGATTTTGATTGGATTAAATTTTTTGATAAGTCATTGATAAAACCTTTGAGACTCACTCTTGTTTGGAGAATTACTCACAACTGGGTCCCCATTGATACATTTCTACAATCTTTTGGGATCCAACTTTTCTCTAAATTTTGTTAATGCAATCAGCATAGGGAAGAAACTAACCATATTTTTCTTTCTTGTGATACTAGTATTGTGCTTTGGAATTATTTTTTTATCTATTTAATTACATGTGGTTACTTATTGACTCAATCATCTCTCAACTTTAGCACTGCGCTGCTATAGACAACTCTTAACAGATCAAGAACATTTTTTGGCAGATGTTTCTGAGCCTCTCCATGTGATTTGGTCTGATATAAATGCTCTTTTACATCATAATAAATATTTTATCTTACATGCAGGAAAAGTGAGGATCCTTGCTTCCATTCGTGAAGTTGTATCGATCCAGAAAGGACACTACAACAACTCTATATATGATTTCATCATCTTGTGGTGACTCAATGTTAAAGGAATTTACTATCAAACTCAATTCACATTAGAGGTCTTATAGAAATATCATCTCCTAGGTTGGATCAAAGTTAATGTTGATGGAGGCTCTAAGGGAAACCCGAGACCCTCCGGTTATGAAGCGTGGATGCAGAAATGTTGAGTGTTATCCATGAAATCACCTTAACAAGGGGAAACGGTTGGAACAATATATGGATTGAGAGTGATTTAACCACCATAGTGAAAGATCTTCCAAATGGAATGGTACATCTTGTGTGACCACTCACAACTCTATGTATAGATTTCCTTCACTCACTCATGGAGATCAACTATATTATCTCACATGCGTTTCGAGAAGCGAACAAGATTGCAGATGGGATTACCAAAAAGGGGGTCAACCACAATATCACTTGGTTGGATGACCTACCTTTAAATTTTCTTCCCCTTTATGAAAAATATTGTAAAAAAATCCCATATTTTAGGATTTTTTAATTTTTATTATATTTAATAAATATGCCTAGGTTTTTTGACCAAGGAACCACCCATTATAAAAAAATGATATTTATGTAGTCCTATTTTAAATAATCCTTTTGTTCCCATCACCTGTGAGTGATTCATAAATACATGTAATTAATGGAGTATCCCAAGGCATATAGAGGCAGTTCAATAATGAACCATTATGATGCCAACTCAGGTGATAGACAGGTGTAAAGGTGAAAAAATGGAATGGTGTAACTCACTCCAAGACTATAAATACGTGTTATTTCCCCAAGGTCAAATTTTGATTTAATGTGCACTCATTAAATCAATTGTTAGATAAATATCATGAATTGGTATTTTAATTAATTATTTAATTTTTTCTATGCAATTATTTATTTTATGGATGCAATTTCATGATCACATAAATACATGAATTAATGTGGAATCATGAAAATTAAATAAATGAATTATGAGTAAATGTTTTACCAACATGGTTAATTAATTAACATCCACTTAATATTAAAAAGGCATGTAAAGTATAAGATAAGATATAATTTGTACATAATAAATTAAAATCCCTCAATTAAATATTAAGTCAAACTTGTCCTTCCATTACTTGATTAGTAATTAAACTCAATAGAAAAAAAGTGTTTGACCAACCCTTATTGGGATACTTACTTTTAGAAGGGGAGTTCTTTTAAGGTTTGGGTTAACTTAACCATTTTACATCAAGAGGAGTATCCCTTGCTAGAATTAGAGTAATTTGGAGGCAAGTTTTGAGAAAATACAAGTTAGTATTTTAGAATTGGGGCATCCACTCAATGGATCAAGGAGTTGCAAGCCCATAGTTAGAAAAGAACAACCTATCTAAATACCTTCATGTATCTTGAACAACCCTTTTTGGGGTTATGAGAATGGGAATATGGATCTTTGACACTAGAATTTCCTATAAACTATACGTTCCAAGTTCAATGGTGAGGGGTATTGAGACTTGATAAAATAGTGGGATAATTAAAAAAATTAAATTATTATTATTTATCACATAATTTTTAATCAAGTAAAGTACTAATCATCTATTTTAATTATTGTACAAAATAGAAACCAAAATTAAAAAATAAGTGAAATCATTACTAAACCCAGGGTATGTCCTTACAAATATAAATTTTTAGATGTGGTACAATCGTTTATGTGGTATAATTTCATCATAAAGTTTTTATTATGTGTTGGAATCCCCCATTTCTATTTTGATACCCTATTTGGTGAGCGAAAGTGAAAAGGAAGACTGCTAGAGATATGTTGAGGATGCTTCTTATGTCTGTTGTGTTATATTATCAACTATGACCGAAGAGTTGATGATACAACATAAAGACAAAGATTTTTACACCATAATATAACATCCCCATTCTCTCGAGAAAGAGAAGGAAATGATTGAAATAAATAATATTTTCAATGTACCATATTAGTGTAAACTATAAGAATGAAATCTAGTTACTGATCATGATTTCAAATTTCTAGTATATATTGACCGATTAGTGAAATTGGGCTTCCACTTGGATAATAAATTATCCAATAATCTTATTTTATTATCCTTACCAGTAATATTATCCTTATTTATCCAAGTCCGAATAAACAAAATGGATAAGTCGCTCAGGAAATTTTTTTCCATACTTCACTTAGTTGATAAGGACTGGTTGAAACCTATTTCTACACCCATTATGGTGAAAAGTTTCAAAGACAAGGGTGATGATCCCATGAATAATCTAAATCCAGAATATCCTTTATAATCTCCTTCAAAGATACAAAAGATTCAAAGGTAGAAGAATGAATAGGAGGATATTTTCTTCTAATGTGAAAATCTTGTACATTGGAAAATAAATTGAAATGAATTGAATAAGTAAGCAGTTGCATCCACTTCAGGTGTATTCATAATGTTTTTATTTGATGATTGTGTATTAAATACAATATGATCACAACATACATGTATTTAAATACAAGAAATGAGTAAGACTAGGAATTTTGTAGAGTGAACTCAAAAGGAGATGAGAAAGGGTGATTCCTAAGTCAGTCAAGGGAAGATCACTATTTTTCATTACCAATTTTGATTAATTCAACTTTTTAATAAGTGTTACCAAAAAAATTTATCTCAGTGTCCATCTAGACACAATGAGATGTTATTTATGTATGGAATAAATGTTGTTATGGTACTTTAAATAGAAAAATATTAGTTTATTAACTCTTGAATCACATATATCCATTACAATAAATGAAGAATATAAAATATAAGGATTTTACTTCATTGAGAAAAGATAATTATTTGTCAAATAAAATTGAATATAGTTGAATTTTTTATTCCCTTTAAATTATTCTAGTCTTAATTGGGCTAAGGTACTAGATATATAAATAAACTACTTATCATGTTTTAGATAAAGAAACCTTTATACATAAAGGTACAACAAAAAACTTTTAAAACTGGTTCAACATGGCCATGTGAACTATTATAGAGATAAAGATAACTTCACATAATACATGATATTCCTTTATTAAATTTTATAAATTCTCAGTGAAGTAGATGAGTGCACTGGGTAAATATAGAGTAATCTCTGAGTTGGCTTGTCAGAGAACATCTTATCCAAGTAATCATTGATCATACATGTGGAGTAAAGGTTTTCCCAAACTCAAATTTCCTTGTATACATAAATGAATTGATGATAGTAAAATGAAGATTAATGAAGAGTCTTATATATATTTAAAATATTCCATTATACCATCCAAGACATATTTTTACAAATAGAAGTACAAAAAATAACCATATGCCAACAATATTGTCTAATTAATATCATATCAATTGTGATATGGTAAGAATATATTAGTACACCTCCATAAGTGTTTTTTGAAAAACATCTGTTAGAAACTGGTATTAACTACAAAAAAATCATTAAAACACTAAGATAAATATATGTTAATGATCCTATAGCCACTAATGAAATTAACATCTATTCAAGATCAACTATATTTCTATAAATTAATCCTATCTCTGTGAAGATAGTTGGAGTAGACTTAACTTTTATAGATTAATGTTTTGGATGCACATAATTTGGCATAGGAATACTTGAATCCACTAAGATTAGTGGGATGAGTAGTTATAGAGACACATACTGCATATGAATTCATAACCAAAGAGTTGATTTATGTTCATCATGGTGGGTGATACATGTATTATTATTTCAAAATAATGATTCTTATAAAGAATCAGTAAATAGTAATTTTATAAGGTTGACGAGTATATATAAATTCAAGTAATTGAGTCCATGTATCAATATTTGGGACTTTTTATTTTGAATGTTTCTAAAACTTGATACTTCTGGTGATTATTCAATAGAAATTGGGCGTCGATGGTATAAGACGGTACCAATAAATCATCATCATCATTGAGTAAATTTTTTATTCAAAGAAAGAGTACTCTAGGCAAAAGAAAATAGGGATCATGGGGGTTTGAAGTAGTGAAGACCGAGGGCATCCCCTCGAATCAAATTAACCCCTTCAGGTTTCAAGGACATAACATTGTGGAGGACAAGGGGGCCAGGTCCAGAAACATCAATGGAAATGGTACCAATAAATCTTGATTTAATATTAAATGGTTTAGTCTATGAAAAAACCTATCCACCACTCATCGTGACTAAAATCATTTCTTAACTATACTTTTTAAATCATATTTCTATAATAATAATATTGGGATATTTATTGTCAAGGACGCCTCATTTAGAAGAATCCTTACAAAATCATTCTATAAGACATGACCAAAAGGAGACCCTATGGTATATGTCTACTAGGAATAACTGAAAGGGTTGGTGACATCAATAAATTTCAATATGATATATAGATTACATAAATTCATTTATGAATAAATCATGCATAGTTATTATAAGATATTTGTTTGGAAACTAATGAGTGACATGTATCTCAGACTGGCTAGTGGGAGCACTATAAGTTTTCAAGATAAATATGTTAATAAAATATGAAAACATTTGTTATGTATTAGAAGTTTGTTAAGACTAAGGAAAGAAATTTCTCCAAGTTTGACTTAAAGAAGCAACCATGTTTTGGGGAACAATATAGATAAAAATAGATCTATGTGTTTTCTAAATATATTCATAGTGAATATATTAATAAAGTATTGAAAAATACAAGTTGAAACAATTCAAAACCAAATTTTTATTGGCATATAATTATTCTATTTGAAAATACATAGGAATTATAATTGATTATGGAGATTAAAATAATTTCACAAGATTGAGTGCTATGAATTCTTCTCATGTGCCATACTATGTACTTATGTTTTATATTACTAATACATAAATCATAATAGGAAAATATCAAATAAATCCAATATAATTTCATAGAATTTCAATTAGAACTATCCAAAGGTACTTTGAAAAGTAAAACTATATGAGTTCCTAATGTTTGGAGAAGTGATAATACTATTGATCATGGGAATTGAACACATATATTTATATAGTTCAATTTCATATATTATCACTAATAAAAATATATTCTTTTAAAATACAAACTTATTACAACCAGTGGTTTCCATATCTACAATATCCGAGTATGTTGCGGCTTCTGATACAACTTAAGAAGCAGTTTAGCAACATCTTGTTCTGATTTTGGGTAATAATAAAAAGTAAGGTTTATCATCTTATGATAAACTATTACTATATATGTAGTCTGGATTTTAGGATTCTTACATGGGAACAAGAGGCGGATACTTGGTTAAATTAATACTTGAGGGATTTTCTCAAGATAGTTATGTTGCAGTAAACAGATCTTCCGCACATACATGTATCTTAACCATCCCTAGCCATGGAAACATGGTAGGCCTGCCAACTATATCCATACTTAGTAGAATCATATTTAATATGCGAGTATTATCCTATCATTAGTAGTTTTCTCTAGTGAAAGTGGGAGTTTTTTTTAATTTTGTGCCCAATAACCAACTAAATTGTACTTTAGATTACTTGTATATTAAAAAAAGTGGATATTAATATAAATAAATTATCACATATTGATTTTTCTTCTATATAACATTGATGTGATAATGTCCTAGAGTATTGTCACATTGATAAGTTCATAGCAGTTCCCCGCTATGATGATAACCTTGAGATGATATGGTGATATATCTTAAATATAGTTTTTCAGTTAGATAATGTACTATGATAGGACACATGGTATGTAGACCTTCAGGTGTGAGTACTCATAAGCAGATGATGATTCTTCTCATGAAGTTCAAACTTGGTAATCTCCAAGGTAGTAGATTATGATAAAAAAACCCACTGGTAGGAATTCTTCATGTTTTGGTGTCATCAAATATTCTTATCTATGAGCATGTGTAATGGTCCTTAGACATTAATATTATCATTGATACGTGTTATGACCTGCACACTTAGATTTACTGACCAAAACTGTCACACAATATGTTGGCGGGAAGTAGGGTATGTTGGGTGCATCACGATTGACATGTCATTAATTAATAAGTCGAGGAATGATTTTCCTCATCCATATTTATGGAAATTGATATCTTGACCCTTTGAATGGAATATAACTATCACATTAAACTCCATGTCCATGGTGTAATGATGTTTATTTTATATAGTCAAAGAAAGACATATCAAGTATATAGGTTGACAACACAGATGTGAAACCTTCTTGATGAGATATTGTGACAAAGTGATTATATTAAACAATGAGAGTTCATATGTGATTGTCTATGTTGAAACATAAAATTCTTTCTCTTTGGTTCCTTGAACCATTGTTAGAAAGTAATTTTGGACTTTAGGAAAGTCCACCTAATTCCAATGAGAAAGAATCCTAGAGGGTCACACACTGAGTGTTTCCATTGATCTCGAGTATATTCTATTTAAATTTAATTAATATAATAAATAATATTCTCAAGATCGAGGAGTAATTTTATTCAAGTTATATTGATCACATAAATTTAATAAATATTTATTCATCGGTATGTGAATAAAAAATATATTTATTTATTCTAATAAATATTTATTCACCGATATGTGAATGAAATATTTATCTATAAATAAAATTTTTATTTAGGTATAAAATAAATATCGAGGAGTTCGAATAGACCAAGACCACATCTGGGGATAAATAATTATTTATAAGATGGTAAATATTATTTATCAATTTGTTCAAGTTGGAAAGTTCCAAAAAATAATAATATTATTATTATTATTATGTAGCATGAGTTTTCATTAAAGGTTATAACATTATTTAATGGCCGACATGTAATTAAATTATTATTTTAACCTAAACCCCAACTTTATAAATATAAGGCTATATCTATTGTGTGGAGTATTAATCTGTGTGTAATCGAAAGAGAGAATTGTTCCACACACAAAATTCTCTCTCAGCTCCTCCCTCCCTATCCATTTCAATAATGAGAAATGAAAGAGATATTTCTTCAAGATCGAAGAAAAAACGATCAAGAATTAACAACACAAGACATTTGAATCACCAAACTAGCATCCATATATCGAGTTTCATTGCTCAGATATCATAGGAGCACACGTGGAACACCACTACAAGGGTTCTATCCTTGAATCCTCAAAATGCAAAAAAGGCAATCTAAAAGGGTCTTTTCAGACAATAAATATTCATCAAAGATGAAATTTCTTAAGCCAAGGTATTCATTTATTAAGATATTAAATAAATTAATTATAAATTTTACATGAAAGATAATATCTTATGGTTTCATCCAATGATAATTAAAAGAAATTTTAATATATCTCCCACCATCGCACACTTCTATTGTGCCTAATACCAACAACCTGCCTAATGCTTGTTGAACTCTCCTCATCTAGTATCGACTTCTGAACTAATCTAGAATGGGAGAAATAAAAAAAATAGATTAAAATCGTGAAAATAGGGTATATGAGCTCATGCCAAAATAGTGAAAATATTAAAAGATAAATGATGTAAGGAAGGAAAATGAATGAGACGCTTACCATTGCAGATCCAATGTGACCGAAAATGAATGAAATGGATCTCAGACAAAGAAGAACTATAGGAACATAGGTTAGGTATAGAGGAGAATCTATCATGCATCATTGGTCCTGTGTGGAAGATAGGAGGTGTTCTATCAAAATGATCCCCTGAACCATTAAAAAATAAGACAAGTTATTTGCACGGTGTATAAAATTTTCATGCCATGTAAAGCTTGAGTTTTTCTCTCCTGATAAAAACCCAATTCACAACATGCAAGGAGTCTATCCAACCCATTACACATCATGTATTCAATACACACCATGTATTTAGTACATGACATTTATTTGGCCTACAATAAGCCTCATCCCATCTACTATGTACTTCTTAGAGGTTGACCGCCCTAAAGGCTCGGTCGCTAAGGTCTAAGCCAAAAAGAAAAACTTAATGAAGTTTTGATCGAATTTAAAAGAACCCACACCTCTATGAAAATATGGGATATTACAATCTCCCCTTCTTAAAACAACTCTTCCCTGAGTTTCCCTTCCATGGGTGGTCATGAATCATCTGAGAAAAGTTTTGGCCACTAAGCACGTACATCGGCCTCTATCACCCAGGTCTCCTCCTATAAATATCCATGTTTCCACAACAACCGTACCATAGGAAAATACTTGCCTTGGAGAGACATCACACTCAAATCAATGATATGTATAGGATGATCCTCAAATGATGCATCTACATAGAGTTCAATATCCTCAAGATCAAATGAAAGTGATAGGTTGTAATAATACCGTCGAAGCTATGGTACATGGAAGACTTCATGGATGGCCCGATACTTATGAGGTAAACCCAACAAATAGGCTACCAACCTGACTTTCTCCATGATATCAAAAGGCACAACATAATTAGGTGATATATTTCCCTGTCTCCAAATCAATAAATAAACCAAACTAAAAGAAACTTGTAGAAAGACATGATGTCCCACCTCAAACTCTAGAGTTCGATGATGATGATCAATATAATTCTTTTATCTGGATTGAGCTATAACCATATTCTTTAGAATCGGTTTTACTTTTTCTGAAGTCTCCTGAATGAGATGAGGACTCAGTAGATCTGCCTCACTTTCCTCTAACCAGCATAGGGGTGAATAAAAAATTCTACCATAAAGTTCATCATATAGAGTCATATGAATTTTTTCCTAAAAATTTTTATTGTAGGAAAAATCAACAAGAGGGGATTTTTTCTCCCAAGAACCTCCAAAATCAAGGACAAATTCCTAAATCATATCCTCCAACACATGAATTGTATGCTCATACTGACTGTCAGTCTGAGGGTGACATGTCATACTCAGGGTACCTGCAAACCCAGTACTTTTTACAACCCTTTCTAGAACTACAATGTAAACCAGGCATGTTGATCTAATATTATAGAATGGGGAACACCATGAAGGTATAAAATCTCCTGAATATAAATCCTCCCAATCTCATCAACTCAAAATATCTCTTAAATTGGTATGAATTGTGCGAACTTGGTCAACCTTTCAACGATTACGCATACTGTATCACTGCATCTAGGGGACCTCATAAAATATGTCAATAAATCTATAGTGATTTCATCCATTTTCCACATAGGAATGGAAAAATAATATAAAATTCAGGCAATCCATGGGTGCTCTACCTTCACCTACTGATAGGTGGAACACTGATTTATTAAAATTGTAATATGTCTCTTCATACCTGGCCACCAATAATAATGACGTATGTCTCTGTACATCTTGGTAATATCAAAGTGTAATTTCCATAAAGAGTCAAGATATTCCCACATCAACTCCTCATGTATGTCTGAAGGTACCCATACACATCCATGAATGTGAAAAAACCCACCCTCATTGATAACACACACAAGCATTGGGTCCTCACCTAAGACTCTCTCCCTTGAGACCAATCCTTCATGGTCTAAAATTTGTCTCATGTGAATTCATTTTATAAGGGATGATATCATTGTCAAAGCTACCAAAAAAGGCTTCCTATGATATTCCTAAACCTAAAAGTGCATCTTAGAAAATAGGTCCATCAACTGCCACTTACAACTAGCCTCCCAGATGGCATGTATCTGAGTCTTTTGAATCAGGGTGAAAACCACGATATTTCTCTTTATAGGTGTATAATAAATATCAAAGTTGAATGACTATAGGTATTCCACCCACTTATACTCCTTGAGATTTAAATCATGCTATGTGGAAATTTATATGATACTTTTATGGCCTATTTAAATGATGAACCATTCTCCCAAATGATAATGTCTCCAATAGTGTAAAGAATGAACTATAGCTGCTAGCTAGAGGTTGTGCATCTAGTAATTCCACTCATGAGGTCTTAGTTAGATGGAATCATACACTAAAACTCGATATCCCTACATCAGAACTGCTCCAAGCCCAATTTTGGAAGCATCACAATAAAATATATAGCTTCTTCTTGACTCTGATAGAATCAAGATCGACGCTGAAGTTAGTATAAATTTCAACACTTGAAAGGATTCCTCACAGGCTTCAGACCATAAGAACATCACAAATTTATTTTTCAAGACCATAAGAGGAACTTTCAGGCATCATAAGTCCTGAATAAAACACATGTAATATCCAATCATCCCCAAGAAACTATTTATGTCAAAGAAGTTCTTGGGTATGTCCTAGAAAATTACAGCTCTCGCCATCTATAAGTCAACAGATATGTCTACCTCTGAAATTATATGACCTAATAAGTGAACTTTATAGATCCAAAAGTGGAATTTGGTGAGTTTAGCATACAAATGGTCATTTATTAGTGTATTCAACATGATCTTAAGATGTTTGGCATGGTCGTGTCTAGTATGAGAATAAACCAAGATGTTATCCACAAAGACTACCACAAAAGAATCCAGATGCAGGTAGAAAAATTGATTAATTATAGACATAAAAAATGTTGGCATGTTTGTAAGGCTGGACAACATAACCAGATACTCATACAAGCCATATCTACTCTAGAATGTTATATATGGTAAGTCTGATGGTCTCACATGCACCTGATGGTAGCTTGAACTCAAATCGATCTTAGAGAAAACCATTTATCCTCAGATATTTCCAAAGAGGTTGTATACATGTGGCAGTTGATACCAATTCTTAATCATAAGCTAGTTCAACCATTGATAATCCACATACAATATGAGGGCACTTTCCACCTTCTTGGAAAAAAGGAAGGGTGAACCCAAAGGTTAAGTACTATGACATATAAAACCCTTTACTTCTAAGTCTTTAAAATTCTTCTTGGGTTTTTGTAGCTCTATAAATGCCATTTTATTAGGAGGAATAGGCACCAGTGCCACCCTTAGAACTAGATCAATGGTGAACTCTACCTCTCTCATAGTAGGTAACCTAAAAAAGTTGTTGGGGAATAATTCCCTGAAACAATCCACCATAGGATGAAATTTTTTACGTTTCATTCCTTGATCACTCATAAAGAGACTACCCATCTGGGATGTCACTCCACCCAACCCATGATGCACAGGTCTATCTAAAATTTCTTAGAAATCTCATTATCCCTTATGAACATAGTCACTACCCTTGGGTGATGTAGATGGCACCCTCAAGTGATAACAATCAACATGGTCATGGTATGGAACCAACCATTCCATCCTAAGATTGACATATAATCCTATCATCTTGGGGAAAAAAGATTACAAAGGAATAGATATCCACCCACCTCAAGAGGGAAATCTCTACATTGGCGTATACTCTCCGATCGAACACCTAACGGTGTGTAGAGAGTCATCACAATATATAAGTACTCCATTTCTAGTCAAAGTTTCTCCATAATTGATACAGATATAACAAATTGAAAATCACATGTATCAAACAAGGTAGATACTAAAGTAGAGGCAACTAGAATAGTACTTTGAATTGTAGAAGGCCCCAAACTTTTCTCCTTGGGATTAGGCTGCACTACATAGATATGGCCTAATATGTTGCCTTAAGATGAAACCTGACTAACTTGAGTAGTTCTGTTCTGCTGGAACTAAACCTTTGAGGTTTAACTACCTCAACCATAAACACCTCCATAACCCGATCGACCTGTATTAGACCATATCCATACCAGGTATGAAGCTACTGATCCTATACCCAAATGCAATGTTGGCACAGATCCCTTCTCACTAGGTACTAGAGGGAAAATTTGATAGAAATGTTGAAGGTTACCCATCCTACTTCAATATCAACACTCGATAGGGTTACTCGTGCAATGGGGCTTCTTATGCTTCATCTTGCCACACTGGTGACACACCACATAACTATTGGTGTGCATCATCTAACTATCTCCTCCCCATGAGAAACCTCGAAATGAAATTTCCTGCTACTAGATTAATATTCTGCCTATCTCAATGTTGAATCACCCTGACTCAAATTTCCAACTTTCCTTAGGTTCTGCTCAGTGATGAGGGTCTGGTTTATTATCTATGAAATAGTGGTCACCTGGAAAACATTTACCTATGATCGGATATCGTACACAAGTGCATCCTCAAACCACATCAAATTCATCAACTAATCACCGATCAGTGTTGGTGAAAAACCCTAAAGCTTGATCAAACTGGAAGAATACTCCATCATTAACATAACACCCTACTGTAGGTGCATAAAATCTCTATCACGGTCTTCTCTTAGTGTTTGTGGAAATAAGTATCCATAAAATATTGTCTGGAAGTCCACCCAGACTACAACCTAATTTTGATCAACCTAAGTGATGAAAACCCACCAATGCTTGGCGGAGTCCCAAAGCATATAGGTGGAAATCTTGACTCTCTACTCTGGAGGTGTCTCTAAGTGGTCAAAGATCAATTAAATGTCTTCTAGCCAAGACTTAGTAGCTTGAGAAATGAAATACCCCTAGAAGGTGGTAGGATTCTATAATTTGAATTCCCTTGTCAACTCTATCATAAAAGAGGCAGGTCATGGATGTCCCTATATAGACTGCATGAAACACGTGAAGATATATTGAAACTAGGTATTAGAGCCTAGTGGAGGATCAATAGGACGTTCCTCTTGTGGCACTATAAGAGGTAATATTAGTGTCTCAGGCCCCACCACCTTCGGATCATAGTCTCTGCTACCCTCCTGGTGCATGAGACGAGGACATCATGGCGGCATAGATCTAAAATTACCAAACACACACCTCAAATAAGACTTAAAATAAGATATGATCAATGATAATAAAAAAGTACAGGTACATATAATTCCTATAAATGGTCTACTTCCCGCTACTAAGGTTGGGTTAGGGTCAATGTCTCATATAATACAGTAGAGGTTTCGGTATATAGAGTTTCAAATGCAAGGTATATAGTAAAATACCATTTACTTTGTAATTGTAATCCCCATTTAATGGTAATATTTAAATTTAAATATTTAAATTTATTTAATTTAATACATATTTATATTCATATAGATATCATAGTCATGTTATATGTATCAACATTCCCAATTCATAAAGGCTCATACTCTTTATAAAATGCAATTGGTACATCATGTAATTGAGACTTGACCCTTATATTTGGTATTAGGATGTAACATGTCATATAAAATGATTTAATTAAATTAATTACCATTACCAATTTATATAATTACATGATTCATAAATTACAATTGGAATTCATGTAATCAAAATCACCTAACATTTGATCCCATGAAACCAGTGGTGTCATGAACCAAACCGGGATGCCATCCAACCTGACACCCAAACCAGCCTGTGGAAAGGAATGAAGGGAATTCTCGGTCCTCACAGACTAGAAAATAGTGTAAGGGAATCAAACATCACATTTGGGAACAATTTATCCCATAAGAGTCAACCATAAACAACCCAAATGAACAATACATCATATCACAATCAATAACTATAACCAAAAGCATAACCAACATGAGTTCAACATTTTACACTTTTTGACAAAAACCAAAATGCCAAAATGGGCTGGGGAACCAACTATACAACCAAAACCTCTATGTGGAATGTGGGTTGACACCCCATGCCACCACCACCAACACCTGCCAAAGAAGAACCACTAGAAACTAGATCCACCGTCACTACCACAGAACATCTTTCCTTTACATGGGTCAAACATAACAAGGTCTACATACAAGAAAGGGTATATGTAGGGTGTGAGATGAATTACCAGTAGGATACCTCAAAAATATATTCCATGCTATAATATTATAATAAAAAATAACATGCTTGTTTTAAGAAGAAGAAATATAAAATTTAAATAAACATGCTTTGAAATAAAAAGGGAAAAGAAAAAACAACAATAAGATGAATGATAAGTGTAACATAAGAACCATAGGAAATCCCTAAGGGGATAGGGTTAGTGGGGTCCTTGGATCCTCATAATCTCGATGATCAAACCATCTCTTAGGTGCAATGGCCTTACTCGAGCCTCCAACCTCCATCACATATATGTTTTGTTAGTGTTGTTATGTCAATACTATTAGGAAGACCAGGCATCAGCCTTGCCGAATCACCTATCATACTAGACCTAGTCTACCAATCTAGTTACCTTGGATTCCCTTATGGTCAATTCTATTTCCTAGGTCATATGAACCACCTATTACACAAACAGACTCCCAACAATGTAAACACACAATTCAAGAAACCATTTTCTTTAGGAAAACCATTAAAAACCCTTATAGACACCAAAACCTTTTGAAAACATGTTTTTTTACCACCCATTAAATTCATATAATGCATTTATAAATCATATAAAGCATACTAAAATCATCAAATAATGCTATATCATGTAACTAACTACCTACCTTTTTTGGAAACTTCCAAAAACCAATTGAAAACCACAACCGCACTAAGGGGAGACCCTATAAAGGCAATAACACACCGTATACATTAATATTTCACCCATAGAATAAATATTGAATCCACTCTAGGGTAACCAATCCACTGGAGAAAATATAACACAAGATAGAAAGAGGAAGAGTCCAAGAAGAAGGAAGAAAAGAGAAGATGAGTGGCTTACTTGATGAGTTCCTGAAGGATCCACACCAAATCTACCCAAGGATTGAAGACAAAGGGAGCAAGGGGGATAATGTAGGTGCACCTAGGGATAGGGATGATGAATGGGGTGAGTTAGGGTGGTTTGGGGTTAAAATCAGGGAGGGGTAGAATAGAAAATTCTAACATTTTAATGATTTAGTAGGCTTTAAGGTTTGGCCACACAGTCTTTTAGACCATACAGAAACCGTACGACATCTCTGTTGAAAGGGAAAAGAGGTCATATGAATTTCCTGGAGGGGTTGCATGACCATGCACCTAGATGTGAACCTCTAATAGGGCCACTATCTTAGGTGTATATTTATCCCACATGCTCGTGTGCTAGGTTGTGCAGCCAGGACCATGCCTCAATCCAAGGCGCACAAATTCTACTAGGTTGGCGCACAATTTATATTAATTGTATGGTAACTGTGGGTGACCTTCTTCCGATCCAAAAACCTCTATTTTCTCCAAAACATCCTAGGAAAGACAAAGAAAAAATATAGGACTAAAAATAAAAATAAAATACCTCCAAATGAAACCATGGATGTGACAATTCTCTGCTCTATAAAAACTTTCCACCCTTGGAAAGTAAAACCAAAGTATGATCAAAGAATAGATGTGGATACTGCTCCTCCACCCAAAAATTTCACTCCAATGTCTCATGATCATCATTCATGTTCTTAGAAAGGAACTGAAACAATGGTATGGAATTCCCCCAAATCACTCTCTCTTGGGAATCCACAATCCTCACTGGTCACTCAAACACATAAAAATCATATTTTAGCTCCAACTCTTCCCAATTTAACACATGGTATGAAACTGGATTATACGTTTTCAGCTGTGAGACATGGAACATGTCATGGATCGATGCCAACTGATATGATAAATCCAAATGGTATGCCACCTTACTATTTTTCTTGGTTGCTAGGTCATAATATGCAAAGTGATACACAAGATGGGGGTGAATTGTGTCTTTTCAAAATCTTTCACAATTATGGATTTTGATACCCACTATAATTTATGAGAATGTGAAGTGTTATTATTCTATATGAAAATATATATTGGATAAATGGAAATAAAGAACACAACTTTTTATAGTGGTTAGGGACACAAAAATCCCCTAGTCTACTCTACCAATCAATTTCTCAGTGTGCTCAGTAAATTTTACTAGAATGATTCTCTTATCACAAGACCAAGAATCCAAAAATGAGTACATACATTTGATACCTTACAAACAAGAAAAATTACAAATACTTCTAGTTTTATAAAAAAGAACCAGTTATCCACAGCTTAGATTGAGAAGCTGATACTCCACCATAACTGAGTACGAGCAGTTGAAACACAAATAAATCAAAAGAGATTGATTTGTTGAAACAGGTTAAACTTCATAATTGTAGTAGAACACAATTTATAGTATATGGATATTCTTATTTAGAAATAATAGCCTTCAAGAGATAATCAGTCTGAAGTGATCTAGGTTGCATATAGATCTTTAATTTAAAATAAGCAACAAAACAGATCATTCACAAACTTATAGTAGAACAAGATAGAACATGTATATCTCTAAAATATAGTACTTTAATAGAGTTGTTCATTTACTATAGAAATGTAAAAATAATTTCAATAAATTAGTCTTTTAGGCGAATCACACATCACATATATTTTTGAAGATATATTCTGAAGGAATATATAGAACAGAAAATACTTTCTTTATTGTTCCAGATCCAAAAGAATAGCCTAATTGGTCACAGAAATTAAAATTTCAATTGACTAGGAGATTTTTAACTTACCTTAGAAATAGGAGAGATTTTCTCTAATGAACATGGTTCTTTGAAACAAAACAAAAATGATCCTTGAATTGTTCTTCATTTCTAACTTGACTGTTGCAATAATCTCATATTTAAAACGTAGCTTGAAGAACTTAACCATTGAGAACATATCGTAGGGTTGAGATGTATAGCGTAGGGTTCCTTTGCATAGTATAGGGTTCCATTTCATAGTGTAGGGTTCCTTTGCATAGCGTAGGGTTTCTTTTCATAGCGTAGGGTTCCTTTATGCAGCGTAGCGTTTGCATGTCAATTTTTTGAATGTAAGGATGAAGATCCAAACATAAACTCTTTATCATAACGTAGGGTTGATACCATACACAAACATTAGTTTTTCAGCGTAATGTAGGGATGAAAATAGTGTTTCTAGAATCATTCCAATAATTCTAAATTCCGTTAAAATAGAATATAAATTCCTGTAAAACTCACTTAACATGAATTTATTAGAAAAAAAACAGTTGTTTTTTTTTAACATCAAAATTATCATAAAATATAGAGTATTGTTAATACAATACATGCCCAACATTGGTAACCTCAAAAGTTCTAACATACCTCGGTGTTATCTTACCCATATTACCAAGACAACAGTGACCCAAATGAGGGTCCACTTTTATAAAAACTCAATCACCCACTGAGAACTCTAATGCTCGACATTGTTGATCGGTGTAAAACTTTTGGCAGCTCTGTGTTATCAACAAACGTTGCCTGGTCAACCATATTCAAACATCTCCTACACAAGGCTCGGTCCCTATGGAGAAGTATCACCCCCTTCTATCCAACATGAAGGTATCCGACATGGCTGAAAATAAAGTGCCTCAAAGGGAGACATTCTTATTGGGGATTGGTAACTGTTATTATAGGAAAACTCCACCAATCCCAAATGGGTATCCCATGAGCGTCCAAAATATAACACACATGCCCAAAGGATGTCTTCAAAGATCTGATTTTCCCGCTCTGTCTGACCATATGTTTGAGGATTATATGCCATACTAAGTTTGGATTACGACCCCATCACCTTTTGAAGGGGTTCCCTGAATCGAGAGGTAAAACAGGGGTCCCAATCTGAAATGATAGTTGATGACACACCATGAAGGATCACTATCTCATGAACATATAACTGACCCAACTCATCCAATTTGGTTGAGTCTTCGATTGGAATGAAATGGGTTTATTTGGTCATATGGTCAATAATTACCCATATAGTAGGGTGTATGAGGTATGCCAATGATGAAATACATGGAGACCTCATCCCACTTCTAGGTAGGAATGGGTAGTGGTTGAAGTAGACCCGAGGGCCTCTGGTGTTCGACTTTGACCTGTTGAAAAGTATATCATCTAGATACAAAGTCATCTATATCACACCTCATACCTGGACACAAAAACTGGCGACACACATCATTAAACATATTGGTATTCTCAATATGAATAGTACATTGATACCGGTGGATATCCTACATCACCACCTTCTGCAAGGATGATAACACCACAAAATAACCTTAGAAACAAAGAACCCCCTCGAGATTCAATGACCACCCACTAGGAACCTCCCCACCACTTTGAAACTACATAGACCACTAACATAACTCATCACCAGGCTTCTCCTGCCAAATTAGCACCAGAAGGGAAGGTGTCAGCTGAACATTGGAAAAATTGCACCTTGACTATGTTCTTTTCTTTCCAGGTGCTTCTGTGAAAAAGCCCCATCAAATCCCACTCATCACTGGACTCTTTCACCACTTTCACTGGCACTTTCCTTCTCAAGGAATCCACTACCACATTACCATTTTTTGGGGTATAGATGATATCAAAATCAAACCCCTAAAGGTACTCAACCTAATAGTGTTGCCTCATATTCAATTATTTATGGGATAAAATGTAGGCCAAACTCTTATGATCTGAGTAGACTACAAACTTCTCCCTGAAGAGATAGTGATGCCACGTCTTCAAGACATGCATCACTACTGCCAATTCTAGGGCATGGTTTAGGTAATTCCTTTCATATGGTTGAAGTTTTTGAGAACCATATGCCACCACATGGTCATCCTGCATCAACACGCACCTAAGGATGGTACTTGAAGCATCACAATAGACCATATATCCCTTTCTAGATTCTGGTAAGATCAAAACTAGGAATTTGGTTAACCACCTCTTAATCTCCTCAAAGGATGCCTGAAATTTTGTGCTCCATTCAAACTTTACCCCATTCCGGGTTAGCGTGGTCATGGGTGAATAAATCAAAGATAAATCTAAAAAAAACCACCTATAATACCCTAAAAATCCCAAAAATCTCTTAATATCAAATATGTTCCTTGGCTACTCCCATGACATTATCACTATGATCTTCTTAGGGTCCACTGAAACCCCACTTTCTAAGATCACGTGACCCAAAAACTTTACCTCCATGATCCAAAAGGTTCACTTGGAGAGAATCGCATAGATATGATGATCTCAAAGAGTTCCCAACATGATCCTAAAATGTTGCTCGTGCTTTTCATCAGTCCTATAGTAGACCACAATGCCATCCACAAACACCACAATAATGGATTTGAGATACTTATGGAACACCCAGTTCATAATATCCATAAAGACCATTGAAGCATTTGTTATCCCAAAAGGCATGACCAAATACTCCAAATGGACCATACCTACTTCGAAAGGTTGTCTTTAGGATGTCTATCTCTCTGACCCTAACCTGATGATACCCATAATTTAGAAGATCTTAGAGAACCACCTTGCCCCCATATACTGATCAAATAGGTCATCAATGCAGGAAAAGGTGTATTTATTCTCAATCATTACCTTATTCAACTTCTGGTAGTCAGTGCACAATTGGAAAGATCCATCATCCTTCTTAGAAAACAGCACTGGGTCAGCCCAAGGTGAGATGCTCGAGAGAATGAATCCTTTGGATTCCAAATCATATAAGTGTATCTTTTATTCTCTCAATTCGGTAGGGGCCATACAATATGAGGTAAGATATATCATTTGTGTTCAAGAGGCTAAATCAATGGTTAACTCTACATCTTGCTATGGAGGCAACCTTGAGAAATTAGCTAAAAATGCCTTTGGGAAATCATCCACCACATGAGTTAATCCATCATCATAACCTCTATCACAATCCTCTAATATGAGAAATTAGATCAAAATAACTAGATTGCACAAATCCAGAAGTAGAGGTCCCGCTCGACCTGATCGAGGATCCCATTCACCTTGAAAAACTTGGGTACTCCCATCAGGTGCCACAAATCTCACTCAACGACGGTAAAAATTTATGTGCACCTTGAATCACACCATAAAATCCATACTGAGGATTACGTCAAAGAGTTCTATTTCCAGAACCAGGAAATCCCATTCCAACTTGACCCCTGACAGAGTGAGAGCACATGTTAGACACCTGAAACCCTATTCTCTCTTCTTAACAAGCGGAATAACTTGCTCCAGGGAGTATGGAATAAGGTTGGTTGACAATTTAAACATTTCCACCATATAGGAAGAAATAAGAGTTAGAATCACCCATGTCAAATAAAGCGACAACTATGGATGATGTAATAAAAATGGTACCTCCAAATGTCATAGGTCTTGCATCTGATTCCATTAGTTCTTGATCCATAGAATGAAGTTTCTTAGTCTATTCTGAATTCTAAGAATGATTACTAGCCTAAGGTTATTCCTTAAGCTGAATCTACCCATAGAAGGATCCAACCTTTCCATCACTCCCAACAGGCCGAGAACCTGCAACCCTCATTGCACCAGACTAAAAAAGTTACTCCCTATGGTCTGAGGAACCCTCACCACTATAAGTTAGAAACCCACTCATATAGAGTCTCTGCAAGTGCCCCAAGAACCCACACTTATGGAAGGGTCAAGGTGGAGCTTTACACACTACCTACACATGCACCGATCTTCCACACAGGTGGCATATGAATGACCCACCACCAGTGGTCCTATAAGGAGGAGGTTATAAAGGATAGTCTGAGCTACCACCTTTCTTCTTCTCATGCTCTTCATGATTAATTTTATTTTCAGAGAAACCACCACTTCCTTAATCCACTACTGAAACTATCCTAGAAAACCCAAAATTGTTGGCACAATCAATTTCCTCCATCAAGGCTTGATCCGTTATTTCAGCATATGCCTTAAGCTTGAACAAGAAAACCTGAGACCAAATGTGTAGCTGTAACCCCATTTCAAAACAATGATCCTTTAACCACTCATTAGAAACCACCTTAGGTGAGAATCATACCAATTATGTGAAATGGTTGGAATATTCCAACACAAACTGATCCCCCTGATAGAGATCCAAACAACTCTTGGGTCTTGGAAAGGACTAAAGTCTCTGGGTAATACTACTCATTAAAACAACTTTAAAGTACTTCCAACCTATCGGATCATGATTTCTGACCTAGACCATTGATTCCCACCACTCGTGAATAGAACCTTCCAACATGAATGAGTCACACTTCACTTTGACCACCTCAAGAGTATCAATAAACCCAAAAATCCTCTCGATATTCTTAATCTAATCCTCTTCCTTCTAGGGATATGTGATACCCCAGAAGTAGGGAGGTTTTTTATTGAGAAAATCATGAGACCTATCATTTTCTGAACCCAATCTAGCTTCATTATCATGATCAGGACTAGATCACACTCCCTGATCCAATGCTCAGACAGCTTGAACCACTACTTTCACTATCCTCTGATCAACTAGTGAGGGAGAACTCTCTCCGACCTCTTCCCATGGTTTCATAGGAAGTCTTAGGAGAGGAATATTGCTACATCAATAAAAAACACATGATAACCATCATCACAATGTCTAGAAATTTTTTAGCAGTAACAACTTTAAAACACCTCAATAAATAAAAACAAACCCCACAACAAGTATAATAATAAGTCAAACCAATCCACCCCCTCTCGGTGTCAATGAATAGTATATATCTTGTACACCACACCTAGAGGAGAAGTTAAACCAAATTCCAAACATCCCCTGGAGACCTAAGTCCTGTTCCAAGGTGTATTGGCTAGACACACCACTCACAAAAAGAACCTCAAGCCCCGATAGTACTAGCTCATGTCTGTCTAGACTCTCTCAAATAACATAACCCAAAGAAATGGTAAAAACTTCTCTAATACCATTTTTTCATCAACTGAGTGCTGGATTGGTGTAGCCCGATCTATTCTAGATGTTGTTGGGCCAAATTCGTATAGCCCATATTGGGAAGCTGTTCAGACTTTTGGCATGACCACTGTAGCAGGTCGGACTTTGGAGTCAACAGTACTGTAGTGACACATACTTCCAGTTGTCGACCATTGTAACACTTTTGACTTGGGTAGTCATGACACTATAGCGATGTAGACTTCCAACCACCTTTCACTATAGCACAATAGACTTTCTGTATGGTTGGTGGAATAATATTTTCATCCTCCTTATTATCCCCTTTTGGGCTAGGGTTTCTGTATGTGTGTGTGTGTGAAGCTATAATACTCCATGTAAATTGTGCTCCCGAATCATAGTGATATTATGCCTCTCTGTGGACATAGGGATCATTTCCCAAACCATGTAAATATTTGTGTCCCATGTGTTTATTTCTTCTATCTTTTCTTCATCGGAAAACCATTTCTTTCGCTACGACTCCCATCATTTTCACATCACTGAGTTGGGCTACCATCCAACCTGACACCCGAACCATCCTCTGGCAATGTCCAAAGGGCATTCCCGTTCCCCATGGGATGGAAACTAGTGCTTGTGCATCAAGAATCACATTTGGGAATGATTTCTACCATAAGATTCAACCATAAAGAACCCATATGAACAATACTTCATATCATAATCAATAACTATAACCAAAATCATAACCAACATGAGTTCAACATTTTACACTTTTATCCAAAAACCAAAATGAAAAAACGAGGAGGGAGACCAACTATACAACCAAAACCCCCATGTGGAATACGGGTCGACACCTCATTCCACAACCACCAAAACCTACCAAAGAAGAAAAACTAGCAACTGAATCCACCATCACCACCGCGGAACATCTTTCCTTTACTTGGGTCAAATATAATAGGGTCTACATACACCCAAGGGTTTATATAGTATTTGATCTGAATTCCCAGTAGGATACGACCAAAATAGATTCCATGTTATAACATCATAAGACAAATCAACATATTAGTTTTAAGAAAAAGAAAGATACAATTTAAATAAAAATGATTTGAAATAAAAAGGGAAAGGGAAACATAATAATCTGAATGATAAGTTTAAAATGAACACCATGGAAAACCCCTAAGACACTAGGGATAGTAGAGTGCTAGGATCCTTGTACTCTTGGTGATTAAACCATCTCTCGGGTGCAATGGCCCTACTCGAGCCTCCAACCTCCATCACATAAATGTTTTGTTAGTTTTGTTAGGTCAATCCTATTAGGGAGACTGAGTCTCGGCCCTTCTGACTCACCTAACACATTAGGCCTAGTATTCCCACCTAGGTACCTTGGATTACCTTGTGCTCAATTCAATTTCCAAGGTCATATGAACCACCTCTTACACATACACACTCCCAACAATGTAAACACGCAAGTTAAGCAGCCATTTTATTTAGGTAAACCATTAAAAACCCTAATGCACACCAAAACCCTTTGAAAACATGTTTCACACAACCCACACAATTCATAGAATGCATTTAGAAATCATATAAAACATACTAAAATCATCAAATAATGTTAAAGCATGGAACCACCTACCTTTTTCTTGGAAAATTCCAAAAATCAGTTGAAAACCATAACTGCCACAAGGGGAGACCCTATAAATGCAGGAACACACCACATCCATATCTATTTCACCCAAGGAATCAAGATTGATCCCACTCTTGGTAAACCAATCCACTGGAGAAAAGAGAACACAAGAGATAAAGAGGAAGAGTCTAAGAAGAATGAAGAAGAGACAGTATGAGAGGCTTACTTAATGAGTTCTTGAAGGATCCACACCAAATCCACTCATGGATTGAATCCAAATGGTGCAAGGAGGAAGGGGGAGTTACTACTAGTGTTAGGGAGGCCGAATGGGGAAAGTTAGGATGGTTTGGGGTTAAAAATCAGGGATGGTAGAATAGGAAATCTCAACCTTTTAATTATCTGGAAGGCTGCACAGTTTGGTCGCATGGTATGTCAGACTATGCTCGAACCGTGCGAAATTTTTGTCCAAATGGAAAAGAGGCCACAAAGTTTTCCTATAGGGGTCTCCCACACATGATCCTAGCCATGTGACTCATATAGGACCACTGTCCTAGGTACACGGTTAGCCTGCATGCCTGTGCTCTAGGTCATGCGGTCTGGACAGTGCCTCTGTCTAGAGTGCCCAATTTTCATTGGGCTAGTGCATGGTTTCTACTAACCGTGAACCACCTTATGCCGGTACAAAAAACTCCATTTTATCCAAAAAATACATGGAAATCTAAAACACAAAGACAATACCAAAAATAAAAATAAAATACCTCAAAATGAAACTATGAATGTGAAAAGTAGTCCATGACTCAAACATGGTATAATTATTTAATTAAGCTATCATCATTAATCTATATGATGAAACAACTTTTATATTAATGAATAAACTTTAATAAATCCAATTATGTTATCCCTACAAGAAATTTTAGCACATTTCCATATATAATAATTTATGCACTCACAACAATCACATGCAATATAGGTAATGCATGCAATAATATAAATATGGAATAACATAATGCATGACATGTGAACCCTCAAGTTCCTATAATGATTCATGAGATGATACATCTTTTTCATATCAGGACAAGGTAAAAAGGAATTTTTTAATAAAAATATCACTAATAATAACATCACTTAAACACTATGTCACCCAATAATGAAATCAGTGCAATTGTAGCAGGAAAAATCCAGAACAATAATAACTCATCCTAGGTAATTTAGGTTTCCCCTATATGTGGGTTAGCTACTTCAAAGAATAGACTCATTGACAAATTCCAACATGTTCCTAACCACCTATCTAATACCCAAACAAAAAGAAAATAGGAAAAAAAACTATGATACCACTTTGTAGTGTTCTGCCCTAGAATCCACTAAGCGGTGTCCCGAGACGGTTGGCTACATGATCTCAAGCGCGTCTCCACGTACGCTAGAGGATGTCAACTAGTAGTAAGGGTTTATGATTTTATAGTGGAGATACTATACCCCCATAATCCAACTATAACATAATGTTATATAATAATGGTAATAAATGGAAATAGAAATAAATAGATACCAACAACAAAATAATAAACCATCAAGATAAATTAACAGGAGGGAGCTAAATCAATATCTAATACAAAAATTATGATCATACCATGATGTTATACAAAAAGAAAAGTACAAAGTATACAAGGGGTACAAACATATACAATATGATAAAAAAGACAAAAATATTCCCCCACTAGCATTATGAGCATAGGCTCGGTATTTTTCTCCCATACTTCATCCTAGTACTGAAAATCTAACATCATAAGATAGATTATTCCCCTTGTATGCACCTGCAGTCATGAAGTCTATTCGGCTATCATAGGGGCCTGAAAAGGGTGTGAGATATACTCAGTAGGCCACCACCAATAGTGTTTAGAACTATATAGTCTATTCATATAAAATGATCAGTGTGCAGATAAATAATAAATGTAAGACAATAAATAAATAAGCCATCTCAGACCAGATTCCTCATGGGACCCCCGACCAACACTACCTACTTTTACCTAAGTTGGATATCTCTAAACCATGTTCAACATGTACAAGTATGATATGGGTGTATAAATGTGTCATCAAAGATCAAGTATCAAGAATGGACCAAACACAAGCATGTTATTTGGCTTGGTGGAAGCATCCTTAAATTTAATAGACTGGCATTTTTAGTTCTTCATATAAAAGAGGTATCTTGATAATTTAATATAGATGGAATCCTGAACACATCTGAGGTGATCCGTTAGGAGGAACCCAAGTATCACTCTAGGTGAATTATAAATACTCATCACTGCAAAAGTCTGTCCAAGACAATCCATAAAAGTAATCTCAAGTATCACTCTTGGCATGGTGTAAAGAACGACCCTCTGAGACTATAGTGACCCAAGCTAACATACATGGATATTACATCATTTTAGATGAATATTCATCACATTAAAAAAGTACATTCCCAAGGACCATAATAGTTTAGTGTTTTTGGAAACTTGGAACATAAACTTCTAACTTGATGAAGGATCTTCAATGTTTCCTGCAAAAATCTTCCCATTTAGTACTCCTACTTAAAAAATTATTCATAACCTACGGAAAGGAAATATAAGAAATGGGTGAGCTCTGATGCTCAGTAAGGGTAAACAAGGGACATATGTAAGCATAATCATGAGAATAAGGGTATGAGAACATAATCATAACATTATAAGATCATACTTTTCATATCAAAGGTCATAATAAAGATTCATGGAATAAATATTGACAGTTTATAAGACACGAATCGCAGGGTAATCAAGAGAATAAGCCATGAAAGCATAACATAGGAATAAGACATGGAATTGTAGCAGACGTATAGACATATAAAATGATTTCCATAGTAGTAAATCCTTACATCCAATACCATATTAGTGGAAAGAGTTCACTCCCCAAACCATATTAGTAGTTAAAGTTCACTCCCAAGACCATCTTAGTGGACAAATTCCTTTACTGAATTGGGTTCACTCTTCATTCCAGCTTTATATTTCTGAACTGAGTTCACTCCTCATTCCATCCCTATATTACTGAACTGAGTTCACTCCTCATTCCAGCTATATATTACAGAACCAAGTTCAATCTTCGTTCCAGCCATGTATTGCTGAACCGAGTTCACTTCCCATTCTAGTCTGTTTTATCTCATGATATATGAATATTTACCCAGATCATGGGAGGGAGATATAGGTCTCACCTTTCACATAATGAAATCATACGTATGTATTTCAAAAAAACATAAACATTCATCATGTCATAACTTAGGAAATGAAATGGGTATCATAAAATTTTCATCATATATTAACCTATGGAAAAGATATGGGTTTTATAATCATTTTATCAAAGCATATCATGTGAAAAGAAGTGGGTTTCATAAGCATATAACTTGTGGAAGTGAAACGGATTTCATAAACATCATGCCAAAAAAACATAAATTATTCAGAGAAAGAATATGAATGATACCCTTGGATCATATCCTTGGTAAATCATAAACAATATCAATGGATTTCATCTTATATGGATAAGAAGTTTGAAATATCTCTTGGATCATTTCTTAAGGAAAATAAAATTTCATTGAAAATTATTTTTTAAGACATAAAATTTTTTCAAAATACTTTTCCTTGAAACCCACTTTGAAAATTTATAGAGTAATCTTAAAAAATCAATTAAAATTTTCAAGAGTAAAACATCCTTTCCTCTTTGAAAAACACATTTTAAATAAAAAAACATTTTGAAAACCTTTTTCTTTGAAAAATCCTTGAAAAATATAAAGGAAGATTTGAAAACCATTTTAAACCTTTAAAAAAATTAAAATCATTTTCCTTGAAAATGATCTTAAAATATCATTTAAAAATATTTTTAAAACATTTTTAGAAAACATAGTTTTGGAGTAAAATAGATTTCTAACTGAAGAGAGAAATAAGGTCGGATTTTCTTAAAAAAACTTTTTTAGTTATCTTAAGTAAAAAAGAGTGGAAAAGTGGTAATATTACTTTAAGATATCATGAATAACCAGTGGATAAAAAAATTCATGAAAATTCTTGAGAGGTGTATCATGATATTCAATCAATGGAAGAAAAATCACAAATAATCCCAATAAATGATGAGATTTTAGAAATAAACTCTTACCACTTTGATAACTTTGAATTGTAATCCCCGTGAGGGAATAAAATTACATGAAACTTAAAATATCCTAAAAAGAAGAATATTCATGATATAACATGTAAAATTTAAGTATATACACCTTGTAAAAGAATATTGGTGCATAACATAACATATTTCTCAAAGAAGACAAATTGAGACAAAATTACTGTATCGATTTGGTAACTTTTGAACTGTAAACCCCATGAAAAAGATATAATAAAATGGATATATAAATAATCATAAATTAAGGATATTAATCATAGAATATATTCATGGGTACTATATACACCACCAAAAAGAAATTAGTGGTGAATATGGCATAAGTCTCGCATAAATAAAAGTGAGACTAGAAATCCCCTTACTACTTAAGTAACTTTCGAATCGTGAGCCCCATGAAAGAATAAAATCAATTGAAACTTTTAATATCATGAAATAAATTAAATTCATGATATAACATGTCATAGGGAAGTATATACACTGCATAATAATAATAAGTGGAGAATATAGCATTTATCTCACAAAAATAAAAGAGAGATAAGGAAACCAATATCTTAAGTCTTGACTCTCATCGTACTTGTTCAAACCTCATGTATAATAAATATAATATTATTATACATTTCTAAAATAACCATATTTATATATATAATACCATATATGATTTAATTATGACTTTATATTACCAGCTTATTAAAAATTCCATGTTAAAGTTATGTTTTGGGTAATAATCGCTTTGTTTTTCGTACATGTTTTAACCTGTCATTCTTGATCCACTTACTTATATCATGATTTCCTTATTTTCTGAATTTAAAACATGATATAAATATAATATATATTAATAATATATATATATTTATAATAATCTATAAAATATAAAAATAGGAAATTAAATACATCGTTCATGGAGACGGTAGGCAGTACATACGAATGAACGTTGTTTCTATTTTCTTATCGTATTGAAGGAAAAGAAGTAAATGAAATATATGTGTGTGTGTATATATATATTATAATTTCATTAGAATTATTATTTCATATATATCACATATATTTATTAAAATCATCCTTAATATATTCCATCTAAGGTGTGAATGAATCACATCACTTTAAGGAAGTGATAGTCCACATTTCCACAAACGATGTTATCATATTCTCATAAAAATGAAAGCATGAAGGTATATGTTATATAATAATTCCAAAAGAATGTATAAATCATAAATATCATATATATCATATAATTATAGAAATTCCACATTATTCCCAACCTTGATAGGTGGTAATAGAAGAACGAACGACATCAGTTCGTGAGGTGGTAGCCTGTCGTACACACGAATGATGATTGTGTATCCCATTTGATGGAAGTGTGTGATTGTGTAGGTAATACCCTTAACATAAAAATATCTCAGTATATTTAGGATACTAAGTTTATTATATAATCATGCAATAAGAATACTTGATGGTGTAGAGAAAAAAATAAAACAAAAGTGCTCGTTGAAGAACGTTACCTCTACTTCGAGTAACTCCTTTTAGTTTGCATCAAAGGATTTCATTGGTTTTCTTTCTACCAAAAGTGATTATTCTAGGTTAAGAGGAGGGATGTTGGGAGATTATTTTGGCAGAGGTTAAATGATACAAATGGCTTGAGAGGTGTGAATAAGTGAGGGGGGGGGTGAGTGCCCTTTTATAATGGAGGAGTGACATTCATGTAAATACAAAAAGGTAAACATTATTGAGAGGTATAAATTACATAATGTGCCTCCAATAATGATCCATTTTCTAGAAAAGGGAGGATATGGTCGAAATATGGTCAGTAAACAGATTTTTGACAAGTTTCTAGATCATTTTTCCCTTAAGATTAAAGTTTAATCACTAAGTAAAGTCATTTTTACCTTAATCGTTGTAATTAATGTTAATTGACTTCACTAATATTTTTGTACAAAAACTAAGTTGATGTTTATAGAAATTATAAATTATTTTGATTACAAATATGGAATCCATTTTTCCAAATTCCAATCACATAAGTAACATAAACTAATTTAAAATTAATTCTGCAGATGGGATGAGACAACGACTTTTTAAGGTGAACATGTTCAAAAGTTTAAAAAGTTTTTATATCTAATTTCAATTTGAAATTGATTCCAATGACCTAAATTGGATTAAATGATGTAAAATTGAACTAGTTATACTTTAAAATCAATTTAAAATATAATTTTACTATATAAATAAATTAGATGAAAATGCATTTTTCAATTAAAATTCAATATTTTTCATTATTCATCAAAAAAATAAATCTTCTCAAAAAAATACCAAAAATTCACCCAATATAAATTTTGTGATTCCAAATTAAAAAATAAAGTTTATTTTGTCAAATAAAAATTATAAAAGTGTCAAAAATTAATTTGAAAAACAAGTCTTACCATTAAAAGGTGGTAAAACTGCCTTTTAGAATAATACAACTTTTTATGCCTAAAACTGAATTTGTTCTTATTTTATGCCTATCAAACATATTGGATGAATGTAAAAACATTTAGTTGAATTTATATATATAAATTTCATTAATAACTCTCACTAATAATGATTAATTTAATTTATTAAGATAAAATTCCTTTATGGGCATAAAAATAGTTTTTCATAAAAACACCTCCTTTATATTCAATTGGTTTTTATTTTCATTTTTAATTAAATGATAACTAAATAATTCATTTCATAAACATGTGTAAACCATATTTTTATGATTCATATTTTCCATTATAATGTCTAGGTGATAAATGTAACAATATTTAATAATAATATTGTAGTTCAGTAAAACTCGATCTTGCGTATAACACAGACTATCGAAGGAACTCAGTATCATGTTTAACACAAACCAAATATAGTGTTGCGTGTATTGAAATCTATTCTAAGTGTTTAATATAGCGTGATCTAATATTTGTGTTGTGTATAAACAATATTAACATGGTTTAGAGTGTAACGCATGCCATCAAAGAATTTTAATTTAGTTGAAAAAAATAATTCATAAAAACTCGGGATGTTACAAAGCTCGTCCAAAGAATACCACATAGGGGACCAAGTATAGCTCATGGCCTGGTATAACCATATCGCCTATCGAGCTTGTCCAAGGTAACTCCCCTAGGGAACCAACATCACTCATGGGTAAATAAATCATCCACCCAGTGAGCTCATCCAAGGCATCTTATAAGGAATCCAAGACTGATGCAATAAGATTCATTTTCAAAACTAATTATAAAGAACGATGAGCCTGTCCAAGGCATCCTTAAGTTGGGAGCCTTGTATCGCCTTCATCTTAAAGTATAGGCATGGTTTAGCTATCAAGAACTCATACAATTTAATAATTCATTTCAATCATACAATTTCATCAAGTTGGACAATTTATTTAATTCAAGTAAAGAAATATATGACATAAAGCACAAGGGATTAAAACATGGCCTATCATTTCTTTTAGTGCAATTCACATTCCAAGATAAAAGTAATTAAAATTAATTCCATGGAATAAGGATCTTAATCCTTTAAGGAACACACATAAGGGTGGATCATATCAAGTTAAACTGCCCCACGACATTGATTTGTGAGTAGCTAGGTCTTCATTGCACACGAGAATAACATTTAATTTAATTCCTTAAATTTTAAGGAGGTAACACTATAGGATTTATGCACACGACACAACAGTGCATGATAAAATAAAACAAGACATTATGGAAAAGGACTAAACCACCTACTTTATGCCTCTAGCACTCTCCTCGTCATCGGTCATTGATTTGAGCTAGAACAGGTGAAATTAGAAGAATATACGAAACCCTAAAAATAGTGTATACGAGCAGGCATCAAAATAACACAAAAGACGACAAGATAAATGATGGAAGGAGGGAAAATGAATGAGGAGATTATCGTTGTGGATCCAACGTGACCGATTCTAAAGGAAATAGAGCTTGGATGGAGAGGAACATGAGGAACCTTGGTTGGGTGTGGAGGAGAAGCTCTCAAGCGTGAGTTTTTTTTAATATGTGTTTTTTTAAATATTTATTTATTTATTGCTAGGTTTAAAATATTTTTAAAACTAATGGGAAAAGGCAGAAAGGCCCTTTCTGCCTTTGGAATTTTTTCAACCAAGCCAAAGGTGGTAAGGGCCTTGTCGCCTTTGTCAAAAATTTAGGGCAAAGGCGACAATGAAAAAAAAATTATTTATTTTAAATATACATGTTTATATATTTAATTTTTTTTATTATATATATATATATAATAAAAAATTTCAACAGAATTTATCTTATATTTAATATCCAACATTACTGTCATTAAAGCAGTCTAGAATTCTGACAGAAGCCATCACCGAAAGCTCCTTTTTATAAGAGGGTTTGCCCTGAAAATCATTCTGGATTTCCGATGTGGGATTCAGGTTCTCCATTTACTGCACAAAATTAATAATACATTATTACTAATCATTTTTAATCAATTAATAATAAATATTAATCACTAGTAAATAATAATTAACTATTAATGTTTACTACTAAATATTAATAATTAACTAATTTATATTAATAATATTTTAAACAATATTAAATATATATTAAGTGATTGGGGTACAATTATATTAAACACACACACCAAACACAAAGGTCGGAAAGGCAGACCATATCCCTCCACTACTACAAACATGACTTTTATCAGCGCTAAAAATGGCCTTTATCAGTGCTAGAAAAGCGCTGATAAAGCCAGCGTAGATAAAGGGGGGGGTCCCCTTTATCAGTGCTCTGAAAAGCGCTGATATAGGACCCCTTTATCAGTGCTAAAAAAAGCGCTGATAAAAGTACCCCTTTATCAGCGCTTTTTTTAGCGCTGATAAAGGGGTCCTATATCAGCACTTCCTTTATCAGCGCTTTCGTTTTAGCGCTGATAAAGGACCCTTTTATCAGCGCTTTTAAAAAAGCGTTGATAAAAGTAAAAAAAATTTAAAAAAATTTAAAAAATACTGCCAATCGGGGGGGCTTTTATAGCGCTTGAACCCCCCCTTTTACAGCACTTTCTGGCCCCTATACAACACCCCACGCACCCCATGCACCCCCCTCCACCCTTTAACAGTGTTTGCTCCAATATTCCTCATGCGCGCGCACCCCTGCCTCCACCAGGATTTGAACTCGAGACCTCCCCCATGCGCGCCTAAGCCCTTACCACTACTCTATTTTGATTTGCTTTCCAATTCATGATATCTCTCTCTATATATATTTATATATTTAGTTATATTTATTCATATAGTAATATATATTTATATTAATATATATATATATAGTTATATTATAATATATATATATAGTTATATTATAATATATATATATAGTTATATTATAATATATATAGTAATATTAATATATATATATAGTGGTATTAATATATATCTATATCTATATATATATATATTTAGTTATATTTATTCGTATAGTAATATATATTTATATTAATATATATATATAGTTATATTAACATATATATAGTTATATTAACATATATATAGTTATATTAACATATATATAGTTATATTAACATATATATAGTTATATTAACATATATATAGTTATATGAATATATATTTATATAGTTATATTAATATATATATATATAGTGATATTAATATATATATATTTATAGTGATATTAATATATATATTTATAGTAATACTAATATATATATATATGTAGTTATATTAATATATATATAGTTATTAGATTAATATATATATAGTTAGATTAATATATATATAGTTATTAGATTAATATATATATAGTTAGATTAATATATATATATATAGTTAGATTAATATATATATATAGTTAGATTAATATATAGGTATATAAATATTCATATATTGGTATTTTAAATAAAATAGATATTAGTTATTATTTAGATAAAGCTAATATATTTTATATGTAAATATGTTTAATTATTTATTTAAAAAATTTAATTTTTAGGTGCGAATATATAAAAAATATGTACATATAGTTATATATTTGATTATAAATAGCAGTTCATTATAAAAAAGGATGAAATTTCAAAGACATAATATCAATATGAATGTAATACCTTGGAATAAATTCAGTCCCTGCCAGGAAAAGCCAATAATACCCCCTTAAACGAGTTTGAAAATCCACAAAATGTTAAAAAATCTGGGTACCCCGACAAAAAACTCAGTTTTGGAGGCCTTCTGAGTCTCTTTTGGCCTTGAAAAACGCTTGACTGGGGTAATCCTGAGTCACAGTGACGTAGAGCTCGTCGCAGGCTTCGATTTGATATGTGGTAGAGCTCAAACAGACACCCGGATCAAAAGTTATGGCCGTTTGAAGTTTGAGTTGCGTTTTCAACATATTTTAGATCTTTTTTTAAATTTTTTAATTTTTTTAGTCCTCAAATTGTTATTAAATGACTATTACTCCATAATGATTATCAAAATATTAATTAAAAATATTTTTTTAATTTTTTAAGAAGTCATTTTCACTAAATATCTTATATATTAAGTATAATAAGTGTAAATGTACATTTATACTTATCTAAAATATATTTAAAAATTATATATTATATTTATATAACAATATAACTATATTTATATATTAATATATTAATATATTTTTAAATTTTTTTTTTGAAGCCGACCCTTTATCAGCGCTAAAAAAAGCACTGATAAAGGCCCCCCTTTATCAGCGCTACTAAACAAGCGTTGATAAAGGGGGGCGCTGCGAAAAACTGTTTTTGTGGTAGTGCTCCCAAGGGATAGCCCATCCATCATGCCTTATTTATTCAGTACATGGCCTAAAGGCACAGTGGGCATGAAGCCCATTACATGACCCAAAGGCCCACAAACTGACCTAAAGGACCAATGCAGAGTCATACTTGCATCATGCATGCATCACCGTCTGTCTGTGTCATGTCTGCGTCACCACCTGCCAACGGAAATTCGCTCTCACCCGAATTTGAACCGAGTCTGATGTAGGATTATGGGGAGCCTTTACCACTCAAGCAAGCCCCCAACTACTTTTAAACAATATTATTTAATACTATTGATTAATATTTAATAATATTATTAAACTAATTAATTTCTAAATAGTTAACAGTAAATAATATTTTAAATTAATTAGAAATTAAATAATATATAATTAATAAAAAACAAAATTAATAATAACTAAATAATAAATGATAAATATATAATGCATAATAATAATTATTATTGATTAGTAACTAAAAAATAATTTTAAATATTAATTAGTAATTAATGTTTATTAAAAATTAATACTTTTAAGTAGTAAATAATAATATTTAATTATTATTCAGTAATTAATATTAATTACCAATAATTATTTAATTAAAAAATAATAATCAATTAATCATTAATTAATCATTACTATTTTAATAATTTAATCGTTATTAATAATATTAATAACTAAATAATTTTTTTAAAATATTTATTAGTAATTGTATAATAACAATTATTAATAATTAATTAGTTAATATTTACTTAATATTATCATTAATTAATTACATATTATATGATTACTAATTAATTAATAACTAATAATTATATTAATATTTTTAATAATTAGTTAATAAATAATAATTTTAAATACTTATTAATAATTAACATTAGTTAGTAATTAATATTTATTAGAAATTAATATTATTAAATATTAAATTATATTATTTAATTAATATTTATTATTAATTAATATTTATTACTAATTATTATTTATTAGCAATAATTAGTTAATTAATTAATATTGATAGAATAATAATTATTTAACAATTGGTGATTTAATAATTTATCATTATTATTAATAATTAGTAACTAAATGATAATTTAAAATATTTATTATTAATTGGTTAATAATTATTATTAATTATTATTAATAAAATAGTTATTAATTAGTTAATTATTAAATACTATTTTTAATAAGTAATTGAATATTTGTTAATTACTAATTAATTAATAAAAAATAATTATATTATTATTTGTAATAATTAAAATAATAATTTTAAATATTTATTAGTAATTAATATTAACTAGTAATTAATATTTATTTGAAATTAATATTAATAAATGGTAAATAATATTATTTAATTAATATTTATTAGTAATTAATATTGATATTGTAAAAAAAAGTAATTAATATTGATTAGTAATTAATATTCATCAGCAACAATTAGTTAATTAATTAATACTAATATAATAATAATTAATTAACAATTAGTAATTTAATAATTTAATAATTATTATTAATATTTAGTAACTAAATAATAATTTTAAATATTTATTAGTAATTGTTTGATAATAATTAATAATTAATTATTTAATTAGTAATTACTCTTATTAATAAGTAATTAAACAATGCTTAATTACTAATTAATTAATAACTATTAACAATTAAAAATTTATTAGTAATTAAATATTAATTAGTAGTATTTATTAATATTGTTTAAAATATTATTAATATAAATTAGTTAATTATTAATATTTAGTAGTAAATATTAATAGCTAATTATTATATATTAGAAATTAATATTTATTATTAATTGATTAAAATGATTCATAATAATATAATATTAATTTTGTGTAGAAAACGGGAACCTGAATCTCGCATCGGAAATTCGGAATGATTTTCAGGACAAACCCTATTATAAAAGAGAGCCTTGGGTGATGGTTTTTATTAAAATCCAAACTACTTTAATGACAGTAATGTTGAATATTAAATAACAGATAAATTTTGCTGAATTTTTTTGTTTTATATATATATAAACAAAAGATTTAGCATGGAGTTCCATCTGAACCTGTTCAGTGGGTTGGCAGACAGTCTGCAGATGAGGTTGCTTGTGCTGTGTTTGGGTGTTCTCCTTCACCAATTGTTAAGCAAGTTTGTATTGTACAGCCGCTGGCCATAGGCTTTTCAGGGCATGTTCAACTGGAAGATGAGTCTGGGCAATCTGATGTTCAAAGCTTGGATTATCTTCAAGAGATTCAGAATGTCATCAACTCTTCAATGATGTCTAGTAAATGAGGTAATATTTCGGATGATGGAAGTGATAAAGAAAATCGAATGCTTCTACTGGACATCACTCATCTCCGATCTATAGGCAACAATGCCCATGTTTCTTTTAAGGATATTGTTTTAAGTGACAAGAGCATGATGGTCAACAGTGAAGGTTTTTCTCCGATTCCTCCAAAAAGACTGTCGTAGAAGGATTATTTTAGTTTTCCCAGGAATGTGTCTACCAGGTCATCTTCTAAGGTATCAAAGATCGAGTTCAATTTGGAGTAGGAAAGGTCCAAGGAAAAGATCATTGGGATACTCAATCAAGGACATTCACAGTTAGAGTAGAAAACTGTTGACGATGATGATGATTCTGATTATGATTATGGAAATGATCATGCTTTTCTTGTCACGACCCATCCCCCAGGGCCCATGTCGTAACTACCCCAAGTCCACCTTCCATAAGTTAGGGGCTGGTGACTAGCACCGGAAAGACATATCCCAAAAAGGGAAGGCATTGCCTTTAAACACATATACACACACGTCTAACCATATCCCAACACACCGAAAGGGGGAAACAAGTATACCACTAAAACAAGGCTGAGTGCAAGTACAAGTGAAAGTAAGTGGTCCAGAATACAGACCCAACAAGGAACTGAAAAAAGTGAAGTACAAAAAAGGTAACTTTGATGGCCATCCACGGAAAACCCCACCTAATCGTGAGAGTAGTGAAGCTACTGGAAGCTGAAGTAGTATGTCATGCCTGTTAGGTCCTACTAGCCCCCACATGGTCCTAGGCCACCAAGTCCATTGTTGTAGCATCCGCCAGTCCCATCCCCCTGAGCACCTCTGTCTAAACGTCAATAATCTACACCAAACACAACACGTGCGGGCGAAGCCTGTGCAGGGGTGAGTATAAAAATACTCAGTAGGGACCCAAAGACCCCCAAAGGTCTCTCGGTAATCCACTAAGTAAAACACCACAAAGAAAAATACCCAAGAGGTAAAACCACCAAGCAAGACCTCAACCACATAACACAAAGTAAAAGACGCAGCTCACATCAGGTGTAACTTAAGAACATAAGTAAATATGATTATTCGTAAAGACAGATCATCTTATTCTATCGAGAGACAATGCTGTTAATCCATACAAGGTCGTTAGGTACAGACCCATAGAGGATCGCTAGGTGCTGACCCATAGAGGATCACTAGGTGCTGACCCAATCAGAGGATCTCTAGGTGTTGTCCCACAGAGGATCGCTAGGTGCAAACCCACTCATAGGATCTCTAGGTGCTGACCCACTCAAAGGATCTCTAGGTTTTGACCCATAGAGGATCTCTAGGTGCTGACCCACTCAGAGGATCACTATTCTTTCTTCACGTCACAGCCAACCACTGTATTCCCGCACTTAGCACACTGGATTCCAGGAGAAACCGATCCTCAATCCATCAGTCGTATCTCAACTGCTGCGAAGTCCCACATAAAGTAACCCCAAAGGACCGTCTCATCGTAAGGGTCCCAACGCAATAGACAACGCGTCGATCGGATGTCTGGTCTGTAAGTTATGGGAAATTTAGTAAAAAGGGCTTGGATGGATTTGAGCCCGATCCAAACCTACCATACACCAACTTCCGCCAAAACTCTCGTAGAGTGACTCAGAAGGACCGCCTCGTCACAAGGGTCCTTTATGTCGTAGACGGTACATCAATCAGACGCCCAATCTGATAGTTATTGGTGTTTTAGTGAAATGGGGTAGGTCTAGTATGGGTCCGGTCCGACCCGGTCGGGGGGTCCGGCATGGGTCTGGACCATTGGGCCCATGGGCCCGGCCCGGTAGGACGAGTCTAGCCTGATGGTAGGTTCGGCTCGCGGTTGGACCATCCCTCCAGGTGGGGCGCGACCCACCTACAGAAACCCAGCCTGCGGAGCGGGCTGTTTTTCCAGCCCAGACGCATCTTGGCTGCGTTTGGTTCTCCAGCTGGCGCCGACCATTCGTCCAGCATGGTCGCTCGAGCGGCCGATCATTTCCTCCTGCACACGGTTGATAGACCGCGTGCTTCCAGCGCACCAGAGCGGCCCAGGTGGGATGCTCCTCCATGCAGCACCGATAGGCACCGCGCCTCCCCGCCACCGCGACGCTTCGACGGGACCTTCGACGGGCCATTGGAGTTACTTTGATGGTCCGTTTCTTAAACCACTTGCACCTACGGGTTTTGTAGGGCGCCTCCATCACTACAATGGCCTCAAAATTTCCCTACCATCACTTCGAAATTAATCCAAGAAGAACGCACACTGCTGAGGGATGTTGAAAGTGGGTGCTCTAGACCCAACTTGTCTTGTACTTTGATTACTGTTACATGTATTCAGTATGGTTTTATGAATGTGTTTATCTTGCCATGATAGTATAGATACTTCTGCATCCACTTCATCAATGGCAATGTCCTTAGATTACCTGTCGCATCAAATGGTTATAGCAGTTCCCAGGCTATAATGAGAACCCTGAGATGCCATGACAGTAATCTTAAAGTAACGTCCTATGGTCCAGTTACATCATTCTGAAAGGACACAGATGATGTGTGACCATCAGGTGCTGGGGGCTCATAAGCATTGAGACTTCATCTCATGAAGTTCGCACTTGATGATCTCTAGCTAACGAGATCATGAGGACAGACCCGCTTAATAGGAACACCACATGTTTCTGGTGTCATTGGTCGTTCCTATCTATGGGCATGTGTAATGGTCTCCTGACTTGAGATCATTATCAATGAATGTCATTTAATTACGTACATTTGATATAAGGAGAAAACCATGGCGACAAAGTCGTGGCGAGGTAGTTTGTATTGGGTACGTCATTAATGGCATGGCATTGATTGAATGATCGAGAAAGGATTTGTCGCTTCCAAGTTTAGGAAGAGATATCTCGGGCCTGGTTGATTAGGATGGTTGCACCTTCATTAAATCCATGGCCATGGTAGACGAAGGTAAGACCGTCCGGACAAATCAACAAACAAAAATAAATCAAATAAAGAATGATGACACTAGTATGCATTCTGCTTTATTGAGATATCGTTTGACGAAGAGATTATATTACACGGACCATGTTCATAGGAAGGCAGTCGTTGCTTTGACTTTGCCTTATCTCTATAGGGGCCTCGATGGGTTGCTAGACCCCGCTCTAGGTCTGTGATATTATTCACTGCTATTGAGATAAGGGCCTAGAGGGTCACACACGATAACGCCTTGAAAAATCTGCCCTATTCTGAGAGTAGGAATTTAGAACTTGGTGGGCCCCGCCAAAGGGTCCGAGTACTATCCAAGTTCTATGGATCACCAAATAATAAATAAGTTCATTAGTTATTCAAGTTTAGAATAATTAGTTGAATTTATTTATAACAAGTATTTACAAGTTGTATGGTAAATACACGTATTAATATTATTCGACTGGATTTAAATATCCTAGGTTCGTTTAATATTAGTAGGAGGTATGAGTCGAGTTAAAGACTCAAATTTATCACGTAATATATTTATATATTACAAGCAAGTGATAAATTGTAAATTTTATTTATGGCATAATTTTATTTTCCATAAATAATTATTTACATCACTTATATAGCGGACGCCTAATACACGGGGGCCGGGAACCTACACCGCGTGTTTTAATACTCCCTATATAAGTGAGAGAGATTCTCTCCCACCATAACTATTCATGTGTCATTTTGAGAGCATCTCTCTCCTCCTGGAATTTAGAGAGAGAGTATCTCAAGCAAGGAGGATCTTCAAGCTTATCCATCCCGGATCGAAGCATCCTCCCTTGCGGTGATCATCGCTGCGCTGAAGTGTGCGTCGTAGATCCGCTCTAGCACCCGGATCTTGACGAACGGCGCGCGTGCAGATTTGCAAGGCGTGTGTGGACGATCTAGAGGGCTTCGACATCGGAGTCTTCGAGCAACGATCGCCGGTGCCTTACACGTCAATTCTGAACAAAGGTAAACGTTCAATTTTATTTTGTGCTCCTTATGAACCTTGCGAGATCCTCGGACCAAGCTGGGACGAGATCACTGGAGTCGACAGGATTATGTCACTCCGATGATGCAAAAATTTAAAAATCCCGGCCCATTGGCTTCCGCTGCGCAGTCTCGAACCCAACAGTGGTATCAGAGGGAGCGCAAGGTTTTTTTTGAGTCAAAAATATTAAATTGCATTAAATTTAATTGCGGGGTGTTAAGACGGTTCATTCGGATTCGACCGCGCGTCATTTCGATTTCAAATGATCAAGATACGATCATTTGAAAAAATTTAATCGGATCGACGTCGCAAGTTCTTGATCGTTTGATGTTATTTCTCAAATTGAGATAAACATCAAATATATATATTTTATTATAAATAAATTATATTATAATAATAAAATATATAAAATCTAAAATAATTGGAGGAGACCAAGACTTGGGGTCTTCCTCCTTTTATTTAAAAAAAAAAAAAGGGGGAGGAATCAAAGACCCAAGTTGGGGTCTTCCTTTAAAAAAAAAAAAAAAAAAAGGAGGGGTGGGGGCGGCTGGCCTTTTGAGGCAAAGCAAAAAAAAAAAATTAAAAAAAAAAAAAAAGGAAGAAGACCCTTACGGGTCTTCTCCCTCGCGCCGCCAAGGGCCGGCTAGGGTTAGCCGGCCGCGGCCTCCTCTCCGGGCTCCTCCTCCTCCGCGCCACGGCCTCCTCCCGGACCGGCCCTCCTCCTCCGCGGCGCGCCAGACCTCCCCCCGCGCCGGACCTTCCCCGCGCCGGACCTCCCCCGCGCCGGACCTCCCCCGCGCCGGACCTCCCTGCGCTGGACCTCCCGCGTCATCCCCTCCTCGCGCCGGCCTCCCCTTCTCCGGCGGTCCAGCATCACGGCGCACCGGCGCCGGCCTTCCCGCGCCGGACCGGACCTCCCAGCCGCGGACCGCCTCGCCGGACGCGGCCCTCGCCGGACGCGGCCCTCGCCGGACGCGGCCCTCGCCGGACGCGGCCTGCCTCGCCGGACGCCGCCCTCGCCGGACGCGAAACCCTGCCGGACCACCCCTGCCGACCTCGGTCCGCGTCGGACCAGCTCCGACCGGCCGCCCCGAACCATCGCCGGAGTTGCGGGCTGCCGGGAGATGCAACCGTTGCGGGAAGCGGTTACGCCGCGGTCACGCCGCGGTCACGCCGCGGTCACGCCGCGGTCACGCCGCGGTCACGCCGCGGTCACGCCGCGGTCACGCCGCGGTTCAGGACAACATCCCGCAGCGGTACGCGGACCCGTCGGACTTCTCTCCGGTTAGAGGTAACCTGCACTGAATTAATTTTAATTAATTTATTTTAAATTAAATTAATTAAAATTAATTTAGGGGTTTAGATTATTTTAATCCAAGAATATTAATTTAATTTTAGAATTAAATTAATCGTTTAATTTAATTTTAGAATTAAAATTAAATTAAACAAATGGAACCGATAAAAATAAATTATTTGAATTTTATCAAATTCATTTAATTTATTAAAACACCCTCGCATAATTTAAATTTATTGCAGTTTAATTTTATTGCACTTTTACCCCGACTGGTCTTGAGCTTTTGACCGACCTGTGCATGTTTGGGATGTATGTATTTATTTAATTATTTATTCAATGCGTGTGATGATTGTAATAATTAATTAGATAAATGACGGTCTGCGAATCGTCTTTTAATTCAAATATGTATAAGGGCCTGCGCGTCCATTTCACTATATGTATATTGTACCCCAGACCCCCTCGCCTGCGTGCGAGTATATTTGTAATAATTCGTGACGATCCGAGAGGCAGACCCCGCCAAGATGAGGCGGTAGTCCAGACATGAGTTGGGCTTTGCACTGGGGCCAGCAGCGACACGAGCCTTGTGTTTACTCTGGTACGTGTGCCCCTAGGTAATGATTGATCAGTTAATGATCAATCATTATAGAATGCTCAAGACCATTCGGAATGCTTGATTTACTTTATGCATAGTTTATTATTTTTTTATGCGACTGCATGATTATTGCATGATCACATAGGATAGTAAACAAGAGAAAAATGCATAAAGTTATGACGAATAAATACTCTTTTGAATGTTCAGTTGTGAGCGAGACAACCTAGTTTGAACATAATAAATAGAAAAGAGATTATATTCGTCAATTAATAATTTAAAAATCCCTCAAAGATATATTAAGTCATAGTGTCTTCCATTTCTCATATCTAAACAAAACCGGCTGTTTGGGTGCTCATCAGCCTCAGTTGAGAGTGCCTCTTACTACCGGGGCGTTTCCATGTGAGGAATGGGTCGACTTAACTAAAGTGAATAATCAAGGTTTAGCCTTAGCTAACTTATTATCACTTTAGAGGCAAGAGGTTGAGGGAATTAAGTATAGATTCCAAAAAGCTGGGACTTTACTCAACTACACAAGGAACCACAAGAACAGGTGGTTGGCCAGCATAGCGCCTACCTTGAAACCCTCCAAGTAGTGTCGTAGCCCTAGCTTGTAGACTACGAGGGAGGTTTCGAGGATCCTTGCCACTAGAATGCTCAAACGATAGAGTATTCCGAATCTAATGGTGAGGGCCATTAAGGTTCGTTAAAATAGTGGGAGACATTAAATGATATAATAATTTATTAATCATAAAATGTCAAAAGGTAATCAAGACAAAGTACTAACTGCTAAATGTTTATCTGATGTAGATTTAAAATGGCAATCACCAACACCACTAGTACTTTATCACTGCGATCAATCTTGGATAAAGAAAATATCCTGACCGGCAATAACTTCCAGGAGTGGTACAGGCGCTTGCGCATAGTACTACGCCAAGAAAGGAAGTTATATGTGCTGGAATCCCCAATTCCTGCTGAGCCTCCTCAGGGAGCAAGCAAGACGGAAAAAGATAAGTGGAAAAAGCATGTAGATGATGCACTTGATGTACAATGCATCATGTTGTAATCCATGTCCAGCCAATTGCAAAAAATGCATGAGGAAGAGGATGCCTACAAGATGCTTTCACACCTCTAAGAACTGTATGAGGAGAGGGCTAGGCAAGAAAGGTATGAGATCTCAAGTGCACTTTATAAGTGCAGGCTAGGAGAAGGGCACCAAGCCGGTCCTCACGTACTCAAGATGATTGGGTATATTGAGAGGCTTGAAGCCCTTGGGTTCAAACTGAACCAAGAACTAGCAGTGGATCTCATTCTTGCCTCTTTACCGTCAAGCTTCTCGACTTTCATTGTCAATTATAATATGAATGATATGACAAAGTCGCTCCCAGATCTTTTGGCTTTAGTTCGCCAAGCTGATAAGGACATGAAAAACACCAATACATCTGTCCTTATGGTGAACAAGAAAAACAAGGGCAAGGCAAAGGCGTCTAAGGCCAAGTCAAGGCCAAAGACACCAATGCATCGTCCTGCCAAGAAGCCAAAGATTCAGAGGCAGAGTAATGAGCAGGAAGCTGTCTGTTTTGGATGTGGCAAGAAAGGCCACTGGAAAAAGAATTGCAGAGCTGGGAAGAAGAAGCAAGCTGACGCTTCTGCTTCAGGTATTTTTGTCATTGAATGCAATCTATCATTATCTACAAGTTGGGTATTGGATACGGCATGTGGCTCACACATTTGTATTCATATACAGGAACCAAGTAGGTTCAAGAAGATTGCAAAAGGTCAAGTGGATCTCCGAGCTGCAAATGGTGCAAGTCTGGCGGCCTTGGCAGTGGGAGACTACCACTTGACTTTACCAACTGGTTTGGTTCTTGTTTTAAACAATTGCTATTATGTACCGTCTGTTACCAGAAACATCATCTCTGTGTCATGTTTAGACACTATGGGTTTTTATTTCAAGTTTGGAAATAAAAGTTGTCTCTTTTATAGGGATAACATATGTTATGGTATGGCACATCTTAACAATGGTTTATATATACTAGAACTAGAAAACTCAGTAATGGCCATCAATGACAAAAATAACCAACATGACTCAAATAACACCCGCCTATGGCACTTTAGGCTTGGTCATGTAAACGAGAAGCGATTACAAAAATTACATCAAGAAGGGTATCTAGACTTGCTACAGTTAGAACCCTTAGATGTATGTCAAGCTTGTTTACAAGGAAAGATGACCAAAGCACCTTTCTCAGGAAAGGGAGAAAGAGCAAATGCAGTACTGGAATTAATACATACCGATGTATGTGGTCCATTTCCAGTAGAGGCAAGGGGTGGTTTTCTATACTTCATCACTTTTACCGATGATTATAGTAGGTATGGCTATATCTACTTAATGCGGCATAAGTCAGATTCCTTTCGTTTCTTTAAGGAATATCAAAGTGAAGTAGAAAACCAACTTGGTAAGAAGATAAAAGCACTTCGCTCAGACCGAGGCGGAGAATATCTTAACCAAGCTTTCATTGATCATTTGAAGGAGTCTGGAATAGTATCTCAACTCACTCCTCCTTATACACCACAATGGAATGGTGTTAGTGAAAGGAGGAATAGGACCTTGCTTGACATGGTCAGATCAATGATGAGTCATACAACTCTTCCATTATCCTTTTGGGGATACGCCTTACAGACAGCAGCATATACCATTAACCGAGTACCAACTAAAGCCACAGATGGGATTCCATATCAGTTATGGTTTGGAAAGAAACCCAATCTGACACACATGCGTGTGTGGGGGTGCGAGGCATTTTTCAAGACTTTTCCAAGTGACAAATTAGCATCCAGAAGCATTAAGTGCATCTTTGTAGGTTATCCTAAGGAAACTAGAGGATACAACCTATATAACCCTTTAGATAGAAAAGTCATTGTGGCAAGATACGCCACATTTCTAGAAAGGGATCACATTTCTACTGGAAATAGTGGGAGCAAGATTGACTTCGATGAAGTCGATGCTCCAGATGCACAAGAGTTGGTAGAGGAACAATCTCTACAAGAACAAGTGGAAGAAGAAAATGTTCCTCAGACACAGATACTGCGTAGGTCTACGCGAGAGGTTAGAGAACTGGAACGTTATAGTTTTCTTGTCACCGAGTCAGGTGACACAATAATCCTTGAGGATGATGAACCTCTGACCTACAAGGAAGCAGTAGAAGGCAAAGAAGCTGCTACATGGCAACAAGCCATGAATTCTGAGATGGAGTCCATGTACCAAAATCAAGTTTGGATTTTGGTAGACCCTCCAGCTGATGTGAAGCCCATTGGTTGTAAATGGGTATTCAAGAAAAAACTGGACATGGATGGTAAGGTTAATACCTTTAAAGCAAGACTGGTTGCAAAGGGTTTCAGACAACGTCAAGGCATTGACTATGATGAAACCTTCTCACCAGTGGCAATGCTTAAATCCATCAGAATATTGCTTGCAATAGCAGCCTTTCATGATTATGAAATTTGGCAAATGGATGTCAAAACTGCTTTTCTAAATGGGAAGTTGGTTGAAGACGTCTATATGACTCAACCCAAAGGGTTTGTTAAGTCAAAGAATGCCAATAAATTATGCAAGCTGCAGAGATCCATTTATGGATTGAAGCAGGCATCAAGATCATGGAATGTACGATTTGATGAGGCCATAAGAGATTTTGGTTTTGTCAAAAATGAAAGCGAGCCTTGTGTCTATAAAAATGTTGAAGGGAATGCTATTGTTTTCCTAGTTTTATATGTTGATGACATATTAATCATGGGAAACGAGGTGCAAGTCTTACAGTCAGTTAAGACTTGGTTAAATGAATGCTTCTCCATGAAAGACTTAGGTGAAGCGGCCTACATTCTAGGGATCAAGATCTATCGAGATAGATCTCAAAGGATGCTTGGCCTAAGTCAGAGTACATATATTGACAAGGTACTCAAAAGGTACAATATGGAACAATCCAAGAGAGGATTGTTACCTATGTCACATGGTATTAATCTCTCCAAGAAAATGTGTCCACAAACACAGGAGGAGATTGACAGAATGAGTAGAGTCCCTTATGCTTCAGCAGTGGGTTCTATCATGTATGCCATGCTATGTACTAGGTTTGATGTTGCCTTTGCTTTAAGCATGGTGGGTAGATATCAAGCTAATCCAGGAGAGCTGCACTGGTCAGCTGTTAAAACTATCCTTAAGTACTTGAGGCGTACTAAGGATATGTTCCTGGTGTATGGAGGAGATGAGGAACTAGTTGTGAGGGGATACACTAATGCTAGTTTCCAGACAGATCATGATGATATGAAATCGCAGTCAGGCTACATCTTTTGCCTGAATGGTGGTGCAGTGAGCTGGAGAAGCTCAAAGCAAGCTGTGGTTGCTGATTCTACAGCAGAGTCCGAATATATTGCAGCTTCCGATGCAGCAAAGGAAGCAGTCTGGATACGTAGCTTTATCTCAGACATTGGTGTTATACCTAGCAGTGCAGACCCTGGTCCAGTATATTGTGACAATACTGCTGCAGTGGTGCTTTCCAAGGAGCCCAGGTCTCACCAGAGGACAAAGCATATTCTTCGGAAGTTCCATCTCTTGAGGGATTTTACTCAGAGAGGTGAAGTAACAGTTAGCAGAGTAGCCACAGAGGACAACGTGGCAGACCCCCTAACTAAAGCCATTTCTCAGCAGAAGCATGATTCACATGTGAGAGCTAGCGGATTGAAACCTGTTAGCAGTTGGCTCTAGTGCAAGTGGGAGTGTTGAAAGTGGGTGCTCTAGACCCAACTTGTCTTGTACTTTGATTACTGTTACATGTATTCAGTATGGTTTTATGCATGTGTTTATCTTTCCATGATAGTATAGATACTTCTGCATCCACTTCATCAATGGCAATGTCCTTAGATTACCTGTCGCATCAAATGGTTATAGCAGTTCCCAGGCTATAATGAGAACCCTGAGATGCCATGACAGTAATCTTAAAGTAACGTCCTATGGTCCAGTTACATCATTCTGAAAGGACACAGATGATGTGTGACCATCAGGTGCTGGGGGCTCATAAGCATTGAGACTTCATCTCATGAAGTTCGCACTTGATGATCTCTAGCTAACGAGATCATGAGGACAAACCCGCTTAATAGGAACACCACATGTTTCTGGTGTCATTGGTCGTTCCTATCTATGGGCATGTGTAATGGTCTCCTGACTTGAGATCATTATCAATGAATGTCATTTAATTACGTACATTTGATATAAGACGAAAACCATGGCGACAAAGTCGTGGAGAGGTAGTTTGTATTGGGTACGTCATTAATGGCATGGCATTGATTGAATGATCGAGAAAGGATTTGTCGCTTCCAAGTTTAGGAAGAGATATCTCGGGCCTGGTTGATTAGGATGGTTGCACCTTCATTAAATCCATGGCCATGGTAGACGAAGGTAAGACCGTCCGGACAAATCAACAAACAAAAATAAAGCAAATAAAGAATGATGACACTAGTATGCATTCTGCTTTATTGAGATATCGTTTGACGAAGAGATTATATTACATGGACCATGTTCATAGGAAGGCAGTCGTTGCTTTGACTTTGCCTTATCTCTATAGGGGCCTCGATGGGTTGCTAGACCCCGCTCTAGGTCTGTGATATTATTCACTGCTATTGAGATAAGGGCCTAGAGGGTCACACACGATAGCGCCTTGAAAAATCTGCCCTATTCTGAGAGTAGGAATTTAGAACTTGGTGGGCCCCGCCAAAGGGTCCGAGTACTATCCAAGTTCTATGGATCACCAAATAATAAATAAGTTCATTAGTTATTCAAGTTTAGAATAATTAGTTGAATTTATTTATAACAAGTATTTACAAGTTGTATGGTAAATACACGTATTAATATTATTCGACTGGATTTAAATATCCTAGGTTCGTTTAATATTAGTAGGAGGTATGAGTCGAGTTAAAGACTCAAATTTATCACGTAATATATTTATATATTACAAGCAAGTGATAAATTGTAAATTTTATTTATGGCATAATTTTATTTTCCATAAATAATTATTTACATCACTTATATAGCGGACGCCTAATACACGGGGGCCGGGAACCTACACCGCGTGTTTTAATACTCCCTATATAAGTGAGAGAGATGCTCTCCCACCATAACTATTCATGTGTCATTTTGAGAGCATCTCTCTCCTCCTGGAATTTAGAGAGAGAGTCTCTCAAGCAAGGAGGATCTTCAAGCTTATCCATCCCGGATCGAAGCATCCTCCCTTGCGGTGATCATCGCTGCGCTGAAGTGTGCGTCGTAGATCCGCTCTAGCACCCGGATCTTGACGAACGGCGCGCGTGCAGATTTGCAAGGCGTGTGTGGACGATCTAGAGGGCTTTGACATCGGAGTCTTCGAGCAACGATTGCCGGTGCCTTACACGTCAATTCTGAACAAAGGTAAACGTTCAATTTTATTTTGTGCTCCTTATGAACCTTGCGAGATCCTCGGACCAAGCTGGGACAAGATCACCGGAGTCGACAGGATTATGTCACTCCGATGATGCAAAAATTTAAAAATCCCGGCCCATTGGCTTCCGCTGCGCAGTCTCGAACCCAACAAGGGATACAGGCCTTGTTCGTTCGGCCCACACCCTCTGCGTTAGAAGTTTTAAAATAATAAGAGTTTGGGGATTTAAGTTCCAACATGTTATTAATAAATCCCGTGTAAAACCCCAAGTGAGATACCCTCCCACAAGAACATCTGACCCACGGATCAACTCGTTCGTCAGTTGATCCACATTCGTTGTTTTAGGACGAAGAACAAGGAAAGAGCATAAATCACACAGAATGTATAAACCCCCTACTTGGGTTCGTTGGATCTGCTGATGATGAAGGATTCGATTCGCTTCATCATCGATCCGCGATCGTTGACATTCCTCATAGTTTTTCAACCTCTAAATCTGATCCGCCAAAGTCGGTTGCTTCGTTCTTTGTTCTTCTATCACGACCCGACCCTACCTGAGCTCGAGCCGCAACTACCCCAAGCTCGCCTTCATAGGCCAGGGGATGGCGACAAGCGCCGAAGTCTAAACAACTCCGGGAGGCCATTGCCTGAGTACCTGTACACACACACGCAGCCCACTCAATGCAAAAGTACAGAGTAAAAGAAAAGACAAGCAGAGTAAAGTGCAACTGCTATATATAAACCACCAAAAGTACATCGACCTCTAATCAGTACAAGGCAAGTACTAAAAGTAAACTGAAAAGAAAAGGGGAAAAACACATGCCCAACCAGAAAAGTGCCACAACCCGGCAAAAGGTAAACAAAAACAAACACCTGGGAGAGTCCCACACCTGGAACCCGACTAGGACCACCGCACGCGGTCCAAGCTCCCGAAATCTCAAGATCCTCTGACGTCACGATCGACCTGTCCGTCGTCTGCAAGGGCACACCAAGTGCGGGCAAATCCCAAGTAGGGGTGAGTATAAAAATACTCAATAGGATACCCCGAAGGCTCGAGGGAGCAACAAAGGAGGTACCGAAGGCTGAGCAATAGATCGAACAGGGAATAGTAAAGGAGTACAACAAAGAGTGCAGTAGAGTAACAGTAGAGAGTCCAGCTCAACCCAACAAGAGATAGGAGGTAGACTCGTCCAGACAGAAGGAGATGGAAACGGTGAGAAGATGAACTTCTCGTTGAGTCTTCGATACCTATAGCAGGAGAGTAGACTCCTCCAACCACAAGAAGCTAGACACAAAAAGCATGTGGCATACCCCGCACATCTTCACCTCTCCTAGAAAGAGAGTAACCAAAACCCAAGGAGTGGGTACTGAAACAAGGTATATACATATCCATATGCTCAATCAAGAAGCCTGAACAAGATCGTAAGGGGATCTTCATCCCGTAGCTTAGCCCAAGAAAGTGAGTCGCCATCTGTCTCAGAAGTAAACACCACCGATGCCCAGCATCCCGCACATCTTCCTCGAACTGCAAGTCAAGGGGCTCAAATCACTGCACCTTGACACTATCTGCTTTGGTCGGCACTGACTCGCCCGCACAGTTTTAGGTTGTGTCGCAAGGACATGTCTCGGTGGGGAAAGTGCCCCTCGTACTTGAGAGTTCTGGGGGAATGTCAAACCACACCTCGTCACTACCCCGCAGTCGAGAGGTCTCCTCAAAGTCGACAGGTGACCCCCTGCCCAGCCCCGCTGGAGGGTAATCCCTGGAAGTTGACGGGTTCCCACTGGAGGGAGACCTGGCATGATTCGACGGGTGCCACATTGCCCAGTCCCGTAAAAGGGTAATCCACTGGAGTGCGACCTGGCTAAAGTCATCGATGAGTCCCAATGCCCAGTCCCGTAAAAGGGTACTCCACTGGAGGGCGACCTGGCTAAAGTCGTTGACGAATCCCAATGCCCAGTCTCATAAAAGGGTACTCCACTGAAGGGAGGCTCGAAACCGTCATCGGGGGCCACTTCCCAGCCCAGCTGGAGGTAAATCCGGCATCGAGGACCACTTCTCAGCCCAGCTGGAGGTAAACCCAGCATCGGGGACCACATCCCAGCCCCGCTGGAGGTAAACCCAGAACCACTCTAGACATCCCGGCTGGATGGTACTGCTCGGTGAACACCGTTGTACTGGCCATCCCTACTGGATGGTACTGCTCCGGCCATCCCAGCTAGATGGTACCCCATTGGCCAGCCCTGCTGGAAACAACCTCTTGGCCAACCCTGCTGGAAACAACCTCCTAGGTGGAGGATCGGTGCCCGCGTAATGTGTTGGTTACACTAAATCCAGAAGAACTCTACCAGGGAACACAAAGCAACGGGAGAAACTCCCCGGGCCTCTCAGGGCGATCACGCTCCAATCTGCTGAGTCACTGTCGAAGCGGACCGAGACAACTCATCCCAGAAAGTGGGAAAAATACCCACACTGTACGAGCACACGTAGTCGTAAACGGTGTCGCAATCCGATGAAAGGGGCACGATACTGAAACCCCTCACAACTGAAGAAACAGAGGAACCAAACCATCTCTGTCGGCCAAACGAGAACAGAACCAGGGGAAAACTCAACCCTGCTGGTCAACAAACGAGAACAAAAGGACCCTCTACGTCACAAGAGGTCAAAGGTACACAAATCAGAACACGGAACGCACATGGGGACCACACGACGTGTGACCCCAAGTCAACCCCAACTGAGCACACAAACATTCTCAGGTACAAACAACCACATGTACTTTCAAGCGTTCCCGTATACTCCCAGAGTATACCACGTTCCAGCCCAAAGGCTATCGTGCACACGGAACCCCACGTCAACGCGAAGGGCGTAAACGTAACAACTCCAATTTTCCACCTCATCGGCCCAAGCACGGCCAACTACATCTCTTAAAAAAGTTACTTCACTCACACGGGAGTGCACGCGATCTCATGCCAAGGGTTCGCTCCCGAACACAGCAAGAAGAACTGCCACCAGAGCACCCTTCATATTTCCACATTTAATAAGATCATGTAAGAGGCTCTACTCACCTGAATAGACTACACCGTTGTAATCCTCATGAAAAAATATGCGATATCGACTACTTACTCGCCCCAAATGGATATCCGATGGAAAATTCGCCAACACCGCTTTACGCCCGAACGGCGTCCCATGGTCCCGGGCCTCGGCCCCGAAAACAGTCGGGCGCATCGCACCAATGCGATCTCCTCAGAAAGATATGTCAAAAAGAATGTTCACTTGAGTGCAACGGATGTCTGGAGAAAAATATGCACTCCGGCGCACCGCACACGAGCGGTGCTACGTGGGACCCACATCCCGGTCCCAAAGCGCCACGAACGGATCGCAGTGTTACGATCCTATCGAAAAAGTACACAAGATGGACTATTCACTTGTCCAAAACAGAAACCTAGTGATAAAACTAGAAATCACCGTCAACTCCCGAAATGGCCCTCACGGGACCCGCACTAGCATGCAGAATTAAGGCGGGCGGATTGCACCATTGTAATGCCCTCGGGAAAACACTCAGAATTGACTGCTCGCACACCCCAAACGGATGTCCGATGGAAAAGTTACAAAACGTTTCACACAGCTCAAATGACGGGTCATGGGGTCCATGCCTCAACTCCAGTTTCAACACCCGAAACCACACTGGAAAACTCTGGCTCAACGCCAGGGTCGCAACGCCACTGACGACACTCAATTCGGACATCGGATGTGCTCACGCCGTCCAAAACAAGAACTCCTGGAAGAATGCTCGTCCACTTAACGGTCGTGTCGCACCCCTGAGCCCCTCGTCTCGGCATCGCAAAAAGTTCGCTTCGAGTCGAGGTTCGCACTGCCGTAGGCGGTATGCAAAACGGACACCCGTAGCGGAAATTACGGGTGTCTGAGTCGAGGGGGCAAAGCCGCTTGGGCTGGACCGGCCTGAACCGGCCGGTCCGGCCGTTCTGGGCCGGGCCGTGGTTTAACCGCGCGGCCCAGCCGCTGGCTTGCGGTCCATGCACCAACCGGCCCGTGGCCGGTCGCTTGGTCCGCGCAAAGACCCACCGAAGGTGGGTCGCTGTTCCCCCACGGGGTCGCGCGCCACGACCCCAACCTTCCGCACCGCGGCCGTCGCCTGGAGCTCGTCGCGCCGCGCGGAGCCACCGTGTCTGAGGAGCCCGCCGCCACACCGAAGACCGCCGAAGCCCACTGCTGATGCCGCCGCCTGGAGCTCTGGCGTTCCTTCTTTCCGGAACCGTGCCACCGCCGCTTGGAAGCCGCCCGGACCGCCGGAAAAAGGCAGCATCGGCCGGGAAAATTCCCGGGGCCATCACGGACGCCCCGGGACTCGGAATTTTGATCCGAAATGATCGTTGGGGAGATAATTTCATGAACTACGCAACCAGGGTCTTCGTTTGACAATTTCAAAGAGATTCGATGCAATAATTTGAGCCCAAAGAGAATGCGGAAATTTAAAAACGAAACCGCAACGATCCTACCTACGAGGGCGTAGCCCAGAGCTTCGCCGCACGTCGAACCGTTGGAGCAATCACCGCCTTACCGGAGGGAGGATAGGAGATGGATTCCTCCTTCTCCATTGGGAGAGTGCGCCAGGGAAGAAGGGGGGAAGAAAAAGGGTGGGGGTGGTGCTTATATAGAAAACACTTAAACCCCCGCCCGTCGGTCCCGTACCCGAACCCTCAGCAGGGCCGTGGTTAAACCTCCCCTAGGGTAAACACTGCCTCCCGAGCACAATAGAGGTCTCGTAATTTCAATCCGAGGCTCCATTCAAAAGTTATTAAACTCAACGCCCGAGGCCACCAAATTACAAAAACGCCCCTGGGGCCATTTTTCACAGACGGGCCGCGCCCGCGAAAGTTACACCCCTTTTAGGGTAAACGACAAGCTCTGGATTCAACGGTGCCCTCGGTTTTCCAATCCGAGCCACCGTTTAAGAGATACTTGAGTTAAGTCATTAAACGAATAAATTAATTATTTAATTTATCCATTCCGCACTCCGATAGCGAGCGAGGGGTCCAAACGTCCCGTGCCGACATGTTTTATGTCATTCCTAGGGTAAACACCCCATTCCGGACCCATCCGTGCACTTAGATCTCTGATCTGAAACTCAGTTTATGAGTTATCCCATTTATTTGGTGTTTTCAGTGTGAACGCACTGAAAATTTAATTCCAGCCACACCGGGGCTCAGAATCGCACGCCGTCTGAAGGCGCTGCTCTGGAATAATATCAAGAATATTCCAAAGTCTTTTATAGCAAAAACAAGGTTCTTAAATCATTCCCTCCTTCAAGATTTTCGTCCCTGAAAAGCAAAATCAGGGAACAACTCAGGGTACTAAGCCCACACCTGGCTCTCCCGTACCCGGAAGAACTCTTGCACAGTCCCGCGTCACCGCACACAGACCAAAGGGTTTGATCTGTTCACGCGAGGTCTTCCCTTGCCGATGACGTGCATAGGAGTATGCATGCATCTTCTCGGGTTAGTCACGTGGGAGAAGTCATGCACCCACTCTATACTTTGGGGTTAGGGCAAGGCGGTAGACAACCTCACCATCCCTTCACACAGTATCAAATGGTCCGAAGGACCCCGGGGGTAGGTCACCTCCCCGATCGAACCTATACGTCGCATGTCGCGACTAGAATCACCGCCCGCACCTGGAACAAGGCTCGGTGATTCGCTCCTTCAGAATATCCATATAGTGAAACACCCAAGGATATCTGGTCACGCAAGGTTTCATAGTCGATTTCCCACGAACAAGACTTTCTTACACGCTCGAAGAGCAAAGGAGTAGACACCATCGACTAAAGAAAAAGGTCCCACGCCTTTTACCTTACCAACACAGGGTTACACCGACGCCTCGCGCCACCCTGGTAACAACTCAAACAAGGAGAAGGGAGAAAGGCATTTCACACATAGAGTCTAACAATTCTACTGCAAAAAAGTAGAAGAGGTGTAGTGCATACCTCTTACCACCTCATGCTTCGCATGATCGTAGAAATCCAAGCTCTCAGCTATCTGCGGTCCCAACTGTCAGCTCCCGGAGCCTGACGTGGACCGCCTAGTGGTGATGGGAAGACCTCGTAAGGTCGTCCTCCACTTCCAGCTCCTCCCACTCCTCTGCTAGAACCACCTCTTTGGGCTCTACTCCGATCATGGGGCTACCTCCTTCGTGATGGTGCACCTACTGCCTGCCCGAAGCTCTCCGCATTCCTGGTCGGGCAGTCCCGTGCCAGGTGACCTCGGCCATCACAAGCATAGCACTGACTCTCTTCGGGCTGCACTAGTTCCCTCCGGTGCCACTATGATGTACGACCACACCCCTGAGTCCGGTTGTCAGAAAGCCATATGCGTCTAGGTTCTGCTTGCCGACGCCCGCTAGCTGCGGCAGACGTCTCGGCTCCAACATGCCTACTGCCACCACCAACTCTAGAGGGTAACATGAATCTCTCTGTCACCAACGCCTGCTCTAGCACCCCGGCATATGTGGAAATTCCCAAGGATACTATGACAGCACGAATCTCTCAGCGGATACCCTGCTCAAACTTCCATGCTCAGAAGTTGTCGTCGTGGACCAAGTTCGGGTAAAAGCGTGCACAGTCTGTGAAACTAGCCACGTACTCAGCCACAGTCATCCCTCCCTGCTGAAACTGCAGGAGCTCCTGAATTCGAACGGAGCGTAAGCAGGAGGGGAAAAGTCCTCACGAAACAACAACTGAAAGTCGCCCCACAAAAGCGATGACTCGTAAAGAAACTGAGTCACCAGACTCCACCAACGCCAAGGTGCTCCGCGGAAAAGGTTGGAAGCCAAAGCCATCATAAGATCTGTCGGCATCTACACAAGCCTGAAAAATCGAACCATTGTCTCTAGCCGAACCTCTACTGCCTGAGGGTCTAGCTCACCACTGAACCTCAGCGGTCTCTGTCACTGGAACTCACGGAGCGCGCTCAAACTGCGCTCAAGCTCAGGCTTCTCTGCTGGAGCTGTCTGCTACTCAACAGGTGGGGGTGCTGCTATCGGCCCACCCAGAGAAAGGGGCTCGCATGATGGGTCCTAGACTGAGGCCTCATAGCTCACAGGGTCGTCATCACGAACCAAAGCTGGTATCCTGGCTGGCTATCTTTACGGAGACATCCTAAATATTATCAAGGAGTGCTGCGGTCAGATGAGCATATATGTATATAACAATAACAACAATGGGGAGCTGACTCAAGAAGGACAGTCAAAGACTCAATCCTATGTGAATTTTTTTCCTGTAACGAGTGTCTCAGCATGCCGAGTCTACAAGAGGGTTATCAGGGTCCTGGTGAATGGATACGTCAGCCGCCGCACCATCACTAGACTCCCTAGCCTGAGAGCCGCTCTCGAGACACTTTAACATTGTTTCCCTATATCTCAACCAATTCCTTTTTAGGGACGTCCGAACAACGTCCCAAGGAACGAACCACCTCTGATACCACTTTGTCACGACCCGACCCTACCCAAGCTCGAGCCGCAACTACCCCAAGCCCGCCTCCATAGGCCAGGGGCTGGTGACAAGCGCCGAAGGCTAAACAACTCGGGGAGGCCTTTTTCTGAGTACCTATACACACACACGCAACCCACTCAATGCAAAAGTGAAGAGTAAAAGAAAAGACAGGCAGAGTAAAGTGAAACTGCTATATATAAACCACCAAAAGTGCATCGACCTCTAATCAGTACAAGGCAAGTGCTGAAAGTAAACTGAAAAGAAAAGGGGCAAAACACGCACCCAACCAGAAAAGTGCCACAACCCGGAAACAGGTAAACAAAAACAAACACCTGGGAGAGTCCCAAACCAGGAACCCGACTAGGACCACTGCACGCGATCCAAGCTCCCAAACTCCCAAGCTCCTCTAATGTCACAATCGACCTGTCCGTCGTCTGCAAGGGCACACCAAGTGCGGGCAAATCCCAAGCAGGGGTGAGTATAAAAATACTCAGTAGGATACCCCGAAGGCTTGAGGGAGCAACAAAGGAGGTACAGAAGGGTGAGAAGTAGATCGAACAGGGAATAGTAAAGGTGTGCAATAAGGAGTGCAGTAGATTAACAGTAGAGAGTCCAACTCAACCCAACAAGAGATAGGAGGTAGACTCATCCAGACACAAGGAGCTGGAAATGGTGAGAAGATGAACTTCTCGTCGAGTCTTCTCTACCTATAGCAGGAGAGTAGACTCATCCAACCACGAGAAGTTAGACACGGAAAGCACGTGGCATACCCCGCGCGTCTTCACCTCTCCTGGAATGAGAGTAACCAAAACCCAAGGAGTGGGTACTGGAAAAAGGTATATACATATCCATATGCTCAATCAAGAAGCCCAAACAAGATCGTAAGGGGGTCTTCATCCCGTAGCTCAGCCCGAGAAAGTGAGTCGCCATCAGTCTTAGAAGTAAACACCATCGATGCCCAGTATCCCGCACATCTACCCCGAACTGCAAGTCAAGGGGCTCAAATCACCGCACCTTGAAACTATCCACTTTGGGTGGCACTAACTTACCCACACGGTTTTAGGTCACGTCGCAAGGATGCGTCTCGGTGGGGAAAGTGCCCCTCGTACTTGGAGTTCTTTGGGAACGTCAAACCACACCTCGTCACTACCCCGTAATCGAGAGGTCTCCTCAAAGTCGACATGCGACCCCCTGCCCAGCCCCGCTGGAGGGTAATCCCTGGAAGTCGATGGGTTCCCACTGGAGGGAGACTCGACATGAGTCGGCGGGTGTCACACTGCCCAGTCCCGTAAAAGGGTAATCCACTGGAGGTCGACCCGGCTAAAGTCGTCGACGAGTCCGAATGCCCAGTCCCGTAAAAGGGTATTCCACTAAAGGGTGACCCGACTAAATTCGTCGACGAGTCCCAATGACCAGTCCAGTAAAAGGGTACTCCACTGGAGGGAGGCTCGGAACCGTCATCGGGGACCACTTCCCAGCCCAGCTGGAGGTAAACCCGACATCGGGGACCACTTCCCAGCCCAGCTAGAGGTAAACCCGGCATCAGGGACCACTTCCCAGCCCCGCTGGAGGTAAACCCGGAACCACTTTGGCTATCCCAGCTAGATGGTACTGCTCGGTGAACACCGCTGTACAGGCCATCCCTGATGGATGGTACTGCTCTGGCCATCCCTACTAGATGGTACCCCACTGGTCAGCCCTGCTGGAAACAACCTCATGGCCAACCCTACTGGAAATAACCTCCTGGTTAGAGGATTGGTGCCCACGTAATGTGTTGTTCACACCGAATCCACAAGAACTCTACCAGGGAACACAAATCAACGGGAGAAACTCCCCGAGCCTCTCAGGGCGATCACGCTCCAATCTGCTGAGTCACTATCGAAGCAGACTGAGACAACTCATCCCAGAAAGTGGGAAAAATACCCACGTTGTACGAGCACACATAGTCGAAAACGGTGTCGTAGTCCGATGAAAGGGGCACGATACTGAAACCCCTCACATCTGAAGAAACGGAGGAACCAAACCATCTCTGTCGGCCAAACGAGAACAGAACCAGGGGAAAACTCAACCCTTCTGGTCAACAAATGAGAACAAAAGGACCCTCTACGTCGCGAGAGGTCAAAGGTACGCAAAGCAGAACACGGCATGCACATGGGGACCACACAAAATGTGGCCCCAAGTCAACCCCAACTGAGTGCACAAATGTTCTCAGGTACAAACAACCACATGTACCTCCAAGCGTTCCCGTATACTCACAGAGTATACCACGTTCCAGCCCAAAGGCTATCGTGCACACGGCACCCCACGTCAACGCGAAGGGCGTAAATGTAACAACTCCAATTTGACACCTCATCGGCCCAAGCACGTCCAACTACATCTCTTCAAACAATTACTTCACTCACATGGGAGTACATGTTATCTCATGCCAAGGGTTTGCTCCCGAACACAGCAAGAAGAACCACCACCAGAGCACCCTTCATATTTCCACATTTAATAAGATTGCGTAAGAGGCTCCGCTCGCCTAAATAGACTACACCGTTGTAATCCTCGCGGAAAAACATGCGATATCGACTACTTACTCGCCCCAAATAGATATCCGACGGAAAAGTTGCCAACACCGCTTTACGCTCGAACGGCGTCCCATGGTCCTGAGCCTCGGCCCCGAAAACAGTCGGGTGCATCGCACCAATGCTATCTCCTCGGAAAGATACGTCAAAAAGACTGCTCACTTGAGTGCAACGAATGTACGGAGAAAAAGATACACTCTGGCGCACCGCACACGAGCGGTGCTACGTGGGACCCACATCCCGGTCCCGAAGTGCCACGAACGGATCGCACCGTTGCGATCCTCTCGAAAAAGTACACAAGATGGACTATTCACTTGTCCAAAACGAACACCTGGTGATAAAACTGGAAATCGTCGTCAACTCCTGAAATGGCCCTCACGGGGCCCACACCAGTGTGCAGAATTAAGGCGGTCGGATTACGCCATTGCAATGCCCTCGGAAAAACACTCAGAATTGACTACTCACACACCCCAAACGGATGTCCGATGGAAACGTTACAAAACGTTGCACGCAGCTCAAAAGATGGGTCGTGGGGCCCACGCCTCAACTCCGGTTTCAATGCCCGAAACTATAGTGGAAAACTCCATCTCAACGCCAGGGTCGCAACGCCACTGACGGTGCTCAATTTGGACATCGGATGTGCCCGCGCTGTCCAAAACAAGAACTCCCGAAAGAACACTCGTCCACTTAACGGTCGTGTCGCGCCCCTGAGCCCCTCGTCTCAGAAATTAATAATTCCCGAGACCATCCCAAAAAGTTATCCTCGAGCCGAGGTTCGCACTGCCGCAGACGGTATGCAAAACGGACACCCGTAGCGGAAATTACGGGCGTCCGAGTCGAGGGGGCAAAGCCCCTTGGGCCGGACCGGCCTGAACCGGTCGGTCCGGCCGTTCTGTGTCAGGCCGCAGTTCAACCGCGCGGCCCAGCCACTGACCTGCGGTCCACGAACCAACCGGCCTGTGGCGGGTCGCTTGGTCTGCGTGAAGACCCGCCGAAGGCGGGTCGTTGTTCCCCCGCGGGGTCGCGCGCCGCGACCCCTGCCTTCCGCACCGCGGCCGTCGCCTGGAGCTCGCCGCGCCGCACGGAGCCGCCGCGGCTGAGGAGCCCGCCGCCACACCGAAGACCGCCGGAGCCCGCTGCCGAATTCGCCGCTTGGAGCTCCGTCGTTCCGCCTTGCCGGAACCGCGCCACCGCCGCTTGGAAGCCGCCCGGACCGCCGGAAAAAGGCACCATCGGCCGGGAATATTCCCGAGGCCATCACGGACGCCCCGGGACTCAGAATTTCCATCCGAAAGGATTGTTGGGGAGATAATTTCATGAACTACGCAACCAGGGGATTCATTCGACAATTTCAAAGAGATTAGATGCAATAATTTGATCCCAAAGAGAATGCATAAATTTAAAAATGAAACTGCAACGATCCTACCTGTGAGGGCGTAGCCCGGAGCTTCGCCGCACGTCGAACCGCCGGAGTCGTCACCACCTTGCCGGAGGGAGGAGAGGATAGGGGTTCTCCTTCGCCGTTGGGAGAGTGCGCTAGGGAAGAAGGGGGAAGAAGAAGGGTGAGGGTGGTGGTTATATAGAAAACACTTAAACCCCCGCCAGTCGGTCCCGTACCCAAACCCTCAGCAGGGCTGAGGTTAAACCTCCCCTAGGGTAAACACCACCTCTCGAGCACAACAGAGGTCTCATAATTTCAATCCAAGGCCCCATTCAAAAGTTATAAACTCAATGCCCGAGGCTGCCAAATTACGAAAACGCCCCTGGGACCATTTTTCACAGACGGGCCGCACCCGTGAAAGTTACACCCCTTCTAGGGTAAACGGCACGCTCCAGACTCAACGGTGCCCTCGGTTTTCCAATCCGATCCACCATTTAAGAGATACTTGAGTTAAGTCGTTAAACAAATAAATTAATTATTTAATTTATCTGTTCCACGCTCTGATAGCGAGCGAGGGGTCCAAACGTCCCGTGCCGACATGTTTTATGTCATTCCTAGGGTAAACACCCCATTTCGGACCCATCCGTGCACTCAGATCTCTAATCCAAAACTCTGTTTAGGAGTTATTCCATTTATTTGGCGTTTCCAGTGTGAACGTACTGAAAATTTAATTCCGACCACACCGGGGCTCGGAATCGCATGTCGTCTGAAGGCGCTGCTCTGGAATAATATCAAGAATATTCCAAAGTATTTTATAGGAAAAACCGGGTTCTTACATATTTGTTAGAGAGGGAAACTACCGGTGGTTCATCAGAGATTTCCCAACGATTCCTCCTCCTCTCTCCAACAAATTAGATTATTAATAAAAGAAACACATCGCAGCGTTTTAATTACGCTACAATGTTTCATCATTAATGACACTCATTAATGGCCCTCATTAAGCGAACCATTTAAAGACCTTCATTAAAGAGAATAAAGATGAACCACGGTCAAAAGGTCAGACCTAGTGAGATGGCTCAAAATAGATCAATAGAAAAACATTTTCAAACACATGCAACTAGTGTTTTCAGGTACTGAGTCAGAAAACTGAATTCAAGGTCCCGGTGTATGGATTCATCGACTGTTGCACCAACACTGGACTCCCAGGACTGAAATCCAAACTCAAGAAACTTAACACTATTGCCTTCATTAAAAAATACAGACTCTTAGTTCTTCTGGTAGAACCAACGGCCCTCTGATACCACTTTGTCACGACTCGTCCCCCAGGGCCCGTACCGTGACTACCCCAAGTTCACCCTCCATAAGCTAGGGGCTAGTGACTAGCATCGGAAAGACATATCCCAAAAAAAGAAGTCATTTCCTTTAAACCTGTAAACACACACGTCCAACCATATCCCAATACACTGGAAGGGGGAAACAAGTATACCACTAAAACAAGGATGAGTGTAAGTACAAGTGAAAGTAAGTGGGCCCGAATACAAACCCAACAAGGAATTAAAAACAATAAAGTACAAAAGGGAACTATGATGGCCATCTGTGGAAAACCCTACCTGATCATGAGAGTAGTGAAGCTACTAGAAGCCGAAGTAGTATGTTATGCCTGCTAGGTCCCACTAGGCCCCACCTGGTCCTAGGACACCAAGTCCACCGTAGTAGAGTCCGTCATTCCCATCCCCTTGAGCACCTCTATCGAAACGTCGATCGTCTGCACCAGACACAACATGTGCAGGAGAAGCCCGTGCAGGGGTGAGTATAACAATACTCGGTAGAGATACCAAGAACCCCAAAGGTCTCTTGGTAATCCCTAAAAGAAAAAACAACAAAGAAAAATACCCCAGAGGTAAAACCACCAAGAAATACCTCAACCATATAGCACACAGTAAAAGACATAGCTCACACCAGGTATAACTTAAGCATAGAAGTAAAGATGATTAGTCGTAAAACTAGATCATCTTATTCTGTCAAGAGGCTCTGCTTCTGATCCGCACAAGGTCGCTTGGTTCTAACCCACAGAGGACCACTAAGTGCTAACCCATAGAGAATCCCAAGGTGTTGACCCACTCAGAGGATCGCTAGGTGTTGACCCACAGAGGATCGCTAGGTGTTGACCAACAGAGAATCGCTCGGTTTTAACCCAATCAGAGGATCACTAGGTGTTGTCCCACTCATAGGATCACTAAGTGCTGACCCAAAAAGGATCGTTAGGTGCTAACCCACTCAGAGGATCGTTATTCTTTCTTCACATCACAGTCAGCCACTCAATTCTCACACTTAGCACGCTTGATTCTGAGAGAAATCGCACCTCAATCCATTGATCATGCATCAATTGCCACAAAGTCCCACATAGAGTAACCCCAAAAAGACCGTCTCATCGTAAGGGTCCCAATTCAATAGACGGCGTGTCGATCAGACGTCCAGTCTGTAAGTTATGGGCAATTTAGTAAAAAGGGCCTGGTTGGATTCGAGTCCGATCCAAACCTATCATACGCCAACTTCCACCAAAAGTCTCGTAGAGTAGCTCATAAGGACCGACTCATCACAAAGGTCCTTACATCGTAGACAACTCATCAATCGGATTCCAGTTCTGATAGTTATTGGCGTTTCAGTGAAACGAGGTCGGTCAAGTTTGGGTCCAGTGTGGGTCTGACATGGGTTCGGGCCAGCGGGTTTGGCTCGGTAGGACGGGTCTGGCCCGGAAGTGTGGGTCCTACCCACGGTTAGCCCGGTGGCGTGGGTCCGGCCCGCCAAGTGGGGCGCGACCCACCTGCAGAAACCCAGCTCGTGGTGCAGGCCAGTTCTCCAGCCCGAACGCAGCTCGGCCATTTCCTCCCACATGCGGTCGACAGACCATGTGCCGCCAACGCACCTGAGCGGCCCAGGCGGGCCAGCCGACTGCAGCCTCCTCCACCGCGGCGTGGCGCCGCCCTCCACCTGCGGCCGCCGGCGTGCCGACAGGACCTTCGACAGGCCACTAGAGTTGCTCCAGCGGTCCATTTCTTGAACCGCTTGCGCCTATGGGTTCCATAGGGCACCACCATCACTGCGACGACCTCAAACTTTCCCTGCTATCACTTCGAAATTTATCCACGAAGAATTCACACTGCGGAGGGATTCGTGCATTGTTCGTTCATCTCGTTCCCTCCGCATTAGAAGTTTTAAAACATAGAGAGTTCATGGATTTCAGTTCTAACATGTTATTAATAAATCCTGTGTAAAATCCCAAGTGAAACACCCTCCCACAAGAACATCCAACCCACGGATCAACAAGTTCGTCGGTTGATCCGTGTTCGTTGTTTTAGGATGAAGAACTGGGAAAGAGCATAAATCACACAGAATTCATAAACCCCCGACTTGGATTCGTTGGATCCGCTGATGATGAAGGATGCGATTCACGTCGTCATTGAGCTGCGATTGTTGGCATTCATCACCATTTTTCAACCTCCATATCCGATGCTCCAAAGTCCATTGCTTCGTTCTTTGTTCTTCATTAAAAAAGGAAACTATCGGTGGTTCGTCAGAGATTTCCCAGTGATTCCTCCTCCACTCTCCAACGGATTATATTATTAATAAAAGAAACACATCGTAGCGTTTTAATTACGCTGCGACGTTGCGTCATTAATTACGCTTGTTAATGGCCCTCATAAAGTGAACCATTTAAAGACCTTCATTAAAGCATCTCATTGCACCGCAATGTCGCCGCTCAATATATTGAAAAATAAAATAACGTTGAAAAAGTTATTTTATTATTTTCTTTAAAAAGTCAGAAAATTAACTATTCTGTTTGACCCTTACCGGTCGAACTTAAGTTTCACCTAAGCGAATATCAGCGTTGCGAGTTCAACGGTGCCCTCAGATTTCAAATCCGATCACCAGTTCAAAAGATATAAAAATTCTCTTGCACGTTTACTTAACGTACCTTAAAAAAATTCAATAATTAACTTTCACCCTCGACCCGCGCTGGTCGAGCTTAGGCTCCGCCTAAGGGGAACACGCATCCACGAGCTCAACAGTACTCTCAGATTTTTAATTCAAGTTACCGTTTAGAAGTTATAAGGATTTAATAATAAAATAATTGTTACTTAATTATTTTATTTACGGCCAAAAACTAACTTCCACTATTGGCCCGTGCTGGCTAATGTTAGGATCTGCCTAAGGGAAGCATACCCTCACGAGCTCAGCGGTGGTCACAGATTTTTAATCTGAGTCACTTTTTGTGAGTTATAAACATTTGAAAAATAAAATAATTTTATTTAATTATTTTATTTACGATTATGTCATTTTTGGGTTTTCTCACCAGAAGCCTGCACCGACTAAACTTAAGTCGCGCCTAGGGTAAACGTGTCATCCTGAATGCAACGATGCCCTCAGATTTCTGATCTGCACACCCATTTAAGAGTTATTCCACTTTTTCAGGGAAACCACTCACGCACGCTATTTAAAGGTTAACATTTTTCGACGAATCATTCCGGACACTCTGGGCCTCGGAATCACACGTCGTCTCAGTGCCTGGTCTCAAAATAATTTCATATAAAAAAAATTATATGAAAACTGTAGGGCATTACATATCTTGATCCATAGTTTTCTTATCTGGATGAGGGCATGAATCTTTGTATGACCCTGCCCGTTTTCTTATTTGCATGTTAACTTTTTCTTTCACCATTAATAAATGGTTAGGAACATTGACTTTTGGCTAAACTTTTTTTGCTATATAAACAAAACAAAACAAAAATAAAAATAAAAATTAGATATATATAAACATGTAGATTTAAAATAATAAATTTTTTCATTTGGGCAAAGGCCACAATACCCTTATCGCCTTTTCCCTTTAGTTTAAAAATATTTTAAACCTAGCATTAATTAAATAATTATTAAAAAAACATATATTAAAAAAACCACTCACGCATTGTTGTTTATGTGCATAAAAGAGGGAGGGTCTTTCCTTTAAAAAAAATTAAGTCAGGTCACTACTAGAAAATGGGGCTTCGAAGACCCCTTACACGGGCGACCGCCATTGGCGGTCACTATTGGTGACCTATAGCGACCGTCAATGGTGGTCGCAAGACTCCTTAAAAAAAATTAGACCCCCCCCCCCCCGATGCCGAACCCGTAGAACCCTACGCCCGACCCCCCGCAGTCGCCCGTCCCCTCCTACACCGACTCCAGCTCCCCTACACCGCCTCCCCTCCCTCGCTGCACCGGCGACGCCACACCACCGACGTTGTCGCCCATCCCCTCCCTCGCTGCACTGGCGCCACCTCACCACCTCCTCCTCCAGCTCCCCGCCGTCGTCAGCGCCCGTCCCCTCCCTCGCCGCACAACCTCCGACTCCGGCTCCCCTCCACTGCCCCTCCTCTCCCTCGCAGCACCACCTCCGGCTCCTCTCAGTTCTGAATTTGTCACGCTATAAGGTATGCCCTAATTTTCGTTTTAAGGTTTTAATTTTTGGCAATTTACAGCATAAATTTGACATGTATGAAGATTATATGAATATTGTGTGTGAATAAAAAGTGTGGTAATGGGATTTCATGTGTATACGAGTTTGTGTGCATGAATAATTATGAAACAATGTGTGTTGATAGTGTGTGAATGAGAAGACTTCACACTTTACTTGAAGTTGGAAGTTACATACAATGCAGAGTCTATGTATATGTTGATTGGATTGATATTATAAGTTTTTTTGTTATTTGATTTATACCATTCTTGAGTTTATCACATGTTTATGTGTGTGTGTGTCCCATGAGAAAATGTTTGAGGTTTGACCACATGTGTGTGCTTGCATATCCCATGAGACCCATGTTTGAGTTTAATCACATGTGTTTTGATACTATAGGTTATTATTAATATTATATGATGTTCCTTTATATGATATTAATCCATGTTTCAATGTGACTTACTGTGTATATTTTAGAGGTAGAATTGAGATGGAATTTAGAGTGATGTATCAATATTTTTTCACATTCTTGTTATTTCCCACACTTTTATTGTCCCAACAATTTAGGGGTATTTTGGTTTTTACTATATGACTTGAGATACCTACCATGGATTATGATTTTTCATTGTTTATTGACTCTATTATGTTATTGTTTATCCTTTTCTTTATTGATACCAAGGGTATATTTTCTGCACTGATGACATTCAAACCCTTACTACTAGTAACAAACATCTTGCATAAAAGGATACCTACTTGAGGCCACGAGGAACACTGTATTGGACCCTGTGATCCAGCATGGGGAATCACATTCATTGTCCCACATATTCTCTATTGATAACATAAGAGAAGATAGATTGGATTTTTTTTGTTCTGGAATTGTATATATTTGATGTTATCCTTGATATAGATTAGTTAGTTTTCCATAAATTAGATATTGATTACTATATTTGATGGTTAATCTTTACTGCATCTGATGGCACAAAGGCAGTGTGAATCCAAGAGGTAGTGAAAAATTATTTGTACAAAGATACAGTTTCTCTGAGTTTGAGAATATTGTTCATCACTAATTGATTTTGGGCATTTTCATCACTAATTATATTTGTTTATTTATTGGTAGGCATTAACTTAGTCGCTAAGGTTGATAGTTCAAGATTGGTATTTGATGAATTTTTTCATGTATCACATACGCATGCAAGTTTATAATATTCCATTCTTAAAAAAATGTTTACTCTATGGAATTATAGACCAAATTCATTCTTAATATAGTTTCTTGAATATAGAATCATCATTAGATTTACCATACCAACATGGTGGTGATGACATGGGCTTTCACTTCCATTCCATTATCTATTCTCTTGTTTATTATTCAGAGGATATAAATTGTTTATTTTATCAATGATCCATATGCAATTGGACAGTCTTTATTTTAAATATATGTGATATGAAAAATGCATGTAATATGAAGTATTGTGTAAAATGATTGTTATACAGATATTATTATGGATAAGAGTTGGATTGATCTTCCAAATCAAACGTCTAGAGAATATTTCAAGGGCATTATGCAGTTTATTGGGTTCACTGGAGGAATTCAAAGTGACTTTATTAGTTGTCCCTGTAGAAAATGTGCAAACAGATATCAATTCACACGAGATACCGTGAGGGAGCACCTATTCTTGAACGGATTTCTGAAAAATTATAAGAGTTGGACTCGTCATGGGGAATAATATATTCGTCATTAAAATACAGATGTAGTTCAGATGGACGTTGATGCGAGGATGAATGATCCAATGCATGAAATTCTTACTGAAATGATACATGGGTTGGCTCCTGAAGGCATTGACATCCAGAATGATGAGACCGGTGAGATAAATCTGCACTCTAGTGCATATCGTGATTCGAGGAGGTTTAATGAAGTACTTGATGATGCAAAAACAGAATTATATCCTGGATATACTACTTACAATAAATTATCATTTATCATGGAGTTGTTGCATTTGAAGACTTTGAATCAGTGGTCAGACACATCGGTCGACATGCTGTTGGTGTTATTGAAAAAGGTTCTTCTTGTCGATGAAGATTCCTGACTCGTATTACCATGCTCGTAAGTTGACAGAGAACTTAGGTTTTACATATGAGACCATAGATGCATACACAAACAACTGTATGTTGTTTAGAAAAGAAACTACCCATTTGGATATTTTTACGGTCTGTGGCGCTTCCAGGTGGAAAGAGAACAGGGGAAATCAGATTCATCAAAGTCAGGACTATGAAACAGGGAAAACCGATTGTTGTAAAACAAATGCGTTACTTTCCCCCTAAAGTCAAGGATGAAAAGATTTTTTATGTCATCTAAAGTTTCTAATTTAATGAGATGACATGCAGAAAGAAATCAGGAAAGTGATATGTTAACCCACCCAATAGACTCTCGTGCATGGAAGGATTTCAATAAGAGACACCCCGACTTTGCTAAAGATGTTCGTAATGTCCAATTGGGGTTGGCAGCAAATGGTTTCAATCCATTCAATTCTATGGTTGGTGCAACTCATAGCACATGGCCTGTGGTGTTGGTTCCATATAATCTTCCTTCGTGGCTTTGTATGAAGCAACAATTTATATTACTTTCCACTCTCGTGGCTTTGTATGAAGCAACAATTTATATTACTTTCCACTCTTATTGATGGACCTAAAAGTCTGAGGGATAAGATTGATGTTTACCTTCAGGCATTGATTGATGAGTTGAATGAATTTTGGGGTGATGGTGTGATGAATTATGACTGTGAAACGAATGAAATGTTCAAACTGCAAGCTGCTTTATTGTGGCCAATCAATGACTTCTCAGCTTATGCAAATTTATCAAGCTGGAGTACGAAAGGGGAATTTTCTTGCCCTTGTTGCAATAAAAGTAAAAAATCTGTATGGATTAAACATTCCAGAAAATGGGCATACATGGGTCATAGACATTTTATCCCCCCTCAGCACAGGTTCAGAAAGGACAGAGTGACATTTGATGGTTCTAGAGAGTTTAGCCCAACACCAAAGATCATGACAGGAGTCAAAATATTATCACATATTGAGGAATAAAACATCCACATGGTATATGAATTTTAGGATTTGGTGGTTCATCCATTACCTAATATTCATGGTGCGGGTAGACAGTGCAGTCACAATTGGAAAAAGAAAAGTATTTTTTACAATCTCTCCTATTGGAAAAATAACATGCTAAGGCATAATTTGGATGTCATGCACATTGAAAAAAATGTTTGTGATAATATATTTTGGACCATTTTAGGTGTCAGTGGAAAATCAAAGGACCATGTTAATGCATGTCATGATTTGGAAGAAATGGGTTTAAGGAAGCAGTTGAATTTACAGTTAGCTTAGGGAAACAAGGCATATACGCCTGCTGCACAGTATACGATGACTACAAATGAGAAAGAGACATTTCTTTCCATTTTGAAGATGCTCAAAGTGCCTGATGGTTACTCTTCTAATATTTCAAAGTGTGTGAATCTTACGAGCATGACATTGCAAGGGTTGAAAAGTCATAACAATCACATACGACTTCAACAGTTGATTCCAATCGCAATTTGAGATTGTTTATCCCCCAATGTTGTTCAACCATTGATTGAGATGAGTAATTGTTTAGACAACTTTTTTTAAGAAATCAATGAATGAGTGATTTAAAAATTTTATAGGACCGAATTGTACTTACGCTTTGTCACTTTGAGAAACTGTTTCCCCCCTCATTTTTCGATGTTATGGTTCACTTGACAGTGCACCTAACTGATGAAGTAATGGTTGTTGGTCCAGTGCAATTCAGGTGAATGTATCCTATTGAGTGGAATCTGAATACATTGAAACGATTTGTATGCAACAGAGCTCGTCCGGAGGCATCAATAGCCAATTGTTATTTGATGGATGAGTGTACTACTTTTTGTAAGGAATATCTTATGGATGTTGAAACAAAATTAGATAAGCTATCTCGGATTCATGATGGTCCATTTGGAGAAGGAACCATATTTGATATGGACAACATCGAGTGGATACAATCGATATATCATGTTCAATACTCCATCAGTTGCACCATTAATGTAGTAAGTGTCTTATAACTTTTATTGTTTAACTTTTACATGTTTTGTTTGCATAAGTTGATCATTTAAACATCGCGTTATCATTTATAGGAAACACATTAATGAGCTAAAAGAAGAGATGTCACGTGCGACTGAGTATCAAATTCAACAATCTCATTATGCGTCATTTCATGATTGGTTCAAGGATTATGTACGTATAAAATGATTTTCATTATGAGTGAAGTATTATACTAATTTATTTCTACAGAAATCATTATTGAATTATTTGAATTATGTAGTTTCATAACCTAAGGGAGTTAGGTGACCCCACGCCAACTGAAGAATTTATCCAACTAGCTAAGGGTCCATCTATAACGGCTCTTCGTTATAAAGCGATAGATGCTAATGGTTTTCAATTTCGTATTAAAGATGTTGATGACAAATAAGCAACACAAAACAGTGGCATCGATTGTCCATTCGTTGATCTAGTTATTACTATGGTCAATTGACAGACATCATTGAAGTTGTATACGCACACGGGTTGAAGTACATATTGTTAAAGTGTAATTGGGTTGATTCAGTGCGTGGAAGTAAAGTTGATCAATATCAGTTTACATTGGTAGATTTTAACTATATGTTATACAGAAATGAATGAGTTGATAATGAACCTTTCATTTTGACATCAAAAGTGGAATAAGTATTCTTCGTTACTTTGCCTTCAAATCCTAGTTGGCAAGTTGTTATGAAAATGTCCCGATGAGGAGTGTTTTTATTTGAACAAGATGAACCCGAGAATGTTCCCTTTGTTTCCCAACACTTGATCAATATACCGTAGTTCAACATGAAGAAGAAATTTATTGGGTTAGAGCGATTGTTAAAGGAGAAACGGTCGATTTTCATGTTTAATGAAAGGTATAATTGTTTTCCCGCTCTTCAATTAAAATCCTTTTTTTAAATTGTTTAAAACAACCGAAAACTAATTTGGTACATAAGCATTTTTATTTATTATTAGTTAGAATTAACCTTATGTTTGATCCTTTTTTATGGTTTCCCTTGCGGGCACGTGTGAACCAAGATTCTGGACAGCCCCCCCCCCCTTTGGATAGCCCCCTTGGACAACCCCCCCCCTCCCGGACAGCCCCCCCACCTTGGACAATCCCCCCTCCCTCCTGCACTGCACCAGCCCCTCCCCTACCCTCTGCCTTACACCAGCCAGCCCACCCCCCAGCCCACTCCCCCCGGACAGCCCCCCCACCCCCTGGGCAGCCTCACCCCACTACCCCCGGACAACCCCACACCCCCCTCCCAGACAACCCCCCCTGGACAACCCCCCTTTGGACAGTCCACCCCCCCCCCCACACCCGGACAACCCCCACTCCCCCCCCCCTGGACATCCCCCTCTCGGACATCCCACCCCCCCTTTGGACAGCCCCCCTCCCCCCTGCACTACACCTGCCCCTCCCGTACCCCCTGCCCTACACCAGCCAGCCCACCCCCCCACTCCACTCCCCCCGGATAGCCCCCCCACCCCCACCCACTGGACAGCCCTCACCCCACTCCCCCCGGACAGCCCCCACCCCCCTCCCGGACACCCCCCCCCCCCACACACACTCAAACAACCCCACTCCCCTCCCAGATAGCCCCCCTCCCGGACAGCCCACCCCTACACCCTGCCCTACACCAACCAGCCCACCCCCACCCCCACTCCCCCCGGACACCCCCCCTCTCGGACACCCCCCCCCCCTTTAGACACCCCTCGGACAACCCCCCCCCCCACACACACACACCTGGATAGCCCCCTCCCCCCCCCCTCGAACAGCCCCCCACCCCCAGCCCCTCGACAGCCACACCACACTCCCTCCCAGACAGCCCCACCACACCCCCCCCCACCCCCCCCCCCCACTCCCAACCCCCCTCCCGGACAGCCCACCCCCCATAACTCCCCCCGGACAACCCCTGAAGAGCCCCACCACACCCCATCCCCTCCCCACTCCCAACCCCCCTCCTAGACAGACCACCCCCCAAATCACTTCAAGTTAAAAGAACCCTCTAAACACAATCCTTTTTTTGTACATAATTTTATTTTTGTTCTGTTAAGTTTCTAATTTTTTTAAATCCTATCCCTTTTTGTTTTATTAACAACTGTACAAGTTTGATTTTTTAAAAACAATCCAATTTATCTTTTTGACACTTTGGATGGTCCCCTTACTAATGTTTTCTACGACTGCAGACATGTCAGGGGAACAAGCAGCACATCCACATCATCCATCCGAGCCATCTTCGTCTCAGAGTCGAGGTATATTTGAATGTAACTGTGTTTATTTTTTATGTAATTTCTATATATATATATATATATATATATATATATTGTGGGACTGATTGCCCCTACATTTATCCGTCAGCTGGGTCATATCATACACGACCCACATCAATTTCCATTGACCACACGTGACTGGGCTTCGATCCCTCGGGATACATTAGATCGGCTTTGGAGGGAAGTTCAGGTAAGAACACCGTTTTAATTTCATTCCAATGTTTAAAAAATATTAAAATGTGTGATTTTTTCTTAAATAGAATAATCTAAAAGTGTGCCCCGATGAGTTTTGGCCGGTGTGTATGGGAAAATGTCGTAAGATGTAGAAAGATTGTAAAGGCAAAATCAAGAGGGAGTACTAGGTACCAAACATGGGGACCCCAGACATTTTGGAAAAAGTCCCGAGAGGTGTTCTCCCAGCTTAGTGGCGCGACTTAGTTGCATATTGGTCTACTGAGGTTGTTGCGGTTAGTATATTTATTTTGGTATATATATTTTCAAGAATGTGTGACATTATATTTGTTTAAAATTTGAATTAATTGAATGTAGGAGGTGTCAGTACGCCATTCTGAGAATCGAGCATTGCAGGGACCACCTCACAGGCTCGGGACTCGTCACGTGTCTCAGATCCGACATGATGTATTTATTATTCATTTTTTAATTTATTATTTAATATGGATTTGTGTTATATTTTTATATTTTATTGGTATACAGTTACAGAAGCAAGGTGCACCGACTGATAAAATGTCGGTGTAGATGAGAACTTGTGATCGAAATGATCTAGAGGCTGAAACTATTATAGTAAGTGCTTCTACTCATTACCAATACTTACATGCATCTGTATATAAACATATATATGTATATATATTTAAATATTGCACAGGCTTAATTTGAAGTTGAGTTAGAATAGCTGCCAGAGGACCAGCGACAACTTCTCATGCGAAGGGATGAGATATTCTGTAACACCCCGAGCTTCCATGATACGCTTCTCTTTCAATAATGCAATAGCTTGCATTGTACGCAAGTTCGAGTAATAAAACACCGTGACTAATCAAAGTAGCCGTTATGAATAGTAATAACCACTTTTTAAAATTATAGAAATTTTATATTTCAAAATGGACTTCATTTTTGTATTCGTAATATCGAAATTAGCCTATGTTGAATTTTTGGTATTTTTCTGAGAACTTCTAATTTTTTATGAATAGTGAAAATTACTTAAAAACAACTTTTTTAATCAAAATAATTTATAGTGATAAATTATACTATTTAGTGGTTTTAAAGTATAATTAGAATATATTTTTACCATTTTATCCAATGGTGGTCATTAGAATTAATTTAACATTGAAATTGGACATAAACAATTGCCAATCTTTTGATATAAATTATTTCTTAAAAACACGCTATTTGTTGTAACAGCGGGAATTAATAATAAAATTAATTAATGCAACTTATATGTTTGTAATTTTGTAAAATAGACATCATTTTTGAATTCAGAATATCAATTATAGCTTAGGGTGAAATTTTGGCTTTGTTCTGAAAAACTTCAATTTTTGATGAATAGTGAAACCACTAAGTGGTAGTTAAATAACTGATTTTTCGTTTAAATGAAATATTACCACTTCTGTGATTTGATTTTCAAAAATCCGACATACATGGTTGTCATTAAGAAGTAAAATGTGGTTCAATGAGATTAAAATAAATTTTTGGTGAATAGTAACTTTTAAGTTCTTAATCGCGATTAGAGGTAATTAGTGTAGTTTAAGGTAAAAATAATGTTTTAATAATATGAGATGAGCTTGAAACTTGTCCTACTCCTATTGGATGAGTCATGGCCGACCAAGACAACCCATGTGTCAACTTGGGGACCCCATGGAGCCACTTTGGTTGGAAAATGACATTAATATATATTTATTTAATGTTAAAATTAAATTGACACAAACATGAGTTATTTTACTAAAACAGTTTTTAAGTGGGGTTACACAAGTCCAGATTTTGACTATAAATATTCATTATAAAACTAAAAAGATTTCCTACATCATAGTATTTTTTTAATAATTTTTAGACATTAAATAAATTAAATTATTTATGACATCATGATGATGCAGCGATGACCTCATTATTTAATGATTTAAATAAAATGGGAAGATAATGCAAAATCCAAGGCTTACACTTGTCCAAAGCCAATTGTATGAGGATATTTCGAACCCTTATCACCTTAGCCTCGAATTATATAAGTGTGGGACCTTTAGAATCCGAAAATCATTGTGTAATAATGTAACATTTCAATCTTTCCAAAAGAGCCCCTCCTCTCCACTTATAAAAAGCCCCCACCTCTCCCACCTTATTCACACCTTCAAGCCATTTGGCTCGGCCAAACTCTGCCCAAATACTCTCCCAACTTCCCCCTCTTACTCCTAGAAGGCTCACTTTGGGCAGAACTCTTCTCAAGGAAGCCTTTGGCTCAAATAAAAAAGAGTTACCCGATTTTGAGGTAATGTCTTCTCTAATGTTGTTTTGTTTTATTTTTCTTCTCAAACCCCCTAAACTCTTTTTATTCATTTCTTTTGTAACAACACCAGTATCCTCAATATACTAGGATGTTGTTATAAGAAGTATTCGAGCTACACTTACACACACCTACATCTAATGGTTAAAGAACATACGGTTTCTGTGGATGGCGAATTTCTGCCTCACGAAACGATGATTGTTCAACACTCATATAACACCTTCAAAGGTGTCCATTAAGATGTCACTCTATTTATATATGATATAAAATATGTTTATGTTTTACTTATGCTTCTGTATTTCTCATTTATGGCATACTTTATGATTTCCATTATGGGTAAAACGCGATAATTTCATTTTAGGAAGTGCGGACTACCGCCCCCTCAAAGTGATTTGAATCGTTAATGCCATATGTGGGATGTATAAAGGATGGAGTAAATAGTATTATACACTATATTATACTGGAATTATATTATACATTTATATCATTATGATTTCGTTCCATTAAACATGAAATTGAAATGAAAGTAGCGTTCATGCGTACGTACGGCTTACCGTCTCCATGAACGGTGCATTTCATTTCTTACCTCTAAATGTTATGTAATATTATAAATGAATGTATATACTGGATATATAAGATATATATGACATCTAAATCATGAATATAATTCTGGAGATAATGGATATTCTACCACATAAACAACTTGTAATTATTAGAAGTTTATTGTTGACTCAAGTACCAAAGATCGACAAAACGACCGTTATTAACTTAAATAATAACATAATGTTCATATCATTGTAATAAGTGATATAATAAGGATAATGAAATTGAAAATGGGTCTTAATAAGGTATATATTAACTCTAGTTTATTATTCAGGAGGTTAAAGAACGGTTGAGTCAAGTCAGACACGAGGTAAGGGAACTTCTTAACCCAATTTCTATTCTTTGGGTTAATCTCCTACTTTCAAATTATGTCATGATATTATTATGTCCTATTTTGTATTTTTACTTTCTTTATGTGTACCTATAGTGAATACGCATAATAGATCTATTTTATTTTAAAAATGATCTTTTAAGGACTTCGTCTCAATCTCCTTTCATTGAGGCATATTTGGTTTTATACACAACTTTCTTTTATACGGTGTATAAACCCCTTTGACTTTTACGTTTATTCAAAAGGAATCTTTTTATACGAAGCGTTTTACTAAACGTCAAAAGGGAATGTTTTTCTTTCCGTACATATGCGGCGACAAAGACTTCTCCGCTGCCGTGACCATTATTTGAGTTTCGGCTTCCTCTACAAGCCATCACTTTTTTTTAATGAAAAATAAATACAAAGTTTTAACTTTCTTTTATTTTGGTATTGAAAATGGTTTTGAAAGCGTTTTTATTATATCAATGTGTTGTATTGATATCTTGTGATTGAAATGTGGAAATGTTATGTTTCCTTTATGCATGTTTTATGTGATACGATTATGTTATGGTTTATGATATGTTTAAACCTATTCATATGAGGAATGCATTGGACTTAATAAGTGACGGGTGGAGCCCGCTATAGCTCCTCGATGCATCGGCAGGTCTCATGAGACAAACTAGTGTCTTGGCACGAGGCCTTGACAAAATCTAATTTGTGGACTTGGCACGAGGCCTTGGCTACGTGGTTATGATAGTCTGGCATTATGCATTCCATCATTATGAAAGTGGTTATTGATATTGCATGTGATTATTCGACCAGTAGAATATCCATGTGAATAAGTAAATGGCATTATCTCATTTTACTTTTTCCATATTATGTTGAAGTTCATGTTTAAAAGGCTTTTGTTTTAGTTATACATTGCCTTAAATGTTAATGTTTATTTATGAAAGCTTCCGCATTATTTTTATCCTTACTGAGCATCTGAGCTCACCCCTTTCAATGTTTTAATATTTTCCAGGATGTGAAGAAGTATTTTATGAATGACCTGCAGGGATAGTCAGAAGAGGATATGAGTGTGGACTATGGAGACTTTGTTATTGTAGTTTTTCACTTTATGATGTAATGTAACGTTTACGAATGTATCTAGTGTTTCCAAGGCTACTAAACTAATCGGTCTTTCGAGACTTGATCTTTTGTGATCATGCCAATGTTACGAAGTAATGCACCGGCTCTGGGTAGCTGGGGTCGGGGCGTTACAGTTGGTATCAGAGACAGTTTAGTACTAACCTTAGAAGCTAGATTTAGATAAACTCTGATTAGAGCACAAAGCCCACAGATAGACTTTGAGGATTAGTATAGAAGAACTTCATAGAATTTTGGTATTATAGAGATGTTATGAGTTTTCCGAGTAATACATCCCTGTCTGGATACGAGCAGGTAGAGGTGGCTCTGGCACAGATGTACCTAGGGGTAAAACCCGAAAACACCGCTTTGAGCTAGACTCGAACGGGAACTGGTGCACGACAACGGGCCTTGCTGCACTCTTGATTACGACACTCCCGGGGGATATGCTTAGGATAATTCTCATTTTCTTTACAAACCACTATGAAGGGTTATGAGTATATACTTCCTCAAAGAAAACATTTCTTTTTATGATTATGGATTATATCCATAAATAGTTCAATTTATGTAAAGTGTTTTACAAGTATGGAATTATGTATTTTAATTCATAAACTAATCTAGTTTATGCCATTGTTTAGAAATGGCGCCTAGTGGAAGGAATGGAAACCGTATCAATGCACGCACTCCGTGTAGGGATTGCCCTCCTGCTCAAGATAATTATTGTGGATCTGGAGATACAACTGGTGCTGATCAACTTATTACCATACTGGGACAACTCACGCAGGTTATGAATAATAACCTTACTCGTATGGAGCACCCTGATCCGCAATGTGGAGGATCAATGCTAGATCGTTTCATGAGACAACAACCACCAACCTTCAATGAGAGTACAAATCCTATAGTAGTTGAGCAATGGATAAATTCCTTAGAGAAAATATTCCATGCCTTGGGGAGTAGTGAAAGGGAGAAGGTTGTCATGGCAGTTTATCGCCTCACTTGAGATGCCGATCAGTGGTGGTCGCTGATTCAAAACACAAAGGAAGATGATGATGTATCAAATATGGAATGGAGGGAGTTCAAAGAGCTTTTATTAGAAAAATACTTTCCTCGTGACCATCAAGCAGATATGGAAAGGCAATTTCTGAGTTTGAGGCAGAAGGAGGATGAGAATGTCGCAAAGTATGAGGCTAACTTTACAAGGTTAGCGAGGCATGCTGCCGATTATATACGTAACCCAAGGAGTAAGATTGATCGTTTCTTTGATGGGTTAAAACCATTTCTCCGTCGAGCTTTAGTATCACAATCCTTCTCATCATACGAAGATATTGTCTCGTGTGCTATCAAGACAGAAAAGGAATTCTCTAAGTCTTATGACAACAAAGTAAAGCAAGAGAAGAAGAGAACGGTGGAACAAGAGACAGATAAAGGGAAAAAGGGAAAGAAGGATTTTCCATTATGTGATAATTGTGGGAAGAATCACCCTGGTACTTGCCTAAAAGGAATGAGAGTTTGTTATAAATGTGGAGAAAAGGGTCACCAGGCTCGTGATTGCAAGGGAAAGAAAGAGGCTGTCAAAGTTGAATGCTACAATTGTAGAGAAATGGGTCATTATGCAAATGAATGCCCTAAGCGTCAGGGAAACTTACCTCAGAAAAGGCCAAGGGATCAAAGACAATCTTATGTTGTTACTACAGTTGAAGCAGAATAACTAATGTATTGGTGCTTTTGGACTCAAGGATTATATTCTGGTTATAAGAATAATGAGATATATATATATGGATTGTACTGCAGTACTTTTTGATTTCAGTAAGGTTTTAATATGATTAAGGTAATCATATTTTTAGTATGTGACAATAAGAGAAACTTTTCTTTGTTTGGGGAATCTGATGTTACAATTGATTTTGGAATTAAGAGACCTTTTAGAAAAAGTCTGGACAGAGGTATTTTGGATAACTATAAAGGTTGGAGTGGATTAAGTTGATCTTTGGATAGTATTGTTTAAGGTTAAAGCATTTCTGAAGATTATTTTTGGAATATTATAATTCTATAGTTTTAGGAAAAGGACAACCTGCAGGGTGGGGAATAACCCGTCGCGTCGGACAAAGCTGCAGGAATCGAACCCACAACCATAGTGCGACAGGCCTTTATTTCCTACCACTAGCCTACAGGAAGTCCCCGGTTATTACAAAATAGTTTTACTAATCTAAATGGTATGTGTTAATATTTGGAACCTTATACAATTAAGATAAATAGAATATTTTTGAGTTCTATTACCTTTCTGAGTAAAAGATGGGTTTGTGGTAAAAATTTATTAACGAATGAAAGTATACATAACAAGTATGTATATTCCCTTACGTTCTTAGTAAATCTCCTAAATAAATTCCTCAACATTATAAAAGGTAACTTAAAACAAAAATGTTGTCGGTTAACTTTTCCAACTGGGGATTCAATGACCGTTTAACCAATCACAAGTTTGTGATTTTCTTGTGGTTAAACTTTCTCCTAATCCTGTTTTCTATAACTCTCCATCAGACCTTGATGGTTTGTTTCTCCTCCATATCCATATTTTCATAGAATCCTATAATGGGCTATATCGGGTGACCTTTGTACTTATCTTCCGTTCTTTTAATGTTATATTTTTATTAACCTTATTTCCGATGTGGGTTTTCCACAAAGGTATTTTCAATTTTCAACCTTTTATTTTCAAAGAAAAATTTCAAATTGCGAGGACGCAATTTATTGAAGGAGGGGAGAATGTAACACCCTGAGCTTCCATGATACGCTTCTCTTTCAATAATGCAATAGCTTGCATTGTACGCAAGTTCGAGTAATAAAACACCGTGACTAATCAAAGTAGCCGTTATGAATAGTAATAACCACTTTTTAAAATTATAGAAATTTTATATTTCAAAATGGACTTCATTTTTGTATTCGTAATATCGAAATTAGCCTATGTTGAATTTTTGGTATTTTTCTGAGAACTTCTAATTTTTTATGAATAGTGAAAATTACTTAAAAACAACTTTTTTAATCAAAATAATTTATAGTGATAAATTATACTATTTAGTGGTTTTAAAGTATAATTAGAATATATTTTTACCATTTTATCCAATGGTGGTCATTAGAATTAATTTAACATTGAAATTGGACATAAACAATTGCCAATCTTTTGATATAAATTGTTTCTTAAAAACACGCTATTTGTTGTAACAGCGGGAATTAATAATAAAATTAATTAATGCAACTTATATGTTTGAAATTTTGTAAAATAGACATCATTTTTGAATTCGGAATATCAATTATAGCTTAGGGTGAAATTTTGTCTTTGTTCTGAAAAACTTCAATTTTTGATGAATAGTGAAACCACTAAGTGGTAGTTAAATAACTGATTTTTCGTTTAAATGAAATATTACCACTTCTGTGATTTGATTTTCAAAAATCCGACATACATGGTTGTCATTAAGAAGTAAAATGTGGTTCAATGAGATTAAAATAAATTTTTGGTGAATAGTAACTTTTAAGTTCTTAATCGCGATTAGAGGTAATTAGTGTAGTTTAAGGTAAAAATAATGTTTTAATAATATGAGATGAGCTTGAAACTTGTCCTACTCCTATTGGATGAGTCATGGCCGACCAAGACAACCCATGAGTCAACTTGGGGACCCCATGGAGCCACTTTGGTTGGAAAATGACATTAATATATATTTATTTAATGTTAAAATTAAATTGACACAAACATGAGTTATTTTACTAAAACAGTTTTTAAGTGGGGTTAAACAAGTCCAGATTTTGACTATAAATATTCATTAGAAAGATAAAAAGATTTCCTACATCATAGTATTTTTTTTATAATTTTTAGACATTAAATAAATTAAATTATTTATGACATCATGATGATGCAACGATGACCTCATTATTTAATGATTTAAATAAAATGGGAAGATAATGCAAAATCCAAGGCTTACACTTGTCCAAAGCCAATTGTATGAGGAGATTTCGAACCCTTATCACCTTAGCCTCGAATTATATAAGTGTGGGACCTTTAGAATCTGAAAAGCATTGTGTAATAATGTAACATTTCAATCTTTCCAAAAGAGCCCCTCCTCTCCACTTATAAAAAGCCCCCACCTCTCCCACCTTATTCACACCTTCAAGCCATTTGGCTCGGCCAAACTCGGACCAAATACTCTCCCAACTTCCCCCTCTTACTCCTAGAAGCCTCACTTTGGGCAGAACTCTTCTCAAGGAAGCCTTTGGCTCAAATCAAAAAGAGTTACCCGATTTTGAGGTAATGTCTTCTCTAATGTTGTTTTGTTTTATTTTTCTTCTCAAACCCCCTAAACTCTTTTTATTCATTTCTTTTGTAACAACACCAGTATCCTAAATATACTAGGATGTTGTTATAAGAAGGATTCGAGCTACACTTACACACACCTACATCTAATGGTTAAAGAACATACGGTTTCTGTGGATGGCGAATTTCTGCCTCACGAAACGATGATTGTTCAACACTCATATAACACCTTCAAAGGTGGCCATTAAGATGTCACTCTATTTATATATGATATAAAATATGTTTATGTTTTACTTATGCTTCTGTATTTCTCATTTATGGCATACTTTATGATTTCCATTATGGGTAAAACGCGATAATTTCATTTTAGGAAGTGCGGACTACAGCCCCCTCAAAGTGATTTGAATCGTTAATGCCATATGTGGGATGTATAAAGGATGGAGTAAATAGTATTATACACTATATTATACTGGAATTATATTATACATTTATATAATTATGATTTCATTCCATTAAACATGAAATTGAAATGAAAGTAGCGTTCATGCGTACGTACGGCTTACCGTCTCCATGAACGGTGCATTTCATTTCTTACCTCTAAATGTTATGTAATATTATAAATGAATGTATATACTGGATATATAAGATATATATGACATCTAAATCATGAATATAATTCTGGAGATAATGGATATTCTACCACATAAACAACTTGTAATTATTAGAAGTTTATTGTTGACTCAAGTACCAAAGATCGACAAAACGACCGTTATTGACTTAAATAATTACATAATGTTCATATCATTGTAATAAGTGATATAATAAGGATAATGAAATTGAAAATGGGTCTTAATAAGGTATATATTAACTCTAGTTTATTATTCATGAGGTTAAATAACGGTTGAGTCAAGTCAGACACGAGGTAAGGGAACTTCTTAACCCAATTTCTATTCTTTGGGTTAATCTCCTACTTTCAAATTATGTCATGATATTATTATGTCCTATTTTGTATTTTTACTTTCTTTATGTGTACCTATAGTGAATACACATAATAGATCTATTTTATTTTAAAAATGATCTTTTAAGGACTTCGTCTCAATCTCCTTTCATTGAGGCATATTTGGTTTTATACACAACTTTCTTTTATACGGTGTATAAACCCCTTTGACTTTTACGTTTATTCAAAAGGAATCTTTTTATACGAAGTGTTTTACTAAACGTCAAAAGGGAATGTTTTTCTTTCCGTACATATGCGGCGACAAAGACTTCTCCGCTGCCGTGACCATTATTTGAGTTTCGGCTTCCTCTACAAGCCATCACTTTTTTTTAATGAAAAATAAATACAAAGTTTTAACTTTCTTTTATTTTGGTATTGAAAATGGTTTTGAAAGCGTTTTTATTATATCAATGTGTTGTATTGATATCTTGTGATTGAAATGTGGAAATGTTATGTTTCCTTTATGCATGTTTTATGTGATACGATTATGTTATGGTTTATGATATGTTTAAACCTATTCATATGAGGAATGCATTGGACTTAATAAGTGACGAGTGGAGCCCGCTATAGCTCCTCGATGCATCGGCAGGTCTCATGAGACAAACTAGTGTCTTGGCACGAGGCCTTGACAAAATCTAATTTGTGGACTTGGCATGAGGCCTTGGCTACGTGGTTATGATAGTCTGGCATTATGCATTCCATCATTATGAAAGTGGTTATTGATATTGCATGTGATTATTCGACCACTAGAATATCCATGTGAATAAGTAAATGACATTATATCATTTTACTTTTTCCATATTATGTTGAAGTTCATGTTTAAAAGGCTTTTGTTTTAGTTATACATTGCCTTAAATGTTAATGTTTATTTATGAAAGCTTCCGCATTATTTTTATCCTTACTGAGCATCTGAGCTCACCCCTTTCAATGTTTTAATATTTTCCAGGATGTGAAGGAGTATTTTATGAATGACCTGCAGGGATAGTCAGAAGAGGATATGAGTGTGGACTATGGAGACTTTGTTATTGTAGTTTTTCACTTTATGATGTAATGTAACGTTTACGAATGTATCTAGTGTTTCCAAGGCTACTAAACTAATCGGTCTTTCGAGACTTGATCTTTTGTGATCATGCCAATGTTACGAAGTAATGCACCGGCTCTGGGTAGCTGGGGTCGGGGCGTTACAGTTGGTATCAGAGGCAGTTTAGTACTAACCTTGGAAGCTAGATTTAGATAAACTCTGATTAGAGCACAAAGCCCACAAATAGACTTTGAGGATTAGTATAGAAGAACTTCATAGAATTTTGGTATTATAGAGATGTTATGAGTTTTCTGAGTAATACATCACTGTCTAGATACGAGCAGGTAGAGGCGGCTCTGGCACAGATGTACCTAGGGGTAAAACCCGAAAACACCGCTTTGAGCTAGACTCGAACGGGAACTGGTGCACGACAACGGGCCTTGCTGCACTCTTGATTACGACACTCCCGGGGGATATGCTTAGGATAATTCTCATTTTCTTTACAAACCACTATGAAGGGTTATGAGTATATACTTCCTCAAAGAAAACATTTCTTTTTATGATTATGGATTATATCCATAAATAGTTCAATTTATGTAAAGTGTTTTACAAGTATGGAATTATGTATTTTAATTCATAAACTAATCTAGTTTATGCCATTGTTTAGAAATGGCGCCTAGTGGAAGGAATGAAAACCGTATCAATGCACGCACTCCGTGTAGGGATTGCCCTCATGCTCAAGATAATTATTGTGGATCTGGAGATACAACTGGTGCTGATCAACTTATTACCATACTGGGACAACTCACGCAGGTTATGAATAATAACCTTACTCGTATGGAGCACCCTGATCCGCAATGTGGAGGATCAATGCTAGATCGTTTCATGAGACAACAACCACCAACCTTCAATGAGAGTACAAATCCTATAGTAGTTGAGCAATTGATAAATTCCTTAGAGAAAATATTCCATGCCTTGGGGAGTAGTGAAATGGAGAAGGTTGTCATGGCAGTTTATCGCCTCACTGAAGATGCCGATCAGTGGTGGTCGCTGATTCAAAACACAAAGGAAGATGATGATGTATCAAATATGGAATGGAGGGAGTTCAAAGAGCTTTTCTTAGAAAAATACTTTCCTCGTGACCATCGAGCAGATATGGAAAGGCAATTTCTGAGTTTGAGGCAGAAGGAGGATGAGAATGTCGCAAAGTATGAGGCTAACTTTACAAGGTTAGCGAGGCATGCTGCCGATTATATACGTAACCCAAGGAGTAAGATTGATCGTTTCTTTGATGGGTTAAAACCATTTCTCCGTCGAGCTTTAGTATCACAATCCTTCTCATCATACGAAGATATTGTCTCGTGTGCTATCAAGACAGAAAAGGAATTCTCTAAGTCTTATGACAACAAAGTAAAGCAAGAGAAGAAGAGAACGGTGGAACAAGAGACAGATAAAGGGAAAAAGGAAAAGAAGGATTTTCTATTATGTGATAATTGTGGGAAGAATCACCCTGGTACTTGCCTAAAAGGAATGAGAGTTTGTTATAATTGTGGAGAAAAGGGTCACCAGGCTCGTGATTGCAAGGGAAAGAAAGAGGCTGTCAAAGTTGAATGCTACAATTGTAGAGAAATGGGTCATTATGCAAATGAATGCCCTAAGCGTCAGGGAAACTTACCTCAGAAAAGGCCAAAGGATCAAAGACAATCTTATGTTGTTACTACAGTTGAAGCAAAATAACTAATGTATTGGTGCTTTTGGACTCAAGGATTATATTCTGGTTATAAGAATAATGAGATATATATATATATGGATTGTACTGCAGTACTTTTTGATTTCAGTAAGGTTTTAATATGATTAAGGTAATCATATTTTTAGTATGTGACAATAAGAGAAACTTTTCTTTGTTTGGGGAATCTGATGTTACAATTGATTTTGGAATTAAGAGACCTTTTAGAAAAAGTCTGGACAGAGGTATTTTGGATAACTATAAAGGTTGGAGTGGATTAAGTTGATCTTTGGATAGTATTGTTTAAGGTTAAAGCATTTCTGAAGATTATTTTTGGAATATTATAATTCTATAGTTTTAGGAAAAGGACAACCTGCAGGGTGGGGAATAACCCGTCGCGTCGGACAAAGCTGCAGGAATCGAACCCACAACCATAGTGCGACAGGCCTTTATTTCCTACCACTAGCCTACAGGAAGTCCCCGGTTATTACAAAATAGTTTTACTAATCTAAATGGTATGTGTTAATATTTGGAACCTTATACAATTAAGATAAATAGAATATTTTTGAGTTCTATTACCTTTCTGAGTAAAAGATGGGTTTGTGGTAAAAATTTATTAACGAATGAAAGTATACATAACAAGTATGTATATTCCCTTACGTTCTTAGTAAATCTCCTAAATAAATTCCTCAACATTATAAAAGGTAACTTAAAACAAAAATGTTGTCGGTTAACTTTTCCAACTGGGGATTCAATGACCGTTTAACCAATCACAAGTTTGTGATTTTCTTGTGGTTAAACTTTCTCCTAATCCTGTTTTCTATAACTCTCCATCAGACCTTGATGGTTTGTTTCTCCTCCATATCCATATTTTCATAGAATCCTATAATGGGCTATATCGGGTGACCTTTGTACTTATCTTCCGTTCTTTTAATGTTATATTTTTATTAACCTTATTTCCGATGTGGGTTTTCCACAAAGGTATTTTCAATTTTCAACCTTTTATTTTCAAAGAAAAATTTCAAATTGCGAGGACGCAATTTATTGAAGGAGGGGAGAATGTAACACCCCGAGCTTCCATGATACGCTTCTCTTTCAATAATGCAATAGCCTGCATTGTACGCAAGTTCGAGTAATAAAACACCGTGACTAATCAAAGTAGCCGTTATGAATAGTAATAACCACTTTTTAAAATTATAGAAATTTTATATTTCAAAATGGACTTCATTTTTGTATTCGTAATATCGAAATTAGCCTATGTTGAATTTTTGGTATTTTTCTGAGAACTTCTAATTTTTTATGAATAGTGAAAATTACTTAAAAACAACTTTTTTAATCAAAATAATTTATAGTGATAAATTATACTATTTAGTGGTTTTAAAGTATAATTAGAATATATTTTTACCATTTTATCCAATGGTGGTCATTAGAATTAATTTAACATTGAAATTGGACATAAACAATTGTCAATCTTTTGATATAAATTGTTTCTTAAAAACACGCTATTTGTTGTAACAGCGGGAATTAATAATAAAATTAATTAATGTAACTTATATGTTTGAAATTTTGTAAAATAGACATCATTTTTGAATTCGGAATATCAATTATAGCTTAGGGTGAAATTTTGGCTTTGTTCTGAAAAACTTCAATTTTTGATGAATAGTGAAACCACTAAGTGGTAGTTAAATAACTGATTTTTCGTTTAAATGAAATATTACCACTTATGTGATTTGATTTTCAAAAATCCGACATACATGGTTGTCATTAAGAAGTAAAATGTGATTCAATGAGATTAAAATAAATTTTTGGTGAATAGTAACTTTTAAGTTCTTAATCGCGATTAGAGGTAATTAGTGTAGTTTAAGGTAAAAATAATGTTTTAATAATATGAGATGAGCTTGAAACTTGTCCTACTCCTATTGGATGAGTCATGGCCGACCAAGACAACCCATGAGTCAACTTGGGGACCCCATGGAGCCACTTTGGTTGGAAAATGACATTAATATATATTTATTTAATGTTAAAATTAAATTGACACAAACATGAGTTATTTTACTAAAACAGTTTTTAAGTGGGGTTACACAAGTCCAGATTTTGACTATAAATATTCATTAGAAAGCTAAAAAGATTTCCTACATCATAGTATTTTTTTTTATAATTTTTAGACATTAAATAAATTAAATTATTTATGACATCATGATGATGCAGCGATGACCTCATTATTTAATGATTTAAATAAAATGGGAAGATAATGCAAAATCCAAGGCTTACACTTGTCCAAAGCCAATTGTATGAGGAGATTTCGAACCCTTATCACCTTAGCCTCGAATTATATAAGTGTGAGACCTTTAGAATCCGAAAAGCATTGTGTAATAATGTAACATTTCAATCTTTCCAAAAGAGCCCCTCCTCTCCACTTATAAAAAGCCCTCACCTCTCCCACCTTATTCACACCTTCAAGCCATTTGGCTCGGCCAAACTCTGCCCAAATACTCTCCCAACTTCCCCCTCTTACTCCTAGAAGCCTCACTTTGGGCAGAACTCTTCTCAAGGAAGCCTTTGGCTCAAATCAAAAAGAGTTACCCGATTTTGAGGTAATGTCTTCTCTAATGTTGTTTTGTTTTATTTTTCTTCTCAAACCCCCTAAACTCTTTTTATTCATTTCTTTTGTAACAACACCAGTATCCTCAATATACTAGGATGTTGTTATAAGAAGGATTCGAGCTACACTTACACACACCTACATCTAATGGTTAAAGAACATACGGTTTCTGTGGATGGCGAATTTCTGCCTCACGAAACGATGATTGTTCAACACTCATATAACACCTTCAAAGGTGGCCATTAAGATGTCACTTTATTTATATATGATATAAAATATGTGTATGTTTTACTTATGCTTCTGTATTTCTCATTTATGGCATACTTTATGATTTCCATTATGGGTAAAACGCGATAATTTCATTTTAGGAAGTGCGGACTACCGCCCCCTCAAAGTGATTTGAATCGTTAATGCCATATGTGGGATGTATAAAGGATGGAGTAAATAGTATTATACACTATATTATACCGAAATTATATTATACATTTATATCATTATGATTTCGTTCCATTAAACATGAAATTGAAATGAAAGTAGCGTTCATGCGTACGTACGGCTTACCGTCTCCATGAACGGTGCATTTCATTTCTTACCTCTAAATGTTATGTAATATTATAAATGAATGTATATACTGGATATATAAGATATATATGACATCTAAATCATGAATATAATTCTGGAGATAATGGATATTCTACCACATAAACAACTTGTAATTATTAGAAGTTTATTGTTAACTCAAGTACCAAAGATCGACAAAACGACCGTTATTAACTTAAATAATTACATAATGTTCATATCATTGTAATAAGTGATATAATAAGGATAATGAAATTGAAAATGGGTCTTAATAAGGTATATATTAACTCTAGTTTATTATTCAGGAGGTTAAAGAACGGTTGAGTCAAGTCAGACACGAGGTAAGGGAACTTCTTAACCCAATTTCTATTCTTTGGGTTAATCTCCTACTTTCAAATTATGTCATGATATTATTATGTCTTATTTTGTATTTTTACTTTCTTTATGTGTACCTATAGTGAATACACATAATAGATCTATTTTATTTTAAAAATGATCTTTTAAGGATTTCGTCTCAATCTCCTTTCATTGAGGCATATTTGGTTTTATACACAACTTTCTTTTATACGGTGTATAAACCCCTTTGACTTTTACGTTTATTCAAAAGGAATCTTTTTATACGAAGCGTTTTACTAAACGTCAAAAGGGAATGTTTTTCTTTCCGTACATATGCGGCGACAAAGACTTCTCCGCTGCCGTGACCATTATTTGAGTTTCGGCTTCCTCTACAAGCCATCACTTTTTTTTAATGAAAAATAAATACAAAGTTTTAACTTTCTTTTATTTTGGTATTGAAAATGGTTTTGAAAGCGTTTTTATTATATCAATGTGTTGTATTGATATCTTGTGATTGAAATGTGGAAATGTTATGTTTCCTTTATGTATGTTTTATGTGATACGATTATGTTATGGTTTATGATATGTTTAAACCTATTCATATGAGGAATGCATTGGACTTAATAAGTGACGGGTGGAGCCCGCTATAACTCCTCGATGCATCGGCAGGTCTCATGAGACAAACTAGTGTCTTGGCACGAGGCCTTGACAAAATCTAATTTGTGGACTTGGCACGAGGCCTTGGCTACGTGGTTATGATAGTCTGGCATTATGCATTCCATCATTATGAAAGTGGTTATTGATATTGCATGTGATTATTCGACCAGTAGAATATCCATGTGAATAAGTAAATGGCATTATCTCATTTTACTTTTTCCATATTATGTTGAAGTTCATGTTTAAAAGGCTTTTGTTTTAGTTATACATTGCCTTAAATGTGAATGTTTATTTATGAAAGCTTCCGCATTATTTTTATCCTTACTGAGCATATGAGCTCACCCCTTTCAATGTTTTAATATTTTCCAGGATGTGAAGAAGTATTTTATGAATGACCTGCAGGGATAGTCAGAAGATGATATGAGTGTGGACTATGGAGACTTTGTTATTGTAGTTTTTCACTTTATGATGTAATGTAACGTTTACGAATGTATCTAGTGTTTCCAAGGCTACTAAACTAATCGATCTTTCGAGACTTGATCTTTTGTGATCATGTCAATGTTACGAAGTAATGCACCGGCTCTGGGTAGCTGGGGTCGGGGCGTTACATATTCCATTGCATTATTGGTCGTGACGGGCATGGATATAGTTTGACCTATGGAACGGGGATTTCTCGTTCTGTAGTATCACGTGCTGAGGTTGTCGATCATGTTGTTGCTTGGATGACACAGCAACTGTCAGATTTTGAGGCACGATTGCGCGCTTCTGAGGATGTAAATGCGCAATTGATCGCTGAGGTTAGAACACTGCGGGAATATGTGCGTCCGGGTGATGGTGCAGTGGATCATACGACACAGGTTTATAATGAATTTATTTATTTGCTTTCTATTATTTTTGTTATTAAAATCTTTATAATTTTTTTTGTTGTAGGCCCCTGGCACACCAGAAGGAGGTAGCAAGCATGACCACGCATGACGCATCATATTCACGAAGTGTGTTTCTTTTATATTTATTATTGAATTAATGTTATATATTGATTTAAACTTTAATTGTAGAATTCTTTGAGATTAGAACAATTTATTCCTCGTTCTGTAGTATCATGTGTTGAGCTTGTCGGTCCTGCTGTTGCTCGGATGACACAACAACTGTCAGATTTCGAGGTATGGTTGCGCGCTTCCGAGGAGGTAAATGCGCAATTGATCGTTGAGGTTAGAACACTGCAGGAATATGTGCGTCCGGGTGATGGTGCATGGGATCATACGACGCATGTTTATACTGAATTTATTTATTTGCTTTCTATTATTTTTGTTATTAAAATCTTTATAATTTTTTTTGTTGCAGGCCTCGGGCACACCGGAAGGAGGTAGCAGACATGACCACACATGACACATCATATTCACGAGGTGTGTTTCTTTTATATTTATTATTGAATTAATGTTATATATTGATTTAGACTTTAAATGTAGAATTGTTTGAGATTGGAACAATTTATGTTTTTAAAAACTCCACAGTTTTTCTTTACTTCTATTTATAATGATTTCTGGTAGGCATGTTCTCCCTCCACTTCACTTACTGCCTATCATGTTACGCTAGACCTCATCTCAGTTTTGTATAAATGTATTTTTGGTGTTTTTTTTATGGTGTTGGTGGACACATTCAGTATATATGGTGCAACTCGGTTGGTCTAGTTCCCTGCTATGATTTCTAGTTGTTTTAGTGGTGGCATGTGATGTGTTTTGGTGTTCATCCTCTTATGGATTTTTTTTCCTTGTCAATGTTCTTCTGCTGGGGGGGTTGTCCGGGGTGAGTGGGGGGGGGTGTTCATGGTGGGGGCTGTCCGAGGGGGGAGTGGGGGCTGTCCCGGGGGAGTTTTTTTGGGGGGGGCATGTGAGGGGCTGTCTGGGGGGGGGGGGTTGTCCGGGGTGAGTGGGGGGGGGGGGGGGGTTGTCCAGAGGTGGGGGGGATATTCAGGGTGGGGGCTGTTTGGGGGCTGTCCGGGTGTGAGGGGGGGGTGTCCGGGGAGAGTGGGGGGGGGGCTGTCTGGAGGTGGGGGGATGGGGGGGGTTGTGCAGGGTGTAGAGGGGGGGTTGTCCGGGGTGAGTGGGGGTTGTCCGGGGGCTATCCCGGTGGAGTTTTTTTTGGGGGGGGGGGGGGCTGACTGGGGGGGCACGTGAGGGGCTGTCCGGGGGGGGGGGTTGTCCGGGGTGAGTGGGGGGGGGGCTGTCCGGAGGTGGGGGGGATGGGGGTGGCAGTGCAAGGTGTGTGTGTGGGGGGGTGTTCAGGGTGGGGGCTGTCCGGGGTGAGTGGGGGGGGGATGTCCGGGGTGAGTGGGGGATGGGGGGGTTGTCTGGAGGTGGGGGATGGGGGGATGGGCAGGGTGTGAAGGGGGGGTTGTTTAGGGTGGGGGCTGTCCGGGGGGGAGTGGGGGTTGTCCGAGGGTGGGGGGGCTGTCTCGGGGGAGTTTTTCTTGGGGGGCTGACTGGGAGAGGAGGGGCACGTGAGGGGCTATCCGGGTGGGGGTGGGGGGGTGTCCGGGGTGAGTGGGGGGGCACTGTTTTGTTGGGGGGTGTCTGGAGGTGGGGGGGAGGGTTGTCGGAGGTGGGGGGATGGGGGGGGTTGTGCAGGGTATGGAGGGGGGGGTGTTCAGGGTGGGGGTTGTCCGGGGGTGGGGGGGTTGTCTGGGGTTAGTGGGGGGGGGGGTGTCCGAGGGGGGAGTAGGGGTTGTCCGGGTGTGGGGGGTTGTCCCAGGGGAGTTTTGGGGGGGGGGCTGTCCGAGGGGGGCACGTGAGGGGCTGTCTGGGGTGAGTGGGGGGGGGGGGGGGGGAGGGCTGCTCAGGGGTTGGGGGGTTGGGGGGTTGGGGGGGAGTGTGGGGGTTATAGGGGGGTGGGAGGGGGTTGTCCAGGGGGTGTTGGGGGCCTATTCAGTACTGAACTTTACTCTATATAGTTCAATGTCGAGCGAACGCAGCCGAATGGTTGTCCAAACATCTTTTCAAACCACCTCATCGCATACGAGCAACACAGTAGGTCCCTACTAGAGTAGAGTACTGAGTCTAATGGCCTAATGTCAAAATTGGTCTAATGGCCAATTGGTTAAATTGAGACTTGACCAATTGGCCAAACGCCCTAACGACCTAATGAATGAATGGACAATTGGTCAAATGGACTACTGTCCTAATTACCTAATGTCCTATTGTCCTAACGACATATTAGCCTATTGGCCTAATGACCAAATAGCCTAATGTCATATTAGGCTATTGGCCTAATGACCAATCGGCTAAATGGAGACTTGACCAATTGACCAAATTCACAAATGCCCAAATGACCAAACACCCTCACGCCCTAACGCCCTAACTCCCTAACAGCCCAACAACATCTCAACGGCCCAACGGTTCAACAACGGTCGAACAACGGCTCAACGGCCTAACAACGACCTAACAACGGCCTAACAACGACTTAATGGCCTAACAACGTCCCAACGGCCTAACAACAGTCCAACGACCTAACAACAACCCAACAGCCCAACGACCTAATGGACTACTATCCTAATTACCTAATGTCCTATTGGCCTAATGACCTAATGGCATATTAGCCCATTGGCCTAATAACCAAATGGCCAACTAGCATATTAGAGTATTGGTCTAATTGCCAATTGGCTAAATGGAGATTGGCCAATTGGCCAAATTTTCAAATGTCCTAACGGCCTAACGACCCAATTTGATTATTATATATATATTTGCTAACTGAATAAATATTTCCAATTTGCATTTGCTTTGTTTAGTTGTTTATTTTATATCTTACTGTAGGTTTATTGAAGCAAAAGATTGGAATGGATTGGAGCTGTTTGGATCACTAGATATGAAGGAGTATGTCTGTCATTTTTTGTTTTTTAGGATACTGGTATTTCTGTTGTTTCGAATTGATTTTTTTTTTCTTCTGATTTTCGCTTTGTTTCTGCTGTTTTCTGAAGTTTGAGAAGGGGTCTGACCAACTCATTACACGTCGTGTATTTGGCCTGCAGTCACCTTCAACCCACCCGCTACTTCCCTCTTAGAGGCAAACCGACCGGCCTAAAGGCCCGTCGCTGAGGTCTAAGCTAAAAATGAAAACTCAATGAAGGTTTGACCAAATTTAAAAGAATCTGTACCTCTCTGAAAAGTCAAGACCTTACAAACACCTCTCATTCCTCAATCTCCAGCTCGAGGAATTGGTTCTGCTCCCAACTCAATCAATTGCCTCCGCGGTATTGTCCACCCCCTCCGTGTAGTGGGTGATGCCATGTATTTAAAATCCAGTTGCGGGGCAATCTTTTGCATCACCCCAGTCGTCACTGAAATTAGCCTCAGAAAAAGCTTCCATGACCTCCACATGGCATGGCTGTCACTATACCTGTTAGGCCTTCGGTGACTTGATTTGAACCCTCTCTAACCAAAAAGCGCTCCCCTAGTAGTTGCTCTGTCTCCCACCAACATGTGCATTAACTCAGCCTTGGACGGACACTATGCAGAAAATGCTAGTATCATCCAGCTTCGAGCTTCCCCTTTCCAAAATAATGATTAAACTAAAAACTCGTTCTGGCACTTTTATAGGTCACCTGACTGTCACCTTCATTCATTTCAACTGTCCATTGCAACTTTGACCTCTTGATGTCGAACACAAAATTCCCAGCACTGATTACTTCATCAAATTTCACACCTGCACTTCAGGGAGAAAATTTTCCCTCTGTATTAAAATTGTCCAATTTTTGTCACTGTCAAGATGAAAACATCAAGTTACTCGAAAGCTCCATCAAACAACCTTAGCTTCGGTGAGCCTGACATCCTCATCTAGATTCTCACATG